>CAMZMU010000059.1:48531121-49736307 GCA_947311845.1 Poa pratensis
CCCCCCCCCCCCCCCCCCCCCCCCCCCCCCCCCCCCCCCCCCCCCCCCCCCCCCCCCCCCCCCCCCCCCCCCCCCCCCCCCCCCCCCCCCCCCCCCCCCCCCCCCCCCCCCCCCCCCCCCCCCCCCCCCCCCCCCCCCCCCCCCCCCCCCCCCCCCCCCCCCCCCCCCCCCCCCCCCCCCCCCCCCCCCCCCCCCCCCCCCCCCCCCCCCCCCCCCCCCCCCCCCCCCCCCCCCCCCCCTGTCGTCTTTCGTCTGCACAATGCTAAAGAGCAATGACAAGCTTTTGACCGAATGGATACAGTAGGAGCCAAGCAAACCCTTTTCTTTTATTTTATTTTCCCATGTTGTCTTCCGTCTGGATAATATAAAGCTACTTAATTAAAGATCGAACGGGCAAACTACTATGCCATGAAGGAGTGTGAGCACTAAATATCTGCTAAATTACTACTAGCTGAGAGTACGTACATTGCATGCATTATTTCATGTGGAAGAATATATTATCTTATATTTTTTAATATTTTGCAGGTTTCAATATATATAATCTTTGCGGCCTCGATAGAACACTACAGCAAGTGCAGCAAGCCGGCAGCAGCATATGGAGTACGTACGCGAGCGTTGGTGAACCTGACGACGGCCTAGCTAGGCGGTGCGCGGGCTGCACCTACGCCTTGCACGGCGCCGGCAGGTGCAAGGTGCACGGCTCCACCTTCAGCAGCTGGCAATGGGAGGCAGCCGGTAGACGGTGGATTTAAACGACGTAACATTTTGATGCATGGTAGCGTGGCAGGGTCAAGTCAGCATCGATCTGGCCATGTCTCGTTTGGTGCTGCGGCAGTGGACAGACTTAATTTGGAGGTTTTGCAGCTCTACGTACTCTCTCGCTAATTCAGGGGTAGTATAGAGTAGTTCGGGTCACACTGTCTTCCGTTACTCTCTTTTTTTTTTGTCATGTACGCGGTGTCGTGGACGTAGCATGTTCTTTCCGTTACTGTTGATAAGAACCAAGGTAGATGCAGTAGGACCGATATGTGTCTTCATGCTGCAAGCGAGCGACTTGTCTGCTGTAGCTGTCGAGGGTCACCTGTCAGTCTATTTCTGGATGTGCTCGGTGTTCCCATCCCACCCAAAGCTTGCTACTCCTGGCAGGCCCACCGGCCGGCTGGACGGGACGGGGCACGAGAGAAGAAACCGTCACACGGTACCATGGGGTCAGCACGGTGGGTAATTTAACACACGGCTCCTTCTCGGTACTAGTACTAATAGTAGGTGCATTGCAGTTCACGGCGGGCAACACTCCGGCAATTCTTCGCCGAGTTCTTTCCTATACAACTCCGTGTGCACGTAGATCAGTACACTTAGAGCATCTCCACTCGCGGCGCCCAAACGGCCGTCCAAACGCCTTCCAGACAGGCCGTTTGGGCGCTGTCCGGACTACTTGGCGCATTTGGGCGCCCTCGCTCCCCACTCGCGGCGTTCAAATTTGCAAATTCGAATGTGCCGCCAAAATACACTACGCCAAAATATGCCGCCAAAATACGCCGGGCTTGCCGGGCGTCTGCTTTTCGCCACCGCCGTCGTCGTCGCCGATCACATGGGAGGCGCCCGCGTTGAATGAAAGGCTCCGACGGCGGCCGTTTGGACGGCGGGATCTCAACGCATCGCCGGCGAATTCAGATCGACGGGGTGGTTTAGATCCATGCCACAAGAAGGGAAGATGACGTTGGGGTCGAAGCCGTCATGATGCTGGCTGTCACCGTACTCGGGGGAGAACCTGGTGCGAGGCGTGGCGGCGGCGCTGTTGGCGAAGAAGGAGGAATTCGACGGCGAGCCGCCAACCTTGCATCGTAGAGTGGCGCTGCTCTCTGGGCTCCCTCCCAAGGCGAATGCTTGGTTCAAGGCGGCGACGGTCTTGTTCATGGCGGCGATCTTCCTTGCCGTCGTGATGCTGGCTGTCGCCGTACTCGGGGAGAGAACCTGGTGCGAGGCGTGGCGACGGCGCTGTCGGCGAAGAAGGAGGAATTCGACGGCGAGCCGCCAACCTTGCATCGTAGAGTGGCGCTGCTCTCTGGGCTCCCTCCCAAGGCGAATGCTTGGTTCAAGGCGGCGACGGTCTTGTTCATGGCGGCGATCTTCCTTGCCGTCAATGGCGCCGCCGTGCCGAGCCGTTTCCTCTCATTCTCCTTCACGCGGCGCCCAGCACGGCTCTGCGTGTCCAATCGGCGCCGGAGTACGTCGAGGCCCCAATCCTCCTGCCTCCTCTCCTCCGGCTTCTCCATGGGCGGGGGGGGCCTTGCGCTTGACGCCCAGCGTCTTCCCCGCCGCCTTCGTCTCCTTCGCTGCCTTCCCTTGGGTGTCGGCGGCGCCATGGAGCCGGCGCGGCGCGAGGGCTTTTCTTTTGGGGGAGAGATGGCGGAGAGATGGCGGGGAAATGTGATTTCTGCGGACGAATTGGGGGAAGCCGGCACTTATTGCGATCTTGTCTCACTGCCAGGCGTGGCCCGCGCGGACGGAGGCCGACGTGGCGTCGCGTTTCCTTCCGTCCGGGGCGCCCCAAGCCTACCCAAGTTGAGGGCGTGGGCTGGGCGTGCCGGACACAAAACTGGGCCGCGACGGACCGAATTCGCGTTTGGGCGCCGTGAGTGGGGGCGATTTTGTGTCCGGCACGCCCAAAGGCGTTTGGGCGGCCGTTTGGGCGCCGCGAGTGGAGATGCTCTTGGAGCAACTCTAACGGCTGCCCTAAATTAGGAGCCACTTTTTTGGTTATAGGGCACTTGTTTTAATGTTTTAGGGCACCACAAAGTTTTCTGCTTTACCAGCTGCCCTATAATAGGGCAACTTGGGCGCCTCCAAGTGTAGATTCTTTGCTTGGCTTGTCGTGTAGAACAGGCTCTGGACGTCTGACCGTCTCGCCATTAGGGGATGGCTGCACACTCCCTCTGTCAGCTTTGCAAATGTCAAGGGGAGACTGCAAGACACATCCTTTTTGAATGTCGATACTCGAGGCGCATTTGGCTTGCTGCCGCCTCCTGGCTCTCCTGCCCATCTCTGGTGCAGGACTTAGGCACTGGACGCGCTACTATCCTTGACTTCTGGAAGGCGGCTATAAAATCCCCCACGGCTCACCCAAAGGGACTCAAGTCTGTTGTCATGCTGATCACCTGAGAAATTTGGAAGGAACGCAACGCTCGCGTCTTCAACAACACCTCCCTGATGTCGTCGGCCCTCGTCCAGAAGATCAAAGACGAGGGCAAGAATTGGATCCTAGCCGGCGATAAACATCTAGCTGCGATTATTGAGGGAGGAATAGTCCCATGTGATATTGTGGTTCTTTACTTTTTGGCCTAGGCCTATCATGTTTGTTTCTCCTATATCAATATAAAAGGCAAAGTTTTTGCCCCATTTCAAAAATATAATAGGGCACCTCCTCTCCAACAGCTGCCCTATTTTAGAGCATACATAGCCAATTCGAAACTAAATTTGAGCCAAATTTAAGATAGTTTGACGACATTTCATACATAAACTTCAACAAACTGACCCAAATTTAAAAGTTCAACTTAATAAACTTCGAAACTAGATCTAAACTAGTTTCCCCTAGCTAATGCCTTCCAGTCGACACCAGAATCGTCATCGGAATCAAAGTCCGCTAAACCGGACTTGTCGGAAGAATCCCCGATATCGATCACCGGAGTCGAGGATGTAGACGGGCCGGCCTCCGTCTTCGGCTTCTTCGCGCCCCGGCTCGCGAAGAACTCTTCCTCGACCTTCACGAGCTCGGGGTTCTCCCGCCGGAGCTTCTCCATCGCCGCCTCATCCGCCTGCGCGGCCCGGAGCCAGCGGCGTGCCTGCCGGTCTTCCTCCTCAATGGCGCGGCAAACCACGAGGAACTCCGGCGCCACGGCAGTGGCATCCTCGCGGTCTCGACGTCGGAGAAATTCATTTCCGACATCGGACGGCCGTACTGCCACGCCACGGCGTCGTAGGCGCGCGCGGCGAGCTCCGGCGGGGCGAAGGTGCCGAGCCACATCCTTGTGTGGTCTATGGTGATCTCCGCCGCGTAGCGGCCGGAGTCACGTAGCCGTACGCCGCGGAAGCCCGTCGAGCTGCGGACCGGCGGCGCGGGGTTCCTCCCGTCGCGGCGCGGCCACAACGGCGAGTCGCGGCCGTAGCAGCCAGTACCGGAGCCGCCGCGGGAGCCACCGCGGCCGTAGCCGCCGGATCCGCGGCCCCCAGAGATGCGGCGCGGCCACATCACGGCGCGGCGGCGGGCGGCCAAATCGAGCTCGGAAGCGGCCGAATCTTGGCCAAATCGGCGGCGGCGAGGGGTGGGGAGGGTCAGCGGGGGTGAGGGAGCGACGGCGGCGGGCGAATCGGGGGCGGAGCGGCGGCGGGGAGGGCGAATCATGGCGGCGGCGGGTGAACCACGCGCGGGGACGGCTGGGGGAGGGGAAAGGAAACGGCAGTTGGCCTCGCGCGCGCAGAAAAGGAAAATATAGGGTACGGGGCGCGCGCGGCCTCTCGTGCCCCATATATGGGGCAGAGAGGATCAAAATATAGGGCAGCCTATAATAGGGCACCACATAGGGCAGCTGTTGGAGCATGGTTTTTGCCCCTTTGTGCCCTATAAAATCGTTTTTAGGGCACCAGGCCTAATTTGGGTCAGCTGTTAGAGTTGCTCTTAAGACTTAACCTTGTTCGTTGAGCTAAAGAAAATCGTTTTATGGGGAAATCAATAGCTTGGCTAGCCGTCTGCAGAGTGCAGAAAAGCTTGGCTAAAATCGTTTCAATTTTGTTGAATAGTTTGACCGTTCTGCCTAGCCTTTCTAGCCATCTTCAAGCTATTACAGGCGTTCCTGCACATAGAGAAGAAAAGTACTCCAGAATAGTCTTGACGCCAAGACCAAGTCCACCTTGTGCATCTTGCCCTGCCGTGCCGTGGCTGTGCAGCTCATCGCATCGGAGGGGTGGGCTTGGCGTGGGATGGGTGTGAAATGTGATACGTTCTTGGATGCTCTGATGATCTTTTTTTCTTTTAAAATGTTTAAGAAACTAGAATATGAATTAACTTGAACATGTGTAAATGCATTCCAAAATTAATTAATAATACAAATATGCCCTGAAATCAGTAAAAATAAATTTTGTAACTAGTTGCACCCGCACCCCATTCCACATGTGCACTTCTAATTTTTTTTAAAGCTGAAAATATTGTTTATCATGCATAAAAAAATTCACCCAGAAATTTGACAATATGTGAGACCTACACAAAAAATACAAATGATGTGTGAATAGTACATGATACTATTCACTTCTTTGTTCTCGATTTTTTCGTAGGACACATATGGTCATATTTTGGGATGAAAATTTATGCATACCCGAGAAACAACATAACCAATGTCCATGACTTATTTTGCATTTTTGAAAACTCGAAAATGGACATCCGATAATGGGTACGGAAGCAACTTAGTTGCGGAAAATTCACTTACCTAGAAATTAATATGAGCACTAGAGTGACCGAAGGCATGTCACCTTCGTAGCTCTTCACTCGCCGGTGTCAGGAAAAAATCATCGTAGTGAAACTTGTTTTGGTGGATAGACGTGAAATCGTCACGATAAGACACTAAATGTCAAACAAAAGCGACAACCATCATCAATGCTGAGAACCGCAGATCAAAATATTCTGGTAAACATGAAAACCGATAGGATCATAAGAGATCCCCGTGACACACATCTTCATGCACCCTTCGCATGCGCTAGGCGTACCACCAACAAATTCGAGGTTGGATTGGGAGTACTTTACTCTAACACCGGGATATCACCGTTGTCTCACCACCATGACAAAGAAACAAAATTTAAGTTAAGTTTGAAACTAAAACGAGAACGGGCTCCACCACACCTTGAAGTCCTAAATGTTGTGGGAGATACGAAATACTGGCAACATCGCCTGAGACATAAAACCCTAACATCCCCAGTTCGTCTTTCATTTCTCCTTTGGTTGAAACGAACGATTCGTTTTATGTCATGTAATGTAAAAAGATGTCTACAAACAGTCAATTTTGGTAAGATCCCGAATCATCCTGCTTGGTCAAACCAAGCAGCATGATATAGTTTGCCCGAAATGGCCATTTTTCAACGGAACGACTTAGTTGTTTTTAGCTAAGTTGGGTAATTCAGAACCCATTTTAGGATGGCATTATTTTTGAACAAAGGATGGCGTTATTTGGAGGGGCCAAATTTGATTGAGGGCTCGTTTGATTCATAGGATTGCCAAAGGATTTGTATAGGATTAGAATCCTATGGGATTTTTCCTTTGAGAAGCCTTTTGATTCATAGGATCGTTTCCCATAGAAAAAATTCCTATAGGAATCTTATAATACAAAGTTCATAGGAAAATAACATGAGGTCTAACCTCATGAAAAAATTCCTACACCACAATCAAACAAACTTCCTCTACCCATAGGATTGGCTTAGACATGCCATCTCAGTCCTATGAAATTCCTATTGCTACACTTCCCCTATTCTACGAATCAAAGGAGCGGTTTCTATGTACTGTCCTGAAAGTTACCATTTAGGATATATGGAGTACAGTACTAATCTAGCGGTGCTCGTTTAACGAAATTGCCTGGTTCCAGTCCTTTTATATTACCCTAAAGCATGAGCTTGAGTACTGTACACACCAATTAAATCTATACTCCTATATAGTGTACCAATTTTGAAAGTTTGAGTTCAATCATCAAAGTGCAACTTGTACCGTTGATTGGACACCATCCGACGGCCTAGGATACTGGGATTCGCAGCTACAGTACAGTAGCGCCCACCTTTCTCTACTTCATTCTAGAAACATCGAAGAGTTTTTTTTTTGATGCTTCTGGATTGATACAGCTGTAGTATCTGAACTTAACACATCAACTCACACCACACACACCCTAGTTAACTCCAGCCACCAACGATGCCTGCTGCACTCGGCGGAAACTTACGGCCCGTGTGGCGTGTAACACCGCTGGCTGGGCCTATGTTCAAGCTTGACGAGGTGCAATGCATCAGAGATAGTCAGAGCCCAAGCAAGTCCAGTAAAAAAATGAGTCATGTATGCATGACTGCATGTGCGTGTTCTACTAAAAAAAAGACTGCATGTGCATGTTCAGCCCCATGTGGCGAGCCGGTGAATAAATATAGGTGACATGGATAAGAATATAAATCTAATGAAGCAAAGAGATTTCGTAATTACAGAAAAAAGACGTGCAAAATTGAACCAGTATATCCAATCGCATGTGATGGAATCAATTTACATTAGTGCGCGACAAATTTTCAACACGTGATGCTCTGTAATGCTATTTGCGTCAAAATTAGGGAGGATTGTACGCCCTGTTTTTAATGTGCAAAGCACGTGTAGCTGACTAGTAATGTATGGCGATGCATGGAGGGTAAAATGGACACGATTGACCATGTGGCGAAACTATTTGACAGAATGAACGTTCGGTAAAACTATTTTACGTACCGAACTAACCATTTTGAGTAGCGCCTCACGATCGGACGTTATGCTCTACATGGTACCGTCCAGCAATTAGGCGCTACACATCTGATTTTGTAGCGACTGAGTATAAGGCGCGACACCAATGGTTGTTTCCAAACCTTATTAGAAACTCTAGTCACATACAAACATAAGAATCGTGCAGTCTAGTTGGTCACAGGCGTCTGTGCTGTCATAGGCATGGTCGCGGGTTCGAGTCCCGCTCCCCACAATTTTTTGTTCTTTTTCTTTTTAGACGGACCTGCTTGGTCAACGATGAGATGGGATCTAGATCAAGCTGAGGACGGCGGCGGCAGCAGGGACAGTGGCGGCGGCCGAGACAAGTCCGACCGGTGGCAGATGGGCGGCGGCGGGTCGAGGCAACGACGAGCACGGCCGGCTCGAGGCAACGACGGAGATAGGCTCGGGCAGAGAAAAAGGAAGTTAAAAGCAAAAAATTGTGCAAAACGGAGGCTCAAACCCGCGCCCAAGACCAATCCTACCACCAAACACACAACTGTGACCAACTGGACTACGCAATTCTTATGTCTATATATGAGTAGAGTTTGTAATAATGTTTGGAAACACCCATTTGTGTAGCGCCTTACACTCGGGCGCTACAAAACCAGATGTGTAGCGTCTGATCGTTGGGCGCTACCATATAGAGCATAGCGCCCGATCGTGGGGCGCTACTCAAAATGGTTAGTTCGATAAAATAGTTTTGCCGAACGTTCATTCTGTGAAATAGTTTCGCAACGTGGTCAATCGTGTCCATTTTGCCTGCATGGAGTGCAACTTGCTAGTAGTACTATACTATATTGCGACTAGTATTATATTACGCTAAAGCATGAGTAGTCTTACAAAACCAGGTGTTTCTAATTTAAATAATATACATATCAATCTATGGCGATGCATAGAGTTGGACTAGTAACCCCACCAATCAGAATGTACTAATAAATGCACTAAAGTGTGGTGAGCAAGTTGCACCCCGATTCTAGACAAACCATTTTGGTCAGATTCCGAAACACCCCGATTAGTCAAACCAAGCAGCACGATGCAGGTTGTCCTAAATGGTTATTTGGCAAAATTTGCAGCACTAATTGCTCTTCAGAAAACTTTCAACAAGATCTGGCCAAAATTAGCTGAAAATGGGCCATTTTCAACTAAGTTTGGCCAATTCAAATCGCTTTTTAGATTTGGTTGAAAATTTATAAGTGGCTATTAGTAGCCGAAAGTTTGCCAATGAACAATTAAGGGCAGATTATACAACAACACGACATTAATTTAGTCAAGATGTTTCGTTTGCTTCATTTAAGAAACGATGTGGCTCAAGTCTTTTAAAACACTAAGACTTGTCACAATGGGAGTATCATATACTAGTATCATGCAAATGATACTAGTTTATGTTACTACCTCCACAATGGGTAGCAACATATTTGTGGTATCATATAATATTGCATTTATTATCTTGTAGACTCATATTGCATTGAAATCCGTTATGTTACGGTATCTACCTATGTTACCACTATCACATTTCTTTTCATTAATTGCAGTGACACGTCAGCTTTTTACCAACATGGCATGCATGATACCACCTATGATACTTCCATTGTGGCTAGTCTAAGGCTTAGAGAGACTAAAAAATGCAACCAAAAAACAAGTACACCCACCAATCTATGGCAATGCACGCAGTACTAATGCATCAAAGCGTGGTGAGCAAGTTACATGCAACCCATGTACTCCTACTACTAGTAGGAGATTAGTGTTAGACTAGTCATAGTGGAGAATAATTTCAACTAGTAACATGCACGTTTTACTAGGCTATGTTACTACTCTTATAGTGCAAAATAACATAGAGGTGGTGTCATAGATGATCTCATTTATTGCTCTATAGACTCATTTTACGTTGAAAAGTGTAATGTTCCGGTAACTATTTATGTTACTCCAACCTCCTCTCTCCTCATTAATTTCTTGCCACGTCACCTTTTTTGCCTATGTGGCACTGAAGTTATTAGCTATGTTACTCCGACTATGGGTAGTCTTAACCATGGTGAGTGGTCCCGGTTCTCCCATTAACTGGCACCCCACACAACATACGTCAAAAACATTTTTGCGTTCGCGTGAGGATACTTTGTGAACAATACATTTGTGGTCTTGTATTTCTATCAAGTATAGCTGGCCTGGAAGGTCATGTCCAAGCATCTTCAGAGTTGAATGTGAAATTGAGTCTAGCAGTACCGAGATGACGGCCGCTTTGGGGTACCCATATATTTGTCCGGCCCAGCGGCAGTCATAAAACTTCTATAAAAATTTACACACTCAAATATAAACAATGCTGACCAGTTATATTTAAAAAAACTATCCTACCCTAATCTAATTGTCTTCGCGAGGCCCGACATGTCATATGAGTCATCATAATCCCGGTATGGCAACACCGACGACTGCGGCGTGCTTTGGGCCAACATTTCTCGGGTGTCATCGCGTTCACACAAAAGAGGTGAGAGGACAACATAGCCTTCTGGTAGCTCCTTTGGCGCCGGTTTGGACGCCAAGAAGGTCACCACTCCCCGTGGTGGTGAGCTTGGCTCCGGTTTGTGCACTCGTACCGCCACGCTCCCACGGTGGCAATCACGTCTCCATCTGTGGCACGCAGAGTGCCAATGTGGCGAGCCACTCCGTCTCAGCGGCTTGTCGGTCAGTGGTTTTGTATCGCGTCGGCGCGTAACGCCCTTGTACTTCATGAGGGTGGTAGTCTTCTCTTTCTTGGAAGAGGCTATCCTACCCCCGATCCTGGAAGCGCAACGAGGGTCAATCCTATACTCCGCCGACATCTACTATCAGCGCAAGTAGACTTGTGCGTTGAGGGCGTGGTCGGTGAATGGTTGTGTCACGTGAACGCTGTCGTAACTGAGATGAAATCCTTTTGACATCTAATTGTACGACAAAACAATGATGTCAAGGTCAATAAGTTCGCTGCTAGCCTCGCCTTTGTGCATCATGGTGTTAGAGTCGAAAGTGGGTGACGCGGAGAAAAAGGGAGATGTGTGAAGAAGGGGTAGCGCATCGAGAGGGGTAGATAAGGGCATCTCCAATGGGGAGACCCGAAAGGATATGAAATGTATCACTTTTTTATCCATTTTGTTCGCCTCACAGATAGGCGGACACGTCCGGTTGCGTGGTCGCCCAACGCTCTGTACCCATTTGGAACGGACATGTCCGTTTTTAGCCAATATTTTGTAAATAAAAACTAGATCAAATAGTAGCTATTGATTTGCTCTCTCAAGTTCTATACTAAAGAACATCTCAGGAACGCAAGAAACTTTCCCAGCTACTACTACCCCTCCGTTTCAAATTAATTGACTTGGTTTTGTTAAATATGGATGTATCTATACTTATTTGGTGTTTAGATATATATCCATATGTAATCAAATATGTATCAATTAAATCCGAACGGAGGGAGTAGTATTGAACATGATTATAGAGCAGCAAACCCTCTTGGAGGCGATTGGGATTGGGGTAGGTGAGATGCGAGCTGCCGCCGATGCATGCTCGCGAACGAAATGGATGGGATGCCGAAACTGGCGCCTTGGAACACGGCTGCAGAACTTTCCGTGGCGCCGGATGCTCTCAACTTTGGCTTTCCTAGCTTAATTCACCACGACATTTTGTCACTCAAAAGTTACGTACGATTTTCCGATCGAGTTCATTTAGTCTCTACCTCTAAGCCCAACGATAATTTACTCCCCCGTTGGCATGTGAAAGTCACTTACCACCTATCACCGTCTTCCACGTGCCCACCAGGATGAAACAAACACATAAACAACTAAACTCGGAAGAGAGAAATAATTAAAGTAGAGGTTTTAGCACATAACACCACATGTTGGGGCATTTTTTGCACAAAACCACAACTACCAACATTTTTTGCAAGGAACACCACCATTTGGGGTAATCTATTGCGCAGAACACAGAACTTGTAATTAGCCTGTTTGACAAACTGTTAGGCAGCCAGGCCCACTTTCAGGAATGCTCGTGCGCCAAAACAGAGCAAACGCATTGCTCGTTCTCGGTCCGATTCGCCGCCGCCGCTCTCCTGCAGGACGCCCTCATCCTGCCCCTACAGTTCGGCTCCCAAAAGCCAACGCCGGGTCGCCGGCCACGACTCCATGCTCGGCGCGCTGCTCGACTCCTGTGCGCTTCGAACACCTACGATGTTCTGTTCATGCCGCCGTCGATATCGTCGGCCGTACGACCCAGTAGCCGTCTCTGAGCCCCGCCACCTTTCCCATTAGCCCCTCCACGCCTTTCCGACCACCCCTTCCGAAGGAATCGACCCCGGACACCCTGTGGCGCCGGTGCCGCGCTCGTCTTCCTCGTCTCCGGTAGGTGGCCGCCGCCGAGTCAATCTCCGCTATCCCCTTGTCCCGGGCCTCCTCCACCAGTACCTCGCCGTCTACCCGTTCTCCTGGAGCTTGAGCAGTTCTTCCCAAGGGCCAACACATTCCCGAGCTGCTCCTTGTTGTCGTCCCTGCCCCGCCGTCCGCCGACGTCATCCATGGCGTCGATGTCTTGCTCCCTCGTCAAAGAAGACCGCGCGAATAGGTCACTCATGGGCGGCTGCTGCCCTCAGCGGCTCCCGCGCAGTTCCCTGGGGGCTGGGGCGCTGCCGCGTTTTGACGTCGCCGGCGTCTAAAGGACGTGACCTATCGAGTAGACCCTGCCTACCAGTGTGGAGCACCTAGGTACTTATGGTGGGACCACCAGGGCTAATTCGGTGTCAAATGTGTTAATTATTTTGTTTGTGTTCTGCGCAATAGATTACCCCAAATAGTGGTGTTCCTTGCAAAAAATGTTGGTAGTTGTGGTTTTGTGCACAAAATGCCCCAACATGTGGTGTTACATGCTAAAACCTCATTAAAGCAGCTGTTCAGAAAAAAAGAATAAATAGCTAAGGACTAACACTGCATTGGGCAGAATAAATAGCTGTTCAGAATCCCCGTCGACCCACCTCGCACGCCGGCGAGCCGCGGGTTCTCTCTTCCTCCGCCGGCCGCTCCGGCGGTGGGAGGATGGGGGAACCCCGGATCTCGGCTTGTACATAGTGTAGGGTTTGGTGGGGTTCCCGCCGGCGGCGTTGTGGTGGTGGTTTGCGTCGGCACGCTTCCCCTCCTGCGACGGAGTTCTTCGGGCCTCCGTCGTGGCGTGCGCGACTTCTGGAGGCCGGGGATCTGCGGATCCGCTGGCCTCGTTCGTCCCCGGGTACTGCGGGTGGTGGTGGCGGAAGTGGAGGTGCGGGGTGGCTGCTGTGGAGGAGGGTGGTGTGCAGGCGGTTGATCTGTGGCGCTGGCCACGGATCTGGGGCGGAAGTTGCTCGGGGCAGGTCCCCGGCCGATGGAGGACAACCGTCTTCAGATCCAGCTCGTCGGAGCTGGTGGCTTCTGCGGCTTTTCAGTGCCTTCGGGCATGGTGCTCTTCTGTTCCTTGGGCAAGGTCGCCGGGCGGTCGCTTCTTCTGTCGTCTCCAGCGGCGGAGGCTGCGCGCGGTGGTGGACCTCGAGGTTGAAGATGGCGTGACACAGCAGTGTCTTCTGTATTCTCCTTTTTTCTTTGCTTGTATTTGGTGTTGTACTGGCTTCTTTTCCGTATGAATACAAGTATGAAAAATTCAAAAAAAAACACTGCATTGGGCAGCGCGTGAGCTCTCTCTTCCCTTCCACTTTCTCTCTCCTCTCTCCCCCTCTCTCTACTTTTGTCTCTTCCCTCGCTGGAACCCCGTGGAAGCATCACAACTTCCTCGCCTATATCATCCCTCCGCCTCCTCCACCAGAACCAATTCCGCCCCAAAACCCTAACCCAAAGTATGGCCAGCCGTGCCTCTCTCCCCTCCGAGCGCCGCCACGCTGAGAACTCCATCTGGGGATGGATCGCTCCCAAGGTCCAGCAGCGTCAGCCTGCTGCTCGGTCTCCGGACTGCAAGTTCTCCGACCTTGCGTCCTCCACCGGAGGAGAACACGGCGGCCGGGCGCCTCGAAGCACCTCAGATCTCGCCGCCGAGAGCGACTTCTGACCGCGCCGACGCTCCTCCAAGCGTCGTGAGCAAGCGCAGCGAGTAAGATTCGACCGCCCATCTCTCTCTGTACGTTGTGGATCGACTTGTTCTTATGGTGAATTTTGGATCTGCAGTCCATTCGTATGGACGGTGGTTCCTCCACGACGGTCGAACCCCGCGGCTGCGGTTGCGCAGGCACCAAGGCGAATCGACATCGGCAGTAACTCCTTCGGCGTTCTCTCTGGATGGTATGCCGCTACGCTTCGTTTTCCCTTGCTCCTTTCTTCGGATGTTCTAGTGTTCGTCCTTTAATTTTGGATGATTCATGGTTGTACAGGAACGTCGAGCAGACGATTCGTTTCGGGCTAGATGCAGCGGCTAAGAAGCCCGACTCAAGCGCTGACAGGACCCGTTGGACAAAGAACGAGAACGAGCGCACCAAGGGCGACGCGCCCCCGGGACAGAAGGCCAAGCCATCATTCGTGGACGTGCTCAAGGGTCACCATGTCGACGTGCCCGCGAACCAGAAGCTCAAGGCCGCCTCCCTCGACGCGCCCAAGGCCCAGAAGGAGCGGAAGCTACTCCACGCCGTCGGGAAGGTGAGCCTCGTCGACGTCGAGGTGGCTTCACACGCCGGCCGTCGACAAGGTAACTTCGTCGACGAGACCATCATCCCGGACAGTCTCAAGGCGACGAGAAGCCTACTGCCTGTTCGTGGTGTTCCTGCTACTCCAGTGGAGCACGTGAGCGGCAACACGCCCGCGAAGATCGTGCGCGGCCGCGCCGCTGCTGCTTCGTTCGTGGACGCGCCGAAAGGCGAGAAGATGCGCGACGCTCCCACGGCGGAGTTCAATGATTCCTCCCTCGACGCCACCAGCCTGCTCGACGCGCCGGCGGCCCAGAAGGAGCACACCTTCCTCCACGCCGCCCGGAAGAAGAGCGAGGTGGACTTTCACGAGGCGGCGCCTCACGGCCGTCTCGAAGCTTCCTCCCCAGATGTTCTGGTCGGCCGTCGAGAGGGTGCCCTGGGCGACGAGGATACATTCCTCCTGGACACTTCCAAGGCGACAGGACGCCTAGTGCGTGGCCGTGGCGCGCTCGTCCTCGAGTCGTCCGCGGCAAAGGCCAGGAGCACCCTCCTCCATGCGCCCGAGGCGGCGCACGGCCGTCGAGAGGGTGCCCTCGGCGACGAGGATACCTTCCTCGTGGACACGGCCAAGGCGGCCAGCCACCTGGGAGACGGCGCGCTCCTCTGCGCGTTGGAGACGGCGGGCAGCCGTCGCAGCGCCCTTGAATACTGCCACGCAGACTTGCCGGCGAAAACCCTGTGTGGCCGTGGCACTCCGGCTTCGGGCACGAATCCCGTGGCAACTGATGCCGGCAGAAGTGGCCGGCGAAGTGCTACTGGAGGCGGCGCTGCTGGTCCGTCGGGAGGTGGCGCTGCTGATGCATCGGGAGGTGGCGCTGCTGGTCCGTCGGGAGGAGGCAGAGGGTCTATCGGAGGACGCGGCGCTGCTGGTGGCCCAGGGCTCGGAGGAGGCGGCGCTGCTGGTGGTCCAGGGCTCGGAGGAGGCGACGCTGGAGGTGGAGGCGGCGGCGATGATGGGGGAGGTGGAGGTGGCGGTGATGCTGGCGGAAGTGGCCTGCATGGTCCCCAGCGGCTTCCCTTTATACTCGCTGTACCCGGCTGCTCCCAACTGGAGAACGCTGTGCAGCCTACGCTACAAGGTACTGTGCCCTGGTCCAGTGCCATGATATCGTGTGTGACAGGTGTGTGTGCCAACACGGCGAGGACTCCATGGCGGCTCTTCCGTTGCCGGCAATCCAGGGGGCTTTTACACCGTATCAAGTTCAGCAAGAGTTGACATTAACCGACGCCCCCAACATTTTCATTGGCGCGATCCGTTCCGGTGATAGGCTGTTATACTATTTTGCTGATCTGCGTGAGGTAATCAGCGGAGAGGCCATAATTTTGTGCTCCCATGTGTATCACCTAGGAATGGCGGACCAGATTGCTCTAGTGGGATATGACTTCTTGGACGTGCTGGTACTGAGACAGTACCTGTTTCCAAATGGCTAGAGTAGGAAGGTTCTTGATAGAGTGCGTATGCAATTTGTATCTGTCTTCTAGAAATGTACTCTGTTGATTCACTGTGGCATTAGCACTGTTGATGAACACTATTTTAAGTATTGTGGTTACGACTTCCTTTTGATTATGGCTTGTGAGGATTGCTTTTAAAATGCTACTACCGGTACAGTATTTGCTGTTTTTGTCGCAGCCTTGCAGGTTTCCTAGGCATGTTGCTAGCCGCATCAAAATAGTAGGAGTTAAAAGAAACCTTTACGCAATAATTCTTACTCCCGTTCTGATTTAGGCGGCACAAACAGATGACGGAGCCCCTAAATAATACTTCTACGATAAGTAGGTATCATAATAAATAGAAGAAAGACTACTGGGTATTAGCATACCACTCAAATTGGACCGAGCAGCTGTCACAGTGTCGCTGCAATGTTGTCTGCTCAAAGCATCTATACGACTATACGCATGCGCTCACCATATGCATTACTAAAACGGTCTCGGTGGTTTGGCCGGTTTGGGCTTGTTCAATTTATTGTACTAACTCTAAATTTAGGATTTGAGTTTGGGAGACAAAATGAACTACTCAACTAGCTTCCGCAGACTAAGACATAGCCTAGTGGTGGGGAGGGGCTGATGCCTTCCCACCCATCCGAGTTCAAGTCCTCATGCTTTCAATTTCCGTGATGTTGCACCTCCTCTATCAAAATCACGTGGCTCTCCCACGTAGGAATCATTTTTTTTTTACTCTACTAGCTTCCCACTGACCGGTTTTCACTGGTTTGAACGGTTCAGTTTTCACACCCCTATGCATTTCCATCGGCCCAATGGAGATTCTGAGTGTCACACACAAAATTCGGTCCCAAAGGCATCCCATTCCTAAACGCTCCTAAATGTGTCCGGCATCCCATGTACTAGAAGGAAAGGCACTTTGCCGCGCCCGTTTTGTGTTTTTATCGTTGTTTATGAAGACTAATTTCTCTTTTTTTATGTCTTATATTATTTACTATTCTACAAAAGTTAGTACAGGCCAGTAACATGAAAATACACCCCATGTCATACCAACTACTTCGTTATGTAAGAAAGCAAAAAGTTTTATGGTCACATCCGTCTCATCTAAAAATAGTAGGTAAACAAAATAACTTGAAATACAGTCCACGACATACATAGACTGTTGATCCGCCAAAATCAGGACCTAGAGCGTGAGACTTAAATTTCATATCCTAACCAATTGTTTGTGCCCCATATATTTTCCACTCCAATATGTCTCTTATGTCACATCCCTATATTCCTTTTAACCGGTGTTCGTAAGTAACAGTATATATAGAACATTTACGTTCCGTGATACTAAGTTAATATATATATTTCAGTGGCTAGATAAATGCTACCAACCATGTTTTAATTGACTCGCAATGTCAATATTTAATTAATTCACTTAGTCTAAAAAATGTAATTAATTCATACCAAAAGTATGATGAGCTAACAGAAAGGTGCAAGTAATGAGATTAGCTCAGTTTTAATGCATGCAAAATATCAGCATATATTAGAATCTCTTACAGTGAAGAATATAACCTCCTCATATGAACACACTGTGGGCTGGGGCGCCTCTTGGGGCGTCTCCTGTCCAGTACGTTAGGATGACTCCAACAGGGCGACACATCGAGTCCGCGTGCATCCGTTCCTATCGCGGGAGCCAAAAACACGGTCCAACAGGGTGACGCAAATGAACTGTGGTCCATTTTTCTGTCCGTCGCGACCCATTCTCGGCCCAAATTTGGGCCAGGTTTGCGTCGGCCACAGACGCGCGTAGAGCGCTCTTCTGTCATCCCCTAGTCTGCCCCTGGCCCGCGTATCAGACAATTCTCCAACCTAATTTCCTCCTCCTTGATACGTCCATTTTGCATCACTATTTTATAGCATAATTTACTGTTATTCAATGATATATTTCATATTAAGAGGAGTTACTTATGTTATTTTGTCTTATTTTGCATGTTTGATGATCATTGGATAATTAACTGCCGGAGTCAGATTTCAGCTGGAAAAAGCACGTCAAGGCACTATATTTCTGGAGCACTAAAAATATTTCCGAGAAGACAGATGTTCCTATTTTATCAGAAGATGGACTAAGCCAAAAGGGGAGGCTGAGATGGGCCAGGAGGGGCCCACACCACCCCTGGGCGCGGGCCCACCTTGGCCGCGCCCTAGCCAGGTGTGGTGCCCCTGGCCCACCTCAGGCGCTCCCCCTTCGCGTACTTCATCCCCCAGAAACCCTAAGACACGGGGAGTCCGAGAGAAAATATTCCGCCGCCTCCACGAGGCGGAAACAACAGAGAGAGAAAAAGCTCTCCGGCAGGGAGAAATCTGCCGGGGAAATTCCTTCCCGGAGGGGGAGATCATCGCCATCCTCATCGTCATCGCGCTGGACTTCATCGGGATCATCATCATCATCTCCACCGCCATCACCACCATCACCGCTGCACCATCTCGTTCCGCTGTAACATCTAGGGCTATACTTTGTTTAGTTCATAGGGGAAACTCTCCCGGTGTTAATTACTCCTTGTGGTTGATGCTATTGAGTTTTATCGGTGAATTAAAGTATATGTTCAGATCGTTATCCATCATTATATCACCTCTGATCATGATCCATATGATGTCTCGTGAGTAGTTCGATTAGTTCTTGAGGACATGGGAGAAGTCACGCTGTTAGTAGTGGAATTATGTTGAGTAATATTTAATGGTTTGATATTTAAGTTGTGGTGCTATTCTTCTAGTGGTGTCGTGTGAACGTCGACTACATGACACTTCACCTTTATGGGCCTAGAGGAATGCATTGTGTATTTGGTTGCTAATTGTGGGGTTGCCGGAGTGACAGAAACCTAAACCCCCGTTAGTATACCGGTGCACAAGGGAGCGTAGGATCTCAGAGTTTAAGGCTGTGGTTAGATTTATCTTAATTACTTTCTTGTAACTGCGGATGCTTGCAAGAGGTATAATCACAAGTATGTATTAGTCCAAGTAAGGGCGGTGCATTAGCATAGGTTCACCCACACAACACTTATCAAAACAATGAAGATTAATCAACTATGTGAAGCGAAAGCACTTGACTAGAATCCCGTGTGTCCTCAAGAACATTTTGTCATCATAAGTAAACCAACCGGCTTGTCCTTTGCTCTAAAAAGGATTGGGCCACTCGCTGCAATTATTATTACTGTCTTTTACTTACTCGCATTTTATTTACCTGCTATATCAAAAACCCCTAAAAACTTGTCTGCTAGCATTTACAGTGAAACCTTTACCGAAACTCCTTGTCAGCACCTTCTGCTCCTCGTTGGGTTCGACACTCTTATTTATCGAAAGTACTACGATACACCCCCTATACTTGTGGGTCATCAAGACTATTTTCTGGCGCCGTTGCCGGGGAGTGAAGCGCTATTGGTGAGTGGAATTGGTAAGGGAAACTTTTACTGTAGGTGCTATTTTTATTTCTGCTTGCTACTTTATTTTATCATGGAGAGATCTCCATTTGAATCCCTGTTTGGAAATACTACTACCACTGCTACGGTAGTAGAAGAGGAACCACCTGATCAAGTAATTCCATTTAAAATACCTATGAAAATTGTTGAACGAGTTACGAATAACCGCTATGCAGGAGATGGAACTGTCCCTCCTGGGGATCATTTGCTATTTATTCATGAATTATGCGAGTTGTTCAAGTGTGCAGGTATTTCAATGGAAGAGGTCAAGAAGAAATTGTTTTCTATATCGTTGACTGGTAAAGCTGCAAAATGGTATAGGATGCTGAAAATGGGCGTTCTATTGGCTGGGAGGAGATTGTGCCTCTCTTTTATTCTAAATTTTATCCTCCTAGTGAAATTCATCAAGATCGGAATCATATATATAATTTTTGGCCTCATGATGGAGAAAGTATTGCCCAAGCGTGGGGGAGATTGAAATCATTAATGCTCAAATGCCCCATTCATGAGCTTCCTGGTAATGTTGTTATTGATAACTTCTATGCAAGGCTTTCTCTTCAAGATAAAACTCTATTGGATACCTCTTGTGCTGGATCATTTACGCGTAATAAAGAGGAAGTTAAATGGGACCTTCTTGATCGGATTGAGGAAAATACTGAAGGATGGGAGAACGACAAAGGTAGAGAATCAGGTATAAAGTATGATTACGAATGCATTAAAACTTTTATGAATACTGATAATTTTCGTAATCTCTATGATATGTATGGTCTTGATTCTCAAGTTATTGCAAACTGTTACAAGGCTTTTGCCTCTTATCTTGATGTTCCTAAAGAAAGTTGCAATAAGTATCATTTGCCTTACAAAGATAATACTAATTCTGCCAATATTAAAAACATTGAAGTTCATACAGTTGATCGTATCTTGCCAGAACCTTATATTGAGAAACCACCTTTTCCTGTTAAAATTAGGGAACATTCTATCATAGCTAGTGTGGTTAATAAAAGTGCAAAGAAAGCTTTAGAACCTGCTGAACAAATAGCGGTTGAACCCACAATAGCAATAGTAAAGGATTTGGTAACTGAAAATGTAGAAGGAGGACATATTATCTTTTGTGAAGATGCCTCTAATATTGTTTCACATCCCAGTAGAGCTAGGAAAACAAGTGTTCCTGTGCTTTCAGTCAAAATAGGAGAACATTGCTATTATGGTTTATGTGATATTGGTGCAAGTTCTAGTGCTATTCCTTTTGATCTTTATAAAGAAATTATGCATGAAATTGGTCCTTGCGAACTTGAGGAGATTGATGTGGTTATTCAGCTTGCTAATAGAGAAACTATCTCTCCAATTGGTATTGTGAGAGATGTTGAAGTTTTATGTGGTAAGACTAAATACCCTGCTGATTTTCTAGTACTTGGTTCTGTTGCTAGTAAAGCTTGTCCCATTATTTTTGGTAGGCCTTTCTTGAATACATGTGGTGCATTATAGATTGTAAGAAAGAGAAAATTTACACTAAATTTAATGGAGAATCTTATGAGTTTAATTTCTCTAAGTTTGGTAAACAACTTTATGAAACTGATTTGCCTAATGAGACTCGAAAATTGAACAACTTGCTGCTATTGCTGTTGCTCCTAACAATGCCTTGCAGCAATTCATGGAGGAACACGAAAGTGAAGTATTTATGGAGGAGAGGAATGAGATTGACAATGCCTTTCTTCGTCAACCACCAATACTTAAGCATAATTTGCCTGTGGAAGATTTGGGTACCTCAGCGCCTCCTAAGGAAGATCCTGTCTTCGATTTAAAACCGTTACCTGATAATCTTAAGTATGTTTATCTTGATGAAAGGAAAGTATATCCTGTTATTATTAGTTCTAAACTTTCAGGTAATGAAGAAGCAAGGCTATTAGAAGTACTAAAGAAACATCGAGGAGCTATGGGATACACTTTGGATGATTTAAAGGGGATTTCTCCTACTATATGTCAACATGCCATCAACATTGAACCCGATGCAAAACCTGTTGTTGAGCATCAGCGTCGCTTGATCCCTAAATGAAAGAAGTGGTAAGAAATGAGGTATTAAAACTTCTTGATGCTGGTATAATTTATCCTATTGCTGATAGTAGATGGGTAAGTCCTGTGCATTGTGTCCCTAAGAAAGGAGGAGTTACTGTTGTACCAAATGAAAATGATGAACTTATTCCTCAAAGAGTAGTAGTTGGGTATAGGATGTGCATTGATTTTAGAAAGGTCAATAAAGTAACTAAGAAAGATCATTATCCTTTGCCTTTTATTGATCAAATGTTAGAAAGGTTGTCTAAGAAAACCATTTTTGTTTCCTTGATGGTTATTCTGGATTCTCACAAATTGCTGTTAAAGCACAAGATCAAGAGAAAACTACTTTTACTTGTCCTTATGGAACTTATGCTTATAGACGTATGCCTTTTGGTTTGTGTAATGCTCCTGCTACGTTCCAAAGATGCATGTCTGCTATTTTTCATGGTTTTTGTGAAGAAATTGTGGAAGTATTCATGGACGATTTTTCCGTCTACGGAACTTCCTTTGATAATTGCTTGCACAATCTTGATAAAGTTTTGCAGAGATGTGAGGAGACAAATCTTGTTCTTAATTGGGAGAAATGTCATTTCATGGTTAATGAAGGAATTGTCCTAGGGCACAAAATTTCTGAAAGAGGTATTGAAGTGGACAGAGCTAAAGTTGAAGCAATCGAGAAAATGCCCTGTCCAAGGGATGTGAAAGGTATCCGTAGTATTCTCGGTCATGCCGGTTTTTATAGGAGGTTTATTAAAGATTTCTCTAAAATTTCAAAACCCCTCACTAATCTTCTTCAAAAAGATGTACCTTTTGTTTTTGATGATGATTGCAAGGAAGCTTTTGAAACTCTAAAAAAGCTTTAATCACAGCTCCTGTTGTTCAACCTCCTGATTGGACTTTACCTTTTGAAATAATGTGTGATGCTAGTGATTTTGCTGTAGGAGCTGTTCTTGGACAGCGGGTAGACAAGAAGTTAAATGTTATTCATTATGCTAGTAAAACACTTGATGCCGCTCAAAAGAATTATGCTACTACTGAAAAGGAATTTTTAGCAGTTGTTTTTGCTTGTGATAAATTTAGACCTTATATTGTTGATTCAAAAGTTACTATTCACACTGATCATGCTGCTATTAGATACCTTATGGAAAAGAAAGATGCTAAGCCTAGGCTCATAAGATGGGTACTTCTACTGCAAGAATTTGATTTACATATTGTAGATAGGAAAGGTGCTGAAAATCCTGTTGCTGATAATTTGTCTAGATTAGAAAACATTTCAGATGATCCTATACCTGTTAATGATAGTTTTCCAAATGAACAATTGGCTGCGATAAAGGTAAGCTCACGCGAAAGTCCTTGGTATGCTGATTATGCTAATTTTATTGTTGCCAAGTATTTGCCTCCGACCTTTACAGCTCAGCAAAGAAGAAAGTTCTTTTATGATTTGAGGCATTATTTTTGGGATGACCCACATTTGTATAAAGAAGGAGTAGATGGCATTATGCGAAGATGTGTTCCTGAGTATGAACAGAAAGAATATTGAGCAAATGCCATGGAAGTGCTTATGGAGGACATCACGCTGGAGATAGAACTGCGCAAAAGGTTCTACAATCAGGTTTTTATTGGCCTACCCTTTTTAGAGATGCTAGAAAATTTGTTTTATCATGTGATGAATGTCAAAGAGTAGGTAACATTAGTAGACGTAATGAAATGCCTATGAATTATTCTCTTGTTATTGAACCTTTCGACTGTTGGGGATTTGACTTTATGGGTCCTTTTCCTTCCTCAAATGGTTATACTCATATACTTGTTGCTGTTGATTATGTTACTAAATGGGTAGAAGCTATACCAACTTCTAGTGCTGATGGTGAGACATCATTAAAAATGCTTAAAGATATTATCTTCCCTAGGTTTGGTGTGCCTAGATATCTCATGACTGATGGTGGTTCTCATTTTATTCATGGTGCTTTTAGAAAAACTCTAGCTAAGTATGATGTTAATCATAGAATTGCTTCACCATATCATCCCCAAACAAGTGGTCAAGTAGAATTGTCAAATAGAGAGATTAAGTCTATTTTGCAAAAGACTGTTAATAAATCTAGAAAAAATTGGTCTAAAAAGCTTAACGATGCTTTGTGGGCTTATAGAACTGCTTATAAAAATCCTATGGGAATGTCTCCTTACAAAATGGTTTATGGAAAAGCTTGTCATTTGCCTTAGAATTAGAACATAAAGCCTATTGGGCGGTGAAAGAACTTAATAGAGACTTTAAACTTGCCGGTAAAAAGAGATTGCTTAATTTGAATTCTTTAGATGAATGGAGAAATGCAGCTTATGAAAATGCTAGGCTCTTTAAAGAGAAAGTTAAGCAATGGCATGATAGAAGAATTCTTAAGAGAGAATTTAACGTAGGTGAAAAAGTTTTATTGTATAGGTCTCGTCTCAGATTTTTTGCAGGAAAATTACTTTCAAAATGGGAAGGACCTTATATCATTGAGGAGGTCTATCGCTCAGGTGCGATTAAAATCAATTCACTAGATGGGGACAGACCACAAGTGGTTAATGGTCAAAGACTCAAGCATTACATTTCTGGAGATTCTTATAATGAAGATGTTGATTTATCAAAGTGGTAACTCCAGAGGATTTTATAAAAAGTCAAATTCAGACAACTGCAAAGCTGATTTGGAATAGGTAACAGTTTCGGTAAGAAAAAGTTCGCGATTTACTTTTCAACTAAATATTGTTGTTTTTACATAATATGGAAAATTATGAGTCGGAAAAGGGTAGGAAACGGTGCCCGAGGGCACCACACCACCCCTGGGCGCGGGCCCCACCCTGGCCGCGCCGTGGGTGCGTGTGGGCACCTCGGAGCCCGTCTCCGACCCCGTTTCGTCCTGTACCTTCCTTTTGTTGTAAAACTTTTTGCTATATAATCACCCGGATCTCCGAGGTCCGTATATCGTGTTTTCGCCGTGTTTCGTTTTCAAGCTGTTCTGACAGGAATTTCAAGTCCCTACATGGCGTCGCGAGGAGTGCGGTGAGAAGTATGCAGCAAGGCGCCGACGTGAACTCGAACGCGATGTGGAAGAGGGAACCTTCGTCGGTTGGGCGACGGAGGAGGAGATTGCTGCTAGGAGAGCTGACATGGATCGAAGCATCAGAGAGGAGGTGCAAGCTGGCCAGCCTCGCCAACAAGGAGAATCAAGGCCGAGCAACTCCACCTTTGTGGGATCAATTAATCCTCAACGTGCTTTTTCTCATAATGTGCAGGGAGTCACCCCACCAATTCCAGATTTGCGGTTTTCCCCTGCAGCTGCTGAAGCTCTCCGAACCACGAACGAGTTTTGTGACCAATTTCGTATCCTGAGAGCTGAGGTGGAAATACTTCAAGATGAGAATAACAGGCTCCGCCGGATGCTCGAACGTTTCCTAACCCCGATTGCCGTGTACCACCGTCACCACCAAGAGATCAAGCCTAAATCGTCAAGGGGTAATGGCACTCCCTTGGCTTGTTCCAAGCTTGGGGGAGTGCCCAGTATCATCTTTATCCTTTCGTTTTTATAATTTCGTGGTCATATCATGAGTAGAGAAGTTATCTTATAAGATGGTTTGCGATGTGGAGTGTCAATCCTTTAGTTATCCATGTATCCGTTGGTTTGAGTGTGTCTTTGTTCAGAATATTAATGAGAAGTTCCACCTTTACTTTCGGTACATTTTATTTTAGCCTGCAATCTTCTTTATGTGCTGATCTTGCCATTAGTATTGACGCCACTTTTGGGTACATTAAGTAAATTATATTAGTTGTGGCAAACTTAGTATTGGTCATTAACAATACCATGAAAACTTAAGTAGAAGGAGGGAATTACATGCAAAAATATTATCCCTTTATCTTTCTTTCTTGCTAGCCAATAAGATTAGTATTCTTTGAGTTAAAACATTTGTGCTTACAGGGAAGATAGCATGGTTGCTTCTATTACATATATTTGTGTGTATCCCCCAACTTTTATGCTTGCACATGACCTTGCTAGCCTTAACCACCGTACTGAGAGGGAATGCTTCTCGTGCATCCAAATCCTTGAGCCAAACCCATGCCATTTGTGTCCACCATAACTACCTATATGTGGTATTTCTTTGCCACTCCAAGTAAATTTTTCATGTGCTACCTTTAAATTATTCAAAATGTTATTATTCCCTTTTGTGTCAATGTTTACTAGCTCATGAGGAAGTAGTGTGGTTATCCTTTATTCTACTTGTCAAACAGACTTTACACCTGGACTAGTGGCATATACATCCGCTTATCCAATAACTTGCAAAAAGAGCTGGCAACGGGATGCCCAGTCCCAATTAATTACAACTTTAACGCTTAATTCTCTTCACACTTTTGCCCTGATTATCAGTAAGCATTGACAAACAGTGAAATATCTGCGTGTGTAAACCAAAGAGAAAGAGGGATGATCTGCCTTGCTGGTAGAAATAACGTCCTTCATGGGAGCCGCTCTTAAAAGTCTGTTTGACAGGGAGAATACTGTTTTCACCCGCTACCATTCGTTGACAATTAACAAACACCTCTCAAAACTTAATTTTTGCTCTCTTAAAAGCTCTAGCACATGACTTAATCCCTGCTTCCCTCTGCGAAGGGCCTTTCTTTTACTTTTCATGTTGAGTCAGTACACCTATTTCCTTCTTCCTTGAGCAAGCATTTGAGTTGTTGTGATTCAACCATATATATCATTAATATTGTCAATCATGTCTTTATCCTTCTTGTCTTAGCACAAAGACTTTTGCCTCTAAGAATATAGCTTTGCAAGTTATCAATGACTGTAAAGAAGGTGTGATAATTGAGTGTGGAAGTTCTGCAATATAAGCTCTAATATAAAGACTCCTTTCGAAAGATAAGTATTGATTGCTTATTGTTCTATGACCAAGAATGAAGTGTGCCATTACTAATCTATAATTTCCTTCGTGTATTTTTATTGTGGTTGTTTCACTACTCATGTTCAAGTTAGGTTATATGAAGAGTAGTTGCTGTTTAAAATGAGTTGTGTTGTTTAGTAATTACTGATGCTTCTTGTCCGTATTCTTTATTATCGACGCTTCACTCCATAAACTTTTGTTCTAGTTTACTGAGCTCAGCTTTCGCTTGGGGACAAGCGAGGTCTAAGCTTGGGGGGGTTGATACGTCCATTTTGCATCACTATTTTATAGCATAATTTACTGTTATTCAATGATATATTTCATATTAAGAGGAGTTACTTATGTTATTTTGTCTTATTTTGCATGTTTGATGATCATTGGATAATTAACTGCCGGAGTCAGATTTCAGCTGGAAAAAGCAACGTCAAGGCACTATATTTCTGGAGCACTAAAAATATTTCCGAGAAGACAGATGTTCCTATTTTATCAGAAGATGGACTAAGCCAAAAGGGGAGGCTGAGATGGGCCAGGAGGGGCCCACACCACCCCTGGGCGCGGGGCCCACCTTGGCCGCGCCCTAGCCAGGTGTGGTGCCCCTGGCCCACCTCAGGCGCTCCCCCTTCGCGTACTTCATCCCCCAGAAACCCTAAGACACGGGGAGTCCGAGAGAAAATATTCCGCCGCCTCCACGAGGCGGAAACAACAGAGAGAGAAAAAGCTCTCCGGCAGGGAGAAATCTGCCGGGGAAATTCCTCCCGGAGGGGGAGATCATCGCCATCCTCATCGTCATCGCGCTGGACTTCATCGGGATCATCATCATCATCATCTCCACCGCCATCACCACCATCACCGCTGCACCATCTCGTTCCGCTGTAACATCTAGGGCTATACTTTGTTTAGTTCATAGGGGAAACTCTCCCGGTGTTAATTACTCCTTGTGGTTGATGCTATTGAGTTTTATCGGTGAATTAAAGTATATGTTCAGATCGTATCCATCATTATATCACCTCTGATCATGATCCATATGATGTCTCGTGAGTAGTTCGATTAGTTCTTGAGGACATGGGAGAAGTCACGCTGTTAGTAGTGGAATTATGTTGAGTAATATTTAATGGTTTGATATTTAAGTTGTGGTGCTATTCTTCTAGTGGTGTCGTGTGAACGTCGACTACATGACACTTCACCTTTATGGGCCTAGAGGAATGCATTGTGTATTTGGTTGCTAATTGTGGGGTTGCCGGAGTGACAGAAACCTAAACCCCCGTTAGTATACCGGTGCACAAGGGAGCGTAGGATCTCAGAGTTTAAGGCTGTGGTTAGATTTATCTTAATTACTTTCTTGTAACTGCGGATGCTTGCAAGGGTATAATCACAAGTATGTATTAGTCCAAGTAAGGGCGGTGCATTAGCATAGGTTCACCCACACAACACTTATCAAAACAATGAAGATTAATCAACTATGTGAAGCGAAAGCACTTGACTAGAATCCCGTGTGTCCTCAAGAACATTTTGTCATCATAAGTAAACCAACCGGCTTGTCCTTTGCTCTAAAAAGGATTGGGCCACTCGCTGCAATTATTATTACTGTCTTTTACTTACTCGCATTTTATTTACCTGCTATATCAAAAACCCCTAAAAACTTGTCTGCTAGCATTTACAGTGAAACCTTTACCGAAACTCCTTGTCAGCACCTTCTGCTCCTCGTTGGGTTCGACACTCTTATTTATCGAAAGTACTACGATACACCCCCTATACTTGTGGGTCATCACTCCTCCCTTGCCCCTCCTGCCGCCACCCTGCCGTCGCCACCAGGATTTGTCACTGCAGGTCATTCCGGGGAAACCGTTTGTTGCTCCTCTTTCCCGCCGTCACCGGAGCAACTTCCTCCAAGCCACAGCCGGTGAATCTTGCGGCCATATCTCTCCTATTTCATGGTACGATTTCATGGTGGCGGATCTCATGCGTTTTCAGCTCCACGCGACAGGCATCGTGCTGCAACTGTGCATAACGAGGTATAACGTAGATTTTTCTCTCACGTTGCAACGCACGGGCATGTTTACTATCATAATTTATATTTCTAATAAGTCTTCCTTAAAGAGCGAGAGCTCCAAATGAGAGTGAAAGAGTGCCAAAGTCGAGTGAGTGAGTGGGGGGGGGGGGGGAACTGTGCCGGGATGAAAACTCCTCCGCCAAAACGAAATTCCCGGTGCTGGATCCCTCCAGTGATAGGTCAGTAATGGCTGTTTAAGCTTAATGGAGTGATTTTAAAGATTGACTTTGAAAAGGCTTATGATAAAGTCAGATGGTCTTTCCTACAACAAACACTCAGAATGAAAGGTTTTCTGATGAGTGGCGCGCAATGATACATAATTTCATTTCTGGAGGAAGTGTCGCCATCAAAGTTAATGATGACGTTGGTAGATACTTCCAGACGAAAAAGAAAAGGGATTACGACAAGGCGATCCATTATCACCTATATTATTTAATATAGTTGCTTATATGTTAGCCATAATCATTGAGCGCGCGAAATTGGATGGGCAAATTGTTGGAGTGGTTCCGCACCTAGTGGATGGCGGATTATACATTCTCCAATATGCTGACGATACAATTCTCTTTATGGAACATGACATGGAAAAGGCAAGAAACCTGAAATTAATATTGTCAGTGTTCGAGCAACTTTCCGGTCTAAAAATTAACTTCCATAAAAGCAAAGTGTTTTGTTTTGGCGAGGCTCAGGACAAGGTTGCCCAATATGCTGAGTTATTTGCCTCCGGACTTGGCCAGTTTCCAATAAGCTATCTTGGCATCCCAATTCACTTTAAGAGGCTAATGATTGCTCAATGGAAGCACGTTGCGGAAAGACTACAAAAAAAGTTGAGTAGTTGGAAAGAAAAACTACTATCTCTGGGTGGTAGATTGGTTCTCATAAATTCATTCCTAACTAATATGTTACTGTATATGATATCCTTCTTCCCATTACCAAAGGGAGTCTTGCATCGATTAGATTACTTTCGATCTAGATTCTTTTGGCAAGGGGATAATGAAAAAAAAGAAATATCGGCTTGCAAAATGGGATGTAGTGTGCCGCCCTAAGGACCATGGTGGCCTTGGGATTCACGACCTTCAGGTAAAGAATAGAGCCCTCCTCGATAAATGGTTGTTTAAGCTTCTCACCAAAGATGGGGTGTGGCAAACTCTTATTAGGAGGAAATACATAGGCTCAAGTGCGCTATCACAGGTTTCTTGGAAATCAGGTGATTCACATTTTTGGGCTGACCTAATGGCGACGAAGAAATTCTTGTTCTCATATGGTTCTTTCTCTATTAAAGATGGGTCGGAAATAATATTCTGTGAGGATAGGTGGGTGGAACCTACCTCACTCTGAGAACAATATCCATCTTTATATAATATAGTCCTTGGATGTCAAAAGGGTGATACGCTTGCTCAAGTGTTGGTAGATAATACTCCAACCGTGACGTTAAGAAGATATCTTGTTGGTACCAGACTGGTAGCTTGGCACGAGCTGCTACAACGCCTAGCATCTATCAATTTGACACAAGGGTATGATGAGTTTTGGTGGAATTTACACAATAGTGGTAGATTCTCATTGGACTCTATGTATACAGCACTAATCCAGACATAAGTGCCGGTTGATAATAATAAGAAAATCTGGAACATGAAGATTCCAAGGAAAAACAAAGTTTCTGCATGGTATCTTCGTCGAGGAGTTATTCTTACTAAAGACAACCTTGCAAAACGCAATTGGCATGAAAGTAAACGGTGTGTATTCTGTCATAAAGACGAGACGATCAAACACTTATTCTTCGAGTACAAGTTTGCTAGTTATATATGGTCCATCATCCAGATAAATTCTACTATATACCCACCAAAAGTATTGCCAATATTTTTGGCAATTGGCTGAATGTGGTGGATAATAGATTTAAACAGCTTATTAGGGTGGGAGCGCTTGCCGTAATATGGTCGCTTTGGCTATGTAGAAATAAAAAGGTTTTTAATGATAAAAAATGTTCTCTTATTCAGGTTATCTACATGACTACTGCTATTCTCTGTTCGTGGTCTCAGTTACAACGTGTGGGGCATCGAGACCTGTTTATGAGGTGTGTACCAGACTGGAGGATACAGCGAGAGACTTTTTATCCCAACATGGATGGCAGAATAATTTGTAGATTGGCCCTCCACAACTATAGGCGTTCTTACAATTTCTCATTATGATATTAACTCGCCTTTTTATGTTCGAACTACAGACTTGTTTCCGCTGTGTGCATTTTGGTTTTGCAGAAGCTGGGTGTAATACTTAAATCTTTTAAGTAATAAATCTCCCTTTATTTAAAAAAAACTTTTTTCTTAGGCAGGTTCCTCTTGAACCCTCCCTCGTTCGTTCCCTCTATGTGCGAGCGTGCCGGCGGCGCTAGACCAGGGTTCACCGGTGGATAGACCTAGCGCGACGGCTCCTAGCCCCATGGTCTATCCACCTAGCGCGAGGAGTCCATCGCGCTAGGTCTATCAAACCCTGGTTTAGTGCCGCTGACACGCTCGCACAATGTAGAAGAAAGGAACGAGGGAGGGTCTCGAGAGGAACCAGCCTAAGAGAAAGGTTGGCAGGCCGGTGTCATTTTCTGTACCATATGCTAGCGGCAGCAGATAGACGGTCCGACAGAAAACGGTCAGATCGTACGAATGTATCATCACTTCCTTTTTTGCATGGTAATATGATTCTCATTGATAAATAAAAGACGAGATACAAAATACGTATACACCGATCTTACAGATCTAGAAAGATAGGGTAAACCTATGTGACAAACCAACGCCTATCCATCTTCTTCGGCACCACCGTAGCAGCCACCAAAGAAAAAATAGACATATCACCTCTTCACCCGAGCTCGACGCGGCTCCATCGCTGATCATCAGCTTTTCGGACCTCCAAAGTAGTTTGCCATAGGACAAACCATTGTCGTTGAAAGAATCAGCCCGGGGCAGGATGACCCCGGACACGCCATCGAACTTCAGCACTGGCACCCACGCACGACGACGTCGGAGTAGGGAACCAGAACCGTCAGCCCCCAACCACGAACCCACCACAAGGTGCACCATCTTCCAACTGTCACCAGTACAGACCACCGTCTGCACGTACTCCTGGACGAATCCTCTTTGCTCTACCATGGCGCCGGAGACAACGCCGCAGCAACGGGGACAGAGGAGGAGGAAAAACCCATTTGATAGAGTCGCCGCCGCCACCTCGCCGACACCATCCGTGAACTCTATAGCCACCGATCTGAAAGATCGGCAAGCACACATTGCCACCAACTCCGAGACGCTGCCATGAAGGACAACGCCGGTGTGGGAGTAGAGTTGAGACAGATTTATTTGCCCGGGCGCCGCTCCCATCACCCCAACGGCGCACCATGTCAAAAGCTTACTAACCCTAATTACCATGCAAAAAAGGATCCCCTCCCTCCTACCGCCGGAGCGGAAAGCGGAAGGAGAGGGGCCGGCAAACGGCCGCGGCGGCGGCTAGGGCAGGAAAAGCGAGTAGCCTCGCGATCGCCTGCTAGCGTCGCGAGCGAAGCGGCCGTAGACTCCCATTTTTTAATATAATCTCTATCTCTACTATATAATATCGTTAACTGTGTCCGTGGTACGTCGTCTATGTGGCCTATACGATCTAAAGAAACCAATCGCTAATCACAGTACGATCCGATCCGGACTACAACTAATAATCCATAAAAGAAAGAAAAACGAAGGTGGCCAATCAGCGAAGGTGGCCCATCAGCTCTAACCGGCCCAGTACGTACAGAATAAGGACTCAGTCCTGAACTCCTGATCGGCCACAAATGCTTTCATGGGCAGCTGCCCTGAAAATAAAAAAGATTAGAAAGACGCACGCCGTGGTTCTTCTTTCGAAAAAAAATGCACGCGGTTCTACTCGAATAGAAAGGAGCAGGCCTAAAAAAAAAAGAATAAAAAGGAGCACAACATTTGCAGCAGGAAGGATAAGAATCCTCAATCTCTTCCCCGCTGCCGATCGGGAGGCTCCGCAGTCTGCCCACCTCTGCATCCCCACCGTAGCCGTGACCCGACCTCCCCGTCGGCGGCCATGCCCGACCACCCACCGGCTATCGAGCGGCTTTTCTTCCACCGGTGGACGACTTGATACCCCGACGGCCTCCGCGACCCGATCCCCACGCTGACAGCCCCATCCTCTTTCGAGTGCTGGCAGCCGCACCTTGTTCCCTGCAGCGGCAGCCGCGACCCGGTCCCCTCCCCGCCGGCCACGTCTCGTCCCCCACGACGGCGGCCGCGCCCTGTTCCCAGCGCCAGCGGCCGTAGGACACCACCAACGGCTCCAATCCAATGAGCCGCGCATGCGAGGAGGTCCGCGCTCCCCTCGGTTTTCCACCGCAACCACGGTGTCATTCCGCCGCCACTCAGCCTCTTCTCTCTCGGCTGCCTCTTTTCCGACGCACTTGGCGCCATCGACTGTGTCTCTAGCAGCTCCCCACGAGGATAGGCCGTCGCTCCCATCCAGCTCCGCTTGCGCTGCGCCACATGCCCGCTGCCTCCGGCTTGAATCCCAGCAAAGCTAGCTTGCTTTTGGACGCGGAAGCCTGCTCACTAATCGATGCATTGTACCCACTACAAATCTACTCACTAATAGAATTTCAAAGATTTCTTGGCCTCGCTCGAACTTTGGTGTAGACTGTTTACTGCATTTTTTCTCCGGTAACTATTTTTAGGCAGTATGTGCTAACTTGATATACAAACAATATTGCGTTGGATAAAAGAAAACTATATTGTGGTATGACGGAGCTAGAAGCCTGCAAAACACCAGGCTGCGGCCTAGCGCAGCTAGAGGATTTCACCTGAAGTTCTGGACGAGAAATGTGTGAACGACCACCGTTGAGGTCTAGCCAGTGGACAACAACGAGTGTATGGTCTGGGAGATGAATATTAACGTAACACAGTAGCCACCAACACATTATTTAAGTTGCGACACCAAAATTCACAAATAATGAGTTGGCCAGCCAACAACGGTGATTGATGGAGCCTCGCAAAAATTATGATTAACAGGAAAGCAAGATACACCATGAGGTATAGATGTTTTTTTCTTTTTGATAGCCCATGAGGTATAGATGTTAGTGATTTCGTAGCAACGCACGGTATTTACCAATTTGTGATATACACATCAGTTTTATAAGGATATGACATATTGTCAATGATTTTAAACAACGAGAATGGGTATTTATCATTATTGGCGTATGAAAATTAATCATTACATTATCTTATCAGCCCGTAGCAACGCACGGACATTTTGCTAGTAATAATACAATAGTAAAGATTTCTATCCTCCCGCGGTGGACTCATGTCAACCGTTCGATCCGATCGATCAAATCGTGTGCGCGTCTGGATGAATTGTACTACCACACGGAGAGAAACCTAATCCGAGTAGAGTATGGGTAGGTGTAGCCGGCTTATCTTCTCTTTCGCGCGATTTCGGCAAAGATATAACAAGGCGTACAAAAATAAAGCGGCAAAAAGGAAGTCTTTGCCTGTGCCGCCGGAACCCCTGTTCTTCGTCCCGGACGCCAAATCGCCAACGGAGGAGGAACTTCAGATTGGAGATCCGTCGGGACGCGATTCAGTTCCTCTTTAAAGTAAGAATCCCCCCTTTTTTTCTAGAGCAGATCTTTCTGTTTTCTTCTGAACAACCAGATCTCTCCTAGATCGATGGACCTGAGTTTTTGTTTTTGTGGTGAAATTTCGATCTGAATCTTAAAAAATTGAAATCCCTCGAGGAGGTTCACTAAAAGTGTCGATTTTACTGCAGACCAGATTAATCCCAATCGACACACTGGGACTGGCATGATGTTTGGCAGCAAGAGAAAGAGTGCCGTGCCAGTGCCATCCTGCGGCTCAGTGGTGAGCAAGAAGAGGAAGATGGATGCTGTATCCAGTTCTGTAGTATCGTCTCTCCCGGAGGAGATGGTTGAACAGGTGCTGCTGCGTCTTCCCGTCAAATCCATCATCCGGTTCCGGGCGGTCTGCCACTCCTGGTCTGCTATGCTGTCCTCCGACAAATTCCACTGTCTCCACAGCACGATGTGCAAGGCGGCACCGACGGCGACACCAAGGCTACTGCGTATCTCATCTGCACCAGGATTTGACTCGACGGCCGTGCACGCATGCTCGCCATCGGACCCCAGAGAGGAGCTATTGTTCACCCTCGACCATGCCCATGGCAACTTCGTGGAGGTGGTGACGCCGGCGCCGTGTCATGGCCTCACCCTTCTCTACGACGCTATTCAGCCGGCTTACTACATCTGCAATGCGGCCACGCGGGAAGTCACGCGTCTGCCGAGTTTCGTCAACACGAACAACAGGTCCTTTGCCGGACTTGGATTCGATGCCCGAACAAGGAAGTACAAGGTAGTGAGGCTAATCAATGGTATGATCCACGAGAAGTACATGATCAAGTGTGAGGTGTACACGGCTGGAGGCGGGTCTGGGGATTGCTGGAGGCCAGCTACCGGAGGAGTACCCTTTGGGCTGTGCAGGTCTCTGTGTGCTGCTGTCCACAATGCTGCCGTCCACAAGGTACCACCTGTGTTCTTGAACGGATTCCTGCACTGGTTCGTCAGCCCTTCATCCTCGGTCAGATGGCCTAGAGCTGCTGTCGTATCCTTTTGTGTCACAGAGGAGACGTTCAAATGTGCCCGAGCACCGCCCTTCTGGGCATCAGAAGTGCACCAGGATCCCTGGACCAGGGCACCAGTAGAACACCTTGTGGAGATGGATAACCAGCTGTGTATGGTCCGCGACCTTCGTAACAATAATCCTGATGGTACTAGCGCTTTGGAGATTTGGAAGCTGCTTGATTATAGTTCTGGCGACTGGTCACTGAGTCGTCGAATTGTTTTGTCAGGGCACGTAGCGAGAGATTTACTCGAGCCTCAGATTGTGAGAGTTATTGGTTCTATCGGCAATTGCAGGTCAGGGAAGAAGATTATCATCGCTACTAGCAAACACATGGTTCATGACAAGTTCCAGAAAAAGGTTCACTCCTATGACCCTAGGTCCGGAGATATAGAGACTATTCTTTCGATCACAGAGAGACACACATCTCGTGTAAGAAATATACCTAGTTCAAGGATCGGTTTGTTCGAAGAGAGCCTTGCTCCAGTGCATAAAACAGCTAAAGAGATAGCGTTATCATCTAGGCTGGCTAAGGCGACCAAAGAGATCCTGATCCGCCTCCCAGCTAAATCAGTCATACGGACCAAACTTGTCTGCAAGCAGTGGCTCAGTTTGATTCAGAGCGAAAGCTTCATTCAGTCATACCTTGAACATAAGAACATAGACAAAAGACCAAAGATCATGCTTGTGGGCAAGGGCACTGCAGGACAGTCATGTTTTAGTTTTGCTCCTTTGAGTAGTTGTATTGGAGAATATCATAGGCACATTGCACCGCTTGATACAAAGGTGGTTTGCTCGAAGCCTTGCCATGGGCTGAACCTGCTAAGCACCGAGGAAAAAGACTATCTCTACGACCCATGTACAGGTTTCCACCAGGTGTACTGTCACCAGGGACAGACTCAAGCCGGACAGCATGTTTTTGCAGTCGGCAACAAGAATGTCGGCTTGGGCTTCAATCCTTTGACGCGTGAGCATTTTCTTGTGGAAATTTCGTATAAACTCAAGGACTTTGAATCTCGTCGATATAGCTGGAAGTGCAGGTTACAATGGTATAACTCTGGAATTCATGCCCCAAAAGACCTGGTCCCACCTCTACCTGTGAATGATATGCCACCGGCCTATCTTAAAGGGATGATGTACTGGATGAGTGAGCCAAGGTTGGGAACGAGCTATGAGCGGGCCATTATCTCTTTCGACATTGATACAAATGCTTTTGGTGTCGTCTCTTGCCCTCCATGCATTGCAATGTGGAATAGCAGATGTCAGTGGCATGCATTTGTGGTAGAGTTGGAGGGAGTATTGTGTGCTGTTCTAGCAGATCCAACTAGGAACATTTTAGATATATGGAAGGTAAAGCATGGCCAATGGGGTAGAGCATATATAGTTCACTTAGAAGGATGGCCTGACTATTCCCTTGGGACAAACGTTGTGGTGCCATTAGCTGTTGATCCTGATGATGGAAGGATCCTGCTGAACACCGGAAAGAAATTAGGTTTATATGATCCGGTCGAGCGAACAATCCAGAATCTATATTCACTTGATGAGGCTATCGCATGCTCTAAAGACCAACAATCAGCTGGAGAACTGAATAGAATGGACAGTGAAATTATGCCTCTTGTTCCCATGTTATATGAGGAGAGCTTAGGTCGTGTGGCTAAGACAAGATGGCTGTGAACCCTTCAGTCTCATATTAGCCGGTTATCTTGGGCAACTTCTTCCTAATATAATTCATAACAGCATGCTAATGCATTGGGAAACTGTAACACCAATTCTTCATGATGTAATAGTGTGACGTCTCCGGTGTACAATTTTCATTATCCATATATTAAGAATATTTCTGACGCTGTCTTGTTATATTTAGTAGGTAGTCTGAACTGCTATTTTGCTTTATGAAAGAGGCGGCGCCATGTTTATTATTCATCGAGCTACTTCTCAAAACAGTGTTTATAGTTAATTGTATTGAGTACTTGAACTTCCGTTGATTCTTATACTCGATTTGAAACAATGTTAAGTACTTGTGCCCAGGAGCATGCTTCTGGCTTGATTCTAGTGTTCTCTATCCCTGTAATTTTTTGAGGAACCTCTATCCCTGTAATTTAGCTTTTACATATCTTGTTAATAAGTTTTGACGAATAATTGGATCTCATTTTCGTGGTGACCGGGCATTAATTTATCTTATTATGCACAATTGCAGTGGGAGTTAATGTTATTTTCAGAGCCTGGTATCCTAAAAATGTAGCTGAGTTCAGGAATCTGTATTTTTCGTTTTTTATCCAATTTTTTATAATCATTTTTTCAAGAATTGATTTACTATTGAATGTTGCTTCCCCTAATCGCAGAGGATGGTCGAAGAAGGAAGCAAGCAGACAATGCCGAATGCCTAGGACGCCTGGAGGCGCGGGGACAATGCCGCTAAACTGGTAAGGCCCAGGGAGGAAGCAGAGATCCTCAAGCGGGTCCGAACCGATTTCCTCTCGCAATCTAATCCCTGTCTCCTCGATATAAGGAGTGCCTTCGCGAGAAAAATCGAGTCTTTCCGTGTCCGGGCCGCCGTAACCCTAGCTTCGCCAATCCTCCAAGCTAAGGAACTGTTGCCCGCGGCCGTCCTCCTGCTCCCCTTCAACGGATTCTCTTGGTAAGGAAGCCCTACCTTACCTTGCTCCGATCTCTTGTTCACACAGATCTCGTTTTGCTCTCGTCTTCAATTTATTGTAATGTAAACCAGCCAGATCTGTCTGGCTAAAGTTCGATCTGACCACTTCATTCAATCACTGTTGTTACATATGGTGCGGGGGCATCTTCTAATGCAGTCATTTTGCAAACGTAAACATATAAATTTGGTTGATCTTGCCTGTTTTTTTTAAAATACAAATATATAATCGAAAACGATCAAATAGGTATTGTCCAAGGTGTGGGCAGTCCTGCTGTGTGTTTTGGTGCATATTGCCCTCAGCTAATAGCACTAATAGCTAGCGGTCACTTTATGTTTCAAACAAATATTGGGGTTAAGTCCAGCCTAAAGCTTTCCAAACTGAGCAGAATATATTGGGGTCACTTTATGTTGAAGGTTCACTGTACTAACACCAAAATTGTTCTCGTAGGTTGATTTCACAGCGGACCATCTTGCTAAATTGGTACTGTCATGGACACAGCGGACGTCGGGGGTGGCATGGCGGGTAGCAGCAAGAGGAAGAGTGACATGCCACCCTGTGGCGAAGCTGTGAAGATGACCGTGGAGTTGTTCCTAAGCAACAAGAGGAAGAAGCCCGCTATATCCGTTTGCACTCTGTTGCTTCCCCACGAATGATGTTGGAGGTTCTACTCCGGCTCCCCGTCGAATCCATTCTCCGTTTCCGGGCTGTCTGCCGCTCTTGGGCTACACTCTTCTCCTCCAAGGATTTTTGCAGCCTCCACATGGCGACCCCTAAGGTGCGGCCGGCAGAACCAAAGCTGCTGGTTGTCTTGCCCACATCAAGTTTGGACTCCAGCGCAGTGTACTCATGCTCGCCGCCAGGCCACAGAGATGATTTACTCTTCACCTTTGGCTCTGCCCTCCACACCTCCGTGGAAGTGCTGACGCCCTCACCATGCTGTGGACTCACCCTTCTGTTTGATGCTGCTGCGCCAGCTTACTATGTTTGCAATGCCGCCACACGGGCAATTACACGTCTGCCACTTCTCCGTCATCCTAGACGTGATTACACTGCTGGACTGGGATTTGATGACCAGACAAAGGAGTACAAGGTGGTGAGGTTGATCAATTCGTGTAGACATGAAAAGGGGGTGATCATGTGTGATGTTTACACACCGGGAGCTGATTGTTGGAGGCCAGCGGCTAGAGAACTACCCTTCGGGTTGTTCCAGCTTGCACTTTCTGCAGTTGAACATGCACTGGTGAACAAAATACCACCTGTGTTTGCCAATGGATTCCTGCACTGGCTCATCCTTCCTACTTTAATCGTCAGAAGGCCAAGAGTTGCTATCATATTGTTTTCTGTAGCGGAAGAGACCTTCGGAACCGTCCGTCCACCGCCGTTCTGGGGGCCAACAGTAAAGATGCGCCCATGGTCCCAGTCTGAAGGGGAGCACCTGGTTGTGATGGATGACCAGGTGTGTATTGTCCGGAACCTTCGCAAAGGAACTCCTCATGGAAGCGCCCTAGAGATTTGGGGACTGCTGGATTATGGCTCTGGTGATTGGTCGCTGAATCATCGAATCGATTTGGTCGGGCACATCCGAAGAGAATTAATTGACCCACAGGTTGTGAGGGCTATTGGTTCTGTTGGCAATTGCAGGTCCCGGAAGAAGATTGTGGTTGCTACGCATTGGGTTCATGAAAAGTTTGACAAAGAGGTTTACACCTATAACCCTTGGCGTCAAGTTCTAGAGCGCATTTGTTCGGTCACCGAGAAACACACCTCTGCTTTACACTTCATCCCTGGTTCAAGATTCATCTTATTTGAAGAGAGCCTTACTCCGGTGCGTAAAACCGATGAAGATCTTGCTGTGGCATCTACCCTTGCAAAGACAACTGTAAAGAAGCTACTACTCCAAACTAAATCAGCCATACTGTCCACTTTCAGTGCAATTGAAAACTGAGTATAAGTATCTTTCAACGTTTAGTCTGTTCTCAAGGAAAAACAGTAAAAGTAAAGATATGTCTTCCGCTGGTGATCGGTGGGAACCTTCTAGCAATGACAAAGGGAAAGGTGTGGTGACCAGCGAATCTTCCTCGGCGATGTTGTCACAAGGGCGTGTATGATAGGCTCCCAATCTCCATGACTTCGATCTTAAGAATTTTGTGATAGATAAGAAGTGATCTCTGATGGTGTACTTGACGTTGAGGACGGAGCCAGTGACCTGAACGGTGCATGTATAATGATGTACTGTGGACATTGTACGTGGTATTGAATTGGTCTTCATGTCTGATGTTAACTTACTTTGATAGACTACATGGTGTGAATATTTTATTTGGCGGATTCAGTCATTGAGTAGTTATAGTGTTATTCCGAAATAAATCTGGACATTATGTTCTGGAGCATGATCTTATGCTGTGTACAGTTTGCACTCTGGTTAACTTGTCGTAACTGATTAGTCATTTTGCTTAAAGTGTAATCCTGATTTTTAGAAGAATTGTTCTATCTGTGTAAGAACAATTGGTAGCTGAAGATGTAGATGAAGAGATCGACATGTTCTTCTGTGTATTAGAAGAGTCTGCTACTCTGATAGAAGTACGGTTTGACTTTCAGTTCATAAGGAAAAGGGTAAAAGTGAAGTTATGTCTTTTGCTGATACTATGACACCTGGAAAGCATTTTCAGAAATAAAGTTCTTGTAAATCGGTAGATGGAGCAATAGGTAGAACAGCTGCAATATGTTGCAAGGTATCAATGCCATGATGCATAGGGCGGGCCTGGGGTATTCCTTCCGATGATGCTTTGCTAGTTGTACTCCTTTTTTTTCTGGTCGTTTTTGGTAGCCTGAGGTGATGAGGTCGTTGTATAGTCTCTTTATTTTCGAATAGTCGTTCTCTTTGCTTGCCATTTGATTGGCGCTTCTTTCCTATCTATTTTAACACATGCAGCGCTCCTGCATGGCTCGGAAAAAAATGTAAAAAAAAAATCTACATCAGGAACTTCTCCAATATTTAGGTATTGAAGTATCCCTTGATTTTATTTACCTATAACAAAATGTAGGTATGGAGGGGACTTGGCTGATTTATGTGTGACTAGCAAATTGCCGTGCGTTGCAACGGGTTTTAATTAAATCAAACATCTTATATTTGGAGTAAACTTTGATTTTGGTTCTATAATCGTTTTAGAAGTATATTGACTTTCTCCTAGATTTCAATTCCCTTGTAGGTCCCATTATACAGCAATCATGCGTTGCAACGGGTCTAAACTAAATCAAACATCTTATGTTTGAAGAATTTTTTATTTTGGTTTTATATTCATTTTTCGAAGTAATCCTCGCAAAAGACGAAAAAAATCAATCGCTAAAGTACATGCAGAAAATATTATGGTGTAACGCATATTCCCAAACCCATTATTTTATCTGATCCATAACTAAATGAATCTCAGAGTAAGAAAATACAATCTCAAACATTTCAAACTGACTTTGTGCTTAAACAAAGGAACATGTAAAGAAAAAGAGGGAAGAAAATTGAAAGTCTAAAGTGAATGTATAGATCCAAAAGGCTTGAAAATTACTACATGGCTGTTACAAGTGTACTGCATTTTCAAGGCTTTGAGAAAAGCATCGCATGAATTCGATTAATTAATCCTGCTAGATGTAAATTCTCACAGTTCTCATTTCATTCCAACGGTGATGACAAACAGCTTTTTGAGATGTGTTCAATTTTTTTTGGATGCTTCTAAGTTCTAATCATTTGGCATGAGTTCCTCCTCTGCTCAACCTGAAGAGAGGGGTAAAATTAGAACGGAAGATGCATAATATACACTTGTATGCACATACTTATTGGCAAGAACAGAAAACGCAACAAAACAACATAATAATACGGCGAAGCAATTAGTACGAGGAAGATGAGGATGGGATCTGGGCTTCAAAGGCAAAACAAATCAGAGGAGATGGCTGGGAGGTCGTGAGCATGAAAGGAGGAGGCGGCACCGCGGGGACCTCGGGCTTGGGGAGGCGGCGGAGACATGGATGCGTTCCACCCAACTTGAAGCCTCCGGAAAGATCGAGGTGAGCATCACAGTACCATAGTCGTCTCCATGTCCATGCGTGCACATCTACAGTGGAACCAGCAGCGAGCTGTGCTTCAGATTTGTAATCCATGAACGTGACCAGCATGTCCGCCTCCATGGGACTAATCACGGGCCACGGCCGGAATTGAGCAGGTTCACGGCCAGCTGCAGCATAGGCTAGCCAACTCTGCGTCGGGAAATCACGATGGCGGACGGAGGCGATGAAGTAGACAGCCACAACGTCCTTGGCCGATGTTGTGCCAGATCCGCCGCTGAGCAGCGTGGCGGACGCGTGCACGCAAGAGCCCACCATTCGATCCGGATGAGTGTATATGTGAGGACCTGAACTGGATACACGAAACACACACGAAATTGGGGAACTTGCTCAGATAAATTCACTTCCAGAGGAAGGATTGAGCTTCATACGAGGTACATCTAAGAAGGAGCAAACCCTAGCTAGGCTAAACTAAAGTAGATAGCTTGTTCTTTCTTAATCTGGTTCCTACCAACTCCTGGCTTATAACCTGCCAGCGAGCCAACCACACACGTAGCTCAGAAGAAGGGAAAGAAGATAAACAGTAACGCGGTCAAATCGTGGTCGTCGATTGTAGTTGTTCTCTCCGACGATCTCCACCGTCCGTCTTTCCTTGACTTGGTCTTGGTCAGTACTGGGTCCTGACAATGCCCCTTCCTTGAGACGCGACTTGCCCTCAAGGCGCAAAGGACGGAAATGTCTTGGTGATGAAAGGTACATCTTCCCAGGTTGCATCATCTTCTCCTAGATTTTCCCAGTGAATGAGCCATTGTGCCAGAGGTTGCTTGTTACGCTGGATGATGCGACGTTGTAGTACTCGGAGGGGAGAGGTCTTGATCTTGCCTGAAGCAGTTACCAATGGTACATGAGGGAGTGGTATAGCATTTTTGCCCAGCTGCTTCTTCAGTTGACTGACATGGAACACTGGGTGTATTTCTGCCTGGTCAGGTAACTGTAGCTTAAACGACAATTCTCCCACCTTCTGGATTACTTTGTAAGGTCCATAGTACTTGGATCGTAGTTTGAGAGAACCGCGCAACCCAAATGCATTTTGACGATATGGCTGAATTTTGAGGTAAGCCATGTCGCCAAATGCAAAAGAACGCTCAGATCGATGCATATCGGCGAAAAACTTCATGCGGTTCTGAGCTTGGAGAAGGTTCTCTTTTAGTGTCTTCATCATCTGTGTGCGGTCCGACAGTGTGCTGATTACTTCTGGAGCTATGTGATCCGGGATTGCCAATTCTCCAATCATCGGGTGAGGGTAACCATACAACGCTTGGAATGGAGTGATTTTAAGTGAGGTGTGATAGGAGGTGTTATACCAGTATTCTGCCAGGGAGAGCCATTTCATCCAAGTCTTGGGGTTTTGGAAAACCATGTTTCGGAGGTATGCTTCCATTGCATCTTTCTGATAATGTGGTACTCTGTAGGGTCTCAAATTGGGAGGTTGGGCACCGGGATGTAGTGGGATGTGGTGATCACAATCACGCGATGGTGGCATTCCCTCAGGTGCTTGAAAGACATCCTTGAAGAACTCCAACAAGGGCTGAAAATTTTCTGGTAACGGTCCACTGTCTTCATCAGTTGAAGGAATAATTGGAGCAATTTGCAACAGATAGCCGAGAACTCCTTTTGAACACAGTTTGTTCATTTTGTTGGCTGAAATGATATGTGGACGCTGCGTGTGATCATGGAGTTTTATTGGTGTGCCATTCTTTGGTACCACTAACTCCCTTTTCTTTAAATCTAATCCAATTGGACTGTACTCATAAATCCAATCTGCTCCGAGGATTATATCAAATGTTTTCAGGGGAAGGATCTTGAAGGTGCTCTCAAATGTGTGTCCCGTGGCCGCATGAGTGGATATTGCCATTGATTGAGTGATCGGCGCTCCATCTGGAGTGGGTGTATTTGGAGCAGTATGAAAGTGTGGTTCATTTGCTTGTTCCCCTGGTGTTTGCTCTGTTTCTTCAGTGTCATGGTCGATTTCTTGAAGTATATGAAGAGTCCTTCCATTCCGGCACCTATGCTGACGATTCCATGGTTCTTTACAATACCAACAAGTTTTCTGTTCACCCCCATTTGGCTGTGTTGGTGCTGCTGTACCCACTGGAACCACATTGTTCGGCACTGGTGGTTTGTGCCAGTTTTGTGCCGGTTGAAACCTTTGTCTGAAATTAACTGGTGGGGGAGGAAGTGCTAATTTCCTTGCAGTGGCTGCTTTCTCATAGACCTTGGCATACCAATAGCTTTCCAGTAAACTATTTGGTCGCTGACCAGAAACATCGTGTTTAACTTCTGGTTTTAGGCCTCCAATGAAACAACTCAGAAGGAAGCTCTCTTGAAGGTATGGATGGTCTCGTTTTACTAAAGACATACATTCTTCAAATTTGTCAATGTAAGCTGCAATTGTAGTTTTCTACCTGATATTATGTAGCATTTCGACAGCTTCATGAGCATTGGCGTCTGTAAATCTGTCAGCAATGAGAGTACAGAATTGTTGCCAGGTGACCATCTGCCAAGGTACACATATATTTTTGAGCCATGTGGAAGCTCTGCCCTGAAAATGACCAGTAGCAAGATTGACCCACTGCTCATACGGTGTCCTTGTCATGTCAAAGAATTTTTCACAAGCAATTAACCAGTTAATTGGGTCGTCACCAGCAAATAAGGGAATTTCCAGTCGTGGACCTTTCAATACTGCTTCAGCATAGTATGATGGGCCTCCTAGTTGAGTGGCATAAGTGTTTCTTTGGTCGTTGTGTAGCTGCACGCCTGACTGGTACACAGATGGTTGGCCACCATTGATAAATTGCCCTATAACTGGATTATACATCTGTGGAGGTATGTATTGGGGAGCAACCAGATTACTGTAGTGACCAAAGTTTCCAGAATACATATTTTGTGGAATGACAGATTGCTGCATCGAATAAGGTGGCTTAGGAATGAGGGTGGGTGGGTTCAGTGTGGGTAAAGTGAGGGGAGAAATGCGAAACTGTCCCATAGCTATGTTAGGATCTTGTGGTACTGATACAGATGTGCTCTCAGTGAAGACTGCCTGTTGTGTGCCAGAAGGGACTGTAACTGGTGCTGTCTGTGCGTCAGATGTATTACTAACATGCTGAAATGCTGTTTGTAAATTGGTAACTGGTAGCTGTGGGAGTTTCTGCTCAGAAGGTATACCTGACATGTGTGGCTTTTGCTGTTGATGTGCTGCAGAGGTCATTTGCTCCGTTGTTGGTGGGGAGACTGGTGCTGTTTGCTGAAGAATTTGCTGCAGCATTGACTGGAGAGAATTTTCCATTTTCGACAGTTTCTGATCCATGCGAGGCAAGGCCACCAATTCCTTCTGAATTTTCTGCACATCTTCCTTGAGGTTCTTCAACTCAGACAATTCTCCGCGAATTTCCGCCATCTCTTCCTGCAATCGATCGATTGCGTGCTGACCTTGAGACGAGTCCCGTCCGCCATGGAATCGAGAACAGTGCGAGAGGGATGAGCTCTGGTCCTATAATCTCTCGATTCCGCTCAACTCCTATAGTACCACTAATTTGGACACAGGGATTTTACGGCCTTGCCAACCCGATCCAAATCCGAGGCACTGTGGCCGAACAATCACCGCCGCCAAATCGCCACCGCACAACTGACACACGGCCGCCGCAAACAGGGAGGGAGGGGAGGGATTTTTGGATAGCCAAACCGCCCCTACTCCACTGCTCGATTCGCTGCTGAGGACCGCCTGTGCTCTGATACCCTTGTGAGGACCCGAACTGGATACACGAAACACACACGAAATTGGGGAACTTGCTCAGATAAATTCACTTCCAGAGGAAGGATTGAGCTTCATACGAGGTACATCTAAGAAGGAGCAAACCCTAGCTAGGCTAAACTAAAGTAGATAGCTTGTTCTTTCTTAATCTGGTTCCTACCAACTCCTGGCTTATAACCTGCCAGCGAGCCAACCACACACGTAGCTCAGAAGAAGGGAAAGAAGATAAACAGTAACGCGGTCAAATCGTGGTCGTCGATTGTAGTTGTTCTCTCCGACTTGATCTCCACCGTCCGTCTTTCCTTGACTTGGTCTTGGTCAGTACTGGGTCCTGACAGTATACTTCCGCCGAGTCGCGTCGCGCGTGAACGATTCCGCCGCCGCCGAGTTGCCGTAACATGCAGACATAGCTGCCGCCGGCCTCCTGTGAAGCTTTCGTCGAATTATCGAGAAAATGACACAAAACCACCACATTTGGGGGTGAGTTCTAGCATAGCCACCACAATTTAGATTTTTGACACATAAATACCACTTCAGGGGCTGGTGTGGGACGCAGAGCACTGATTTTTGCCTGTTAACGTTTTAACCATGTTTCTGCCAGGTGGGACCCACTTGTCGGATATACGTGGCAAAAGAAAAAATAGAAAATAAAAGAAAATAGATGAAGTCAAGACCATCTTTTATTTTTCCCTTTTTCTTCATTTTCTTTTCTTTTTTCCTCTCCCCATGCCCGACTCCGGCGGCGCCGTGCTGCTCATGCGCGGGCGCGGGCGAGCCCTGGCCACAGCGCGAGCGGGTGCGAACGATGCGGACCTAGGCGGGCGGCGGCGAGCCGGGCAGAGCTGGACGGATAAGCGGCACGATGGGCGGGCGGCGGCTCGATGGCCGGGCGGCGAGCCGTGCGCGGGAGGAGAGGGACCGGAGCCGCCCGAGACGCCGAGCAGGCCACCGCTCTCGCGTATGGCCCTGGCCGGCGCTCGCCCCGTGCCCGTGCAGGCCGCCACGCTCGCGCCCGCGCCCGCGCAGGACGTGGCGGCGGTCGGCCTGCGCACGCGTATGGCCGCACCCGTGCAGGCCGCCGCGCCTGCGCCCTCGAAAGGCGTGGCCGCCGCTCGCTTCGCAACTGCGTATGGCCGTGCCCAGCGCTCGCCTCGCGCCCGCGCCACGCCGTGGCCGTGGCCGGCGTTCGTCCGCGCCGGCGGCCGCTCCGTGGCCGGCGCTCGCTGGAGAAGGCGTTCTTGCGCAGCTGCAGGTGCCCACCGCCCACGGGCACCTCGCCAGAGAACCAGTTCCCGCCGAGGTCAAGAAACGACGAGCTCCGGCGGTCCTGCCCCGCATCGCTCCAGCCGGCCTCTGCTGGGTTCATGTCGTTGACCTCTGGCTCGCCTCCCTGGTACTGATGCAGTACACGCCCTTGCGCAGAGCAGCAGCAGCCGGCAGCAGGCCAGAGGACCATGACGGCGTCCGGCGAGTGAAGCTGCTGGACGAGCACCGCGACCAAGCACGGGCGCGGGCGACCTCCTCCAGCTTTGGCCATGGCGCGGGCGAGTTCGGGCAAGTGCGGGCGCGGGCGGCGTCCTCGAGCGTGGCAATGGCGCGGATGGAGGCGGGCGTCGGCGAGGAGGCAGGCGCGGCGTCGGCGAGGAGGCTATGCACGGCGGCGGCGTTGACTTCATCTATTTTCTTTTCTTTTCTTTTCTATTTTTTCTTTTGCCACGTATATCCGACAAGTGGGTCCCACCTGGCAGAAACATGGTTAAAACGTTAACAGGCAAAAATCAGTGCTCTGCGTCCCACACCAGCCCCTGAAGTGGTATTTATGTGTCAAAAATCTGAATTGTGGTGGCTATGCTAGAACTCACCCCCAAATGTGGTGGTTTTGTGTCATTTTCTCCGAATTATCCGGCTCGGAGCAGGCACCTCCATGTGCGATTATTCTACAGGGCGGCATCATCTATCTGCTACCGGCAGGATGCCGCGACGGCGGCGGAGGGGCTGCCCTGAGGGAGGCGGCGGAGACAGGACAGAGGAGGGAGGCGACGTGTTTTTTTTTATTGGAAGCGATGTCTCCTCGCTCGGGAACGAACATGTACGTGGAGTGCGGGTTGAGTTGCCGTTCTTTAAGGGGCTAAAACGCAAAATAGCCACGACGTACCGGACACCGTCAACAATATTATACAGTAGAGATTAGCTATTCAAATTTGAGCTGAATTTTTGGTTGTCCGTACTGTTTCCGCATACCAATTCTCCTTGACAAGTGCCATCTCCGTATATTCGGTTAACTTGTGGTAGTGCGTTGAGCTAGAGAACGTGATCATTTAGTAAAATACATGACCAATGATTATCAGGCTGCTTAAATTTATATCTTCGGTTTGTAGCTGTGGGTATTGGGAAGATAAACATCTTATCTAGAGAGATGTTGGGATAAAGTGACGGTGACGAGACACAAGGGGAACTGGGCTTGATTTTCGTATGTTCAATCAAACCCTTCTAACCCGGCAAGAATAGAGGTTATGTTGACGGTCCCGGACAGCTTATGCGCCCCAGTCCTGAAGGTGAAATACTACCCCACGAGCCAGGTTTAGAATACTACCCTCGTGAAAATGTTGGAGCGTCCGCTGTAAAAAAAAATGTTGGAGCGTCATTGAGGATAATTTGCCGGTCACCAAGGACGCCTACCTTTTCCATCGCACCCTTGCAATTCCCATGGATCACCTGCATAAGACATAACTAACTTTCACGTTTTTCCATATGTACAAACTGAGGAGTCGCACAATACTTAAAATTTATACTTCCTCCGATCCGTTATAAGCGTCGTAGGAATACACACTAGCTAGTACAAATGCATGCATGTCTGGCGAATCTTATTTCGGATAGGAGGGAGTACTCAATTTTCAAGACAGAATGGTGGGCCGTATGGCTGATTTAGTTTGGTGTAGTAATTGCTTTAGTTTTCTTAGCCATGGTAGATGGCAGGGGAAGCTCTTCATTTGTTCTGAACCATGCAGGAGAGCTGCATGTGCTATATTATAAGAAGAAAAAAGACATAAGGGGATAGAGTACGCGACCAGCAGCAGGAAAAATGCTGCAACCCAACAGAGGAAAAAAGAAACAAGAGCACAACCACGACCAAAAGAGGAACTGACTACCACAGCAACTAAGAGTTCCTACTCTAACTAAGTCACAGCACACCTTTCAGTGAGCCAGAATAATGAAACGACCCTTGCTAGCACTAGACCATTGCTTCGTGTCGGGTTTCATCTGATCAACAACTTGTTGGATGGTCTTCTTCCTGAAAACACGGCCATTTGTGGACTGGAGCTCTTCATCAGATTTACGCACTGGAGAAAGGCTCTCTTCAGATAAGCTGAGTCTTGAACCAGGGATGAAACGTGTGACAGAGGTGTGTATCTCGGTGATCGATTGAATACCTTGTAGAACATGAGACCTAGGGTCATACGTGTAAACCTTTTTCTGAAACTTGTCATGAACCCGGTGCTCGCTAGTAGCAATCACAATCTTCTTTCCAGACCTACAATTGCCAACAGAACCAACAACTCTCACAACCTGTGGCTCACTTAATTCTCTTCCGACGTGCCCGAACAAATCGATGCGGTGATTCAGCGTCCAATCACCAGAGCCATAATCCAACAGTCCCCAAATCTGTAGGGCGCTACCATGAGGAATTCTGCCACGAAGATTCCGGACGATACACACCTGGTCATCCATCACAACCAGGTGCTCTCTTTCTGACTCCGGCCAAGGGCGTAGGTTCTCTTTCTGTCCCCAGAATGGCGGTGAACGGACGCACCCGAAGGTCTCATCTGCGAGAGAGAAGTATATGATAGCAGCTCCTGGCCTCTGATGAGAAGAGAAGGATTGATCAACCAGTGCAGGATTCCGTTGGCAAACACAGGAGGTATCTTGTTCATCACTGCATGATCCACTGCAGAATATGCAAACTTGTACCACTTGAGGCCTAGTTCGGCAGGCCGGGATTCACAGGTTTTATCGTGTATTTCTTCAGGCCTGCTCTATGTAAACACGCTGAAACACTCGATGTACGTTCGGTAGTCCGGTTTTAAATGGATCGACCCCCCACCATACGTGGAAATACTAGTTGGTTTCACGGGGATCAGAAACGCGCCACCTAGCTCGCGTTTTTTTGAATCTAAACTCTCAATTAAAACCTCTTCGGTTACAATCCCACCTACCAGGATGTGTGGATCGGCAGGGTTAGCTGTTGCTCCTTTCTTTCCTGCTTGCACCATCGATCAGCTATCCATATCATGAGTATCAGTCTGGTACGTACCTAAAAACACCTCAATCCCCCTAAATACACGCTAATCCACGCCTCAATCACCCAAAACACTTCGGAAATCACTCTGTAATCCACGCATGCCGAACGAGGCCTGAAGGGTACTCCTCCGGTCGCCAGTCTCCAACGATCAGCTCCCGGTGTGTACACCTCACACCTGAGTGTCTCCTTCTCATAGGAATACCCGTTGATCAGCCTCACCACCTTGTACTCCCTTGACTTGGCATCAAATCCCAGTCCAGCACTGTAAACATGTCCTGGGTCACGGTACGGTGGCAGACGTGTGACTGCCCGTGTGGCGACATTGCAAACATAGTAAGCTCGCACAGCGGCGTCAAATAGAAGTGTGAGTCCACAGCACGGTGAGGGCGTCACCACTTCCATGGAGCTGTTGCGGGGACGGGGAAACTGGAAGAGTAAATCATTTTGGGGGGCTGAAGGCGAGCATGAGTACACGCCAGTGGAGTCTGACGTTGCCATGGGCGAGAACAACAGTAACTTTGGTTCTGGTGGCAGCATCTTATTCCTAGCGGTCGCCATGTGAAGAATGCAGAAATCCTTGGAGGAGAAGAGCACGGCCCAAGCGCGGCAGACGGACGGAAGCGGAGGATGGAATTGACGGGGAGCCGAAGTAGCACCTCAAGTATCATGTCGTCGGGAAGTGTCGAGGTATTGGTAACGCGGAACTACTAGAAGTATTCATACGTACCGTAGAGGAGGTGGGGAAGAACGTGGAGGGTTCCAGTGACGGGATTGCACACACGATTTTACCCAGCTTCGGATCTCACGACGGTGGCGAGATCCTACGTGCTGCTATAATTCACTCAAGGCAAATATGTGTACAGGTTACAATGAGGTTGTATGCGTGCCCTAAGGCTGCTGGAAGGCTGGCTTATAAAGGCGCCAAGCCTTCCCCTACAAGGAAAGCCTTAACCGACCTAGATCACGAGTCCTAGACTAACACGGTAACAAACCCTAACTTGCTCCCTAAGGCGAACGCAGCCAGGCCTTCGTCTTGGACTTCACTAAGCCAGCCCAGAGCTTATCCTTGCGCCTAAGCCCATGAGGCCTTCTCCATTAAGCCCTCCGGCTTTATCTGATGGGCCTCCCTGGTGGGCCAGGTTTTATCCACCGTGGCAGGTATACCCGTTCGGCATAACCTCCACAGTAGTCCCCGGAAAGGTTTAAGTTCTTCGTTTGCCGTCTTTGTGAAACACGGGCTTTCGCCTTTGTGCAAGGCGGACAGAAGAGCTTGGAGCATTCCAAAATGAGACATTCAGTCTGCCTTAAGGATTAAGCCGAACTCTCCTGCACTTTGAACAATCTGGCAGAAAGATTCTGTCAGCGTCGAGTCTTGTCATGACGTCACCGCAGTCAAAGCCAGTCCACGACAGTCTGGACAAGCAAAGAGACGTTGTGACGCCATTACTGCTATTTTCCGCACACGATCTCCGAGGCGTGCGGGAGAAGATGCCCACTACTGACCGTTGCGGGACGCGTGGCGAAAATCGCGCGACGTTATCTCACCGCACTAATCGCGGCGCACGGCCCCCATAAAAGGGGAACTGATTTTTCCATGGTTCATTTCCCTGTTCATCGTCCTCCTCGCGCCTCCCATCTGAACTCCGGCGAGCTCCACCACCACCACCTGCGCACCCACCCATGGAGAGCTCCGATGCGACCGCGGGAGCGGCAACGGCGGCGGCGTCGGCGGCGACGGAGGACAAGATCTGGCCATGAGGGGATCGAGCACCGCGGATGCATCTGCATCTCGCGCGGCAGCGGCGACAAGTTCTGCGGCCACCTCCATCGAAGCAGAGAAGAATGCCCAGCCCTCCGACGAGGGCGATGCGGCGGAGGCAGAGGAGGAGGGAGAGGAAGCATCATCCCGCAACTGGGCAGCTTCCACCATCACCGACGCGGACCTCACGCAGCTGCAAAAGGAGGGCATCCTCCCACCACAGGAGAATGCCACTGGCGGTCAGCGTACGGCCACCCTGCTCCAGATCCCGCCGGCGATGAACGAGTGCTCCTCGTCTCACATCTCCTCCGCGGTTTGTCTTTGCCTCCGCATCCTTTTTTCCAATCAGTCTTAGACTACTATGGCCTTCAGCCTCATAGCGTAGGCCCCAATAGTATCTTGTACATAGCTGGCTTTATGGCTTTATTCGAAGGATACCTAGGCATAGAGCCCAGCTTAGAATTCTTCAAGTACTGCTTTACTGCAAGCGCCAAACAGAGAAGGAAGAACTGCTTTCCTTAGGAACAGTTAGCATCAACCTTCGTAGAGGCAGAGACTGGTATCCTAAGGCGCCAAAAATAGATTCCATTAAAGGCTGGAATAGCTCCTTCTTCTACTGCAAAGACATGGCGCCAGTAGGCAAAGACATAGGACTTCCTCGCTTTTCTCCTTTGCCTGCGGAGCCTCGCCTTTCTTGGGGCGAGAAACCACTGAAGGTCCTTCCTGACAACCTCCGTCGCATGCAAAGGCGGATTGAGTATTTGACAAAGACTGCTGTGCCCAAACTCACGGGCGCAGACACCATCCTATGTTGGTTGTCAAGCGAATCCAGCCTTTGAAAGATCGCAAAGGACTCATGTGCCACTACACGGACCAGAAGAAAGATCCCCTCCGTGTTAGTGAGAGTGACCTTACGCACGACGCCCTTGTGTATCGCTTTAAGAGGATTGCCAAGGAAAGGATCCAGCTCACAGAGCAGCGTCCTATGTACACAGCCGCCAACCCGGCTCCAAGGTAAGGCATTTACCATTACTGTTTTTACACTTCCACAATGTTTGCCTTACTAACACCACTTTTGATTTCAGCTCGCCCTTTTGCCGGATAATCTGCTGGCTCCTTTGTTTTACGTGCCTGAAGCGGCACCCGAGCCCTCAAAGACTCGGAAACGAAAGGCTTCAGGAGCCACTGCAGCAACTTCAGCAGCAGAAAGGCGGAAGCGTGAAAAGCCATCCCTGTTAACGCCGAAGTGCTCGACATTGAGGACGATGAAGATGCGGCCTTCAATGCTCCAGTACAGAAGTAAGCCGAACCTCAATTTCTTTAGTAAGGCGAACAATGTCTATGAATGTTATCTTATTTTGTATGTGATTTGCAGGATCAAACCAACTGCACCTCTCAAGAGGAAGAAAGTAATTTCTCCAGGCAAAGAAGACTGAGCCCTCTCCAGCCATCGCTCCCCCCACTCCCTCCGTTCAACAAGAGACAGCCCAGGCCCATCTGAAGATCATCATATAGATCTGGACTCAGCCGTCTTACCTGATAAGACGGAAACTGAAAAGTTGGCCAGGGCTGCCGCTGCTGGGAAGGCGGCGGTACTTCAGTCAGAAGAGCCGAACGAGCCCATTACTCGTGAGGCTATCCGCAACATGGTGAAGCAAGAGCTCTTTGACGACGAGGGGTACATCTTACCCAACATCGCCGCCATGCTTGCCGATGAGAAGGAGCGCAACGAGCCGCCTCCGAAGCTAAGGCCAGTTGGTCAAACATTGACCATATTAAATCTGGAAGACAATTGTGACGAGCTGTACGTCACAATGAAGAAGAGCTACAAAGCCTTGAAGGCCATGATGCAGGTAAACATTCCGTCTTTATGTACATACTAGTCCCCGGGCATTACGTTGTGCTTTGACTAAGCCGACGTAATGGCCTTTCTTTAATGTGATAAAGACTCAGTCCCCAAGCCCATTGTAGCCATACCTTATTGCCTTTACCTTTCTTACTTACTACTACCCTTGCCTAGCAGAGCAGTGAGCAACTTACATGCGATCTATGGTACTCACTGAGTAACCAAAGGCAAGTGCTCAAGCAAGCCGTCGCCGAAAATAAGGCGAACAAAGGTAAATGTTGTTCTTTCACATGCAATGTGACTTTAGTTCATTTTAAGACATAAGATGCTCAACACATGCAATGTGTTTTGCGCAGCTGTTGTGGCGAAGGCAAAACAGATCGTCAGCGAGACTGGCGATATAGAAGTGTGAGGCGGGAAAATGCCGCCTTGTTTAAGCAACTGGAGGAGAACCGAAAGACGGCCGAGGCCAATCTTAAAGCCGTCCAAGACAGCGCGCTGAAGGCAAGACAAACTGAAGGCAGAACTTTGAAACTGCAGCGACAGGCTGAAAAGGATGGGCTCCTAATCCAGAGCTTACAAGGTCGTCTTGAACGCCAAGCTGATGAGAGCACCGCCATTGACGAGAAACTGCTAAGTAAGCCTTCTTCTTTTACTTCTCGCACTTTCTGTCACTTTTCGCCTTTATTCAAACACTTCAGTGCGCCTTAATTTTTTCCATTCCTCCCTTCCTCAGTTCCAGCTGGATTTGGGGAAAGGCTTACCTCTGAGACGCGCCTGGAGCTTATCTTGGAGTGTGGCGAGATTGTGTCAGGGCTGTATGCTGCGGGAAGAGACGTTGTTGCCAACATCTTCCCAAAACAGCTGCCCCAAGTGACAAACACCAGCAACTTGCTGCCACTTCTTCAGAACTGCGTCCCAGAGGTGGTGGAGCGTCTTCGCTCAGCAGCTAGAGGCGGAGCAAAACTTGCTCTAGGACTTGTTCGCGGCCACTACCCCGAAGTCAACATGTGGCGCGTTATCAAGTGTTTCCCAGCCAAGGACAGAGACGGCAACGAGCTCGTCAAAGAAAAGGTCTATGCCTCTGTCTCTGGCTTTGCCTCAGCCGTTGCTGAGATGGTAGACTTGTCTATCTTCTTCTCCAAGAAGCCTGTGCCTCCCCGTCCTGACGACGTGTCTGATGACGAAGCCGAAGCCCCCACCACTGGCAATGGCGATGAGTCAGAAGACGGAAATGAAGAAGAAGAAGAAGAAGGCGAGTCTGAAGCTACGCTGGATCCATCCAAGTCCCCTGTGTCTTCGCCTCCTCAGTCCCCTGCATAAGATGCAGGAAAAACTTTGCATTAAGCGTGTCATGAAAGATGGCACAAAAGACTTGTTAAGTTATGTTTTGTAATGGCAGGAGCCTTTTTATCTGTTGAACATGTTTGTTTTGACGCATGCACTTATTTTTAAAAGGCTTGCAAACTATGCTCCTTATCCGTCTTCAAGTTTTCTGGCTTATATGCTTTAGCCTTTTCGTATGCTGGCAGAACCTAAGCACGGAACACTTCGCTGGCAACAGGGTTAGTAACCAAACTGTTTAAACACAGAAACGGCGCCGGCTTTTGGTGCGTAAAGCATCTACTAAGACAAGCCAGCATATATGCGATCAGATAAATACTCTTAGACGGATGCAATTTTAATTTTTGTAAGGCCTTAAGGCAAAAGCATCATGTGAGTAACCACAAGCACGAAGCCAATTCGGGTTAACATTGATATTTTTATCGAAATATATGATCAAATGGAAATAAAAGACGGCGAGAACTCATGCATAAAAATAATTGAGGGAACCAAAGACTTTTATTTCATAATCATATATGGTGTGATTACAATAGAATTGCTAAGTGTAAAAAGGACGTAGCTGCTCAATGTTCCAAGGACGTTTCGTCTCCTTGAGCGCTGCTTCTTCGTTCCTTTTCCTTTTGCGGCCTCTTTTCTTTTTCTTCTCGATATCACGGAGGTCCACAAGATAATATGCCCCGTTCTTAAGCGCTTTGCTGATAACGAAGGGTCCTTCCCATATGGGAGATAGTTTGTGCTCCTTTTGCTGAACAAGGCGAAGCACCAAATCGCCTTCTCGAAACGATCTCCGTCTTACCTTGCGACTGTGGTAACGCCGCATGTTCTGCTGATAAATGGCGGAGCGCTGAAGCGCTATCTCACGCTCTTCTTCGAGAAGGTCTAAGCCATCCTGTCTGGCTTCTTCTGCGTCTGCTTCAACGTAGGCTGTTACACGAGGTGTGTCGTGCAGGACATCTGTTGGGAGTACCGCTTCAGCGCCATATATGAGAAAGAAAGGGGTATAGCCTGTTGCACTGCTTGGAGTTGTGCGTATGCTCCATAAGACAGCAGGTAATTCTTCTACCCATGCTCCAGCTGCTCTATGCAAAGGCACTTCTAATCTTGGCTTTATTCCCTGTAGATTATACTGTTGGTTCGCTCAACTTGGCCATTCGATTGTGGATGAGCCACAGATGCTAAGTCCAAACGAATACCAACTTCACCACAGTACTTTGCCAGTTCTCCTACGGCGAAGTTTGTCCCATTGTCCGTAATGATACTGTGGGGGACGCCAAATCTCGTTATAACCTCAATGACGAACTTCTTGGCTGTTGCCCCATCAAGCTTTTTTATGGGCTTAGCTTCAACCCACTTGGTGTATTTATCCACCGCAACTAAGAGATGTTTGACGCCGCCTCGCGCAGTCCTGAATGGACCTACCATGTCCAGTCCCCAGACCGCAAATGGCCACGTGATTGGATGGTGCGCAATTCCTGGGCTGGCATCTTTGGCTGTCTTGCATACTTTTGGCATCCAACGCATTTCTTGACGAGTTCTTCTGCATCTTGCTTTGCTGTGAGCCAGTAGAATCCATGTCTAAAAGCTTTGGCGACAATTGCTCGGGCAGAGGCATGATGACCGCAACATCCACCATGGATCTCTTCTAGTATCTCCTGTCCTTCTTCCGGCGAAACGCATCGTTGATATACACCTGTGGTACTCCGCTTGTATAGCTCTCCATTTATTATTGTGTATGCCTTAGCTCTGCGCACAACTTGCCGCCTTAATACTTCATCCTCTGGCTCTTCCTTGTTAAGGAGGAAATTTATGTAGGGCTGTGTCCAGTCTGGCTTACCAGCATGACGGAAACAGACTGCGAAGCCATGGGGTCATCCTCATCTCCGCCTTTAATAGACGGCACGTACAGGTGCTCCAAAAATATATCGGAGGGCACCTTCGATCTTTTCGAGCCCATTCTGGCTAAGGCGTCCGCTGCTTCATTTTCCTCCCTTTTGATATGCTTGACTTCTAAGCCGATAAAACACCGACCAAACTCGTCTACCGTGCGTCGGTATTCAGCCATTGTAGGGCTCTTCGCGTCCCATGCCCCTTCTAACTGTTGAACAACGAGGTCTGAATCGCCATAGCACAAAAGACGGCTAATGCCCAAATCCTTTGCGACGTGCAATCCATGCAACAGAGCCTCGTATTCTGCAACATTATTAGTGGCATTGAAGTGTATCTGCAAGACATAGCACATCTTGTCTCCTTTAGGGTTCTTCAGTACCACGCCAGCTCCCGATCCCTGCAACATTTTGGAGCCGTCAAAGTGCATAACCCAATATTCTTCGTCAGGGAGGGGAAGTTCATCCATTGCTTCTGTCCAGTCTGCGATGAAATCAGCTAAGGACTGGGATTTGATGGCTGTACGTGGCTTGTACTGGATGTCGAAGGCTGCCAATTCAATTCCCCACTTAGCCACACGTCCAGTGGCATCGGTGTTGTTTATAATGTCACCCAATGGCGCCTTACTGACTACCGTGATTGGGTGCTCTTGGAAATAATGGCGTAATTTTCTGGCTGCGAAGAAAACTCCATAAGCCAGCTTCTGATAGTGAGGGTATCGTTGTTTGGATTCGGAGAAGACTTCGCTGATATAATATACCGGCCTTTGTTCCGGTAGCTCCTTTCCCTCTCCTTTCGTTCAACAACAACCACTGCACTAATAACTAGGTTGGTAGCCGCCATGTAAAGTAGCATCGGCTCTTGTGGTAGAGGAGACGCTAATATTGGTGCTGAAACTAAGGCGTCTTTTAACTGTGCTAAGGCTGCATCTGCCTCTTCAGTCCAGACGAACGTCTTAGTTTTCTTCAACAACCTGTATAGGGGTAAAGCTTTATCCCCAAGCCTACTAATAAATCGGCTTACAGCTGCTGCAGATCCTGCGAGCCTTTGGACATCTTTAAGACAAGTAGGCTTTTTGATGTCCATGATAGCTCGAATCTTTTCTGGGTTAACCTCAAGACCTCTTTCTGAAACAATGAAGCCTAAAAGTTTTCCTGCTGGGACGCCAAAAAAGCATTTTCCCGGATTTAGCTTCATGTTATATTTTCTCAAGTTATCAAAGGTTTCTTGAAGGTCAACGATGAGATCGCCGCGTTTTCGCGACATAACGGCAATGTCATCGACATAAGCGTGAACATTGCGGCCTATTTGATCGTGTAGGCAACGTTGTATGCACCGTTGGTACGTTGAGCCAGCGTTTTTAAGCCCGAAAGGCATAGTTATGTAGCAAAACGTTCCGAAAGGTGTGATGAAGGAAGTCTTAATTTGGTCAGACTCCTTCATCTTAATTTGGTGGTAGCCAGAGTAAGCGTCCAAAAAGCATAGTAATTCAGAACCTGATACAGCATCTACGACCTGATCAATTCGCGGCAATGCGAAGGGGTCTTTAGGACAGGCTTTGTTTAAGCCGGTGAAATCTATGCACATGCGCAAGTCTTTCACGTCCTTCTTAGGTACTAATACAGGATTTGCTAGCCAATCTGTGTGGATAACCTCTCTAATGAAATTAGCGGCACTAAGCCGAGCTACCTCTTTTCCTATTGCTTTCTTCTTCTCTGGACCGAAGCGACGAAGACCTTGTTTTACTGGCTTGGCACCTTTGGCGACATTAAGGCTGTGCTCGGCAAGTTCCCGGGGTACTCCTGGCATGTCTGATGGTGACCATGCAAAAATATCCCGTTGCTCACGGAGGAACTTGACGAGCGCGCCTTCCTATGCGTCACTGAGGTCCGCGCCTATGTTCGTCGTCTTGCTTGCATCAGCGTTGTCCAGCACGATCTTCTTCGAGTTTGAGCTGGCCTTGAAAGTGACATCCGAGGCGCAAGGAGGCTTCTTACCATCCGGCATTTCATTGGTGTTAACTTCTTTCTTGTACTGCTCCAGCTCTTCCTTGCTGATGACTGCTTCTGCTAAGACGGCGTTTCCTGCTTCGCATTCCTTCGCCTTCTTGAAGTCGCCATTGACCGTGATGACGCCGTTTGGTCCAGGTATTTTGAGCTTGCTGTAGATGTAACACGGGCGTGCCATGAATTTGGCAAAGGCTGGGCGGCCAAAGATTGCGTGATACGCACTTTTGAATTCCACCACCTCAAAGGCAACTTCCTCAGTCCTATAGTTTGTTTCGTCACCGAAGGTGACGTCTAAGACAATTGTTCCCATAGAACTGGCCTGCCTGCCTGGCACTATGCCGTGAAACTTGACTGTGCTATGTTTTAGCTGTGTCTCAGAAAGGCGCATGCGCTTTAAGGTTTCAAGATAGAGGATGTTGATGCTACTCCCTCCATCCATAAGCACCTTAGAAAGCCTGCATTGCTGCACAATTGGGTTTACAACGAGCGCGTAATTCCCTGGGTTCTGTGGAATATGATCAGGATGATCGTTGCGGTCCCATGTAATGGGGTGCTCGGACCAGTTGAGATACTGGGGAACCGCTGGCATAGTGGCATTGAGTTCCCTCCAGGCTGCCTTTTCCTTTTTGGCCGAAGGAGTGGCAAGGAAAGTGACAAGGCTTGTTTCGACCCTTGGAAACTTGTTGCTCCTCTTGTGCTTTGGCTCCTGATCTTCCGGCTCCGAAGCACTTTCCTCGTTGTCCTTCTGCTCTTTCTTGTCTTTACGGTTCTTGCGCTTGAACTGTTTTGCCTTGAAGCCAGCGTCCGGATCCTTCTTGATATCATCGTTAAGGCGGCACTGCCTGTTGGTATGGGTGCATTTGCCAAGCTTGCTATGATGGGCACAAGGTTCATCTTTGATGTCGTCATAGGTGATTTTAATGGGTCTTGACCCTTGACTGTCATCGCTCTTCTTCTGCCATCTGCTAGCCCCGCTCTGGCCACCCTTCTTATTGGCAAAGGCTACCTCCTTTGATGGTCCTGGCGCATCGTTGGCTTCCTTCTTTTTCCGGCTTTGATTGTTGTTTCGCTTTTCCGGGTTAACAGCTATGTCCATGCGCAGATCGCCGTCGTCAGCTCGAGCGTCGTCTTCTGCTGCAGCGTAATTGTTCGCGCTGTCTAAGAGCTCGCCGAGGTGTTTGATGTTTTGGCTGGCAACATATATCTCATCATGTTGCCTTTCTTCAGGCTGTTCATAAAAGCATGTATGGCCTGGATCTCAGAAACGTCTTCGCATGCATTCTTTGTCTCTGTCCATCGAGCTATGAAAGCTCTGCTTGACTCCCCCTCCACTTGAGCGCACTTTAGTAGATCTGAGTAAGCCTTTGGACGTTTGTATGTGCATGAGAAGTGTTGCATGAATGTTTTCTGCATGTCTTGCCAATTGTGGATACTCTTTTCTGGCAAAGTGTCGATCCACAACCGGGCCGTTCCCTCCAACATGAGTGGAAGAAAACGTACAGCTGCATTGTAATCACCGTCATTAATACCAACGGCGTGGATGTAATCAGGCAGCCATATGTCCGGTTTGTCAATGCCATTGTACTTGTCCACAATTTTCTTGACATTGCCTAGCGAGGATGGGAGTTGCACCTTGCGAATCGCCGGTCCAAAGCACACAGGGCCCAGGTAAGACTCTCTTTGGCCGCTTTAATCTCATCGAGACGGATGCGGGCGTCTGAGATATGAGTGTTTTCCCTGGCTGGCCCTTTGTTGGATTGGCTACGCCTTGGCTCCTCCTGACGGCTTTGGCGATGAGGGGAGCGGGAGCGAGATCGCCTTTGAGGCGGATCTCTGTTGCCCCTATTTCCTTCGTCTCTTGCCCGTGCTGCGGGCGGAGGTGGCATGTTAAGCCGGTCACTCCCACGCCGTGCGTCCTTCCCCTTGTCTTGATCTCTTTCACGGCGAGGCGGATCACTCTTCTTATGGCGTGTGTTATCCTGTTGCCGGTGGTCGTCCTTGCCTTTGTCACTATGGCGATTGGACCCAGTCTTTGACTCATCCCTGTGTTTGTCAGGAACTTTGTCCTTCCTAGGCTCTTTACCCTTATTGCCATGGCTACTGGAACCAGCTGGTTCCTCTGGATCTCCACCGCCGGCAACGGCTGTCTTGCAAAGACGCGTATCGTCCGCCAGTTTTGAGTTTGAGTCCGCCTTAGCCTGCTGCTCTACCGCCTTTTCGATGAGCATTTTAGAATAATGGTGGCGCTCTTCAATTGGAACTGCTTCGTCTCCCATGATTTCCCTGGCCGCCTCTAGGTTTTTGGCCGGGGTGGAGAAGAATATGACTCCATCAGGGTTAACTCTGAAAGAGTATTTCTGCCAAGGCTTTAAAGGCTTTTGGGCAGAAGTCTTCTCGAAGTTTCCCTGCAGATCCCGATGCAGAAGAGGGTCACGTATACTTCGTATTTTGCGGAATTTCTCAACATCGCGCTCACGCTGGTACTCTTCCTCTTCTAGAGCCTTTCCAACTAGGATTAACTCTTTTTCCTTGTTCAGGAGGGACAACTTATACTTGATGTTGACTTCAGTCTCAGCCAGGAGCGCTTTCCGTCTTTCCTCAAGTTCAACCGCGGTTGGATTTGGTCCCAAAGGTGTTTTGAGGAGCTCCAATGCGCGCATGTGTTCCTCCTTTGACCGCTCCAGGGCTTAATGGAGAAGGCCTCATGGGCTTAGGCGCAAGGATAAGCTCTGAGCTGGCTTAGTGAAGTCCAAGACGAAGGCCTGGCTGCGTTCGCCTTAGGGAGCAAGTTAAGGTTTGTTACCGTGTTAGTCTAGGACTCGTGATCTAGGTCGGTTAAGGCATTCCTTGTAGGGGAAGGCTTGGCGCCTTTATAAGCCAGCCTTCCAGCAGCCTTAGGGCACGCATACAACCTCATTGTAATCTGTACACATATTTGCCTTGAGTGAATTATAGCAGCACGTAGGATCTCGCCACCGTCGTGAGATCCGAAGCTGGGTAAAATCGTGTGTGCAATCCCGTCACTGGAACCCTCCACGTTCTTTCCCACCTCCTCTACGGTACGTATGAATACTTCTAATAGTTCCGCGTTACCAATACCTCGACAGTTCACGGCCGCGCAACCGGGTACAATGCTGGTCTTTCTCCTCTTGTTGCTTAGCGACAGGGCCGGCGCCGTCGGAGGCATGTTCGCCGCCGTGGCGCCACAGGATGGCGTGGCACCGAACTCCTCCCTCCTGCTGATACGCATATCGTGCCTGCAGCCAATCGGGGCAATTTGGTGAGACAGCCTTCAGAGAAAAGAACGCAGGGGAACGAAAAGCTAAGGCTCCTCGCTAGCACTACACAATTATTTATTGACGGGCTCCTTACCGAGAAAGGCTCGGAATCCGATTCCGATAGGAAAGGAAGGCTTCCGTGCCAACGCGGAAGAGTTCCTTCGCTTTAAGGAGGAAACCTGCCAAGTTGAGTCTGATTTGGGACGACCATAACAAGAGTCAAGTACTTCTTTTAAATTTTTGGAAAGTGCTAGTGTCTTAGTAGGAGTCTTGCATGTCTATGTACGTGAATAGGACTAGCTAGCTCATGTATTCTTCAAGTTGAGTACGAGCCGGGAAGTTGTGCTGGTCATAGTTAAGGTAGTATCCGAGTTAGTACTGGTCTGAGTATGTTTAGGTTTGGTCATAATCCGTGTGTGTATATAAGGGGGGCAATGTCGTTGATTGTAATAAGTATGAAAATTACGAAGAGCAATAAGAAATATTACGACTCACTGCCACTGTCTCTACCTCTCCCTCGTATTGTCGTGACACGCGCGAGAGCAATAAGAAAAATTACGAAGCAATACAAAAAGTTACAAAAAAACTGTTGATACGTTCCTCCACCTATGTTTGAAGTTAACGAGCAGGGTGACAATATCATCCGCTGTCGTCCCGCTGTCGTGGCCTTGGCAATGAGCTCGGTCTCGTCCGCAAAAGGGAAGTCGCCACGGTCCTCCTCACCCGTTCTCTCGACGGCATCGCCGACCATCATACCGCCCGCAAGTGCACCGTCTCGTCTCGGTTCATGGGACACGTCACCGGAGATATCATCGGTGCCGACCAGAGACCGCACCAAACGATCCAAAACAGATCAGGGCCTCAATTGTGTCCGCGGACCACCCCAAACGGAGCAAAACTGACACATTTGGTGTCCGGTTTGCGCTGGGCCGTTGGAGATGCCCTAACGTCTTTGGGAACGACTCTGCTTATCCCCCTCCAAACCCGGTCGACGACCTTCTTCATGCCCTATTCGACGGGCGACGTGTACCCCCTCCAGTCTTGCACGTAGTTTGTGGAAAAACATAAGGTAATTAATAAATAAATGTGTTCGGTTTCAGTCGGGTGCAAATCGTATTTGTTGTGACATTATAATTGCAAATCATGTATGTTGAAGTGTATATGTGAATTGTCTAGCCTTTTCTATCAGCTCGGACTTTTTGTATAGTTGCCTAATGCATGAAACATGACATGATATCACAATCAAGGTCTCGAGTTCGAGTCATGTTTTTTCGCAATATATTGAAAAATTGCTGGTGGCCCCCTCTTTGTCGAATGTATATGCCTCTTGAGCCATACCTCGGAGACTTGTGCGCCGCTCTTCTCTGGTTGCATGTGTTGACCTCTTTTAGTCACACATGATAGGGTTATTACAGTATATGTGGATTGCACTTACACTTTACTTTAGTTCGGCCTTTTAAGATAGTTGTCTAGTGCATGAAACGTGACATGGTATCAAATCCCAGTGTCTCGAGTTGGAGTCCCTAGCTTTGGCAAGTTATCCAAAAATTGTTTTTGCCCCCTCTTTGTCCATCTATAGGCCTCTTGAGGTGTACCTCTGAAGACTCACGTGACGTCACTCTCTTCCGTTTTGCACGTGTTGACTTTCCACGTCACACGTGAGAGGGAGTGTTGAAGTGTATATATGAATTGCCTAACCCTTTTCATCAGTTCAGATTTTTATATACTCCCTCCATCCAAAAATACAAGCGCCCTTTAATTTCACTGGTCAACGACATACAATTTTGACCATGATTTGTGCTTATAATATGACCATAAATTAGTATAAAAATATGAAATGAAAGATTTTTTCAAGACGAATCCAACAGTATCATTTATACAATATGTATCCACATAATTACTATATATTAATAGTCAAATCTGAGCATCGAAGAGCAGCACAAAAATAGCGCGCCTTATATTTTAAGACGGAGGGAGTAGTTAGCTAGTGCATTTAACATGACAATGTACATAAGTTCATCACCTTGGAGTTCCTTTTCGAAAACTTGTCGTCTTCATATATTTCTGATGGCGATTTGTTTGAAGATAGATTGAGGATATTATTTTTATGTTGTCTTTGAAGGAGTTGGAAAAAAAGGAGAGAAAGCGTTCGGAATCCCAAATGCATTCCAGGAAGCAAGCTCTCAACCAGGAAATACTCAGGAAATATTATTTTGCCGAGATTTGCACATATCCCACTCATCTATTTCGTAGGCGTTACCGAATGAAAATAGATCTACTTATGCGCCATTCACAAAAAAAAAATCTACTTGTGCACATTGTCAAAACTTGCTGAGGCCAACTGTAGATATTTCACTCGTTGGAGGAATGCAGCCAGCCTCATTGGGTTTAGTGTGTATCAAAATAATACAAGTGGCTATGTGGATATTCCAGCTGGTTAAATATACGAGAAAGATACGAGAATCTTCACATTGATGAAGACACTTCCCTCAAATACATGAGGGAAGTTTGCAGAGACAGAGATCAAGGTCTTCAGTGGTGCAGAGTACCTGAAGGAGTTGAAGAAACGGCACGGGCATCAGCACAAGCATATCGGCAGTGCCATTCCCAATGTGGTGTTTTCTCAACAAGCCAGCACGTGATCAGTCACATACAAAAACACAATATCCTAATTTATACTCGACCAAACTGACAATTCAAGGCACATGTGTTTTCGTAGACAGTAAGGAGGGCCAGGCATACGAGCAGACTGACATTATGGAAAATATACTGGTAATATGCAACTCGTTCGTGATACATAAAAGGTACAGCAGAAAGGTGTCCCCTAGATCCTCAAGCACAAGGAGCAAAATCACAACCCACATGACACACCTCAAAGCTGCTGCGATCTAAGAATGGACCTAAAAACGGAAGAAAGAATCAGCTATATATGCCCCCAAGACAGGGAGAGATGTCACCAAACAAGGGAGTAAAGGTGAACGCATTAGAGGAAGATATGTCGACGAAAACTATTTGGACCATGCAACCGCGTCGATATCTGCTTGGGCGCTCCGGTATAGCTCCAGCCTCTTGGCGAGGTTTGACCGCCGTTCCATGACCGCGGGGTCCTCGTCGAGGAACTTCGAAAGTTGCCGAATCTGCATACAGATGAGTGTTAAGTACTGATATTCCATTGGATTTCAAAAGGTAATCATTGTAGGAAACTATGGAAAATATGAATAACCCCATGACTCTTAGACGGCCTAATGGACTAATTGGCTGGCTAAATACTAGTGAACGCTAAGACAGAAACAAACGCAGCATGCATCAACATGAATAACCGCATGAATCTCAGACCCATCATTGATAAGTTAGTTGGAAAGTAAGATTGGAAGGTGTACATAGACAGAAACAAGTGTAACATGCATTAACATGAAAGAAACTGAACTCAAAATTGACATCAAATCTAACACAAATTATCTTCCTCTTAGAATGTGGCAATGCAATTATTAAAAAAAATGTGGCAGTGCATACCTACCACCAGCTACAGTCTACAGATGATAAAAAGGGAAATAACTCTCTAAAAAAATACTCCCTCCGTTCCAAATTAATTGACTTCCATATATTAACATTTGGATGTACCTATTACATGTACATATACATCCAAATGTAGATATATGGAAGTCAATTAATTTGGAACGGAGGGAGTACTAAGTAATAGAACCCTAGATCAAATCTACGGTAACATACTAACATCACCAATCAGGTCACATGTGTATGCTAGAAATCCAGACTCAAAAGAACTTCGTCTCACCTCTCTTGCTCCCAGTTCAGTAAAGAAGTGGTCGAGCAGTGAGCGCTTCGCCTCACGGACTTGGCAGTAGACAATGGATTTCGGAATGGAGTTCCTCAATGTTGAACTAACCATGTTAACATATGCCAGAACAGTTGTACCTGAGGTTGAATGGTAAATACAAATAAAAATATGAGCCATCAAGCAATACACAAAATGCGCTAAGTAGAGGACATATCAGGTGAGACTGGAAAATAGCTGGTTCAAGCTATAAATTAAAATCAAAAAACTTCCACAAGATTAGGTAGCTTTCGTACATCTGTCTAAATTTGCAACACTTGATAAACTAATAATATAATTGCTGTTGAGCAGTTATGGTAGGGTACAGTTGAGTAAATGAAAGGTAGATGCGTTACCAATTCTTCTTAGATAAGAATCATTATATCTGTCAAAAATAGAGTGGCTTGGATTTCCACCCTTCTCAACATCCTGCGGAAGCTTCCTGAAGAAATCCACAGTTAAATAGCTCGTTTCCATATCAACAAGCTTTAATGTGTTCTTCTTGCTTTCATCCCTCATTCTTTCCAACGACTCAAAAGCTGCATTGCCAACTTCCACACGAAGAGAGGGAAACTGCTTGAGCTCCTGTAGAAATGTAGTTGAACATTTGTGAGCATTTAAACAGCATTGTTAATTATTATTTAATTAGACAACCTTGTCAAATCCACTCTCTCTCTACCTACTAAAATCTTGCGTTCTCAAAGGTTCGAAAAAAATTCTGAAATTCTGATATTTGTGAGCATTTAAACAGCATTGTTAATTATTATTTAATTAGACAACCTTGTCAAATCCACTTCTCTCTCTACCTACTAAAATCTTGCGTTCTCAAAGGTTCGAAAAAAATTCTGAAATTCTGATGCAAGTCCATATCCCGCTAACAGTTGAACCGATATTCATTTATGAAGGGAATGAGCCAGAAAACGGCTCAAATCCTCATCTCATATAAGATAAAAAGCTACTCCTATCATATTATTCTGATTTAACAATGTATTTCATCCTAATACAACCAGATAATTACTGATCATCACCAGAGAGCACATATGCTCAAGTTTATAGAAGACATTGTAACTGCATCACGGAAATAGCGTAAGAAAACTTATTAGGTAGGAGTAGGAAGACTTACATGTGTTTCATTTATAGCCTTGTGTACTAGTTCCTTGAGGATTCCATGGACCTGCCAATGTGGCAAAAAACAAGTCACTGTCTGAAGCAATTAAGTACTGCTAAATAAGTAACAAGCTAAAAGTTCAGTGGAAACAGTGATTGAAAATTAAAAAAACTGGCTTGCTGGAAGCTTTAGTTGAGCAGATTAATGCATAGACGGCATACCGTGTCAACAGCCACCTCAGCTGGACCTCTGATACTAACAAGACAAGATTCTATGAGGCGTCGATATCCTTGCTCTGGAGCTATCAAGTGAGGCTGGTATCCATCAGCTTCTGTTATAAGCTTCCTCACATTTTCCATTGACAGTTGCTTATCAAACTGCAGCCGTTTGATTGCCACAGGAAATTGATTGTCGAAGACATGGTAAATTTTCTCACCACCAGGGCGCCTGGGTAAGAGAACATTCGATTGGTGACCATGATTGAAAAAAGCAAATAGTACAGCAATCTCACAGAATAACAAGTACACAAGCAAAGTTGCAGACAATGGAAAGGAATGAGAATATGCCTGACATTTTAACATGAATTTGCACACATTAGCAGCAAATTAGTCAGTTGTTCATTTAGCAAAGCAGTTCAAAGGTCATGTGAGAAAGATGTTGGTAATTTCAACATCGGTGAGGATAATGAGCGTAGAAGCAACATAAATTGGCTGGTAACATAACCATGCTAGAACAGCTACACACAGTAGTGAGTACAGTATTTGTCTTGTATTTTCCAAGCTTAATTGCATGGTTCCTTTCATATGAAAGAAAAAGACTGGCAGTTGTACATCTAAGCCTGATCAACCTAGGCGATACCATAAGATTATTAAAGAAAAACCGAACAGTAAGTACTTTCTGTATAAACATACAAGAAACAAGGAATCTATACTAACCAAGAGACTAAATAGCAGTCCTATTGTTTCAAAAATAAAATTTTGACTTGTGTTGCAAACTTGCAATATACACGTACAAGCCACAACACCAAATTATTCACCATAAATAGGAACTTTACTAGTATTTGAATACCTTGGAAGATAAGAGAAAATAAAATCTTAGCATTCAAAATTACAGAAGGCATGGTACATATAGCAAGCATGACATTAAAAAACTGAGCAAAAGGAAATTTTAGTTTGACACATACACTCCATCCAGATGCTCTTTGTAGATGCCATCAAACATGCGGCATATTTCCATAATTGTGTACAGCTTTCCCTGCATGTCACAAAATATGCAGTTATCACAGGGTATGCAAATTTATTGAGAGGCAATGCATGAGAGTGCTTCATGCTAGGAAAAAAGAAATGAGCACAAAATTTCACATTACAACGAAAAGAACATCAGTTCATACAGCATAACTTGTAAAACTGGAAGAAGATAAAAAAGGATTCTAAAAAGGCATGTCACAGAAATATGACTAATAGGATGGGAGGTGAAAATCAAGAGAGATGAGATTCATAACTTTGCTCCAAGCAGCATAAACTGTAAAACACAGTCCCATATGCACAAAACCGAACAAAGAGGCCAATAACAATGCACAAGAATTTATTGGAAGTATGTTTACTTCTAGCCAATGAGTGGTTCTAATTAGAGAACAAGCAAACTCCAGACTTACTCCAGCATCGTTAGCAATGGGCTTTCCAAGACGATTAAGTTCAGTTTCCAGCTCAGCGATAGTCTTTGTTATAAGAGACTGGAGACCTGGGATTCTCGATTTAATAACAGATTCCAAATGCTGCATATACACCGAAAGGAAGTCAAAGAGCAGAACAGCATAACACATATTCTCCAATAAAGAGAAAAGGCATACCTTTGAGAGACTCTTTGCTAAGTGCTCTGATCCCATCCTATGAGCAAGATGCTTGTATTCTGGTGTGTTAGCAAAATAGTCACGCTCTCTACGCCTAGCAGCAATCATGTCCACACTCTTGTTGATATCTTGCTGGGATCGATTGACAACACCAATCCATGGAAATTGGAGCCGGTAAGATCTTCCTTCCAGTATCTGCACAGCTAAACTCGGTAAGAAGATCTGGTTCGTAAAAATCTAGGATGGTCGACGACCAGATTAGGAAATCAATGATCAACAACATATGTTATCTGTTTACAACTGGTATACTATTGGGGTTGGTACAACTGAGTTTGTTCGAACAAGCATCAAGTCAAGGTTATGGCAGACATAAGAAGTTTCAAAATCCATGGGATTAATAGCTTTAGCTCATATATAGTCATACAGAAAAAGGTGACCAGACAGTTTTCAAGAAGGAAAACTTATAAAAAGGTGCGGAAAAGTGAGACATAATTGTCAACAAACATAGATAGTAGTAACAAGCTTGGTTGGTCAGTAGAATACTAAACACCTTACGCGACATCACAGTAAGGAAAATGGCATATAACTATTAAAAAACTGCACGTATTTAGCACTTTATTGTTAACTGGTCTGAACTTACATCGACAGCATCGGTACCCTTGTCCATCAGATCGATTTTTGTGAGCACACCAAAGGTTCTTTCACCTGAAGCAACAAAAAGTAAAGTGCAAGCTCATAAATGATTGAAGTTGCCAAGAGCGAAGTAGATGAAATTAAACGCAATTATTATCTGTGAGTTTGCCTTTGCATCGTTAACGCACGTTGCATTATACAAAAAATTCCAACATATATCAAACCAAATAGTGATTGGCAATATAATATGGTTGATATCCACAAAGATAGATTGCGAGGTTTAGGTATCAGCAGTAGTTATAGTATGTCTTCTTTTGGTCCAGTATTATGTCTCCACAACAATAACCACGTTACCCAACATGGCATTCATCGAATCGACTGCAACAAAGGCATACCTTTTGGGTCAACTTCCCGTGAAATCTTGATCGCATCAGAAGTTGCAAGATCCTGATTGGCTGGAGAAACAGCAAGAATGATACAGTTGGGCTGAAAAAACACCAAACAGTTGCTGATTGTATTAAGTTATGTGACATCATCCACTGCATGACATGACAATTCTAGCAATGATGACAAATAATGTTAATGTGCAACATTTAAGCAGGCTACAGCAAAATACCTTTTCGATGAATGCTCGAACCATGTTTTCAATGTCCTGAACTATACTGTCCGATTGACCATCTAAGAAGCACAAAGCCAGTTGCAAATTAATGAATGAACATATTAGACAGGAACAATAAATGAACGATGGCTCATAAGTTCTATTCGCTTACCAACGGCAATTTTAGTAAGCCCAGGAAGATCAATAAGAGTCAGGTTCACAACTGCAATGATTAAAAGTGTTATGACACGTCAAAGAGAACAAACAATACAAGAAAATTCATAACAAGGGACAGGTACAGTATGGCTATCCTAACAATGACCGAGATAAGTCCGTACTCAACTGATAAACTAAAGATAAATCACAAAACCATCAGCAAGCAACACTTTTTTCAAAGTCAAGAATGGAGGTACATGACTGTTTTATATTGACAAAGCAGTAAACCATAAAAAAAATACTCCGCAACGGTACAGATTTAGACATTTTACCAGCTTTTTCAGCTGCATATCTTACCATTAGGAGAAAATATGCTCAGGTGGATGGGACAGATGATATTGCCTTTGAACGACCAGTCTCTCTGTCAGTTTCGTCAGCTATCTCCTTCCTCACTTCGGCTGCAATCAGACAAATGTCATCATGTGCTGAGTAGCATCGAGATAAACTAAATATAATGAACGAAACAGAGCAGTCGACAGAGAATTTCGCCAACAGTTGCAGGTCTTAGCTTATGTTTCCGGAAACTAACAAGCTACTCCCTCCGTTCCATTTTAATTGACTCACATATATCTACATATGGATGCATCTAGACACGTTTTAGTGTTAGGTACATCCATATCTAGATATATGTGAGTCAATTAAAATGGAACGGAGGGAGTACAAGTTAGTGCAACAGAATGGATGATAGTAAGTTGTGACATCAAATTGGATGTTTTCATGTGCCTCACAGACTCAATTATATTCCACATATGCCAGTATATTAGTTCGATATTCCGATGATAGCTCCTCAATCATGTATTTAATGGTAATATCAGCATCACAAAGCTTGAAAATAAAAGTTAAAATAGAGGAATTACCGAAATCTGTGTATCTTTTCCTGGGTTGATGCAAGAACTCGGCATACTCTCTATTTCCATCAATTCTATGTAGCTGCAGAACCAGGGGCGACGGGTGACGATGCCTGCAGAACAGAACCAAACAAAACGTTAAATGGATCATCAAACTATTAAAAAACATACTGATGGCACCAAAACCTTACGAGCTATTTGCTTGAATAAGCATACCTGAACCCTGGGCAGGAAATCCTTCCCAACAACGCTCTCCAGCACCGAAGATTTACCTGAACTCTGTCATGTGATCAGAGGAGTTCAAATGTCAAAATTAAGAGCCATATACCGACCCATGCTCAGATAAGGTGAACTACTCGTGACAGAACGAGTTCGCACAAAATTGCTTGAAACCCTGTGGTTCGTTCTCATTACGCGAACATCACACCCCCACACCTCTAGTTGATCGATCCCAAGTAGTAGCATCCATCTACAGAACTACTAGTCATGTGGGCAAGCTAGCTATGCACAATGAAACTGGCAGATTCAAACAAGTAAACAGCAACCCAATTCTATCTGCAGACCCCCAAGGTAGGTAATCGCAGATCCAAGCATAGCTAAACCGCGTCTCCGCGACTAAATCGCGCGCAGCTCACGAGATCCACCCCCGCGCAGCTGCGGGGACCAGATCCGACGGATGGTTGCTTGTGAGAAGGAATGGGGGCAGGGCACGCACCTGTCCTCCGACGACGGCGATGGAGGGCAGCGCGTCCCAGAGGGTGGGGAGGGCGCTCTCCTCTCCGTGGTCGCCGAGCGCGGTGCAGGCCCGCTGCAGCTTGTTGACGAGCGAGATCAGGTTCTCCATGGCGCGAGATCTGCCGGATCGGGGCGCGGGGCCGGAGGCGGTGGGCGAGATCGAGGTGGGGAGGGAGGTGAGACGACGCCGACTGCCGAGCCGCGTCTGCGTCGGTCGGTTGGTCGTGGTCTGGTGCTCGGACGTGTGCGCGTAGAGTTGGTTTGGATTTTGGAGAGGGCGTGCTTCGTGGAGAAGAAACGGAGCGTCCCCTCCCCTGCTGAAATACCAAATAAGCCCTTGTGTCCTTACCGCTTGCTCGGTTCGAATTTGAACTTGTGGAGTTGGCTAATCTGAACTGGAACTCGAAAAACTCGAAATATAGTTCGATTTTTCAATAAATGGAAAAACTAGGCTATGAAAGACATCTGTTGCCACAAATAAAATCCTTCTATATTTCTTTTCTTGGTATTTGTCATTGTTTTTCTTTGACTTTACGTGAACATTTGTCGAAAAGTAAACAACTCAATTTACGACATTTTTACAGTTTTTTGCTCATTAACCGGACAACTCTTTTCTCCTTCATTAATGCATTCCATATGTTTAGAAAAAACGGTTCTACGGTATCCTTTTATTCAAACACATAAATAATACACTGAACCATAGTGCACCACATGGCATATGTGGTGAGCCGCCTATACAAAATCTACGCAGGTAAACGGATCACATCGGATCGGATTTTGCATCTATCATATTCTTTACCATATATTTTTATCTGATTCGGAGCGGAGTGGATAATAAACGGTTTTAGATTCAGAGAGGGATGTATGTGATCACGGTTTCAGAGCGAAAAACGGATGAGACTCGGGGCCAAAATAAAATTAATCCGATAAGTACACGCATATGTACATCGTCCAACCATACAACCAAAAAAAAATCAATAACCTGGTAATCTAATGAAGTTGTACTCCATAGTTTCTACAATGATTATATCAGTGTGTTGTTGTTCAACAGACAAACTCTGGAAAACTCACCAATTACAAATTGTATTCTATTATGTTAATCATTTTTGGTAAATCGGATTATTCAGATTAAAACCATGGGATAATCATATTTAATTTTTGGATAATCCATATTGAGGGCTATTTGACATACCACATCATATACCATATACAAGGTTAAGTTCGGAACTGGATATCCTTATCCGTCGGATTGCTTCAAATCGGATATGGATCTCTTTAAAATGGTTATGGAATCGAATACGGTACGGAAATTATCCTATCCGCTTACACCCCTAACAAAAACAATGTCAAAAAATTGATTGACGCATCAAAGAACATTTTGGCTAATCTTTGATTTGATCTGAATCAAAATTGTTTGAGTTTTGCATACGAATGGCATGGGCACACGTAAAAACATGGTGACTCCATCTAGGGACCAAGTCGCTCAACTGATTCATGGGGCCTTGACCCAATAAATGAAGGGGGTAACGGAGGTCAAGTAGATTAACTGATTCCTATATACGATAACCGATAAAGCCAAGATCTAATACTATGCAGATATATAGTAACGGAGGGGATCGATATACATACCCTTATAGACCGAAAACGGAGATTACGCCCCATTTGCGATTGTGAGAGCTGCTGCCATCATCGGAACCGGATCGCGTCTGCCACCGCAGCTTGCCGACACAGTTGCACTTTTCCACGTTCTTCGTCGCACCAGCGGACTGCCATGGGAGCAGAGGTAGGGGAAAGGAAGGTTAGGAGTGGGGTAAAGTAAGCGGTAGTGGCTGCTGTTCCCTTAATCCTGGGCCTCCTTGTCCATCTCCTCCCCGCACGCCATCGCCTCCTCGCCACCGGAGGCCTGGAGCCTCCCATCGGTTGGATCCCCGGATATCGGCGCAGGTCAGTTCCGACGGGACAGAAATCAGAGGGTTGATGGCTTGATGCCGGTAGGAGAAGGCTCGCCGGCTAGCTCTTTCTCCCCTGTACACGCTTCCTTCCCATCGATCGAGGTCTCACGCAGAGTATTTCGGCGTTTAGGAAGAAACAGAGCAGGCGGAGGCAATCCGACACGGGGACCCTACCGCGAGAGAGTTTGCAGCTCGGAGGTTGGTAGGTTTGGGGCCGCCACAACTCCTTTGCACCGCAGCCTTGAGCGGTGGCGTCAGCGCATCGCTGCGATCGGACGGATGCGGCGTTCCTCGCCACCGCCGCCGAAGCGCTCGAAGACACGGGACCCGTGTACGATGCCGTCGCGGACGCGGCCGTCCTGGTGCGCCGAGAAGACCCGGCCGCCCGCCGCCGCCAACGCCTTGACGGATCCCTCGTCGCCGCCGTTGGGCTGTTTTTTATTTAGGCCGATCGTGGCGATCGTGGCCGATCAGAGTGCTAGCATCGCTTGCGTTTATTTCTTTTAGCGGTGGCAAATCTCGTAATTATCACGAAACGAAATAAAACGAACCGGTACGATGGCATTAGCAGTATTATGTGATTTGGTGGGAGGGTAAAACGGGCAAAAGTGGATTTGTGTTGAGTTGTCAAACATTGAAGCGATCTGGACCGTTGGCCAAATATTGAAGGGCTCAGATTCAATGTATCAACACAAGTTTGCTCTTTTAATAGTAGTATAGACTAGTACACGTGCACGTACAACGCACGTCTAGGTTTTGCAACCGTAGTAATTTATAACTATATTGACTAATGAAAACTTGTATGTGAAAGTTGTGAACAAAGATTGGATTATATGTCGCTAATATAATTGATCTTCAAATATTTAATTGCATTTTATCACCACAGGACCATCTTGCGGTTGCTGTCATCTACAGCTGAGTGCAAATTAAATGGGCATTGGCATTGAAGTGACAAATAAACCAGAAAATCCATTCTGCAAATCAAACTCCATTTATATACATTGATCAATATTTATGGAAATCAAATGGCACTCCCACGTAGGTTGTTGGTTTCAATAGCATCACAGTGTGACAATAAGATCGAATAATAGGACTATAAGAAGACAATAATTCAAGAAAGTTCAAATGCATCTTAACAACATAATTTTAATCTCATAATTTTCAGATGAAAGGCAAGAGTTATATAAGGGGCGTTGAAAAAGTGCACAACATATATACTCCTTCAAACACCTGAAATTCTAGTGATATGCAAAAAAAGGAAGGTAAGGAGGAACTTCATGCCTACAATTCATGCAAGCTAAATACGACTGCCTCGTGAAAGGTGAACGATGCCCTCGGATTGAATCGGTCATGGAAACAAAATCCATATGCATTACCTGCACATTCAATTCCGAAATAGATCATTTAATGTTGACACTGTCAAGGGACTAATAAAACTGGATAAGGGGTTTATAGACATGTCTAGTTCTCCAACATATCCAGAGCTTTCAGAAGGTTGTACCTCTTCTCCCTCCTCCCACCCGGCTCCTCTGCCAAAGAAATTGCAATATCTGGAATCCTCTGAAGGCTGGATAAGAAGAATAAGGCAAATAATACGTTCCAGTGTCAACTCAAGGGGCGCTGCTATCTTACGGGTACCCGTGGGCACGGTCCATTCCGTCCAGGTGCCCATGGCCAATTCCGACAAGGTCAGAACGGAGAAGAAGAAGGGAGTGGGAAAAGAAAAGCCGCTAGAGAGGAGGAAGAAGGTGAATCTGTCAACACATGTAAGAGTTATAAAACGAACTTACTGTAAACATATTCAAGTTATAACATATTCGAATTGTATGTTGACATACCATCTCATATATATACACAAGTTCATTTTTGCAACTAAAAACGCTTGGGGCATGTGAAAATTGAAAGTGCACCATCACAAGCTTGTTGCTTTCAATGCTATATCAACCATTACCTATATTATTTTCTTAATAATCTGTAAGCTTTCCAACACAATTTGATTTTCAAAAAACTGACATATGTGGAGATGAATCACGTCATAGCAGGAACAAACTTTTTTTAGTGTGTTGTATTTTGATAGTACCAATGGATTGGATTGTAAATGTACCTTAATCACGTTGGTAAGCAGTGAATATCAACAACCAAACAACTCTTTTATTCAACTCGTCCCTCATATGTTCTTATTAGTTCAATCATTTATTAATAGTGGAGACTATTCCAAATAGGGTTGCTAAAGGAACAGATGCAGATTCCTGAGCTAGCATTTTGCCAAAGTCAAAGCAGAGAGTTCGAAAAAAATAATGCACATGGGAGCGACTGATACATTCTGTGCAGTATGGTTACTATTCTGCAAGGAAAATACCTGGGGAGTGAAAGAACATGAGCATACTTGTATGTTTAGATCAAATCTGAGTATCCTGTTCTCAGCAGCAACATACAATAGTAAAGGTTCAATCAAATCAAAATCAATATACGATATAATTGTAGTTCTTCTATCTAACTCATTGATCGTGCTCTCTCATATCTCATATGATGTGAAGGGTAATAACCTGTTGTCAGATCTACATGTGAGGGCTGTATGATCAGTATTTAAATAGGATGTTGTTTTAGGGAAAAGTGAAATACATGTTACTCAGCATTAACCTAGGATTAAGAAGCTTGTACAGAACCATAGAGATGGAGCAATGAGAGAATATATTTTCATTTTGTAAATTTACTGGATATTAGTGAAAAGTGAGTACCATATTATGTGGTTAGCAAGATAATCCCTGCACATATACCTCTGAAACAAAATGGTGCCAATCAAATTACTATTATTATTGGGAAGATGCATGTTTGAGTCCTACACAATCTAGTGATTTGTGATAGTGAGAAAATCAAACAACAAAGAAGATAATAATGTTACCAATGATGCAGTAGGTGCCTCTACTTCCAGCCTCACATGGTAATTTATTAGGCTACTTTTTTTTAATGGGAAAGCACAACCTAGGCCTAAGAGCGAAAGCACTAAATGATCAATTTTGCAGCTGCTCATTGACATACACAAGGAAGCACCTGAAGCAAAGCATCACTTTTGTCAGCTCCACGCGTATATGTCCAGCATGCACCAATACTAGATTCCTTGGCGCGGCTTGCCGCGCGCCACCCGCCGTTGACAGTTGTTTTCAGTTTGCAAAGCACTATACCAAACAATCATGATATACGTTCATAGCAAAGCACAGCAACAGCTATACCAAACATACATAATTTGCGTAGCAAATTTCATAGATTCATAGGAAAGTACATTAGTCATACATAGATAAAGTTCACACACATAAGGTAAGCAGGGTCTTAATTACAACACGTCGATCATTACTTAGATCATTAAATATAGGTGGCGGCACATAATTATAGTGGGTAGCTCGATTAGCTGATAAGTAGGCAGCGGCGTCTGATGGAGAGGTAGGGTAAACAGAGATGGCCGGATGACTGATGAAGAGCACGCCGGACCATCTACAGGGAAATATGATTAAGGGCGCTACCTCAATGATAGAGAAAACCAATAACAAAAGGCATAAGCAAACTGTCTACTCGATATCACAAACATAGGTCAACTGCTTACTCAGAAGCCACTTGGTTGACTATGTACTCCTTACTGACATATGCACCATTATTCAAAATCTAAACATAATAAGAATTGCAATGTCTGTTCCTGATTTCATGCCCTGGTTTAGATTGCTTCTTTCTCTGTCCAACGGTTTGCAGAGATGTCTGTCTGCGCCTAGAAACATTTGTCATAGAACATGGTTCAGCAAAGGAGTTTGCAAATACAATGGACAAACTGATAAATGCGATCTAGTTTCAGGCAAGAAAGAACGTACGCCTTATATGTTGAAACCGTCGAAGATGATGGCGGTGGTTCCTTTGGATCATCAATCACAGCTGAAGCAAGCCGATGTGACAGTTAAGAAAACCCCAAGAAAAATAAGCAGGTTGAGTAAAGACAATGTTGAGAAAATAAACCTATCGTTCAATTATCAAACTAATATAGGCATTGGCAAGCACTCTGGTTTTCTATGGGCAGTATGATTTATTCAATTATTGATGTTTGACAAATCAAGTGCCAACATTCTAAAACTAAAATTCTGTGAAAATGCAAACCTAGGAACACATCAATTTACAACAGAGAACCAGATAGCTAATTGTTGGAAGCAATGAGAAATGGATAAACGATTCTCCATCTGATATGATATTCAACGAATCTCCTACCTTAGAAGTCAGGGAAACAGATTTGTGAAATTTAAATTAGTAAAAGTACGGATCACATCAGACTGGGTGTAGGGAAACCCGGTTTACCTAAGAATGGTGCAGAGACAGCAAGATCGCCAGTGTTGACACCGTGCTCTGGGCAAGAATATCCACCCCTATGCGGTGTGAGGTTCTGACTAACCACCGCGAAATCCACACCATTAGCCTCCAGTCTTAGCTCAGCATTTGCCAGAAAACAAACTCAGCGAAGAACATGAGCTAGCAGGACGTCCTGAATGGAGGGTAGCAAAATTTGTGAGAATTGTAAGAGAAATAATTTCACGAAAATGCTAAATGTATTTCCATTAAGAACTCGCCTTTTTATTTAGTTCGAAGTATCTTTTGGTACGGAATGTAATTATTAGATCAAAATCCTAGCAAAAGTGGAATATGTTTTAGAAACCCAACTAAAGGTACCCTGTATATGAAGTCATCAGAACTGCTAACATTGCTAGAAAAAATGGTTAAGCTATTTTCAGTAAGAATCGCCTTTTAATACTTTTATTTTCATAGTTCTTTTTCATAAGTAATATAAGTCATCAGATCAAAAAAAATTGATCATGCATCTAGCACAAACCAAAATAAGCTATGTACGAAGCAACAGTAAGATATATATTTTTTAAAAACACAACAATTGTTAGCCACAGATTCGAAAATTCAGAAAACAACTTATGGTACCCTGTATATGAAGTTATCAGAACTTACATGAAGTCATCGGAACTGCTATTGCTAGAAAAAAAATGGTTAACCAATTTTCAGTAAGAATCAGCTTTTAATAATTTTATTTTCGAAATTATTTTCATAAGTAATATAAGTCATTAGATCAAAATCTCTGATCATACATCTAGCACAAACCAAAATAACCTAGCAAGAAGCAATAGTAAGATATATATTTTATAACCACAAAAATATTTAGCCACGAATGACATTAGCGGTGCCAAAATGTAGAAACACCTTGTGGCAGCATCAGTTACCCATGGATGCGTCACGTGTGAACAATTTGTGTCATGGAGAAATATCACCGGTTGATTACCAAATTTAGGAGGTCGGGTTGTTCCTGAATCACATGAAGCCGCCATGGAAGTCTTCTGCACCGGTGAGCAGTCAGTAGTAGCATCATTGCTTCGTCCGTTTACTGCCCAAGCCGCGACGGTACTCCTCACCGAAGTTACTAAGGAAATAAAAGGATCAAAGAACAGAGAAATGCAAATACGGCAGTTTGCGCACTGAGAGAGGTAGAGGGAGACGAACCTGTTTTCCGTGTTGTAGAAGGTGATGACGGGAGGAGGGCAGTGGACTGGTGAGGATCACCGAATCTGGATACAATTTCCATATAATGAAATACAATAGAGATTAGTACAGCAAATGAATGGTAAAGATGAACATTAACCAAGTAAGCTAGCATCAACTATTTGTGCAAGCGATTGACTACAACTAACAGAACGAATGGATATCACCAGCATATCCCCATAAGTGCATGTGTATCTATGGAAAATAGCAGCAAACTATATTTGAAACCAAATCTAAAAATGATAAATTGTTGGTAGCAGAATTATATCACAACACTATCTCCTTTGCCATGAACAAAATCTGCAGATTCAGTACCTATTTCAAATGCATTGAGTGAACATACATATAATTAATGTCATGTGTTGTGCGCAAGGGAGGGAACTCCACACGGTTGGGGATGACGCTAGCGACCTCCTCCTTTGTAGATTCAACACCACCATGCTTGTCCACACAACTGCAGTCCAGAAGAACACTCAACTGCAGCAAACAAAAATTCAGAAATTCGTAGCAAGACAGCAACATCCAAGCCCTGGAACTGCCTGTTGCCACCAGATATGCTTATAAATGTTGCACTGCTTGTGTAGCTGCTGGACGGGATTCATCTATTTGAGCCGGGATTCATCAATTATTTACAAAACCATCAAGATGGCTACAGCAAGATGCTATGAAATATCTTACACTATATTTGCAAAAAATTAACTTTAAGCTTCTGAACCAACAGTAGCAGCAAAGATCTATTAAAATGCCATCAATCATATCATACAGATATAAGGCCACCATCATAAGATTTGACAATTATGTAGAGGACCACACACAGTCCAACTGCTTAACCAGAATCAGAACTATTTATTATGATTTAAAATCACCGTTTTAGTTGTTTCAACATGATTTTCCTGTCAAATACTAATCATACCATGTGGAGATTCACTGTTGTAAGTTAAAGGTAAAATTCATTTACCTGCTGTAAAATTGGTAAACACATATGCGTCAGTAGAATTCCACACTTCATTGAGCTCCACTTTGAATAATATATGAAGAGGAAAACCCTACAATGTACAAAATTTAGAACATTGACTTCAAATTTTACAAATGATTTCAGAAAAATAGTAAGAAGTTGAAGCATAAGTAGATTGAAATATCATCAGACAAAAGTCTGAATCTGCACAAAATTCTAAGTAACATTTACTTTAAGTATGAGAAATATTATATAAAATTTAGAACATTGACCTCAATCCTAGGAATGTACACCACATCTCCTGTATGTGACTGTCATTATAACAGCTTTCAAGACACCAGCATGATTCAAGATTAACCAAACGTGTGCCATTGCACAGATCAGCAGACTGACTTATATTTCTAGGAAACACAATTGGAGAACCTTCCTTGGTAATTTTAATAACTGAAGCTAGTTTTGGTAATTTTAATAACTGAAGCACAAGTATTGTGAAAAGAATTTCCAGAATAACAGGTTTCTCATTATAAACATGGCACTACTACACATCCATCTGAACTTGTTCCGCCTTACAAATTTTAGGCAATATTAACCTGCAGTTGTACCTTAATTGTACCTGAAATTAGTAATCACCTCAAATTTTAAAATTGCATGATCCCTTGTTTCCTATTCCCATAATATGATAACTAATAGGTGTTTTTATGTTACTCTAAATAATATATGCAGGCGTTCCTCCAAAAATATTCCTTATTAATTATGGCATGTTTATGGCAATAAGATACTGATACCATGTTAAGTAGTAAAGAGGGGTGAGTATAAAAAAGGTGCCAAATGGAATGAACTTACTATGGCTAGAGGTTGTTGTCTGGACGTGGTGAGATGCCTTGTCGTTGACCATTACAACACGGGCACCTCACATCTCCTCGGCTCGGTGACCTCTTTTATCTCTTGAGCAAATCTGTACAGAATTTTTAGCATTGACTAAAATGCTTAGAAATAATTTGAGAACGCTAGAGTAGGAACCTGAGCTATAAGTTGATTTATGGTGCGAATTTCAGAAAAAATATAACATATGTTGTGAGTTTTTAGAAATGATACCATAAAAAGGATATAAGTTGATTTCAGAAATGATATCATACGGACGTACTGGCTGTAGCTAAATTCAGAAGGAAAAAAAGTTATTGAGTAGAAAGAATATTACATATATTAATCTTTGCCCAGCTGCACACTTGCCTATTAATCGAACAGCTTGTAGGCATATATGCATATATTGGACAGAAGCTACACAAAGAAAGATGAAAGAATTAAATAATAGCATATTAGTGGATGAGAGAAAAGACAGATCTGCAGGAACAATTGCAAACCTCGTTCCTGGTATTGTGCTGCCCAATTGGTCATGGAGGTACCTGATTGAGGAAAGGATACAGTTAATCCCACACAGAGTGCAGAGAGGGAGAGAGAGAGGGATGGAGCTCGAGCATATGTGTTGCCTTACCGACGCAAGGAGGATGGCAAGGTAGACGGAGAGTGAGTGCAGCAGCTGTGCGAGCTCAACGGAGAGAGAAATCGCCTGAGAGGAGTGGGTGGCAGCGGGAGACAGGTCGACGGAAACAGCGCCGTGGCTGGACGTCTCGGGCGCGTGCTCATCTTGCGACGCATCGAGGAAGACGGCCGCTGGTGCCGCTTCGTCGGCCGTCTCGGCTGGAGGATGGAGAGGCGGAGCACAGCAGCAGCCCGCGCTCCTCGGGTTGAGCGGCGAGGAGGCAGAGACGGAGCGAACCCGACGTAGCAGCGGCCGGCTACTGCTCCGCACGACGATGGCGACGGCTCGAGGTGTGCGGTTCCCCGGCGATGGCGGACGCCATGACCTGGTGCAGATCGAGGAGGAGCCGACCGGTCTCAGATCGGAAGCTGCTCACCTCAGCTCGAAGTCGGGGTGCAGCAGCGGCCGGTGCTCCTCCTGCCGGCAATGGAGGAGAGCGCAGGCGCAGCGACCTGTGCTCCTCCTTCCATCTCGCGGGGTGCGGTTGCGGACGCTGGGTCGTCGTGCGGTGCGACGGGAGAAGCGCCAAGGAAGAGGAGCGCGCGAAAAGTGGGTGGCGGCGGGAAGCACAGGGAGAAGGAGGGCTTGACCTAGGAGGCGGCGGATCTGGTCGATCTTCCGGCCATGTCCATGGCGGCGACGATCTTGGAGGTGGGCGGCGACTGGCCTTGGATGGGGTGGCCGAGAGCAGGTAGGGCTCCAGCAGCCTAGCAGGAGCTTCGTCGTCGTTGTGACGATGGCTTGGCGGCGGTGTGCGGCGAGCCCGGGGGAGCGGCGACGGGGTGAGAGAGAAAGGGGATCGGGCGAAATGGCGCAGCGCGGTCGTCTCCCCGACGGACGCGAGGGCTAGGACGCGAAATGACGATACTACCCCCACGGGGCAGCAACATCTACACCGTGCGCGGATCAAGCCACGCCGGCTGACACGCGGGCCACACACAGGACCGGCCCACATCACAGCGCGCGCGCGAAAAACGGTCACCGACGACGCCACCCGTTCTGCCTCTGCCAAGCGGGACCGGCAATATCTGGACCCAGCGTCAGTGAGACATGTATGCAGTAAAAAAAGTAAGGCAAGGAATACCATGGCAAGAAACACACACCACGACGGCGCTGGAACGGGTGAAAAACGACGGACGGTCGAGATGCGCTGTGAGGGACGATCCGACGGCCGAAAATCCTTGATCGCTGTGAGAGCCCCTTGAGGTCTCACCATTTACCTCTCTGGATACTTGCAGCACTGAATCTCTGAATCTACCATGTACTCCAAGATGCAGGCTACAGCTACTACTACCTGCAGAACTGAATCGGGTAACACGGCCATCGTCATTCGTCAGCACGCAACAAATCAATTGGCAAGCAGCAGCAGCTCACCTAGGACGGAGGGACTCGGGCGGAGGGAGAGAGCCTGGGAGACGGGCGTAGCAGGCCGGATTCCGGCACGGCAGGCGGGCGGGCATGCTATGGTCGCTAGACACCGGCCGACAGCGGTTCCGTCTCCCCTAGCACAGGGGAAGCTGGGGACAGAGCGCCGCGGCCGCTTGGCCCTTTGGAAGCAAGGCGGCGGGGATCTGGGCGCGTCGATTCGTGGGGCTCGCCGTGAGGGCTGACAGAAGGAACTGCCACGGCGTGGAATCTAGCATCGATCTCTCGCCCATCTGTCGCGTGTGGTGAGGGTTCCGCCGGGAAGAGCCGCACGGGGCTAGGCTGGATTTTTTTCTCAGGGGCATCGTAGTTGCGGCGCGGCGCTCATGGGCGTGGGAGCGGGCGGCGGCAAGCACGGAGGCGGCGTTCCGCGACGGCGGATGTCTAAGTGACGCGGCGGGTCGGCATAGAGGGGAGCGGGAGAGACGCGGCGGAGCTCACCGGTGTGCTGCCGGAGAAGATCGACGGTGGGCGGACTACGGAGGCCGTGCGTGACTATGAACCGTTTCTTTTTTCGGTGGCAATGCTTGTAAATAACGAAATTGAAAAGGTGTGTTGAGGTGCTCAACATTGTTGGAACAATCTGATCCGTTGATCTTATATTGAACGAATTAAATTTAATATATCCGCAACATGTTTACTCTTTTAATAGTAGTATAGAATCGTCACCGTTTACATCGTTTGGCCCGGTTACAAGTCAGTTTTCGGCCCACTCAAGCACTGAACTTGGTGCACCGGAAGATCACAGCAGCAAAAACCCTGGCTCGTCCGTGAAATTGATCTCATCGTCAATTCACCAAAACCGTGGCTCGCTAATCTGCCGCGCCCAGCCGCCGGCGCGATGCTGCGATCATTCCTGGCTCGGCCTCGCCCTCTCCTCTCCCGCCTCCGCCGCCACGACGGCCGTTCCATGGCTCAGCTCGGACGCCGCCGCGCAGATGCGATCCCATCGCAGGGCTACTACACGTGGCCGTCGGAGGATGAAAGGTTCACCGACGTCGATCAGCCGGACGCGCCCGAGCCAGCGGCAGTTGCTCCCTCCTACTGCTGCACTTCCCTAAGCTACCACGGGAGGAGGCGGCACCTGTACCTCGTGCAGTCGTGCTGGATGACTGGAGGAAGGGCTTTAGCATCCACAAGCTGGACATAGGCGACGACTCGGACGGCGGCGGAGACTTGGCCTTGCGCCCTCCGGTCCACCGTCTAGCAACGCCGACGTCGTGCGGTCTTTTCTGGAACTTCGCCGCTCTGGGCACCAAGATCGTCGCCGCGGGCAAGCTAATGAGGGGTGGGTATGTCGTCCACGTGTATGACACGGAGACGGCGGCGCTATACATCGTCCCCGGTCTCCCGCCGACGTTACGGGGCCCATGGCACCTCGCCGTGGTTGCCGACAACTGCCTATACGTGTACGGGAGGACCGACTTGACCTTGCATTGGTGGCGGAACAAAGGAGGGATGCATCGATTGGAGGAAGCGGCAACATCTTGTGACCGCGATGGGTGGAGAGACGGAGACCGCTGGTCCTGGAGCAGCCTGTTGTCGCCGCCCCTTTCTTCGTCTCCCATTTCAAGTCCGTCGCGGTGCACCCGGAGGGAGGAGGGCGCACCATTTTTGTGTCCGTGGACCGGTTCGACGAAGACTTACCGGAGGACTGGGATCCCTCGCACCTGTGCACCCCCTCCTGCACCGCCCACACCTACTCCTATGACACCGTGAGAGGCGAGTGGAAGGACCATGGAGAGTGGAATCTGCCATTCTGTGGCGAAGCCCACTACGACAAGGAGCTCGAAGCGTGGGTCGGGCTCACCAGGGAACATGGATACGACTCGCCGGACGGCTACATCTGCTCCTGCGATGTCCAGTCTCTCAGCTGGACCCCCTGGGCACCAGCCTAGAAGCTATGCACTGAGAGACTATTCGAACCTAGCACTTCCTCTGCTAATCTTGTGTACATGGGTAGTGACAGTACTACCTACGATAGGTTGTGCCAAGGACTTCCCAGAGATAATCTCGCGCAGCCAATTTGGAGATCGTATGCGCCATTGAAGTGTAAAATCTTTGGGTGGCTGGCGGCGAGATATAGGCTTTGGACCTCGGACCGGCGCGCACGCCATGGCCTGCAGGATGAGCCGAGCCCCTGCTATACCTGTCTACAGGAGGAGGACAATGCCGACCACATCCTCATGCAATGCCTCTATGCGAGACAGGTGTGGTTCGGCTGTTTTCAGCGAGTTGGATTAAACATCGAGGTGCCGCGGACAGACAGCAAGCTGGAGGAATGGTGGATCAGAACGCGTATGCAGGTCGCGTCCACGGATAGGCGAGCTTATGATACGATGATCATTCTCATAGCGTGGCGGTTGTGGAAACAAAGGAATGCTAGGGTCTTTCTGAACCTACGAGAACAGGTAGGACCGGAGCACCTAGTAGATTTGGTCGGAGAGGAGTTCAATCTTTGGAGATTAGCTAGAGTGGGAGCTGGAGGGAGACATCAGATGCCGCGAGAGTAGGCTTTCAGAGGAGGGTGGGGGGGTGCGTGAGTGTGTTGGCTGACCTATGTGTACGCAGTGTGGTTTCAGCTTCTTGTAAATTTGCTCTATTCTGCTATAAAACTATGGTATGCCGTTTTGGCATACTCGCTAAAAAAAAGACAGTACTACCTACTGTCTTGTCGAGGTCACCGAACAAGAGGAATTCAAGAGCTGGCAGCGCGGAAACAAGGGCAAGTGTGTCATCCGTTTAGCAACCTTCCGCCTCAGGTATAGAAGAAATGATGATCTCGCGACCACTAAGCTCCGGCCAGATCGCTTCTACCCCTTTTCTAAATACGATGAAGATTTCAATGTGCGGGCATTCTAGATGCATCGGTGGTACATGGCACCGAGTGCTGGGTGGATGAAAGAGCTGGGCCTTGCTGAGAAAAAGTTAACCCCTTGCAAAATACTAGAATATTTTTAGGTTGGTTCTTTGGTGCTTGTCAAATGTTCAAATTTCTAGTGCATTGTCGGGGATGTAGCAGGAGGATGATAGATTTTTGAGTGAGCCCTCTTGGAGCCCTTTTTGAAGAAAAAAAAAGGGCATTTGTTAGTCTACAAAAATCAGAAAAAAATGCTACATGAGATAGTGTTGAACTTAATCATGGCGCGCCCTTTATTATTGTACAAAATCTCAATGCACAATTCATTATATTTTAGGTTGTCTCTATCTATCTACTATATAATATCGTTAAGCGACCATGGCAGACGTACATGGTACGTCATTAAAGTTTGCCCTTGAAGTTGCTTTTATTTACATCTCATGCCACCGATAAGTAAAAAAAACAAACGATTCGAGTAGTCCACGTTCCTTCTTCCGTTCTCCGCCGCCGCCCCTGTCCAGCTCCAGATCAGGCCGTTGACCTGTCCCGCATCTCCCCCATGTCTCCCCTAGAGGCGAGCTCCCCCCAAGCACGACAGCTCTCACCTAGAGGCGAGCTCCCCCCAAGCACGACAGCTCCAGGCCACGCGAGGCGTCTTCGAGCGCCATCAGGGGAAGGGGATGGCCAGCAGGGGATGTACGGAAGGCGATCTCAGGCGATTTGATTCCTCAAACCTCCCAGCACGAGCTCCGATCTCCGGCGAGGGGCGCCGCCTCCCTTATCCTACCGGTGGAACGGAGCGGCCGTTTCCCCGAACCCCCGCCCCGACCCTCTCTTCCGGCCCGAGCTGCTCCGCCCCCGTCTGGAGTTCTGGTGCTGACCATGGTGGGCGTCGGAAAGATTGAGGACATGTGAGGTTGATCCTCAAGACGAACCTAGGTGCGGCCGGCCGGAAACAACGGCCGGATGCCAAGTGGCCAACCATGCACGTGACTCCTACACCTGATCCGAAAGGAGAAGCAGCAGCTGGACGAAAACGAAATTCACCTTACTGCATCTCCTTCCAACACAGTGAGGTCATGTTTATCTGCGCGTAAATGCTTGCATATGCTGATCCAATTAGGTCATGTTAGTGTATATAGTATTCCAGTGGCGGAAGTGTATAAGCATTGGGTTCATATGAACCCAATAAATTGCACAATATCCTTCACTATTCTTATTTTTGTCATTGCATATTAGTGAAAAATTACACCATGAACAAGAGAACGAACCTAATGAATTAATGTGCTGGCTTCGCCACTGTAGTATTCCTGTCAGGTCTACAAGTATTCTGCACAGCTTTAACCTGATAAGTTCATAAGATCTAGATACTTGGAAGCTCATGTCAACCAAGTATTTTTTTTAACAGAATGGTGTCGAAGTAATTACAGTGACACTGTGAACATCGCTGCTATATGATCAAACTTTACTATACACTTCAGTAGATATGATATGGACAGGATACTGATCTTAGCTACTTCATTTTATCATTCTTGATTTTGTATTTCTTCCGATTTTATCAAGATTAAGTGTTCTGCAACGGCATGATACCAGTGACATTGTCCCTCATAATATTTTTAGTGACATAACCTATATAGTTGTGGAAATTGGCAGTGCAAATCTCTCTTAAATTTAGTGATCCTAAGGTAGGAGCCTTAGGATCATCTCCTCCTACCATCCGTATAGATTTATGCCTTTCTCAATGCCTATGCATAATTAAATATGTCTTGTGAAAAACAATTAGAGGAATCATATAATATGTTGACCAGTCTTGTGTAATTATAAAATACTGGAGTCTGATGGTATGTTGATGTACATATTTTCAGAAAGTTTTGGCTATATGTTCTGTGCATTGATCTCTAACTTTTGTGTTAAGGCATAGTTGCACAAAATGAGATAACATGGAACAAAAAGTATTGGTTGCCAAGAATTCAGGAATACTCATTTTTTGATCAGATTTGTGCATCCATCTATGTTTGGTTTGTCATGATATTTACTAACGTGCCAGGCCTCCATTACGTGTTATTGAACATCTTTTTAATTGATGCATTGGGTGCTTCAACCCTCATTATTATCTGCGTTTCTTTTCAACCATCAACCTCTTCCCTTGAATATGCATATATTTTTTATAGGGCTTCAAACGAAGAATTCTTAATAAACTAAGGGATTTATGATTTTTCATTGCATACTTGCAAGCCAGGGAGAATCTTCTTTACTCTGTTGTTCAAATATAGGGTTGTTAGTTGTAATTATGCAAATATGAGGATAAAAACATCTATTATTCTAAATAACTGTGTACTCTGTTACAAGTTGACGAAGCCCGTAGCAACGCACGGACATGTTTGCTAGTATAAAATAAAATGTGTGTAGATATGGGTTGGTGAACAATATTTTTTTTAAAAAACTTGAAATTTGGGAAGACATGTCATTTTTGTGTAGCCTAAAATATAAAGAACTTTGCATTTAGATTTTGCACGCTGGTAGAGTGCAACATTATCGACACCTAGGATTTTTTTCCCGAGTTTGTTGGAACTTACTGGTGTCATTTTTGAAACTAACGGGCTCCCTAGAGGTCGGGCTCCACTTGTGATTTTCAACATGTTCACGCAAATGAAGACCAGCTATTGGAGGAAATTCAGTATGGAACTCCGGTCCAGATGCTTCTTTATATGGACTGGCCATTTATATTGAGATATGTGATCGGGCGTATTTTCGGATGTGAGTGGTAGGGTAAATTATGAACAATGACATACTCCCTCCGTCCAAAAATAACGGTCTTAGATTTACCAAAAAGTGGATGTATCTAGACATGAAACATGTATAGGTACATTCACTTTTGTATAAATTTGAGACACTTATTTTGGGACGGAGGGAGTAGTATATACAACTGCTCATCATTTAATGACCGAGGATTCTGTTAGACGTACGTGGTCCATATATAAGGCAATGCAGGTTCGTGTACCATTGCTAGTAGACAACTCGATTTTTTTTTGGTGTATGGTATCGTCGCACATGTGACATGTTAAGTGCCTGTTTGATTCAAAGGAATTGCATAAGATATTTGGAGGATTCAATCCTTTAGAAAATTTTCCTTTCTTGCTCGTTTAATTTGTAAGATTGTTTCTTTTAGAATTTTTTCCTGAGGAATCATTTGTACTACTTTTCATAGGAATTCTAACATCCACTCCAACCTGTTTTTACAATTCATTTGGTGAAATCAAACAAAGTTTAGTACCTAAATCCTATAAGATTGGAGTATGCATGACATGACAATCCTAAACTTTTCCTATTCTACGTCTTTCCTATCCTACTCACTCCGTTCTGAAATATTTGACTTCCATTTGTCTATATATGTATGTATCTACAAACTAAAAGATGTCTAAATACATCCTATTTTGTAACGGAGGGAGTACAAATCAAACAGGCCCTAAGACTTTATTACTTGTCATTTATTATGTTGACGTACCGGATCGTGTTAGACCACTTTCATCTCCAGAGGTCCTTTAAGAGGTGAGCTGTCTCTAGGGCGCTTGAACATAGCTAACAAGTTATTGGCTCGTGGGGCCAGGCACGGACAGCCAACATGTCTAACAGAGATCATGCCCCAAAGTTACATAAACTGGGCCATCTAGGGCTTTCGTTCTTCAGGATAAAGTGGAGACTTTCTAATGGGTTTTCTACCACGACAAGCGGAAAACCAAATCCAACTCATTATTTTTTAACACTTTAGACCAACAATATGCGTGTCCTTGGTGCCTCTTAAAACTTTTCCATGGCATGCTCGTAGTTTTCTTTCACCTTTTTTAGAGTCATGGTTTTGTGATTTTTGTGTAACCTCCGATACAACGTATTATCAAGTAAAACTATGCAAATATATATATAACATATGTATGTATCCACAAAATTTGTTTCTAAATTTTTTGAAACTTTAAAATAGCATTTTCATTAAAACAAATCAGGATCATGGAACCTGGAGCCTGGGAGCTAGAATTCTCTCTCCTCAAATATCCCTCTCTCATCGTGTGGTAAAATTAGAATTGGGAAATGTTCTTATTTAGAAAGTGTTGAAATTTGTATTTATTGAAATACAAAGAGAGGTTATGTTCAAAAATTGTTTAGATTTCGGAAAATATTCAAATTGGGAAGTTTTCTAGATTTGATTTCTTTTTACGTTAGTAAAATGATCAATCTTGAAAGTCGTTCAAAATTTTAAAATATACAGAATTGAAGGACATTTAAAGCGTCAAAATATTCAAATTTTATTTTTGACCGTACGTTGCATGTCGACACGCCGCGCCCGTGCGTTGAAATTCATATATGGAGATGTTCACATTTAAAAAATTGTTCAGGTTCTAAAATTACTGAAATTAAAAAAATTGTATTTATTAATTGTTCAGATTTTTTAAATTGGTAAATCTGGGAAGTTGGTTATATTTGAATTATTTCCGTGTTTGCGAAATGTGTGGAAAGCATTTGTAAATTTAAAATATGCATCATTTAGTAGTTTTTTGAAAAATTGTTTAAATACCCTAAAACAATATGTGTAAAGTGTGTGAATTATTTTGTTGGGTTTATCATATTGAATGATATTAATGTTATTATTTTTCTGGATTTTATTTGAGTTCAAAAGGAAGTTATGAAATCCATGGGTTATCAAATGGGCTTTTAAGTATTATTTTAAAATTATTAAGATTTGAAATAATTTTGAAAAGGTCTCAAAGTATTTTAAATTTATATTTTGATTTTTACAATTTTTAGAAGGAGAGAAACAATTTGTCATTTTAAAATATTCAAATTTGTACGCCGTGTTATTGTAGTGAAATTGAATTTTGAAAAATATCCACAGTTTAGAATTGTGGAGATTTGGAAATTTTTGAAATGCAAAGTAAGCTTATGGTTTTAAATGGTTTAGATTTTGAAAATAGTTCAAATTGGGAAGTTTTCTAGATTCGATTTCCTTCTTATATTTCTAAAATGGTCAGATTTGGAGGAAATTTTAAAGTTAAAAATGTTCAAATTTAGAGTTCGATCATATGCAGTAAATAGGCAACATTTATTTGTATTGTCATTTTGATATATTTTTATATTTTTTGGTGGATATGGTTGAAGGTACTGATATTGCAGCATTTAGTAGTTATTGGAAATTGTTTGGACATCATAAAACAATATATGTAAAGTGTTCAAAATTTTGTAAAGCATGCTCTATTTTAATTTTTGCTCTTTGATTCAGTTGTATTTATTTGGGAAATAAGGTTGAAACAACTATGTCTCAATAATTAGAGGGAATGCATTTTCTGAACATCTAATAAGTTTGTCATCACATATTTGGAGGAAGTGCATTTGGATCTTATTGAAATATTTACCAATTTGGAGTGTGAAAACATGTTTTTTTGTTTGTTATAAATAGCTACCATTTTTTTGACCGTTTGGATATGTTATTAATTTTTTTATGTAAACATGTTTTTTTTCTTTTTTTACTGTAGTGAGCTAATATTTTTTTTACTAACCATTTGGATATGTTATTCATATTTTTCCGATGTATAGACTGAAAGTTTTTTATTTTTTATCACTTTTTATTATATGGGTGTTAAAATAGATATGGTTAAAATTTGTTAAGCATGCATAAAATTGATATAAATAGACAGATTACACTTCCCTGCAAATTTTGGTATATTAATTATATTTTTTTGATTTAAAATAAATTAGTTATGAATTTTCAAAGTTCAAAACAAAATATGAATTTCTGGGAAATATTAAACTGATGACAACTGGGCCCACTGTCAAGGATGTAATAATTATCGTAATTATTTTGGAAAGTAGATGGTATTTATTTTTGCAGAACATTTGGATATGTTATTCATATTTTTCGGATGTATAGATTCAAAGTTATTATTTTTTAACACTTTTTATTATATGGGCATTTAAATAGATATGGTTAAAATTTGTTAAACATTCATGAAATTGACATAAATAGACAAGTTACACTTCCCTGCAAATTTTGGTATATTAATTATATTTTTCTGATTTAAAATGAATTAGTTATGAATTTCCAAATTTCAAAACAAAATATGAATTTCTGGAAAATATTGAACTGCTGACAGCCGGGCCCACTGTCAGGGATTTAATAATTATCGAAATTATTTCGGGAAAATACATGGAGGCTGACAGGTGGGGTTGTGATGACGTCGGCTGCTGTCGTCATCAATGGCGGTAGAAGCTACGTTGACCACGGCGTCGTCGCAGGAGAGCAGCTGGGGCAATGTGCGAGGGCGTGTTTGACGCGAGAGGACGCGGGCAGCTATAAAGTAGCGGCGCAGCTCCTTTTAGGTCGCCGGAGGAGCTCCGGCGGCGAAGGAAGACGGCGGAGATGCAATTTCGATCCGCTCGGATGCGTTGTCGATTCGCTTGATTCCGAGCCTCCCAAGTTGTCTCCGTTGGCACGGAGATGTAGGGGAAGACGGCGAGCTCGTAGAGGCCTTGGATTCATGTGGGGAAGCGTGCACTGGCGATATCTCGCGTCGGCGACGGCGGCGACGCTGAGGCCGTGCGGGAGGAAGAAGGAGAGGGAAGGGGGCGTGTGCGAGATGTTTTGCAGCGGGGTCCTTTCCGTTTCGGAAATTTGCACAGTAGTCCACATTAGCGGGAAGATGTAAGTGTGTGGTAATTTTCGGATTTGCGAGGATCTTTTTCGTAAAAGAGGCACGGTAACCACCGCTACGGACCGTCGGATGCCGATCGGACGGCGCGGAGAAGCGATGGCACTGCTGAAGTGTATCTATGTAGCTGGCACAGTGCGGGGCGATGTGGCTCAATCTGGACCATCCGTTCCGCCGATCGGACGACCCAGAAATGGGGGTGACGTAGCCGCGTCGAGGGAAGCCCTTAGGGGGTCTGCTTTGATATATTGATAGATGCTGGTATGGTATACAGGGCCAATTCCTTGGAAAGTGTGATATGCCTAAATCATTTTACTGCAATGGTTGGCCTACACACAGCTCATGCTCCATCGTCTTGACGTCGTTTTTTTAGGATCGTCACCATTAAAATCGGGAGTTTTCCCTTTCAGCATCTCTATATACGAATTTTGCATAAGGGCCTTTGCAAGGTTCGGCCCGCTTACGTCAGTTTACGGCCCAAATGTTGACCCGTGAGGCCGTGACGAGGCATTCGCGGTTGCGCACAGGCTACAGCAAAAACAAGGCGTACAGCTGGAAATTGATCTAATCGCCAAAATACACAAACCCTAGTAATAACGTTCGCCGTCGCTAATCTGTCGCGCCAGCCGCCGGCGAGTGCACCGCATGCACGATGCTGCGATCATTCCTCGCGCGTCCTCCCTCTCTCCTCTCCCGTCTCCGTCGCCACAAGTGCCGCTCCGTCACTACATCACGGTAAGGATTTTAGGGCACTTCAAAGTGCCCCAAAAAGTCCAATAAATGCCCTAAAAACTTATTAGGGCACTTTTTCAAGTGCCCAATATACTGGTGATTGGGAAATTATTTAGGGCAGTTTAGAAAAATGCCCCAAAATGTACACCTTTTAGGGCACTTTGGAATAGTGCCCCAAATAGATTTTAGGGCATTTTGAAAACTACCCCGTATACTTATTGGGGCATTTCTCCGAAGTGCCCCAAAAAGTTTTTAGGGCACTTTGAACTTTTTGGGGCACTTTGGAGAAGTGCCCTCAAAATCCTATAAGGGCACATTATATTAGTTCTAAAATTCTTCAGATTACATTATAATATTACTCACAATTCATAGCAGATACAATCAAAACAAGAAACCATCAAAAATGGGTTTCTATGTGATAAGGGGTTGTGGCTGCTTCTTTGCTTACCTATCTAGCACACCTGCGTTCTCCTAAACAGAGTATGGATATCAGCAGTCGTCAGGAATCCCCTTCCGTTAAGATCAAGGCATCTAAATAAGTATGTCAACCCTTCAGGAGTATCCTTGTTTTCTAGAGCCAAAACAAAGTCGAGAAAGCTTTCAAAGTCCATCTCACGACTGTTGCCACCTCCAACTTTGCTCCGGCGTACATGTTCATCAAAAACTGAAAAGTAGATATAGATTGTTATTCTGCATTCATGATTGAAAAATCGTCGAAGATACCAATACTTTGTGTGTTAAGAACATAAAATTACACACCAAGCCATCCAATCCATTTTTCTATTACCTGATGCAATTCCATTAGTTCTTGAAGACAATTGCTCAACAATACTTTCTTTGTACATGCTTTCCCTGCAAGAATAGAAAGTCACGACACACAATTCCTTGCATACGAATAATTTGCATGTTAAACCTTCGTGTCAAAAGTCGAGTTTTGCACCCCGTCTGTGTGGATCACAGAAGAAAAAGAACTTCCGTGCAGCTATGCGGCAATACATTTGAACAAACGCCGATGGCATGTCGCGCAATTGTGCCAGATTGGGAATAAGGCCTCTGATGTACCATTTCCTACAAATATAATTAAGAAATGTGACATACTTCTAAGGTATCAAATCACTATAACATGTGTTGGAATGTCCATAGTCCATACATGCGGTTGAAGGAAACCATCAGAATCCTCATCAAGTTCACTCATATCAATTCTTGCTTGAGTAAGAGAGACCTGAAAGAAATAACAATTAGGAAAGTGATACATAAAACAGCTCATTTCAACACAAGTGGCTGCTGAGTTCCAGACAAGTGATATTATTACTATGTAGCAGTTCCTTTAGCTGTATTGGGTTTTGCTGTACCAAGCAGTTGTTTTTGTACATTATCTATTTCATACAAATCAAACTGCTAGAGTTAACAGCTTTAGGTTTGAAGAAAACTTACTGTTCGCATAACATAAAGATAGAATGGTAAGATTGCAATTCTCCCAGAATCATCCTTCTCGAACTTCATAAAGTTTGAAGGGCTAAAGAAGCGTTTGCATTTCTGGCCAATCTGCTCTGTGCACACTGTGGCAATATGGCAGAAATCTTCGTAATTCATCTGCAGTGCTCCGGGAAAAAAAAGAGATGTATAATAACATGAACTCCCCACACACATATATTAAATAAACAAAAAACAGTTGTACAACATGCAATTGTTAGTCTCATTGTGAAACATATTATACATGCTAATAAATTCAAACATGCAGCAACAAACTAGAATTGATGACTGATGTTAAATATAACACAAGAAAACTTTTTCAGTTTTAGCTATGTTCCCTTTATATATCATGGCATTCAATGCTTATCATTATCCCAGGAAGCCAGGTGACATTAGGGGGAAGTAAGTCAATAGCACAGAAATAAATATATCTGCATGCGGTGTAAAAATACAGGCACCAAGCTACGAGTTCACCTTTTCAGCGCCAGTCACATCGTCAATAACACAATTTTCCCTGAGACAGACCCACATGGCATCAAGATCATCGGCATTAAGTAGAAGCTCTGATTGTTTCTGCAAATTGTTTGCAATAGCTCTCATAAAGCCTAAATTGCAAAACAGTTAAATGCCAAATAGCCAGTCAAACTCCAATACCTTGAGAAACCTGTATTTTGCCAGCCTCTGAACCCTATTGCTAATAGATCCATCTTCAGGTTTCTGTACCAAAAGGAAACATTAGTATCATCACATATTGACAACTCACGCAGTCACATGATGCAATGTGGATAAAAAATGACTCGCATTGCTACTTATTGATGTAAGCAGCTAGCACTATCAAAATCTATTTTAGATAGGCTGCGAGTTTATCATATCAAATAGCATAGAAGAACAAGAACTCGTGTACCCAAGAAAGTAAACCAAGTTGATCACCTTCTTGTAAAAACTTGGGATGGAACCAGCTTCAGCACTCTTTCGCTGCCGCTCCTTAAAGATCTCAAGCAATATCCTTTTAGTTTCCAGTTCTGCAGGTTGTAGGTTCAAAATAGATAAGGTGACGCAGTGATGCCGCATGAAAAATGCAAATGTCGATCAATAAAGCGTACATACTAATCAGGAGCTGCCGTAAAGTCCAATAACAGCACAGTCGTATCAACTAACAAGTAAACTAGCAAACTCCAAGAGCAAACAACTGAAATTTGTCACTGTCTTAACTTCTTAAATCATACTAACATATACCTCCCTAGCCAACAGGTCTTACGGAGAATGGACTAGGAGAAGACCTCCTGACCTTCCAATGGAAGGCCTCCCCCTCTCCACCCAGACCACCCACTGCTACCCATGGGGAACATTTTCCACATATCCACCAGCCGCATTACGAGTTTACGACGGATGCATCTGAGCTGGAGATCTCATCCTCGTCACAAGAACGCTACCCTCTAACCCTCGTCACCATAGCCTCACCCAATTTCATTGTCATTTCGAACATGACACAAAATAAACCCTAATCCTACCGCCATTTCCCGAGACGAAACGTGAAATTCCAGCCAAGCCTAGCCGAGCCGAGCTGAGCACCAGGAGGGAGGGAAAGGGGGCGGCAGCGAAGGGGCACTGACCCATGAGGGCCTCGGATCCGAGGCCGGCGCCCGTTCCGACGAAGCGGCGGAGGTTGCGGACCCACGGCATGGAGGAGGCCGGCGGGATCCGCCTGCCAGCGGGCGCGGCCCCGGCGGAGGAGGCGCCATCGCCGGCGTCCCCGCCGTCGGCAGAGGCGGTGCTCATCGGGGTCGAGGCGGATCCGAGCGCGTGTGGGACTGTAGCTACCTCTCGGGTTGGTGGTCTGGGTGTCCTTCGAGGGCCACCAGCGAGCGCAGGCGGTGGAGTGAGCAGGAGCTCGTGGTCGACGCGGAGGAGTAGGCCACTAGAGATCGAAGATGACCTAGGGGTAGGAGTGGCGGCGCGGCGTCGCGCCAGTGAACCAAGCTGTGGTGGAGCTGGGGTTAGGGTTCCGCACCGATGAGCTCGATTTGGGGCGTATGGTGACGAATCGGACACCGCGGAGGCGGGGAATCAGTGGATGAGGCTAGGGCGGAGCCGCGCCGGTGCACGACGGCGCTAGAGAAGGCCGGCGACGGCCGGAGCCGTGGGATACGGCGGCATCGCCAGAGGTGACTGGGGAATCGCGGGAACGAGAGGAGGAAGAGAGAGCGAGAGGATGACCCAGTCGGGTTCGACACAGTAATTATTTGGCTCGGATGGGTTTGACCAGTCCAACCTTTTGGACCCAGGGGCATTTTGGTAATTTAATGAATTATAAATAGGCAAAGCTGAAAACAAGGAACACGATTCCGCCGAACCATGGCAGCCAGCGACGGAAAACACCGAAGCAAGTCAATGCACGGGTGCTTGATCGAATCCATGGAACCGGAATGGCATATTGCCCTTAACCTAGCTATATATAATTGGGGGCACATGATAAAATGCCCCAAAAGACCCTAGCTATTGGGGCACATGATAAAATGCCCCAAAAGACCATAGCTATTGGGGCACTTGATAAAATGCCCCAAAAGGCCCGACCTATTGGGGCACTTTCTCAAAGTGCCCCTAAAAGCCCACACCTATTGGGTCATTTTCAAATAATGCCTTTATTAGTTAACTTTTTAGGGCACTTTAATCAAAATGCCCTCTTTAATCTACAATTTGGGGCATTTTCCAAAATGCCCCTAACGAAGTGCCCCGAAATCCCTGCCGTCCACTAGTGCGTGGCTGTGCTCGGCCGCCGCGCAGATACGATCCTGTCGCAGCGCTACTACACGTCGTCGGAGGACGAAACGGACACCGACGTCGATCAGCCGGAGGAGCCCAAGCCTGCGGCAGCTGCTCCCCACTACTGCGGCAGGAGGCGGCATTTGTATGTGGTGCTGGACGACTTGGCGCTAGGCTTCAGCATCCACAAGCTGGAGGTGGAGGACGGCTCCGACGGCGGCTATGACTTGACCTCGCGGCCTCCAGTCCACCGCCTAACAGCGTCAGCGCCGTGCGATTGTTACTGGAGCTTCGCCGCCCTAGGCAACAAGATCGTGGCGGCGGGCCAGGTTAATTTGAGGGGCGATTATGTCGCCCACGTTGGCCACGTGTACGACACGGAGACAGATGCGCTACACATCCTTCTCTTTCTCCCGCCGGCGTTACAGCGCCGGTGGCACCTCACCGTGGCTGCCAGAAACGGGTTGTACGTGTACGGTCCCGACTGGAGCGGTTGGTCCAACGATGGAGAAGGAGGCATGCATCGCTTGGAAGATGCGAGAATGGAGAGTGACGAATGGGTGTGTGTAGGCGGACCACGCTGGTCGTGGAGCAGCATGCTGTCACCACCCCCTTTCACCATCTCCCATTGCAAGTCTATCGATCGGAGTTCATCCAGAGGAAGAAGGGCGCACCATTTTTGTTTCCCTGAACCTTATGGGTGGAGATTTACCAAAGGACCGTGATCTCTCGGGCTCCCCCATCTCCCACACCTACTCCTATGACACGGTGAGCGGCGACTGGAAGGACCATGGCGAGTGGGATCTCAATATCAATATCCTGCATATTGGACATTCAACCCAATATAATATCTAGCCTCCCAATGCAAACATCCAAACGGAGCATAAATTATTTTACCGCAATGGTAGGCCTACCCACAGCTCGTGCTCCATCGTCTTGGCGTCGTTTGTTTTTTGAGGATCGTCACCGTTAAAATCGGGTGTTTTATCTCTACGAATGTTACGTAAGCGGGGTTTGCCAGCTTCGGGCCGGCTACGTCAGTTTTCGGCCCATTTTCCATTCTCCATCTCGACCCCTGAATTCGGTTTCTCATCGAAGACCCAAAATTTACGAAGCTGTGACCCGTGACACGCAGAGGACTGGGTAAGGATCGCTACAGAAAAAAAAACAAGACGTACATCGTCCGGGAAATTGATCTCAACGTCAAAATAAATACACAAACCAGTTCAAAAAAAAAAAATACACAACCCTAGTAGCGTACCTCATAATAACCTTCGCCGTCGCTAATCTGTCGCGCCAGCCGCCGGCGCTTGCACCGCAGGCACGATGCTGCGATCGTTCCTCGCGCGTCCTCCCTCTCTCCTCTCCCGTCTCCGTCGCCACGGGTGCCGCTCCGTGGCTGTGCTCGGCCGCCGCGCAGATGCGATCCTGTCGCAACGCTACTGCACGTCGTCGGAGGACGAAACGGACACCGACGTCGATCAGCCGGAGGAGCCCAAGCGAGCGGCAGCTGTTCCCCACTACTGCGGCAGGAGGCGGCATTTGTATGTGGTGCTGGACGACTTGGCGCTGGGCTTCAGCATCCACAAGCTGGAGGTGGAGGACGGCTCCGACGGCGGCTATGACTTGACCTCGCGGCCTCCAGTAGTGTCAATGCCGTGCGGTTATGCCTGGAGCTTTGCCGCCCTGGGCAGCAAGATCCTGGCGGCGGGGCAGCTTTATTCGAGGGGCGATTACGCCGCCCACGTGTACGACACGGAGACAGCTGAGCTACACATCGTCCCCGCTCTCCCGCCGGCGTTACAGCAGCCGTGCTCGTGGTACCTCGCCGTGGCTGCCAGAAACGGGTTGTACGTGTACCGTCCCAACTGGCGGCCCAACGAAGAAGGAGAAGGAGGCATGCATCGTTTGGAAGATACGGCAATGGAGGGTGACGAGTGGCTGTGGGCAGGCAGACCACGCTGGTCGTGGAGCAGCATGTTGTCACCACCCCCTTTCACCATCTCCGGCTGCAAGTCTATCGGAGTGCATCCAGAGGAAGACGGGCGCACCATTTTTGTGTCCCTGAATCTTATGGGTCGGGATTTACCAAAGGACCGTGATCTCTCGGGCTCCTCCCCCATCTTCCACACCTACTCCTATGACACGGTGAGCGACGACTGGAAGGACCATGGAGAGTGGGATCTGCCATTCTGTGGCCAAGCCCACTACGACAGTGAGCTCGACGCGTGGGTCGGGCTCCACAGCAAACCTGGATACGGCAGCCACCACTTACCGGATGGCCACATCTGCTCATGTGACATCGCGTCTCCCACTGGGAGCCCCACGCGGCCATCTTGGAAGTTATGCAATACGAGGTTGTTCGATCCTGACGATCAGAATCACTTTAGTGCTAGTCTTGTGTACATGGGTCGCAGTACCTACTGCCTTGTCGAGGTCGTGCTGCGAGACGGATTCAGGAGGAGGCGAGACCCCCCTAACAAGTGTGTGATCCGTTTAGCAACGTTCCGCCTCAAGTATGGCAAGAACGGTGAGCTCGCAACCACCAAACTCTGGCCTGATCGCTTCTACCCCTTTTCGAAATACGATGTGAATTATAAGGTGCGGGCATTCTAGATGTGATCGATGTTGTATGGCACCAGAGTGCTAGGTGCATCAACTTGTTGGCCTGGTGAAACAAAATTGAACCCCTTGCAAACTTGAATACTACAATATTTCCAAGGTTGGTTGGTCGGTGATTGTAAGTATTTAAATTTCTAGAGCATTACATTTGTCCCAGCTAGACACGCTCCAAATTGAACTACACAGAAAAAATTTGTGGTGCTTAAGAACATGCAAAACTTATATTATCACACTTGCATTGTGGTGCTTAAGGAATGGGGGAAGTAATAGATCAGTACTTGAGTCAGTACGCTGGGTGCTGGAGACCACGATGGACCTGGCTCGTGTAGGCATGGAAAAGGTAAGGAGTAAGCCCAAATGCAAGGATCGGTGGACTCCTCCACAAGCAGACACCCTGAAATTAAATACAGATGCAAGTTTTTCCCTTGATGCTGATGCAGGAAGTACAGGAGTTGTTGTCAGGGATCATCGAGGAACCATGCTACAAGGACAAACCATATTTTTTTTTTAGAAATGGGTGTCCCGGCCTACAAGGACAAACCATATGGCAGTGGCGGACCTTGACCATAACTATTGGAGGGGCTAAAATACATTTGAGGACAGTGTAGAGGGCTAATTCGAATTATTTTTTGTTTTGTGTGATAAGAAATGATAAATACTAAGTAGTATTGTGCAAATTCTAATTGAGTTGTGGGGGGGGGGGGGGGGGGGGGGGGGATGGCCCTTTTGGCCTCCATTAAGGTCCACCAGTGCCATATGGTATGATCATAGCCAGAGTGCTAGAATTATGGAGGCCTTGGCTATTCGCGATGGTGCAAAATTGGCGGCAGAGAGGGGGTATTCAAGAGTTATTATTGAATCTGATGCCAAAGAGGTTGTTCAATTACTTACTGATGAGAAGTTTGATAGGTCAGAATTAAAACCTATATGTGAGGAGATCAGGGAGATTTTGAGAGCTTTTACTAGTTTTAGCGTTGTTTTTTTGGGCGTGATGCCAATCAAGCTGCCATTATGCGCTAGACAGGCTAGTTCGACTGGGAGGAGGTGCTTGTGGATTGATTATAACCCAGCAGCTCTTATCACCACTCTGGAGAGTGATTGTAATCCTGTCGTTGATTAATAAAGTTCTCTGAATTCGCAAAAAAAAAAAACACTTGCAATTAGGAAACAAGTTGGTTTAAATGAAATAACCAAATGCCGTGAACAATAATTTCCTTCTTTTTGCAAGTCATGCAATGCATAGCGGAAACAATGCAGATTTATAATCTCGATATCATCATGACATTAGTCAACCATATGTATCAACAAAAAGATGGTCCACCAAATTGGTAAATGAGTAAGATCAGAAACAAAACAATTAGATACAATTAACCATACACATCTTCTTTTCTCACTATGCTAATTAAATCTTGAAAATCGAATTACCTACTGTATTTCTGTAGGAGGAAGACTCCATTACATATCACTATGAATGTCGAAAGTGCATATGGGTGGACACCTACAATATGAAGCATGAAGATTGAAGAACAGTACGCTATCGGAGGTAGCTAGCTACACAAGAGGTTGCTCTAGAAAATTAGGGGACCATAACTAAGCTGCACCACTTCATAACAAGTAGAGTTTTCGGCTAGCTACTGATTGCTTACAATTTCCAAACAAAAAGAAAAAAAATGGTGCTCCCCCCTCCCCAGTGATGGAGGACAACACATGTAGTGTCCGCAGACAATGGGGAAATGGACAAACATCGGTAACAATCAAATCCCACATGGTATGATATTAGTTCATGACTAACAAAGCTAGTCACGAACTCACAAGGGCCTTAAAATGTTCGTACCCTTAGGTCAGTTCGGACCGTAACTAGTACACATTCAAGGGCTCAAGACCGGTCGAGAGACGGAGACCTCTGGTCCTGAAGCTGCCTGTTGTCAGTAGTCACCACCCCCTTTCTTCTCCATTTAAGTCTGTTGCGGTGCATCCGGGGAAAGGAGGGTGTACCCTTTATGTGTCGGTGGACCAGTTCGACTAAGACTAACCGGAGGACTGGGATCTCGTCCACCAGCACCGCCCACACCTACTACCGTGACACGGTGAGCGGCGAGTGGAAGGACCATGGCTAGTGGGATCAGCCATTTTGTGGTGAAGCCCACTACAACAAGGAGCTCGACATGTGGCTCGGGCTCACCAAGGAACATGGATATGACTCGCCGGATGGCTACATCTTCTCTTGCGATGTCCTGTTTCTCATCTGGAGCCATAGGCAACCGGCTTGGAAGATATGCAATGAGAGACTATTCAATCCTAGCATGGCCTCGTCTAGTTTGTGTACATGGGTGCTGATAGTACATATAGCCTTGTCGAGGTCATCAAATGAGAGGAATTCAAGAGTTGACAATGGGGAAACAAGGGCAAGTGTCTGACCCATTTAGCAACCTTATCAGGTAAAACAAGAACGGTGATCTCGCAACCACTAAGCTTTGGCTGATCGCTTTTACCCCTTTTCGAAACACGATGAGGATTTTAACGTGCGGGCATTCTAGATGCGTCAGTGGTGCAAGTTGGATGAAGAGTGAACTAGTACGGAGTAATATTTGTAGGTTGACTGTTCAGTCCTTATCAAATGTTTAAATTTCCAGAGTATTGTCCCAGCTAGACATGCTTTAAAAGTTGAACTAGCAAACAAAACGTTTCGAAAGAATTAACTAAATATTTTAAGAATGTTTTCCTTCTTTTAATACTACCTCCGTTCCAAAATATAAGGCGTATTTCATTTCTGTTGACCGAGCCTTTGACCAACAATTACGCATTTAACATGTGACTTATGTGATATAAATTATAATCATCATTAAAGTACTTTTAATTAGGAATACACAATGATATCAATTTATGTCACATAAATTACATATTAATAAACTAATTGTTGGTCAAAGCAAACAAAATACGCCTTATATTTTGGAATGGAGGTAGTATCGGGTTAATGGTAGTACAATATCAAAGAAAAGATCTCTAAAAAATTGTTAAAGGGGTAAAACCAGCGATGAAAAATTGATGAATAATTTATCATATTCTTTCCTCGCGATGTTGATGAAAACTTGAAAATCAAACAATGTTAATCAGAAGTTGAATGAAAATCTCAATGCAACAAGCCAATAAGATTAATTCGATATATGCCACTGCCATAGTGGCTATATCGGAAAGTGTTAGTGTTGGCAGTGGCATTTTTCTTTTCTTTTTAATAAATCTCTTAAGTGCCATGTATATATCATATTAAATTAATTTGTCGATTTGAGGCAAGCACATCTATTTAAGCAGGTATTTTTATTTTAAGGAACACGTCAGATTATTACGGTTTTAATATAAGAGCATAAATTTTGTTTGAGGGAACAAGTCATGGTATTTCATTTCTGTAGACAGAAATATCAGCGTTACATTTTTTATTTATTTTAGCGTTACATTTTTTATTTATTTTAGCGTTACATTTTTTTTGTTGGGAAAACAACGAGCCGTCTAATATTCCTACCAATTTTAGGTCATTTTTTGGCCCGTAACATGTACAGATTTTCAAAGGCTCAAGGCCCAGAAGTAACGGAGTAGCGCAGCATTCGTACGTGTAAATCTTGGATGGCCAACGATCCAACGGAGACTGCCAAAAGGAAGATGGCATCTGCCGGGAGCCGGGATCAACCCTAGTTCCTTCTCGTAGCTAATCTGCCCCGCGCAGCCGGCGAGCGCGTCCATATATCCCACGACAGACACGATCGATGTTGCGATCTTTTCTTGCTCGTCGGCCTCACCCGCTCCTCTCCCACCATCTCCGTCGCCACGAGCGGCGCTGTTCCGGGGCTCGGTTGGGTCACCGCGCGGATGGGATCCCGTCGCGGAATTACACTTCGTCGGAGAAAAACGATGTCGATCGCCGGGAGGAGGCCAAGCCCGTGGCAGCTGCTCCTGCTAACCGCTACGACGGCACACATCTCAGTTCCAGCCACAGGCGGAAGCATCTGTACGTGGTGCTGCCTGACTGGAAGAAAGGCTTCAGCATCCACAAGCTGGACCTGGACGACGGCTCGGACGGAGGCGACTTGACCGAGCGTGCACCGGTCCACCGCCAATCAAACGAAAATGGTGGCTGGAGCTTCGCCGCCCTTGGCAGCAAGATCATCGCCGCAGGGAGGCTAAAACCATCGAAGGAAGATTGTGTCACCCTTATGTACGACACGGAGACGGCGGCGGTGTCCATTGTCCCATATCTTCCAACCCCGCTGCATTACGGCTGGTCTCTCGCCACGGCTGCCGGAAACAGGCTGTACACGGTCGTGAATAACATCCTCGATGGATGCATGCATTGCCTGGAAGACGCGGCACCACCAACGACAACCATGGACATGGACGAGCACTGGTCTTGGAGCAGCATCCCGTCACCTCTCCCTTTTAGAGTCTCCCTTATGGACTCAATCGCGGTGCACCCAGATGGACGATTGTTTGTGTCTATGGGTCTGAAGGACCTTGACCCCTGCGAAGTGCTAGAGGCTGAACACTTGGGCCAGGACATGCAGTCCCGCACCTACTCCTACGATGCAGGGACCGGTGAGTGGAGAGGCCATGGCGACTGGGATTTGCCGTTTTATGGCCAAGCCCATTACAACACTGCCCTCGACGCGTGGGTGGGGCTCCACAAGGGTCATGGACACTATGGCGACTTCCCGGACGGCTACATCTGCTCATGCGATGTCATGTCTCCCACAGGGAGCTCCGTGCAGCCATCGTCGAAGCTATGCACGGAGATGTTATCCAATTCATACCCAAAAGATGGTAGTCTTGTGTACATGGGTGACAGTACCTACTGTCTTGTCGAGGTCGAGGCACTCGAGAGATTCAAGAACAAACGTTGCGCTAGTACCGGCAACAAGTGCATGATCCGTTTGACCATGTTCTGCTTGGAGTATGCCAAGAACGGCGAGCTCATGATCACTGCGAGACGGCCGGATCGCTCCTACTTCTTTTCTACATATGAGGAGCGTTTTGAGGCGTGGGCATTCTGGATGTGATCGAGATTCTGTTGCACAACTTCCGAGATGGATCGAGTAGCGAGGTGTGGGCAGACCATATTTTTAGGTTGGTTGGTCGATCCGTCGATGTTGTTCAAATATGTGGAAATATCGGAGCATTACCCTAGACACACTTTTGTTGGACTACAAATTTGTTGTGTTTCAAAATGTGTGGAACCTATATGCTTTATTTCAATATTTCGAGAAACTGCTCTATTGCACCTAGCAATTGGAGTTACTGTATAGTGTATACAAAACAAACCAAATGTTGTGAGTAATGATTTTCTTCTTTGAACAAGTCATGCACACTCATTGGAAAATAAGCATATATGATAATCTTTTGATCAACATGGCAGTAATTAGATTATATCCATCATTAGAAAATTGATAAAAGAAACAATGCATGAAAGCTTGGTTTAGTTATAAGAAGAGTTTGTAAGAAGCAAGTCATTAAGTACAAATTGTCTAACTCCAACGTGATACCGAAACTTATGGAATCTGAGCATGTTTGCAAGAACTTTTCAATTTGCCAGAGACTGCCAATCACATCATTTTTGAGTGTCAGTATTCTAAGCGCATCTGGTCGGCCACGACTTGGCTCTCATTCCCAACCCTGATCCAATATTTAGGCTTTGGCCAGGCCTCTGTTTTGTAATTGGCAAGGCATTTGCAATTCCGCGACGACGCACCCCAAGGGTCTTTGAGAGGCGGTCACCCTAATTGTCACATTTTGAAAGAGAGCAACATGAGTGTGTTTAATTAACAACATTTTTTTCATGCGGTCAGCCCTTCTTAAAAAAACAAGGATGAGGAAAAGTACAGGAGTTTGCGCCAAAGACATTTAATAACACCACAAGGAAGACAAAGATATTGGGTAGTTTGATTGGACGGAAAAGTTTCTTATAAAATGGAGTACAAAGAAATTATTTAGAAAAAATCCGTAGGAATCTATATCTATACTTCTATACTACTATTAAAAGAGCAAACTTGTGTTGATACATTGAATCTGAGCCCTTCAATATTTGGCCAACGGTCCAGATCGCTCCAATGTTTGACAACTCAACACAAATCCACTTTGCCGTTTTACCCTCCCACCAAATCACATAATACTGCTAATGCCATCGTACCGGTTCGTTTTATTTCGTTTCGTGATAATTACGAGATTTACGAAGTTTGCCACCGCTGAAAGAAATTAAAAAATGACGCCGTCCGAAGCGGGTTCGAGATCTTCGCCGTCGGCCTCGCCGCCACGCGCCGGGACCCCGCCACGGTGTTCTCCTTCGTCTGCCTTCGCCTGCCGCATGGCTGCCGTTGAAACCCCACCGCGCCTCTGCAGCTACGGCCCCGCCCTCTTCGATTACTGCCACGCGGGGGACGCCGATGGGGCCGGTTAGGCCGAGGACCATATGGGCCGTTCGGCTCGCCGCCACGCAGCTCGCGGAGGAGCTTCTCTGCCATGGCCGCATCCTCGCGGGGTCGCCGCGCACACAACCGGCCCAGGCCACACGCGCAGCCATGGCGACCGCGGGGATGGAGGCTCCGATCGCGGTGTCCGTAACAGTCATGACAGGTGGCCTAGGGCGGCGTCGTGATGAAGCACATCTTCCTCAACGGGACGCTGACCGAGGAGGCGCGGCGGGCCGCTGACCGAGGTGGCGCGGCGCAGCGGGGATGGAGATCCGGAGGAGGAGGATTCGCCGGGCCGCTGACCGAGGAGGTGCGACGCGGCGCGGATGGAGATCCGAAGAAGGAGGATTCGCCGGTTCTGTTCGGGCGGCGCCCCGACTGCCACGTCTTCGTCGACCCAGCGTCAGCCTCGGCCACCTCAAGGTCCGGTGCAAGCAGCCCCAGCGCCGGATCACCGTCACCGACCTCTCCTCCGGTACTGAGATCTCGGATATTAGGGGAGTTTATCTCATCGATCAATTTGGATTTACTTTCGATAGGGTCGATGATGTGCAGATTTTCTCTACTTTGTCATTTTCATAATCAAAAGGTCCTGCGATGATTAGCGAATATGCTTGCAACTTTGATTAATGATGCGAGAATTACATCTACTAACCATGGTTGGGCTTTGATTGACCCAGTGCATAGGTCTCGGGCCAAAGGATCCCACCAAACACGGTGGTGGAGCTGGGGGCCGGTGATACACTGCAGCTTGGGGCCTCAAAGAGGGAGAACCGAGTTCACTGGCGTTCCCTCAGCGAGGCATTTGGGATGGAGGATCTGCTGCCACCACTTGTCGAGGAGGACGAGGAGTTCCACACTCATCAGGTCGATAATCCGATTTGCAGAGTACAAAATCTGTAGTTATATTGGCTAGGTTGGTTGGGGTCTAAGTGTTTTGATAAAATTACACGAGGCATGCAATCAGTTGATATCTACCCAGAGGGAGCTAATGGACACAGAAACTCATGAGGCTTCATCCCAGAAAGCTAATATTGGAAACCTTTGATTAAACTCGGAATGCATTTTATGTTCCTGGATTTGATATGGGTACCAGTTAATTGTGCCCTTTAGCTGAGTATTTTTTGCATATCAACCCATACTAAACCGCTGACTCCACCGCTGCTGTGCCCAAATCTTAGAGGGAACCATGCTAAAATATTGCAGCCTAAAATGTCTGTCATTCCTTTTAGAATTCAGATGTGTGTGCTTTCTTGTATTCTTGTTCCTTTAGCTTTTGTGCACGTTTTGCAACCAGTTCTCCGTCCTTTTGAATATGAAGAACACATAAGTTCAGTTTCTCTATTTATCTTACTGGTGGTATCTGTCCTAATCAAAGTCCGTACATTTTTGTTAACATATGAAAACAAGTTCAGTTAGACATGATACATGTTTGGTGATTAGATCAAGGCTCTAACATTTTCAAGTTTAAATACCAGTGGGTTTCGAACCCGCAGATTTTAAGAAACCAGAGGTTGCAATGGAAGTGGAGTTGGTTAATTATGTGTTTGGTAAGAGGCCGCAACTTGGTAAGTTGGCCGTGTCGTGTTCTATTCGGTTTGCTTCTTCATTCTGAAGGATCATCATGGTAGGGTGTTTGTTTTTATGGTACTCCTCTCTTATTGGCGTTCTCAAGATCAAAAAATTTCATGCACTGTTGATGAAGTCAAAAGGCTAGAGGTTTTCAGCCGCCAAGCTTTTTGTAATGGGAAATAATTTGCCCTGTTTCATGCAGCTAGAAGTAGCGAGGTGTATCAGCACAATCAATTGTTGTTTTGTGAGTACTGAAGGCATCAACGACAACTCTTTCGCTACTGTTTTAAACAAACTTTTTGTTCAATCTGGCTGCTTTCCTGTATATCAGGGAAATCAATTGTAACTTGCATGATACGCACAAGACTACCAGAAATCCAAGCTAATCTTTAACACATCAGATTCTTACACTACTGATTTGTTGTTGCCTTTACCACACCAGATTCTTTTCCAAAAGTATATTCCAGCCGTTCACCAGTGTAATATCCTTAATTTTACATTTGGTTAATTCACTGAAAAGAGTTTGCAAAAACAACGTATTTCAGTTTTTGCAATTGTACTGTCCTCAATTCTAAGTATAGGTTCAGTTATAGTTTATTTCAAACAAAATGGCAAGATTAATTCTGAAATGTGCAAATTTCGCGTGTAGTACTCTGAATTTTTATTTTGACGTGTAGTACTCTGAACTTCATGGTATGTATTCAGTGTGTACTCTGCATTCGAATGTCGCTACCTATGAGAATGGGAAAATTTTTGGATGGAATTGTCTCTTGTTTCGGCGTAAATTTTGGTCGCAATTATTTGTGATTTGAGAAAAAAATAAGAAAAAACAAGTCTATGACATGTCTGGTATGGGACAACTCCAACACCCCAATTTTGTGTCCGCATGTGTCAGATTTTAGTCCTTTTTGTCCGTTTGGGGACATTGGACATTTTTTTTCGCCCTTTTGCAAATACTAATACACGTGTTTTATATGGGAACTGACTTAAAAATGCACCTTTTATATTACTTAGAACGATCATGTAAATATGCTTTGTCTGTTCTGGCTTAACTTTTTCTCCCTGCTCACATGTACATAAGATTGACGAAATGTGGTATCACAATTTAAAAAATTGTGGAGATAAACTACAATTGAATTATGAAAAAACTAATAATATTATCAACATAGAATCCCATCTTTGTCCACATAAATTTCACATACGGGTTTAATTTAGTCAGTATAGCTATAAATTATTACGTCGCAAAACCAATATTATATAGACGTGCGTTGCACGTGCAATTGTACTAGTATTATTAAAAGAGCAAACTTGTGTTGTGCTATGTTGATACATTAAATCTGAGTCGTTCAATATTTGATTAATGATTCAATTCGTCTTCGTCCACTTTTTACCGTTTCGCCCTCTCACCAAATCACATATTACAAGCAAAATGCCACCGTACCGTTTTGTTCTTTATTCTCTCAAAACTGCCGAAGGATAAGAATCCCCAATTCCACCCATTGCCGGCAGGGAGGCTGCGTAGAGCGCCCACCATCCACACGCCGCCGCCGGTCCTCACTCGCTAGCGCGCCGCTGCTAGCCCTCTCTCTCCAGCGCGCCGCCGCCGAGCTCTCCGTATCCGGCGCGGTACCTCCCGCTGCAAGCCACTCCCATGAGAGGTGTGCTCGGTTTTGGAGTGCCAGGCCGGATCTACTCCACGTCGGGGTCAACGCGGAGGGTGGCCATTGTTGGCGCGAACCGTCGTCGGGAGTGGTCATGGGCGTGGTTTCTGCCGCCGTGACATCTGCTTGAATCTCGAGCACTCACGGCTGGTTCTACACGCCGACCACCATGTCCAAACGCACTGGATGCGTTCGAGATCGACGTGTTCGCCAGGATCTATGTCTTACCCACAACAGACTAGCGATGTTCGTCAGGACCTTCTTCAAGGATGAAGCTGCTTCGATCAGCCATCGTGTCTTCAGTACCTCTCCGTCTCCTGCTAACTCTACTGTCAGCCTCTTCCAAACTAAGCCGTGGTTATCTCAGTTGTGAGTGCCGCGCCCGCTTTTGTGATGCCCAAGGTTGTTCCTTCCTCATTGGGAGGAGCTCTTGGAGGTGCTATGTTGCCTGATTGACTGCAAACGGGCTGGAACTCGCTGTACTGCAGAAGTGCTGATGCGCTGTTGCTAGAAGAAGCCATGGCAGACTTTGATAGGTAGGCTTGTTCCTTTGCCAACGATGAGACGATTAATTAATTGCTTCATTTGACAGGAGGCAGTCTTCAGAAAAGTCCAGAAACAATGCACGCTGTTCATTAAGTTTTTTTTTCAAGTTGAAGAAAGTTAAAACAAGTAACTTTGGTCCCCATGCTTTAATCTGAAGCTTTCTTTTCGTGAAATTGATGTTTTTCAGCAGGTTGTTGAACTGATGATCATAAGACAGTTGGGACTTGAGTTCGTTAAGGTCATCTTGCTGACAGAAGCATCAAACATGTACTCCCTTTCATGCAAATAAACCCAGTGGACCTGCATCTTTTTATTGCAAAATAGCGTATAGCAGAAGTTACTTCTTCTGATGTCTATGATGCTTGAACTACTGTGGGCATTTTTTTTTTAAGAAATCATGGAGGAAAAGCTGCTGCAAGTGAAACAAACCTAAAATTGGTGAAATTTTTGGTTGATAATAATAGAGATTTGTGGTAGGACGATTTTATTTCATGGTAAGCAGGTTGCCAACTGTTTGACGATGTATTGCATAGAATTCTAATGCAGTAATTTGGCATGGATTCTTTTATTTTCCTCTTAATGTATCTGCTCCATTTTTTGTACATTCTGATTCTTTACTTTGCAGGCTCTTGCTTTACACTGGGAATGAAGACCCTGACAAGCTTTTTCATGGTGCTGAGATGGCATGTAAAGATGAAAGTAATTGCTGAAATATGCTTAGAAAGTATGGACTGATCAGATGTAAAATCATAGGAATCTGGCCAACAGTCACATAAGCTTAAATGTGTTTCTTCTAAACAATTAAACTGTCTAGATGTTCAATAGTTTCGACTACACTTTGTGAACTGGCTCGGTTCAGGATGGTGCCCTGAATGAGTGTGTTTCATTTTCGTAACTTGAAGCCAGGTGTTGTGACGATTATACAAGCTACCTGGCAGAAGAACACAAAACTACATCTGATTTTTATTGCTTTTATTAAAACATTTTTCTTCAATAGATCTCACCGGGCCTATTTGTATTGGTCCAGAACATATTGTTTAATACAGTAAATAGTATTCATCGGTCGGTATTTCTGCAAGCGTGTAATATACATCAAATTGCTTCTAGAAACTAAACCTGAAGCTAGAGAGAAAATTGAATGAACTGTGCCAAGAGAAAGAACTCAAAACTGAATGTGGTAAGTTTCGTGTGGAAGCCAAACATCAGATTGATGCTTGAGTGGCTAATGGAAGAGGATAAAGAAAAGAAAAAGGGGAATCAAGTAATACACACGCGATTAAGTTGGTCTTCTAAAAGAATCCTACTTCAGGAAGAGAGGAAGTTGTGTTGCTACTTACTTCCACTGTTATTGTCAAGGTCATGAACCATTGTTACCGCCAATGATGGAAAACCTTCGCCTACAACATGTAAGGGACAAATCGGAGGTATGGAATTGCAAGCAAACAATTAGATAATTATCTTTGTTTTTAAATTAATTTAGTAAAATTGCATGATGATAATTGACTAGCTAGGGGCTAGCTTGAAGTGGGAGAAAGAACAGAAGAATATGTTATCGTGTTGCGAAACTTATATATCTACATGTTGCATCAACTTGCACTAAGAGAGACGTGCGATTGCATGTGCACGTTAACTAGTACTGTGAAACATACGATCTAAATAGTAGGAAACTAGGAACAATTAATATCCCAGTGAATCCAACAAATTCCTTGTCAATTTTGCGTGCATGTGTCTCACCTTGTTGCGCCTCGTGGGCTCCAAGCTGAGAGGTGAAGAAGGTAGGATGACCAATCTATCTCGTAGATCACAAAGTTGTTGTATGGGCAGCGGGTGCAGCTATTGTATCCTTCACACATGGAAGCAGAGCAGAGTGTTGGATAGGTGGATCCCCTGACCAGGTCGAACACCTGTCTCTCTAAGTCAAGACATAACAAGCCAAGGTAACATTTGACGAGTATGACGCCTGTGCTCTCCGCGAAACCAATGATTTTAAACGGTGTGAATGGCCTCTTAAACATGGGCAGACGGTAGCGTACCCAGTCTTCATCATCATCATTTTCGTCTTGGCCTCGCATGGTCCAAAGGTATAGCATGTTTAGTCTGATAAGAACGAGCGAGAGTTTCCTCCTTGAGTAATGCATGGGAACGGCGGTTGCTGCTGCAGCAGTTGCCTGTAGTGGTAGTCGCCTTCGACCGGGATGGCGGGTATCTTGGTCAAGGAGACGAGCGTCGCGTCCGCGCTAACGTCGAGGGTGTAGAAGCATGTGTCGTCCCTATATATCCAGTGCGTCCTGCCGAGGCCGTCGACGATGCCGGCGCGCGGTCCCGACATGGTGAGGTGCCGGAGCTGCGGGGGGCACACTATGGGCGTGCTCCAGCTTCCCGCGGCGGAGGAGTAGGAGTAGGCGTACACGACCTCGTCGAGGCTGACGGCCGTGAAGAGCACCCGGAACGCCAGCCGGCGCTGACGATGGTCGGGCAGAGCCTCTCCACCGTAGCCCGTGAGGAGCGCGTAGCCGGTCACGTCTCTCCCAAGGAACGGGGGGTGCAAGTGCATGGGAGGCGGCGGAACGAGGTGCACGCCACCGATGAGAGGGTGGCACACCGCGAGGTGGAGCTTCCGGTAGTCGAGCGGCGCGGGCACGACGCGCATGAGGAGAAGCCCGCGCCGCGAAGCGAGAGGTTTGGCGAGCCCGTCCTGTTTTGGGAGGATCGAGAAGAGGCCGGAGCCGCCGGGACGCGATAGGTCGTCGTATAGTCTCTGAAACATTGGGAGGCAATCGTCGGCCATCTTATTCACCGTTGCCTCCGGTCCGTGTACGAGATGGTCGTTCTGGTAGAAGGCGCCAAGGAGCACGGTGACGTTCCGGTTCTGCCGCAGGACGCCGGCTCGTCGGAGGGAGGCCGCATGTGCGGCGGCATGGAGGCGGAACCACCGTGTGCACGTGGCGGCGCAGAGGAGAAGGTCGACTGGGTCCGGGGGCAGGCGCACGAAGATCTCCAGGAGGAGCTCGTCTGGGAGGTCGCCGGTGGCGTCACGCATGTTGGTGGCCATCGATCGATCGACCGGTCTGTCGTTGCAACCTCTAACAGCGGTGGCAGGTAGAGAAGTCAATCGATCGATCTAAGCTAGGAGGCACCAGCAAGTTTGCAACATATGGTGGGAGAGGCAGTTCGCACGGTCCACGTATCAGTACCTACGATCCGTGTACTTCACGAACACATGCCTACCTTGTCTGCTACGTAGTTTTGATAACTTCTTTTTCCTTTTCTGGAAAGTGACCGTCTACACAGCACCTGGGCCGTGGGCGCCGATCGCAGCTTCAGGCGCACCCTGTTTAAGCTGACAACTAGCTAAATATCCGTGCGTTGCCACATGGGGTTTCAATTTTTGTACTTACACCACATGCTAATATTGATGCATAATAAAAAAATACAAAGGTACTAATTAAAGTGTCATTCCGAACCATGTCATGAGATGCTTTTACCCCCCCCCCCCTCCCCCCCCCCCCCGACCGACCACACTGTAACCATATAGTTAGGTGAGCAGGGTTTGACAGAATGTATATGGGCGTGATGTCTAAATTTGTAAGCGAAACGAATATCAAGGATAACCACCATGGAGCTCCTCCTGGAAGCGACGCCATGGACCATCTGGTGCCGCATGAGCACACCGATATGGCAAATTCACATGCAGGACTACCCCTCCGCCCAAGACCTACTAATACAAATTTTCGCTCTACCCACACAAGCAATAATAAAAAACCAATCTAATGATGTAAATGCTTATTGGAAAGATAATTAATGATTTGTAATTGCTACTAATATCTTCAACGAGAAAATTGATACTACCTCCGATCCGGAATAAGTTTCGTGGAAAACCTACTGCCGTAGTACAAAACTCACGTACACACTGCGAACCTTATTCCGGTTCGGAGCGAGTAGTACAACTTCAAATTTATAGAGCAGGTCAAGGCAAACAATGCGTTATATTTCAATTAAACAATGCCTAATGAAATGTTTCAAACATAATTACGAGCTTATATGCCTAGAATTATCAGAGAATGGAAGTATACATCTGAATTTAGACATTTTCACTTAAATACGAAGCCATAGAGAAGACACACAGATCAATCTCAATTGAGTTACACATGACAATGAACTGTTATTTTACCAATACAAGCTACATTTGCTACAAAAGGAATATAAAAGGCATATCTGGGAAGGAATCTAAAGAATCCAGAAAAAATTTAAAAAATATATTTGACGCTTCAGAAATATAAAAGAGAGTACAGAGCTTGTTAAAAAAATTAGAGGGCCCGGAAGGAAATGAAGGTGCTAGATAGATGAGTTGTAAGCCAACAAAATGAAGGTACATCTTATGGTGACAACAAATAAGGGAACGGTGAAAAATTGAGTCCTCACCCATCATTGACTTGTAGATTGACCAATTTGCATGCTGCTGCTTTCAGTTTCACCCACCAAAATAACTTTAGTGGATGGTGGAACAACATCCATGGTGAGGCTACTTCCATGAAAGTAGCTGGTATCTTCGGTGAAGGAGAACACTAGTAGAGAAAAGCCTTTTAGTGGCGCACCATTTTGCAATTCTGTGGCGCACCCGCGCCACAGAAGTCTAGTCATTAAATTTTTATTCTGTGGCGCACCGAGCCCGTGCGCCACAGAAAGACCAACTTTCTGTGGCGCACCCAGCCCGTGCGCCACAGAAATAGTTCGGCAGTACACAGCAGAGGCATTCTGTGGCGCACCCACGCCTGGTGCGCCACAAAAAAAAATGCGCCACTAAATTATAAAACAGAAATACAGGTATATTTTCATTTTGTTGTACAAATACAGGTATATACAGGATTTATACAGATTTATACAGAAATACAGATATATTTGACAGGTATATGAACAGACAAACACATTAATCACTATGTCATCACACATATTACTGTGCCCGAGATATATACACATAGTCACAAAAGTGCCGAATGTTTACACAATTAGTCATAATACAAACAAAAGTTCACTGCCTAACTAGGGTCAAATGTAGTACATCGGCGATGATGGTGAGCAAGAGCGCGCGGGAGCATGATCATGAAGTCCTCTTCTTGAGCGGCGCCGGGAACGGTAGATAGCCTTCTTTCGTCCTCCACTCCCAGGTGTCATTCTGCGCCTCTAGTCGTTCTTCGATATCCCTCTGACACAACCCTGAAGATGGATTGGGATATATATTGGTTAGTGATATAAATAGAGTATAATTTATTCATCTAAGTAGAGAGGCAAGACAATCAATCAATTGTGTCATGGTTGGAAATCATATGGCTATCCTATTTGGGTTTCAAAGCATAGCATATATAATATATAACCCTACACATGCACTTCTACAAAAAATACACTAGTAATGCTTAGCAAGGCTTTCTTTTATAATACATCCTACCTCTGGGGTAGTGGTAGGACCCTGCCTTGTTCATGACATCTTCGAGGATGATCGTCGATAACTGCAGAATGATGCGATGGAAGTCTTGTCTATAATCAGCATCGGTGAGAGCATCCTCGCTTTTGGTCCATTCTACGAGACTAGATGGAATCCTCGTTTTCTCGGCATCCCGGACAAGCCCTTTAAGGTGATGGAGGGCGTAGAAGGCCTCCTTCACGCTGCCAGGCAGTTGCTTGATGCAATGGAATCCGTTCCCATGCATGAACTTGTGTTTGTTGTCCTGCGTGAAAGATTCCCCCTTCTTTTGGAAGGGGCCTCCCTTTTGGGCATAGCCCTCGAGAGCCTCATCGAGAAGACCCTTTATTCTGTTGTAGTTCCTCGGCTTGCATTTATTCCCCGAGTCGAAATAAGTGGCAATGGACCACCTCGGGCTTAGGACGATGAGTGCGCAGTACTTGTCCCTGCTCAACACAATTGAAACGGAATGTTGGACAAAGGATCAGCAATGGAAGAAATCTACAAGAAGGCATAAGATACGACGACGGCGAGCGGATGTGTACTTACTCATAAAAGAAAGGCAGAAGAAGGTTGTTCTTCCTCTTGTTGGTCAGCATGAGCCTCTGGAGGTACTCCGTGGCCATGGTCCGTGTCCTTGATCCTTCCACCAGCTGGCTGTCACGCATGTAGTAGGGATCCACTATCGCGACGTACGGGGTATCATCTCTCCTGATCTTCATCGCCGCATCGAGCGCATATAGGCGGACCAAGTTATAGTCCAGCCGTCTGGAGTGAAACAGGTTGAAGATGTCCTCGTACGCTATGAAGAACACATCCGCGGGGCTTCCTGGACGAAGTCCACCTCCTTTGGCACCTTGACCGCGAACACCGGGTAACTCGGCTGCTTGTCTTTAAGAAGGAGGCTCTCTAGATGCAAGATAGATTCTTGCAAAGAAATCATGGGTCCTTCTGCAAGGCGGAGCAAGTCCTCAGACAGTATAGGTTTACCAGCTTCATGAACTCGAGTCAAGCCATCCCCACAGGTGGTATCGTGTCTTCACGACCCCGCATAATCTTAGGAGCTGGCTGGCTCGCAGAGGCGTTTGCTCCTTTTCTCTTCCTGTGCTTCTTCGCCTTGTTCTTCATCTCTGGGGATGGTTGGGGTGCAGTGAACCCCGCGTGAACCGTCTGGTGCAGTGTGCCAGGGCTGAAAATGTTACCCGGTTTGACTTGAGCTTGATGATCGGCGGCCTCCGGAGGCGTGTCTTGAGATAAACCCTCGAAGACCAGGCGCTGCGTGCATGTAGTGGGACGAGGAGGTTGACCGCGTTGATCGCGGAAGGGTTCTTCATCCACAGGAGGCATGTACAAATCATCCCTGCAGGCGCCAGTGTTGAGGAAGTCATCGACGTTGACATTATCGTCATCATCGCCGTCGTTGGCACCAAGTTGAGGGGCAACGGCTTTGTCCTAAACATAAACAATAGCACATCCGTTATTAGATATAAAGGCTTGACATCGTAAAGTCGTGAAGTCGGAAAGTCGGAAGTCGGGAAGTCGGAAAGTCGGAAAGTCGGAAGTCGGAAGTCGGGAAGTCAGGAAGTCGGGACTAACCTTGGACTGTTGCGGTTCAGACGTTCCCAACAACTGTTTGTGGCGGCTGGTGGCGGCGACAACCGGCGGTAGCTTCCGGCCGGTGGTGGCGGCGACCGGCGGTTCCTTCTGGGTGGTGGCGACGGCTGCCTGTGGCGCCGGTTCATCCGCAACAGCTTTTTGTGGCCGCCTCGATGGGGGCCGAACGACCGGGGCCGGGGCCTCGAGGTGGCGCCGCCGGTGCGCCTGACCCCATGAAGAACATCCCCAAGACGAATCTGGGTCTTCGGCCATTCCATCATCCACTTCCGCATTCGCCAAACTTCATGTGTTTCTCGGCTCCCGGAGGTTGCATGGGGGGGTCGATGTCACGGAACTCAGGCAGTACCTCGTCACATTGACTTTCATCACGACCTCGCTCATTCTAGTGTTGTGCATATCGCGGGTCAAAGGTTGTATGATCTTGGCCGTTGCGACTTCCTTCAACTCGCCGCCGCCCCCACCCTATGCAGGAGTATGCAAGGCATGTCCTGGGAGTCAACACATGTTGGGCATCATGAGATATGGCAGTCATCAAAAGCATAGTTATAGAAGATGCCGCGAACTAACTAATTAGTTACCTTGGTGATGGCGTTGAGCTCGGCTAATGTCGAGACAAGGGCGCCGGTGCCGGCGACCGGCCTATCATTCTCCGGCCGCTCGTGTGCATTATCATTATTCTCCGGCCTATTAGTATGTTGATCCACGGTAGGGGCACCGGTGGGGTCACCAGGACCGGCGACACGTTATTGCTGGAGTTGCTGCCGGTGTAGCTGGGCACGTGTATCGGCCCCTTTTGACCTCCCGCATGCCAAGCAGTTATCCCCTCCAGCAATGCAGGGGGTAAGAAGCTCCGGAGCTTCTCGTCCACCTTCGCGTCCACTAACTTGTCCACCGTGCTGGAGTCCACCTTTTCGTGCTCTAGTGTCTCCAGCTTCTTCCTTAGCTCGATAACCTCGGCTTTATCCCTAGCCGGCTTCCTCCTCTCCTTTCTCGTCTCGGTGTCCATGCTGTAGTACTGGAGGAACTTCACGCTCGTACCAAAGCCGGTCACACGGCCAGCTGACGTCGGCGGCTTTGACTTGTCCCTCCCTTGTAAACGTTCATCGCCCTGTTGAAAGTTGTGTCCCACGGCTCCGTCGACCCCTCCTGGGACGACGGGCCGGCCTGAGCCTCAGCCTCCAACTCCTTCTCCTGCAGACAAAGGAAATTAAGGTGAACCCACGTAGAAATCAACGCAATGGACTTTGAGATATCCGCGGTAATTAAGTTCCTTACCAGCACTTTCTCGAAAGCTAGCACATCGTTATCGTCGGTAACGAATTCCCCCGTCCCCGGCTTCAGATAGTAGCGGGACCGAACAAAGTTCCTAACTTGCTCGTCCGTGATTTTATGCCACGGGTTCTCTTTTCCAAGTCTTGCAACCTCGGCATCCTCCTTGTCCCAAACGGGCTGTTTTCCTCGGTAACCGCCGCTTCCCAACCGGTGGTTACCTAAGTTCAGTTCCCGCATATCCTTCCCCCACTTGGTCCATTTTTGATCCTCCGGAGATTCTAAGGACAACTTGAATGCCTCGAACTCTTCTTCGTCGAGCAACGGCTCTTTGGCACTTATCTCCTCCTAGCTAAGACCCTTATCAATCTTCGCCTTCACCCGGGTTCTCCAGCTGCTCAAGGCGGTGCTCATCTTCGTGATGGCTGCACTGTCCACCTTTTTGTTGAACGGCTCCGGGAACTTGTATCGTTGGTGAAGCTTCGTGGGAGGGTTTGGACCAAAGCCTCATTGTCCTTGCTTCTGAGGTCCATCGTATTGATCGGCACGGTTTCCTGGAGGATGCACCCTAGTTGCATGCTGTACCCGCAGGCAATGGCCTTAGGCTCCAGTGGTTGGCCACTTGAGCTGACCTTAGTGAACTCGTCTGTGACGTCGGCGACCGCTTGCGGTGTCCGGACCTTCCTCGGCTTACTCGGCATCTTCTTCTCCTTCTGAGCGATCGGGTTACTGCCACCACCACCATCCGTGTGGTCGCCACCCCCGACATCCGTGGGGTCGCCACTGGCGACATCCGTGTGGCCGCCGACATCCGTGGGGTCGCCACTGGCGACATCCGTGTGGTCGCCGCCATCGGTGGTGGTGGTTTCGTCCTCATCCTCTATCTCATAGTCAGCATCGCCGCCACGAGCCAGTTCGGCGGCCTCGGCCTCCTCCAACTCCTGGGACATAGCCCAGAATGGCTTGTTCTTTTCTCTAGCTTCTTCTTCGACGCTCATGTGCTTAGAAGGGCCGGGCGCGTCGGCCGACATGTTTGCACTGCATTAAAAGGAGGCAAAAGTTAGTACAACAAATATAAGAAAAACATCACTTAATTTAGTACTAAGATACCCCGGCCCATGCATTAGTCGCAATACCCCATATGTCCTATTTTTAGCAAAGTCATGCTAAATTTCACGAATTTTTTTGGCATGACCTTTGCTAAAAATAGGACATATGGAGTACCCGAATTTGCCGGAATGGAAGTTAATCGACGTTCCGGCAATCTCAAGGGCCTCTCGGGGTACCTGAAAACATTTCACAAATCATGGGCGCCGGCATAGCTGGCCGGCAACAGCATCACATAATCACATTTTCGTCGGCATAGCTGGCCGACAACAGCATCACATCAACACAAATAATGTTTGCCGGCATAGCTGGCCGGCAACAGCATCACAAACAACCACGACACGATGGTCGTGGTAGCACAGAACACATGGTCGTCACGGGAGCTCACCAGGGGCGTCTTCTTGCCTAGCCGCACACACAAGCACCTCTGCACACACAAGCACCCCTGCACACACAAATTCTAGAAATTTTTAGGTTTGGCATTTTCAGGAAGAAAATTAACTATAAAAAATGTTTGCAGTGGTTCTACATTTTCTTATCTTTTGCTGAAGCAACTCAACTACTTGTTGCTGACCATTTCTACTAGCAGTAAACCTCAAGTGACAAAAAACTAGCAGCAAAAGCATAGATAATGCATGAACCTCAAGTGACAAAAATGCATAAACCTCAAGTGACAAAAATGCATAGATAATGCTACTGGTATTGGATCAAGCAACCATTTCAGTGCTACACAAATGTATCTAAGCACATGATTTTTCTTGTGCTGCCTTGGTTTTGCACAGAACTTGTTGTAAGCTATTGCTCTAGGCATAGTAGCAAGTATGCACCTAGCAGCAACTAGTAGCTCTAGGCATTAACATGGTGGACAAATCGATTGCTGCAAGCACCTAGCAGCAACTAGCAGCAATTAGCAGCAGCAATTAGCACCTAGGCATTATCACAAGCACCTAGTGTGCAGAGAAGAGGCATGGCAGGGGAGGGGAGTGAATCGACCTCGGGGAATCAGGGGAGGGGAGGTGAAGCCGGCGTCGAGGTCCTCCGCGGCGTCGAGGACGACCGGTCCAAGGGCACGGGCACGGCGAGCCGAGCATGGGCGCGTCGAGCACGGGCGCATGGGCGGCGCCGGTGCGGGTGGCGGTGGAGGTGCTCTGGGCGGTCGAGGACGGGCGCGTCGAGGTGGAGAGGATGAGGGGGAGGGAGGGGCGGAGGCGGCGAGGACGTCGACGGCGAGGACGGCCGGAGCGCGAGCGCGGGGGCGGGAGCGCGCGGTTGGACTTGTTGTCGAAATTTGGCATGTGGAAGAGGCAGCGCGGGGGCGGGCCCACATGTAAGTGGGTGCCAGCTATTTCTGTGGCGCATTAGCCCGCGGATGCGCCACATAAATCTAATATTCTGTGGCGCACGGGCAAAACGGTGCGCCACATAATGTTGAACTTCTGTGGCGCATGCTCTGGCCGGTGCGCCACAGAATGTGGTGGCCTGAATTTTAAAAATCTGTTCTGCTGTGTTACATTTAAATTTATATTTTTGGTTAAATTTAAATAAAGAACACAAACACATTATTGGTATTTCTTTAAAAAAATATTGTCTCACACACACAATGTCTCATACATATTCATTGTATACATATATATGGTTGCATTTCTCTCACACACACACACACAAATTAAATACACCAAAAAAGTCTCTTCTTCGTCTCGGTTCCGAGCTAGTTTCTCTTCTTTCCCTTCTTCGCGGTTGAAAACTTTAGGCCGGGCACCTTGAGATTTCTTCGCGTGAACGGACAACCTTTAGTAGGTAGGGAGGTCTTCCTTCTTTGTGTACTAGTAGTAGGCATGTCGAAGAACTTGTCGAATTCCTCCTCGATCTTTGGCTCGTTGTCCAAGTCTTCCTCGGTGGCGTCTCCTTCCATTCCGATGATGCTCCTCTTGCCCCTCCTCACGACAACACGGCTAGGCTTTGACGGGTCGGTAATGAAGAAGCATTGCTCAACTTGGCTAGCGAGTACCCATGGCTCATTTTTCGCGGAGGCGTTCTTCGATTTGGCATCGGGTATTACCATGGTGGTGAAATACCGGCCTTCTTTGACGACGTCCTTGGCCCATCTCACACGGAACATTGGCACCGACTCTCCACAGTAGTTGAGGTCCCATATCTCCTCAATCCTTCCGAAGTATCTTTGCTTGACAGTAGCCTCGTCATCGCCGTAGGATAGCATAGTTACTCCTGAGTTTTGATATTCGCTATTCTTGTCCTTTTCCTCGGTGTAGAATCTGTAGCCGTTGATGTCGTACGCCTGATAGGTCTTTACGTTGTGCGGGGCCCGTGATAAGGAGAATATGAGTTTTCATCTTCCGTAGATGGCGTTTTGCTCTTTGCTAGATCCAGTTGCTTTTGCTTGAACCAACGCGTGAAGCTGGAGTTGTGCTCTCTGGTTACGTCTCCCTTCTTCCTCGGCCGGCCCAGGTTGATGTAATGTTCTCGAGTAAGCATTTGTGCTCTTCCACCCAAGTTTCGATCAATTGTAAGTGTTGTAGCGCGACCCGGTGAGCCCTGTCGAAGTCGTCCTTTCGACCCTGCATGCTGACAAAGAGTGAGCTGGTGCCCTCGCGGTGACCATATCCATTGAGCCTGCCGAAGTGTTTCCTCCTGGGCAGACCAACATCCTGGTTCTCGGTGCTTAGATAATTCTGGCAGAAGGAGATGCACTCGTAGGTTAGAAAGCCCTTGGCCATGCTTGCGTCTGGACGGGCCCTGTTGCGAACGTATCCTTTCATGACACCGTTCATCCTTTCGAACGGCATCATGTAGTGCATGAACGTTGGCCCGAGCTGCCTGATGTCATCAACGACATGGAGAAGGAGATGCACGCAGATATCAAAGAATGCTGGCGGGAAGTAAATCTCGAGCTCGCATAGTATCAGCACGATCTCTTCCTGTAGCCTGTCGAGCTGCTTCACGCCGATCGACTTCCTGTTGATGACGTCGAAAAAGTTGCAAAGGGCAAGCAGCGTATCACGGACGTGCTCGTCCATTATCCCTCGAATCGCAACGGGAAGTATCTGCGTCAACAGCACGTGACAGTCGTGAGACTTCATCCCGCTAAACCTCTTCTTCGTTCCGTCCAGATATCTGCTTATCTCCCGCGTAACCATGAGGAAATTTGACTCCTAGGAGACACCTGTAGAATTGCTCGAGCTCCTCCGGACTCATAGTGAAGCACGTAGCGGGAAGCACCACAGTGTTCTTCTTTACCCTTTTGCGGCGACCTTGAGTCCCTTCCGTCTGATCATCATCATCATCATCGTCATCACTATCGGGGCCTGAAGATCTTTCCTGACACCAAGCCATTTCAGATCGTATCTTGCTTTCGTCCCATCCTTGGTCTTTTCCGGCATGTTGGAAAGAGTGCCAAGCAGACTCTCGGTGACATTCTTCGTAATGTGCATCATATCGAGGCTATGTGGCGTCTTGAGGACCTTCCAGTACTCCAAGTCGTGGAAAACAGACCTCGCTTTCCATACACCCAGCAGCGGATCTACCTTCGGTCGTTTCTTTCCCGGCGCGGGGCACTCCTCCCAATTTTTCAACAGCTCGTCGATTTCTGTGCCGCTCCTCGGGCTCGGGGCTCCTTCGATCTCGTCCTTACCATTGAACAGGTCACCGCGTTTTCTCCACGGGTGATCCATGCGAAGCCACCTTCGAGCCCCTGGGTACACGGTTTTCGAAGACCCGGGATTCCTTGGTAGCTGGAGATGCGGGGTCTTATCCATGCACCTGACACATGCGCAGAATCCGTGGCCTACCTGGGCCGATACATATGAGCAACCAGGATAGTCCTGCACCGTCGTGAGCAACGCGGCTCTCATGTCGAAATAATCTCCAGTGTAGGCATCCCACGTACGGGCTGGCGTCTCCCACAACGTGGCTAACTCCTCTTTCAACAGCGCGAGATACAGATGTATGTGGACACCTGCTTGTTTCGGCCCCTGAATGAGAATACTCATGTGTATGTACCTTTGCTTCGTGCACAACCACGGGGGAAGGTTGTAAGGCCATACAAACACGGGCCAGGTGCTATGCGTGCTACTCTGGTTGCCGAACGGATTGAGTCCATCGGTGCTCATACCGAGCCTGACGTTCCTTGCGTCGCCTCCGAAATTTCCGACGGCGTCCAACTCTTGCCACTGGCTAGCGTCTGAAGGGTGTGTAAGGATCCTGCCCTTCTCCGGATCTTCTTCGGGCTTCTCCCTTTCCGCGTGCCATTGCATGAGCTTTGCTTCCTTAGGGTCCACGAAGTACCGCTGCAGACGGGGAGTGATAGGAAAGTACCATACCACTTTTCGAGGAACTTTCTTCCCACGGCTCTTGTACCGTCCTTGGCCGCACACCGGACATGTGGTTCTGTCCTCGTACTCGCCCCGATAAATTGCGCAATCATTGATGCAGGCGTGGTATTTAACGTGCGGTAGGTCAAGAGGGCACACGACTTTCTTGGCCTCCTCGATACTAGTTGGCAATGTGTTCCCCTCGGGAAGACGCTCGTGGAAGAATTGCATGTTCTTGTTGAAGCTCACGTCGGTCCATTTGTTTCCCGACTTCATCTCCAGAGCATCAAGCGTTACTTGCAAGCGCGTATCCTGTGGCCGGCACCCAGGATACAACGGAGTCTTCCCGTCTATCTCCATTTGCGCCAGCTTGGCTTTCTCTCTAACGGTGCTCGCCTCCTTGAGGAGCAGTTCTTGAACATGAGACTCCATCAAGGCCGACATTAGCGAGCTCTGCGTGTTCGCGTCTTCTCCACCACCATCTACTCCTTCATCATGTCGGCATCTCCTTCGTCACGATCATCTTGCCCGCCCTCGTCTTCAGGCGCAACATTTGCTGTCGGCGCTTGGTTGAAGCCTTGCATGAAACCGCGCCTGAGCAGGTGTTCCTCCAATTGTCCGGAATCAGGGTCGATCCATCTCACAAGTTTGCAACTTTCGACACGGACATCGTATCTGGCGCCCGTTGCACCGAATCATTTCCGCCTTCGCTTCTTCCTTGTAGTTGTTGATTCGACTGGAGCTCATCTTGATGACCATGGTCGCCTACGCGGTAGTGTGTTATTAATTAGAATTAATTAACCGCAACATGCACACACACATACACAAACATGCATGTTCGACGAAAAAATTCGGCATGACTTCCCCTAAAAGTAGGACATATGGGTGGTGCAAAAATTTACCGAAATGGAAATGAATCAACATTTCGGCAAACATCCATGCACCACACCGGCCAAGGCAACAAAAGGCAACAAACATGCAAAGATTCATGTATAAACATCCATCGTCGCGCCATATACGTGCAAACATCCATACACACCGCCGGCCACACAAAACATGCATATATATATATATATATATATATATATATATATATATACATATCCATCCAACAATACCCACCTAGTAGATCTAGATCCGTTACCGAGACGTGACCGTGATCGATGAGAGAGTGTGTGGTGATGGAGGGAAAATAGTGGAGAAAAAGAGATGTATTGGGAGAGGAGGAGAGTATGTATGGAGGCTCTCCCCAAGACCTCACCAATTATATAACAAACAAAGTAGGTTTAACTACAAATAATAGAGAAAAGTGTGGGCAAAATGACATGGGAGAGAGGAGGAACTCGAGCTAGCTAGAGATGGGGGAATAGAGAAGGTCACATGGGGAAAGTGGGGGTGCCACCTTTTTGTAAATCTAGCGCCCACTTTCTGTGCCGCACGATGCTCTGTGCGCCATAGAAAGCCTACGTTCTGTGGCGCATGGTTGCTGATGCGCCACAGAAAGCCAAGTTTCTGTGGCGCACGGGCTAGATGCGCCACAGAAAGAAGAGTTTATGTGGCGCATCAACATGCATACTTTCTGTGGTGCATCGAGCACCGTGCGCCACAGAAATTGCCCAGATGGATCTGGTCCAATGATTGGCCGTGGGTCCCATAGAATTTCTGTGGCGCATGTGTAGACGTGCGCCACAGAACCCATGCGCCACAGAAAGTCAAATATTTCTGTGGCGCACCTTGCTCCATGCGCCACAGAATTAATTCTGTGGCGCACCAATTAAGGGTGCGCCACAGAATGTCCGTCTACCTATAAGTTTTTCTCTACTAGTGGAAGTACAACACACCATCGGGCAGATTGGCATAGACATGATCGACATTTTGGATGATAGACCAGTATGGGCCACTAACAGAGGATCATCTGTCAAGAAGCGCTTTAGACCTTTAGTACCAACAATCTCCAATCTCCTGAGCACAAGAGGTTCGTGTGGATGCAACCAATGTGAAAGTTCAGGTGAAATTCTTTCATCTGAATGCACGTTGTGCAACGAAGGGACACCTTGTACAACTTCCAAATGAAATCAATGGAGAACTTGCAAATCTTCAAGCTTTTTCTCGAGTTTTGAGACCCGCATGAGCAGTATGTTCCTCTGAACTCTAAATTCTTTAAGTGCATGTAAGTTCACAATTTTTTCTAGGTTATCAGCATGATCTATCCGCAAGCTTGTCTTGTGACGTAAAATGCTCGAGCCAGGGGCAGTGAATCCAAGTTGTGGATCCTGGCTGGCGTCAGGCATCTTGTCTCAAAAAAAATTGGCGAGTTTTTTTAGACACACACTTGAAAACTACATTTTTACGGTTTACCTTTTTTTTAGAAGAACGGCCGAAGCACTATTGCATCAAGTTTCAAAAGTCTACAAGGATATCAAGATCTACATGTGGACTAGAAGTACTACGTTTTGTTGGGAGCACTATGTGACAGTGTTGCTCTTGCAAGGAGAGTCATTTGACATATATATAATGGGCCAGTCGACTCGGTTCGGCCCATAATGCAGTAATTTCATGGGCCATAATAAGTAAGTGCCGGAGGTATTCGTGCCGGTGAAGCGACCCAATTCATCCGAAAATGGATATAGATCGGCCGGAAAAATCTATCTCATCCAGGGGCACAACCCTAGTACGTACGTAGCTCCCGATCTTCAGCTAATCAACCGCACCCAGCCGCCGCGTGCACAGTAGGTTACGATGCTGCGATCGCTCCTAGCTCGCCCTCACCCTCTCCTCTCCGATCTCCGTCGCCACGACTGCCGCCGTTCAGTGGCTCTGCTGGGACGCCGTCCCGCAGATCAGATAATCTCGCGGAGCTACACGTCATCGGAGGACGAGACGGGCAGCGATGCTGATGGCCCTCCGGAGGCCAAGCCTGCCGTGGCGTCTAACTCCTACGGCCGATCGTCACCCAACAACCACAAGAAGGGGCACCTGTACGTGGTGCTGGACGACTGGAAGAAGGGGTTCAGCATCCACAAGCTGGACCTGCACGACGGGTCGGACGGTGGCGACCTAACCCTGCGGCCTCCGGTCCACCGCCAGGCGACAGAACACTCCTTTTACTGGAACTTCGCCGCCATGGGCAGCAAGATAGTCGCCGCTGAGGAGATAAAATACGAGAAGATGGGCAAGAATGGTGTCACCCTTGTCTACGACACCGAGACGGCGGGGCTTTCCATTGTTCCTCATCTCCCAGCAGCGGTTTGTGTCCCCTGGTTCATGGCCGCCGCTGCGAGGAATGTGCTGTACACGTTCGACGACATGGAGCAGGACAATGTACGCATGTATCGCCTGGACGAGGCGCCAATCGACAATTGGTCTTGGAAAAGTGTCCCGTCACCACCCCCGTTCATCAACTCCGGAATGGGGATGATGAGGTCAATCGCGGTGCACCCAGAGGGAGGAGGGCGCACCATATTTGTGTCCGTGCGCAGTCAGAAGCCCACACTGAACCCCTATACGGGGCACACCTACTCTTATGACGCCGGGAGTGGCGAGTGGATGGACCATGGTGAGTGGGGTATGCCGTTTTATGGCCAGGCTCACTACGACGTCGAGCTCGACGCGTCGGTCGGGATCCACAACAACTACGAAAGGCGCTCAAGTCTGGATGGCCACATCTGCTCTTGCGACGTGGTATCTCCGACGGCAGCTCCCCGCGTCCCGCCTGGAAGATATGCGAGGAGAGATTGTTCAATCCTATTAGAGAACGTGCTAGCCTTGTGTACATGGGTGAAAATACCTACTGCATTGTTAAGAGCGTGGAGCTAGAGGCATTCAAGAGTAGACGCCGTGTCGACACTGGCAACAAGTGCATGATCAGTTTGTCCATCTTCCGTCTCAAATATAACAAGAATGGCGAGCTCACAATAACGGCGCGCCAGCCCGATCGCTCCTACCTCTTTTCAAGATACGTCCACTTATTTCAGGTACGGGCATTCTGGGATGTGACCGAGGACGTCATATTGGCACAAAATACTAGCGAAGTGTGGTTGGCACAAAGTTGAACCTCAACCCCTTGTGAATGGCTATTGTATTTTTAAAAGTTGGTTGGGTCGGTGCTTGTCAAGTTTGCTAAGTTTCAGAGTATTTTTGTCGATGGAGTAGGCAATGTTCCTTTGATGTGCGTGTTTGTTTGAGATTATGAGTGAAGTGATCGCTCATTGTTTCTCTGCAACACGAGATTTTACTTCTTTCCCTATGTTGTGTGTCATTTCATGTTTAAATTCGTTAAGTCATAGCGAATTTAAGGTGTGCTTCTATTTGACGACCAACGCGGTGTGCATTGCCCTCCGCCTGCTGGATCGGAAAGCTGGGCCGACCGGTCCAATAAGCAGGTACTGTTTTTGTTTTTTCTTTTCCTTTTTATTCTTTTCTGTGTTTTCTTTTTTCATCCTGTTTTGTTTTGTGTTTCATTCTTCTTTTGTGTACATTTACTTCAATAAAAACATTTATCTCATTTGACATTTTTTCATAAAATAAGAACATTTACATTTTTCTTAAGAATTTTCAATAAAAACATTTATGTTATTTAAACGTATTTTAAAATAAGAATATTTATCTTATTTGAACAGATTTCAGTTAGAACAATTATCTCATTTGATTGGTTTTTCAAGTAAAAACATTTATACTATTTGAACAATGTTTCAATCTGAACATTTACCTTATTTGAAAGATTTTTTCAGTAATAACATTTATCTTATTTGAAGGGTTTTTCAATTAGAACATTTATTTCATTTGAACAGTTTTTCAAATAAATATTTACATTATTTGAACTATGTCTCAATAGGGACATTTATGTTATCTCAACGATTTTTCAGTAAGAAAATTAACTTTTTGAACGATTTTGCAATAAAGAACATTTATGTTCTTTAAAAGATTTTGTTAGTAAGAACATTTATCTAAATTGAAAAACTATTAATATTTTTTAAATAAGAAAATAGAAAATAAAATGAAAAGGTAGATGGAGAAAAGAAGTAAATAAACTGAAAATAAATAAAAAATTAGACACACAAAGGAAACAGAAAAGGGGAAAAGGAAATGAAACAGAAAAAAGCGAAAACAGATAGAAATGGTCCAGAATAGACCTACTGGGCGCCCACTCAACCAGGGAGGGGTGCGCAGAGCGCATTCCGCTTCACGGCAACTAGGTTTTGCCGAACTTAAGGGGGCAAAGGGCGACCGCCCAGGGCCCCAAGTGGCAAGGAGCCAGCCCAAGTAATATGTCTATACCACCAGTTCAGATGAAGCCCACATCCCCAACCACACTCATCGCTCAGATCAGATTATCGTTGTTTCTCAAAAAACAAATCGCACATATGAGCCGCCTGATCATTTCTCTCGGGACAATTTCGTCTTGCTTCACTCTCTTCTTCTTACCAAGGTTTGTGCCATACGAGTAAATAGTGCAATTATTCAACTATTTCTCCACTCCAGCTACAGTAAGTGCTCCAAATCTTGGTTACAAACCCCATTTACTACACCACAATGCATAATAAAAAGGAAAGCCCCTAATTAAAAAAGGGAAGACAAAAGCCAGCTCAGGCGAAACCCACATCCCCAACCACGCTCGTCGCTCTAATCATATTATCCTTGTTTATTCAAAATAAACAAAAAATCAAACCTATTTAACCTAAAAAAAAAACAAAACTATGAGCCGCCTGATCGTTTCTCTCTTGACAATGCTCTTCTTTTTACCAAGTCATGCACCATATAGCGAGTAAATAGTGCAATTATTCAACCATTTCTCCACTACAACTATTGTGAGTGCTCCAAATCTCGGTTGCAAAACTTGGTCAAAACCCATTTTTTTATATCACTCTTTGCAATGAAGTTTTTCACTAATATGCGGGCAAGTTAAGAGAAAATGTTTATGATGATATAGCAAATATGCTTAACCGTTCAAGGTAGAAGTAATATGCGGGCAAGTTAAGAGAAAATATGTGTTGTCTATGTTTTGCATTACATTCGTCAAGGAGATTTCATTTTTTTTAAGAGTAAGAATATTTAATTCTCCAACTATTTTGATCAAGACTGTGAACATAATTGTGTACTACAGTTTTTATTTATCCCTTGATCAAATAATTGTTTTGTGTGGCCTTTGGAGTTGAGTTCTCTTCGCGATTTGACGATAATAATCTCTTATCATGTTTTGTTTAATTTTTGTTATAGGATAAAATCCCCATGGTATTACAATGACATCAACATTTTGACAGTCGTATAATTTAGGGTATTGTGTTCGTATGGAAAAGTGGAGCTTCAATGTATGAAATTGTACTTTATAGGTCTTGATTTTCTTTTAAATTTTTAAATTGGATTAAGAAATCAAACCAAGTCTGAAATACCTTGATTAATGTGCGGAGCGGGCATAGGTGCTAATAATATATGTGTGACTCATTGTATATTCATTTTGAATTACTGCCACTGTCACAATTTTTATTTCAACTAATACAATCCTGCTAGCCAAGCACGTCCATTTAGCTACATGAACACGTCAGAGTTTTTACTGATTTTTTTCTAGCAAAACAGAGTTTACTGGTACAAATGATTCATTTAACATTAGGTCAGTTCGGCCCATAATACACATCCATGGCCCAGAAGGCCAGAAGTAACGGAGCATTGCACCTTTTTTAGGTCGGTGGTCGAGGGTTTCCGTGCTGGACGGCTAACGATCCTACCCTAGCAATAGGCTCGTAGTAGCCAATCTCTCACGAGCGGCGCGTGTGACGATGTTGCGATCCTTGCTCGCCCGGCCTCGTCCTCTGCTCTCCCATCTCCGTCGCCACGACTGCCGTCCCGTGGCTCGTCAGCTAGGCCGCCGCGCAGATCAGATAATCTCGAGGAGCTATACGTCATCGGAGGACGAGACGCCGGACAGCGACGTCGATTGCCCGGAAACCAGGCACATGCGAAAGCATCTGTACGTGGTGTTGGATGACTGGAGGAAGGGGTTCAGCATCCATAAGTTGGACCTCGATGATGGTTCGGACGGCGGTGACTTGACCCTGCGGGCTCCAGTGCACCGCCAGTCGACGGCAGATAGTAAGTGGAGCTTTGCCGCCGTGGGCAGCAAGATCGTCGCCGCCGGGATGATAAAACCCATTGAGGATGATTATGTCACGCTCGTCTACGACACCCAAACGACGGGGTTGCCCATTGTCCCTCGTCTCCCAGGGGGGCTGCAGTATGGTTGGCCTCTCGCCATTGCTGCCGGGAACCGGCTGTATGCGTTCGAGACGGTTCGAAAGGGGGGCAAAAGCTTTGCCCCTATCGATTTATTAAGAAGGAGTTTTACACATCACGGCCGGGCGAGATGAAGAGGTCACCCCCGGCCGCACCCACGGACATTACAAAACACACCGACTACTCCCAGTGGCGGACCCAGAGGGTATGCCCGGTATGCCGCGGCATACCCTGGATCCCGGCGGTCTCGTGTACTAGTAGTCTATTACTGATCGATTGCATGCAAACTGCTTAGCCTAGATCGAGCTGGTCCTTCCGTGCATGCAGCCTAGTAGAAAAGAAAGGAAACCATTGATTACGCCCTCGTCCTCGTCTACCATACCAATTCTAAACCGACGCCCTGTCAAAAAACAAATTCTAAGCGGACGTGATACTCAACTATGCCGCATGCTGCGAGGTTTCCTGCATGCCGCAAGGTCGAACATTAGTTTTTCCTTCCCCACCTTCGCCGGCACCTTGCTCGCCGTAATGCTGTGAGGTTGAAAACGCCGGCACCATTATTTAGTGAATCTGTTGACGGAAAGTTATTTTGTCTTTTGAACTCCAGTGTATACATCTAATGTCAAAAATGACAAAATCTTGTATATTTTGATTTTAAAGTATGTATATTTGGACCCACCATTTTTTTATTTTTGTGTAGCTCAGAATATAAGGTATTTCAATTCAAAATTTTGCACGTTTATGGGTGACATCATAGACAACATGCAGATTTTTTTTTCAGGTTGTAAATCTTATAAATATGTTTTTAATTTTTTTTACAAAGAGCAATGAAATCCGGGAGTCCGAAATCTCTACTCGTTGGTTGATGGATTTTGTCAAATATTTGTGCGGCATACCCACTAGTAAAATCCTAGGTCCGCCACTGACTACTCCCTAGGTAACAAATCACCTAAACGCCTTGCACCCGCAAGAACCCAAAGACGAGCTTCGGTTTTGATCTTTTCAAGGAGAACCGAGGGGGCGCGTGCAAAATTGTGGTCATTGCCCGCTTTGCAAGAGAGTGCCGGAGAATAGGCATTGGACTTGGTTGACTCTCCAAAATAGGCATTGGACTTCCGATCGTTTGGCTAGGCGTTCGAGACAGTGGACTACCGACGGCTGCCGAATGGATTCATGCATCTCCTGGAAGATGTGCCAGCACCTGCAGGCTGCGATAAGAACTGGTGGGGACACAGCGACCACTGGTCCTGGAGCAGCATCCCGACAGCCTTCCCTTTCAAAATCGGCGACGTCGAGTCAATCGCCGTGCACCCAGATGGAGGAGGTCGCCAGGGCCAGCTCTATATATTTTGGAGCCCTAGTGCAAGGTTGAAAAAATGGCCCCTATATTTACTATATATCTACGCACATGACGTAAAATAATAAAAGTTTCATCTAACCACATATTATTTTTCCAAGACATCCATAAATAATTGATATAAGCAATTAAGCAATGTCATATTACGACAAAAAGTCTAAACAAGTTGCAAAATATAACAAATAATATTCCTTTCTAATTTGATTACCTCAAATAATGCTTCAATTCTTCACAAAAAACCTTCTTCGGGCATTTCTGGATGCAAAATCGTTGAGCACAATTTCAAGATCAATGTTGTCCAAAACATCCTTCTCAATACAACAAGTAGCCAAACCATTCAATCTGTCTTGTGACATAGTTGACCTCAAATAATTTTTCAGTAGTTTCAGTTTAGAGAAACTTCTTTCAGCTGAGGCTACAGTGACATGTATGGTCAAGAGGATCCGATAGGCAACAAAACATTTGGATAGCAATCTGCGGCTGTAACAAACTGAAGAATCTCAACAGCTGACATCAAATTGTCTGGCAAAGTTACTTGCAACACTTTTAACTCAGAGAAAAATCATCAAGATCAACATCGGATTTCTTTTTATGAGTATAAGTTTCTGCAAAATTAGTGCAAGCCTTCCGTAGACTACTATCATCCAAAGACTTGAGATTATTTGAGTTGAATAAGAAATCAAAAACCTTTTCAAATTCCTTCAGCTGCTCAAATCGACTAGTCAATGAAGCAATTGCAGTGTCAACAATGACAAGGAAGTAAGTAACCCTGAAGGATTCAATAGCTGACAGTTGTAGTTCTTCATCTTCATCATTTATTTCATCAAAATGCTTCTTCCTTTTACTTTGACGCTTTGTATGAAATTTTGGCTCTATGTCCATATTCCATGCAATGGCTTTGGCACTCTCAATACTAGAACTGAATCCTTCATCTCTGTACTTCTGAAAATATGAAATGACCCCTTCAATGTGTTTGAGAGTAGCATCGATGCACACAATTTTTCTTGTAACTTTTTGCTCACCATATTTACAGAAAATAGAACATCATGCCAAATAACCATACCGACTAAAGTCTCAAATTTCCCAAGTGCACTAAACAAAGATTGAGCATCACTTACGGCAGCCGGATCATCACTCTTTATTCGACTCTCCCAACGAGTATTTGACAAAGGTTTGAGAGTCAAATTTGGAACATTATCAAGCAAAATCTTCCACCTCTTAGTAGAACGTGCAAAAAGTACATATATGCGCTGTATAATACCAAAAAACGAAATAGCTTGTTCACAAGATTTTGCCATATCACAAAGAGTGAGATTCAAACTATGACATGCACATGGCATATATAAAGCTTTAGGGTTAACTTTCTTCAACAAATTCTGAACACCTTGATTTTTTTCCTTCATGTTGGAACCATTATCATAACCTTGACCTCTCACATCAGCCACGTCCAAATCAAAAGAGTCCCATGTATCCATCAATACATTAAACAACCCCAGTCCTGATGTGTCATCAACCTTTATGAACTCTAGGAAAAACTCCTCCACTTTCGGAATGTTGCTTTTCATATTGACACAACGCACAATTAGTGTCATTTGTTCTTCATGGCTCACATCCGGTGTACAATCCAATATAATGGAGAAATACTTGGCATCCTTGATGGTGCGTAAGATTACCTTTTTTACAGCATCGGCAAGGACTGAAATCAACTCATTCTGGATATTGTGGCCAAGATAATGATGATGTATTTCATTACTTTGAATGCGCCTAATATGTTCTTGCATCACAGGATCAAATTCAGCAATCATTTCAACCGTTCCCAAAAAATTACCATTATTTGGTTGATACAACTTCTCATTTGATCCTCGAAAGGCCAAATGATGCTTTGCAAGAAACTTCACTGCAGAGACTATTCTTAGTAAAACCTGTCTCCAACGCTCTTTTTCCTTTGCAATCTTCCACTGCACGCCATCATCGATTGTTTGATTCTTGCTTAACCTCAACCTTACTTCGTTCCATGTATTCATGTTTGTAAAATGCTCCACACTCCTCTCATGTCCTGTGAGTCTTCCACTGATATGCTGCCAGTCCCTCAAGCCATCAGTTGCTAGCAAAGAGTTGTGCCGATTTGATTTGAACAACTTGCAACAAAAACAGTAAACTTTGTCCACCTTTTTACAGTAAACCAATCACTTTCTATCAACAATCTCATGATTTGCTAATTTTCTGGAGTAATAATCATATGAAAAACTTCTGCCGACACTATCCTCAGGGAACTCCAGACCCAATTCTCTCATTGGCCCCTTTTCAATTAGAATATCCCTTTTGCGATTGTCAAGATTATTCCATGTTCTTGGATCATAGATAGATAAAAGAGAATCATCTTGTTCACCGTCATTGTGATTTTCCTCTCCCATACTGTCCACATTAACATTATCAGGATCTGCATTTAAATTTAACAAACCATAGTTAGTTACTTACTAATTACTTCAAAGAAAATTGATAGGAAGTTAGATAACAGAATTACAGAAACTTACTTTCATCCATGGGCTGGTCATTGACCTCAACATTTGCATTTGAATTCTGAACATCATCTTCTCCGGGTTCATCTTCTTGCCTTTGATGATTATTGTTGGCATCAACCGTTGTAAAGTACTTATTTAAAGCACCCTTTTGTGATTCAATAAATTGATCATTTAGTTTTCTTTGTTTCCTTTTGGCAGCACCGGACAATTGTTTAGGCATTGTAACACCTATAATTGTGAGAGAGTTGAATACATATAATTAGAATCCCTAAATCCCTAAAGAGAGGAGCAATTGAGGGCATGGAGGAGGGCATGGAGTGGAGGACATCATGGATTCATGGATTCGGAAATCATGGATTCATGGAGTGATGGAGGACATACCTCGAACGTGGGCAGGGCGACCGTGCAGAGCAGTAGCTGTCAGGGCGAGGGTGAGGCGACTCGATCCGTCGATCGAAGAAGAGGCGAAGTCGCTAAGACGAAGAGAAACATGCGACTCGATCGATCAGATGCGAAGAGGATCAGATGCGAAGAGGAACATGCAGTCTCGTGCCTTTCCTCGACAGATACCAAAGGCCCAGCCCAACATTTTTTTAGATGTGTAGTAATCAAATTATGAAGGAATATAAAATTTTGGGCCCCCTCTGGCCTGGTGATACGTCTCAAACGTATCTATAATTTCTGATGTTTCATGTTGATATTATACCAATTGTTACATGTTTTACATACACTTCATAATATTTTTATGCATTTTCTGGGACTAACCTATTAACAAGATGCCACAGTGCCAGTTCCTGTTTTCTGCTGTTTTTGTATTTCAGAAAAGCTGTTCTGGAAATATTCTCGGAATTGGACGAAACCTGGACAGGACCTCCTATTTTTCCAACACGTACACGAAGTCCGAAGGAGAGACGGAGGCGACCGAGGAGGGAGCCACACCCTAGGGCGACACGGCCCTCCAACCGCGCCGTGGTGGGGTGTGGGCCCTCGGGTCGCTCCAGCCGCTGCCCTTTCGCCTATTTATTTATCTTCACGGGAAAACCCTAGACACCCGAGCCTCCATCCACGAAAAGTTCCGTAGCCGCCGCCGCCGTCAACCCTAGCTCGGGAGGGTTCTGAACCTCTTCCCGACACCCTGCCGGAGAGGGGAATCATCACCGGAGGGCTCTACATCACCATGCCTGCCTCCGGAGTGATGCGTGAGAAGTTCATCTTTGGACTACGGGTCCATAGCAGTAGCTAGATGGTTGTCTCTCCACTTTATGCTATCATGTTTAGATCTTGTGAACTGCCTATCATGATCAAGATCATCTTATTGTAATGCTAGATGTTGTGTTTGCTGGGATCCGATGAATATTGAATACTATGTCAAGTTGATTATCAATCTATCTTATATGTTATTTATGATCTTGCATGCTTTCCGTTACTAGTAGATGCTTTGGCCAAGTAGATAATTGTAACTCCAAGAGTCACTATTAGAGGAATGTTCCATCTTTGCACAAAATATATCATGATGGCTTCATTGTGGAGACATAACCCCTCTCCAATCCTCGGGGGTCTCGTGTCCTCCTAGTTAAAACCTAGATCAGATGACAATCGTGTATTTGACGTTGTTAATTCCTTGGAGGTGTCATTTTAGTTTTGGAGAGGTAAACCAGGTAGCGCACTAGGCTAAGCTATCCGGTGGGATGCTGTCTGTTTTGGGTGTCGTCAATTGGCGTGTGAGTAGGCTTGGTGTGGCATGCTTCGTCGTTCTTCTTGCGTTTGGCGAGGCTTAGGCTCACTTCCCTTTGGGTTATGCCTTCTCTATATTAGTTCGACCCGTAATGCACATTCAAGGCCCAGAATTACGGACTTCGCACTTTGCAGCATTCGATCGTACGTCATCTTGGATGGCATGCGATCGTACCATCGGGAGGCAACCCTAGTAGAAACAGCTCCTGATCTTCCTCGCTACTAATCAACCGCGCACAGCCGCCGCATGCACCTCAAGTCACGATGTTGCGATCGTTCTTCGCTCGTCCTCAGCCTCTCCTCTCCCATCTCCGACGCCACGATCGCCGTTCCGTGGTTCAGCTCGGCCACCACGCGGATGAGATCCAGGCGCGCGGCTACTCGTACACGTCGTCCGAGGACGAGACAGACAGCGACGTCGATCGCCCGGAAACCAGGCACTGGCGGCAGCATCTGTACGTGGTACTGGAGGACTGGAAGAAGGGGTTCAGCATCCACAAGCTGGACCTGGACGACGGCTCGGAGGGCGGCGACCTGACCCAGCGGCCTCCTGTCCACCGCCAGTTGACTGGGGATCGCTTCTGGAACTTCGGGGCCGTGGGCGGCAAGATCATCGCTGCTGGGAGGGTAAAATCCAAGGAGGATGACTATGTCACGCTCGTCTACGACACGGCGATGGCGGGGCTGTCCATTGTCCCTGGTCTCCCAGCGGCGCTGCGTCATGGTTGGGTTCTCGCAGCGGCTGCCGGGAACGGACTGTACACTTTGGAGAAATACCATGGAGGTATGCATCTCTTGGAAGATGCGCCAGTACCTGCAGATGACAAGCACGGTAGCGAGGCATTCTGGTGGGGAACCGCAGACCACTGGTCCTGGAGCAGCATCCCCACACCGCTCCCTTTCAACGCCCGCTTCGTGGAGTCAATCGCCGTGCACCCAGATGGCACCTTGTTCGTTTCTGTAGGCAAGTGGAACAGCGTCGTTGACATAGATGGCAACATGATCGCAGGAGACGACTGGGACCCTCTGGTCAATCGAGAGATCACGGACGACGGCTTGCTGCGCACCTCCGAGACCTTCTCCTACAACACTAGGACCGGGGAGTGGAGGCGCCACGGCGACTGGCATCTACCCTTCTACGGCCAAGTCCACTACGACGCCGAGCTCGAAGCGTGGGTCGGTCTCCGGAAGGTACATGAGCCAGACCTCCTCTGGACGGATGGCTACCTCTGCTCGTCCGATGTCGCGTCCCCCGACGGGAGACCCCTGCAGCCCGACTGCAAGCTCTGCGCGGAGGGTCTGTTTGACCCTCACATGTACCGCACCGATGCCAGCCTCCTGCACATGGGTGGTAGCAACTATTGCTTCGTCGAGATCGCGTCCTGCGAGAGGTTCAGGAGCAACCGTTGCGAGGATGTCGGCCTCAAGAGTGTGATCCGTGTTGCCACGTTCCGCCTCAGGTACGGCAAGAAAGGCGAGCTCATCCTCACGGCGCGCCGGCCCAATCGCTCCTACCACTTCTCTAGTTTTTATGAAATTTCTACACGCTCAAGTTCTAAGTTGCATGCATTCTGGATGTGATCGATCCAGAAGTGGCAGAGAGGATGAAGTGAAACACCCTGGAGTCTGGAATATATCGTATAGATGTGATTTGGTGAGACACCGTTCTTCCTCACCTTGCATACTCCAAAATAATCTGAGTTTCTCACTCTCCAAAATAAATGTGAAATGTACCTAAAGCCTGGTGAAGACATCCACAAGCTACCGCAACCAAGTAAAAAAAAATCCAACAAAAAGATAAAGTAAAATCATCATAATCTGAGTTTATATTGTTGACAAAATTATAACTGAATTTTGAATCTTGCTAATTTCCGTGGGTCTCAACATATTTTATGCCTCAAAATTTTGGATCATACTCAAATAAATAAAACCAGATGTGACTGTTACTTTTATATAAGAAACCTATCAAATTGTAATGAGATTTGTTTGAAGAATTCCAAAACAAACTCTCAAATACAACATATCAAGTTTTGTACACTATGATGAGTACAAAAAATTTCCTGCTTCCCATAGCTATTCGTTGAGTAATTGCACTTGGCAAAGATTTTTGCAGAGTACCTTCTTTGCATTCGGCAAACAATGTGCCACGTGTCGGAATCCAGTACACTGGTGTTTGCCGAGTGTCCACATGAGACACCCTCTTCTCTCCCATGTGTCATGTGTCCATTTTTCCTTTCAGTCCAACGGTCGTCACCCTCTTCTCTCCCATCTCCATCGCCACGACCATCGTTCCGTGGCTCAGGCTGGCTGCCGCGGGGATGGGATCCAGTCGCATGGCTACTCGTACACATCGTCGGAGGAGGAGCATTTACGGTGGGCTCGGCTAAAAAACCTAAGACTACATGGATTGGCTCTGCGGGTTTGGTGGGAGTGGCTAAGGAGGAGAGACTCGAACAGGCCATGGCAGAGACTCCCAACCCTGAAGGATTTAGAAGCTAGAGCGGTTTTTGACAGTCTCGTCCGGGTTCAGGTGGGAAACGGGCACATGACCCTCTTCTGGCGCGATAAGTGGATCAATGGGAGGGCGGCGAGGGATTTTGCCCCAGACTTGGTTAGGAAAGTAGGCACTCGAGAGTACAACTCCAGATCGGTGGCGCAAGGGACGATCGACAACCGTTGGGTTTCAGATATCCCGGGAGTGCTGGCCTACCAAGGAACGCGACAATGCCTTGCGCTCTGGATCACTGTCAACTCAGTGGAAAGGAATACGGCGGCCCCAGATAAGTTCAGTTCGCCCTGGGACAGATCAAACTCGTATACAACAAGGTCCACATACACGATGTTGATGCAGGGCACCGTCAGGTTTCAGCTGGCAGGTCCTATCTAGAGAAGCCGAGCGACGTACAAGAGCAAGCTGTTTGTTTGGCTTGCTGTGCAACATAGAATTGGAGTTCGGATCGCCGAGCGAGGCACGGCCTACAGCCTACAGGTGCACACACAAGCATGCTTCGTTTGCTTTTTTTTGAAGTACAAACCTGCGTACAATCAAAGGATACAAAGAAGAAAACATACGCAAATTCGTACAGAAGATTGTACTCTACTCCAAGCACTACAGCAGCAAGCCGCTGAACCACTAGATCTTCTCGACGCCGACGAACACCGGAGAAGAAGAAGCCGACCACCGCCCGCCTGGAAGGGGAGGACCTCCAACTTTGTAGACGACCGCATAAGCCACTTGCCGCAAGCAGCAAGATCTCGCCGATGAACGGGCACGGCCAAGCCACCCCACGACCAGCTCCAGCATGCTTCGTTTGCTTGTTGGTGATTCAACAACCCTAGACGCCAGCTAACAACAGGCAGGATGATGACGGTGATCCTGGAGGAGTTTGCCTCGGTGAGACACAAGGAGAGAATCAGAGAGGAGCACAGAAGCGCGAGAGAGTAGTCTTTTAGGTTTTACTTGGAGTTCCTGGCCCTAGCGTTTGTACTCGGTGCCGGTCTTGTATATAAACTTGGAGAGGGCCGTTTTGGCTCCCGGGAGCATATGCTCCCGGTATTTTTAAAAAAATTCAAAATTTGAAAACTCATCAAAAAAATCTGAAAAAAATCATGCACATACCTGACCATGGTACGCACCACCGTATCTTTTTCGCGCCGAAATGACATCGTACGCGCCCTGTACAAAAAGGACAAATTTTCTGACAGGAAATTTTGATTTTTTTTTTGAAAATACCGGGAGCATATGCTCCCGGGTACCAAAACGAATTTCCGATAAACTTGTGCCTTCTATAAAATTCAGGTACGCACAATTGCGCACTCTCGAAAAAAAAACATACAGAAAGACTCCTGTATTTCGAAATATTTATTCATGTAACTTTAGGAAATATCTTGAATGTGAAAAAGATATTCACATATAACACAAGGTTATGCATTTTTTTAACATATTATCTTGTACTGTTTAAAATTCTCTTGTATATTGCAAAAATACATTCATGTATTTTGCAATAAATTTTATCTTTTAAAAATAGAATGTTCACGGGTTCCAAACATGCGAGTTCACAAATCTCATATTAAAAAAACATATACTTCACACTAAAATATTATTAAGGAGTATATGACAAAAATAAAATGGAGTAAACATATACTCCCTCCGTTCGGAAAAGGATGTATAGTTCATTTTTGTGACATCCGTTTCCGAACGGAGGGAGTATTTGAAAATAATATTGTCTTTAAAAAAAAATGTGAACAAAAAAGGGAGAAAGAAGAAAATAAAAAGGTGAGGAAAAAAAGAGTTAATTGACCCGACCCAGCCGGCTGGCAGGCCAGCGACGTTGCGCTGTTCCTTGCTGTAGGCGACAAGCGACATACAGTGGTGGGGGCGGACTACTCTTGTTGCAACAGAGAGGCAATACGTGTTCGCTCCAGTTAATTCAGGTCAGTCCATTACCCTTGGGCCTTGGCCCGCCACGAGCCCGTCCACGCAGACCAACCTTCGATCAGCAAGGATCCAACGGAGGATCGTCGGCCGGGAAACTCGATTTCATCAAAATCCTAACCCTAGTAGTAGCTCAGAATCAGCCGGCGCGCGCGCCCACAGCAGTCACGATGTTGCGATCGTTTCTCATTCGTGCTCAACCTGTCCTCTCGCGTCTCCGTTGCCACGAGCACGAGTGGCTCAGCTGGGTCGCCGCGCGTGTTTGACCACGTCGTCGGAGGACGACACGGACACCGACGACGTCGATCACCGGAGTTACAGGAGGCGTCACCTGTACCTGGAGCTGGATGACTGGAAGAAGGGTTTCAGCATCCACCAGCTGGATCTCGACAAGGACGACGGTTCGGAGGGCGTCGACCTGCCCTTGACGGCTCCCGTCCACCGCCAGGAGAAGAAGCACGGTCTCTGTCACTGGAACTTCGCGTCCATGGGCAGCAAGATCGTCGCCGCCGGTGCGCTAGAGGCCGGTGTGGACGCCATCACCCTCATGTACGACACCGAGACCACGGCGGTGTCTGTCGTGCCCGGTCTCCCGGCGGCGCTGCGCGGTCCCTGGACGCTGGCTGTGGCGGCTGGGAACGGACTGAACGTGTTGGAGGCCAACTCGGAGAAGGGTAGCTGGTGCGACGTAAATGGCATTGGCATGCACCGCTTCGATGCTTCCATTCAGTGTCGGTGACATCGAGTCCAGCGTGGTGCACTCGGAGGAAGGCCTTCACCCGCACCTCCGAGATCTTCTCCTATGCGGGGAGCGGCGAGTGGCAGCGCCAGGGCGAGTTGGACCTGCCGTTCTGTGGCGAGGGCCACTAGACGGCGAGCTCGACGCGTGGGTCGGGCTCCACAAGATACATCGTCCCACTACCAGCTTGCCGACATGACCCACCAGATGGATGGCTACCTCTGCTCTTGCGACGTCACGCCTCCCGAGGGGAGCACTGCGCAGCAGCCGGCCTGCAGGAAGCTATGTGCGGAATGACTGTTCAACCCCGGCGATCCCTCGCACGTCGGTGCTACTCTTGTGTACATGGGTGACAACACCTACTGCCTTGTCGAGGTGGAGGCCCTCGAGAGATTCAAGAAGAGGCGTGTCGGTAACAAGACTGCCATCAATTTGTCCATTTTCCGTCTCATGTATGGCAAGAGCGGCGAGCTCAGAATCACTGCGGGTCGACCCCATCGCTCCTACCTCTTCTCTAGATTTGATGAGAATAGCAAGGTGAGGGCATTCTGGATGTGAATGTGATCAAGGCATAGGACTTGGTAAGAAACTATGAGCTCTTTTGGCCCCCCCTAACTTCATTTCATTTGGTGCAAATGCAATGAAGTGAAACTTCAAACATGATTTCATTTGGTCCAATTGAGATTTCAAATATCAAATTTTTATGTTGGCTGCCTCATGGATAACATTAATTCTCAACATCAATTGATATTTAAAATGATACTCAACATTAAAAAAACATATTTTAGTCAATTTATCTGATTAAACAGTACATAATACATAATCACAAACTTTTTAAAGAAATTACTGCTGAGAATTTAGGCAATTGTTTGATTAAATTAATCCAATAATAAATCATGAACATGACGTGAGCAGTGCTAATGACATACTGAAATTCTATGATAAAATCATGTACTAGACAAATAGTAGATACATCTACACAAATAGCTAGTACGGCAAACATGTAAGTAATCAGGAGAGGGATAAACGTGTACCCTCCAGTAGGCCAGTTGGCCGCAGCAGCGGATGCGTTAGCCTCGTCGGCGATCCTCTTGTCAGCAGCGGCCTTCTCGATGTCGGCTTCGGTGGCCATGACGAAGAGGAAGGCGGCGCGGACGTAGTTGATGCAGATGTAGTTGAAGCAGATGAAGTAGAGCGAGCAGTCGCGTAGGAGACGCTCCCCAAAAAACTAATCGCCCCTCTCCCGTACAGGATCTAGAGAGGCGGAGTTTCGGAGGCCTGCTCTCTCGTCAGCCGTGTACGCGGTGGACGGGATGGGATCAGCGATGGCAGCAACATCGGGAGGAACTATGGTGGCGGCGCGAGCAGATGTAATCTGTTGTGTTCTGCGCTGGAGAGGAGCGACCTCCCTTATATAGGCACACACACGCAGACCGAAGTCCAACGGAAATACACGCTATTAAGAGGAGAATTAAGAGACTGGTAACGGCCGTACTTAAAAGCATTTATGACAAAACGTTTCAGCTCAAATTCATTCTCCATTAAGCGCAATGAATTCTGAAACTCCCGTACTTAATAGCACTTAAGACGGACGTTTCAGCTCGCAATGAATTCTGAAAACTCCCGTACTTAATAACATTTAAGACAGACGTTTCAACTCATATTTATTTTCCATTAAGACAAACATTTCAATTGACCGCATGACAGCATGGGCCTTTAGCGATTTTTCTGGAATTGTTATATGCTAATATTTCAACAATATTTCAGCAATTACTGCACTGTAAATTCAGAAGAAACTCCAAATCATAATTTTGGCCGAAGGCCCACAACATCCTGTAAGAAACTACCAAAATAACCAAGCAAATATGAAGAGCACATGCATTTCTTCTTTGAACAAAGTCATCAAAAGCATAGACGTTCTATGCCCGTTTGCGTGTCTTATGCTTGGTTGCTGGATCAATTTGTCTATGTTTATCTTTTGGTTCTCACCACGTTATTAGTGGCGCTGGTATTCAGTGCGTTCCATTTTCTCCTTCCCAAGATTTTTCGTCAGTCTTGAGCACCTTCCAAGCTAACATTGAAAGTCGGTTTGGCAGTTGGCAGTCAGAACAGGTTGTTCTTCTTTAATCCTAGCTCCAATGGCTCCTCTTCCCTCCATCCAAGGAGACGTACATTTCGTCTTTGTCAACCCAATCACTAGTTGGTCGTTCGGGAAATGTTTCACATGACCAACGTTGAAAGTGAAATCCCACTTATCTCGTGTAAATGACTGCTAGGTCAAAAAAATTGCTTGAAATCCGACTTAAGAATTAGGAAGTTCCCTCGAAGAGGGATATAAGAGAAGTCCATCTTCATCAAGCTTGTCTATAGCATACGCTTAACACGATACTCGATGTTCATCTTCGACGCCAGGCTATTATGCACTGGACTCTAAATATTTTTATTTGATCTTCGCAGTATATAGAGGAGAACCCAAATCATTTTTCATTGAAAAGCATTATACGCCAAACCAGAAAGGGGCCACAATCTCATTCTCATAGGTTGTTGATGTCTACTACATGCTTATATTCTTGTAGACAGTAATGGGCCTCCAAGTGCAGAGGTTTGTAGGACAGTAGCAAATTTACCGAACTCAGGGAGGTAGAGGTCAAAGATATCCCTCTCAAGCAACCCTGCAATTAAAATACAAGAAGTCTCTTGTGTCCCCAACACACTCAATACACTTGTCGGATGTATAGGTGCACTAGTTCGGCGAAGAGATGATAAAATGCAAGTGATATGGATGGTAAAAGATGGTATTTGTAATCTGTAATAAAAATGCCAGCAAGCAAACATGTAACAAAAGTGACTAAAAACGGTGTTGTGATGATTAAAAACAAGGGCTAGGGATCATACTTTCACTAGTGGACTCTCTCAACACATTAACACAACTGACCGCAAGCATGATACTTCCTCCCATTATGCAACATAGGTGTTACCTGGAACTATTCTTCTTCTCGATAAGAAACAAGAGTACTATGAGTAGTGGTACAAAAGCACACCTCAAAGTTCGAATACCACAATTACTGCGTAGGTCTGTCACACCCTAAACTCCAAACACCACAATTCCACAAAGAATAACTCATGATAAATATCTAATCTGTTATCCATAGAGCCACACACAAGTACCCACACTGTCATCCTTGATACCGTGTTGTCAACAATGACTCCGAAAATTAGATAAAACCAGTTGAGTAACATATCCATTACATAACGAAGGGGATACATCATATGAATTCAGCTACACTAACAATGCTCATGATCACATAAAGATCACACCATGGGAGAGAGAGATAACCACATAGCTTCCGGCACGAGCCCTCAGCCCGATGATGAACTACTCCCGCTGTATCACGGGACGCAGCAAGGTCGATGAAGATGGCTCCGGGGGCAATTCCCAATCCCGGCAGGGTGTCGGAACAGGAACTTCTGTCCCCCAAATTAGGGTTTTTGGTGGCGGCGGAGCTCGAATGCGTTTCTGGAGAAATCCTTCGGGGATCGCCGTTTTTAGGTCAGGAGGGTCTTTATAGGCGAAGAGGCGATGCGAGGCGGTGGAGGAGGCGCCTAGGTGGGGCCCAGGTGCGGTCCAGCCTGGACCGCGGCCAGGGGTCACCTGGCGGCTGTGGCCTGTTGGCCTCCCCCGGACTTGTCCTTCTGACTCCTGGGGTCATCTGGCGAAGAAGAATTTCTGTAATGTTTTGAGAATTTTCTGAGCACTTTTGATTTTGGACCTTTTCTGCAATGCACAGACATAATAAATAGAAACTGGCACTGGGCCCTGGGTTAATAGGTTACTCCAATAAAATGTGTCAAAATGATATAAAAAGATAATAAACACATGTGGCATTGTCATAAAACAAACATGGAACATCAAAAATTATAAATACGTTTGAAACGTATCAGTTGTCATATAAACCGAATATGCATACTTCACAAAAAACCTATCCTAAAACCTATCCTAGTGCTACGATGAAAAGTGGAATGAACAAAATGATCCATGCATCGGCTTCCCAAAAGGTGTGGCACAAAGGCTTCGTCCCATGTTCCAGTTTGGGGATCAATCACTTCAGGTATCTTGGTGAGTAAACATTGTTTCCATGGATCGAGTGACAGGGATCCTGGCGCCATCATCCTGTGCCAACCAAAAGTGTTGGTCCTATGTTGCTTGACTATATTGATTGTAATATCACTAAAAGTGGGATTGGAGAGGTTATAACTTTAAATAATATTGATCCCACTGTTTTTGAGAGTGATAAAATTTATGTGCATGTAGATCATGAAAAAATGATTTATGTGATAGCTATGTTATTAAATTTGCTAATGATGCTACTGAAAATTAGTATGAGAGAGATAAATATGGTTGTAAGAATGTTCATGCTACTAAAACAATTCTCTTTGTGATAAAAGATTTAAAGTTGCACTTATTTTTCCTTCCTATGATATTTGTTTTGTGCTTTAATTATTTAGTTATTTATAAGATCCTTATGCATAGGAAGTGGGTTAGATTTAAATGTGTTTTATGTATACTTCTTGATCCACTCATTCTAGCAGTTTTGCCCCCAGATCCACTCCTCTCTGTTTTCCTGCTTTTTCTGCAAATCGCCCATGTGTTAATCCAATAAGCCAACCTACGTACCAGGACAATGGGACCACGAATTTGTTTTCTGTCGAAACAAATTTTATTCTTAGCATTCCATATAGTCCATAAAATCGCTGAAACTCCAACAGTCACCAGTTTCTTTTTATCCTTGTCAAAATCTCGGATCCACACCCCCAAAAAGGTCATGCATGGATTCAGGTTTCTTGGACACTCCGTATCAACCGTGCAACAGAGCATGAGAGGAATAGATGTTTTATAGTGTTAGCATCCCCACAAATTTTTTTGGTGGGACCCTGCCAGCCCCTTCTAACCAGGTTGTCTTTTGTAAGAATACTACTCCTCTTAGCGCAAGCCATCGAAAGATTTTAATTTTTTGTGGAATCTTGGTCTTCCACATAAATTTGTATGGATAGCCAACATCATTCGAAGTAAGTTTCTGTAAAGGGATTTGACCGAGAAATTTCTGTTTTCGGTCAAAGTCCAAGTAATCTGATTTTCCCCTTGAACCAAAATCACTTCATTGCAGATTTCTTTAATATGATTCCATAATTGTAGTGTATCCCCCCACAAGGTTCTTCTAAAAGTCATCGGGTACCATGCATTGTTAAGGACATCCGCAATTGTAATATTTGTTTTCCTATGGATGTTATAAAGACGGGAATAACTCATTTTTAAGGGTTTATCATTTACCCACTAGTCGTCCCAGAAACGAGTGTTTTCGGTTCGTCTTAGTCGCCACAGATTATATCAAGTTCTGATGTAGTACATCTCAGGAACATGCCCTATTATTATTGGTGTGCATCAATCAAAAATCCATTTCAACACCTCCAATAAAGAAAGGCCACATGCCCTAGAGGCGTACAAATCACGCTCAAAATCTATTTTTTGAAACGGGGCAAAATCTTTGCCCATATAGGAGAAGCAAACATAGCACGGCCTAGGCCAAAGTAAAAGCTAAGTACAATCAACCAACACCGTCTATTCTTTCGGAAAGGAAGATCGTCATGCGAACAGTAAACTAGGCAACAATCTCAGCGAGAGGCTTGTCACCGGCCAAAATCCATTCCTTGCTCTCGTCTCTGATCTTCTGCATAAGGGTTGACGGCATGGAGGAAGTGTTGTTAAAAACTCGGGTGCTTCTTTCCTTCCAAATTTCCCAAGTGATCAGGGTAACAGCTGACTTAAGACCCTTGGGATGCGCCGTGGGAGACTTGGTGGTCGCATGCCAATAGTCAAGGACAGTTGGACGTCCAGTGCCCATGTCCTGAACTAGAGTAGGGCAAGATAGCCAAGAGGCGGCCGCCTGTCAGATTCTTCTTGAATATCTGCACTCGAAAAGAATGTGTCTTGCAGTTTCGCTTTGGCATCTGCACAGCTGACAGAGGGGGGTGTGAGGCCAACCCCTCTTAGCAAGACGGTCTGACGTCCAAAGCCTGTTCTGCACCACAAGCCAGACGAAGAATCTGCATTTGGGGGAGCCCAAGTCTTCCAGACTAGGTTGTTGAACGAGCAAGTGTTGGATCCGATGAATTGAGCTTTGTAAGCCGACCCCGTCGAGTATTTCCCGTTCGACGTAAGCGTCCAAGTGATGGTGTCAGTGGTGGCCGGATCCATCGTAATACCCTGTAGAAGATCCCAAAGGTTGACGAACTGTGTGATGTGCTCGAGGGTGAACTCATGAACCGCGATATCAGCGACCCAGTTGAGATTGGCAAGGGCGTCCTTGACACATCGCTTCTTCTTCTTTGACACCTGGAAGATCTTGGGGGCGATTGCTCTCGGAGTGGTCCCATTGAGCCAGGAAGATGACCAAAAGCTCGCGGTCAGCCCATCCCCGATGGTCACTCTTGTGGCAGCATTAAACAACTCCCTATCAGTGTCGTCATTAGGTGTTTCAAGCCCCACCCAAGGCTTTTCAGGGGCCGTCCACTCGAACCACAACCAGCGCAGCCGAAGTGCCCTAGCAAATTTTTCGAGGTCCAGAATCCCAAGTCCTCCCATCTTCTTTGGGCGGCAGACCTTAGTCCAACTCACCTTGCATTTCCCTCCAGCCACGGTGTCACTTGCGTTCCAGAGCATGGCCCGACGAAGCCTGTCGAAAGCTTTAAGGGTTGCTTTATCAGCCTTGATTGCCGTTAGAAGGAAATTGGCAGGGCAGTGAGGACCGATTTACCAAAGCGTCACATCCGGCACGGTTTAGGAATTTGGTCTTGAAAGGGTTTAGCCTTGACGCCACCTTGTCAATGTAAGGTTGCAGGTCTACCCGTCTCATATGCCCAGAGAGAGAGGGAGACCCAAGTACTTGATGGGGAACTGATTCACCGTAGCCGGGAAGTTGAGAAGCGTGGCAGTTAGATCAATACCCTCAGCGGATGGGGGCGACCGAGCTTTTTTCAATATTCGTCAGGAGGCCTGTGACCATGCCAAAGTTTTCCAGAAGAGCTGTCAAGTTGCTGATGTCTTGAGCCTCTGGTTTTAGGAAGATGACCGCATCATCCGCGTATAAGGAAATGCGGGATTTAATAAAGTTGCCAGGCAGAGGTTGCAGGAATCCAGATTCGGTGGCCAGCTCAAGTATCTTTGTAGCGTGTCGATTGCGATGTCGAAGAGCAACGGCGAGAGAGGATCTCCCTGTCTAAGTCCGCCGTGTATAATCTCACTGCCGGGGTGCCATTCAAAAGCACCCGAGATGTGGCGTGGAGAAGATGAGCGAAATCCAGGCTCGCCATCGCGGAGGGAAGCCCAGGCGTTGCATGAGGTCCAACAGATAGTCCCATCTGACCGTGTCGAAGGCTTTGGCGATATCAAGCTTAATCAGAGAGCAGGGGTGTGCTTTTGATGAAGACGACGGGCCACGTTTCTGACGTACATAAAGTTGTCATGGATGCTTCTATTCATGATGAAGGCGCTCTGGCAAGCCGAGACAATGTCGTTCATCTTAGGGCGCAGTCTTGAGGCCATTGCCTTGGCGATAATCTTGGGGATTATGTGAATGAGGCTGATAGGGCGGTAATCCTTCAGGCAGTCGGCCCTCCTTTTTCGGGAGAAGGGCAATGTTGGCGTTGTTGATGACTTGAAAGTTGTTGATTGAAAGTTCAGAGAAGGCATTGATCACTTTCATCAGGTCATCCTTGACAATAGGCCAAAGAAACGAAAGAAGTTGGATGTGAATCCATCCGGTCCAGGCGCCTTGTCCGCCAGTAGGTCGAAAATAGCCTCTCTAATTTCTTCTTGGAGAAAGGGAGCCCTAGATCGTCCAGGTCCTCAACATTTGGGTCGATAGGTCCCAGTTGAAATCAAGCAGGCGAGTAGGCGGGGCACCCAGTGTGGATGTGAAATGCTCGTGGATGAGTTGTTCCTTTTCGTGGTTTGCCACCCATCCCCCGTTACGCCTAAGCCTCTGTATGACATTTTTCCGTCTGCGAGAGTTCACCCGAAGGTGGAAGAACTTGGTGTTGGCGTCTCCCTCACGGAGGAAGTTTATCCTGGATGCCTGACACTTGCGAGATCTCTCGAGGACCGACAGGCCCATCACACGGCGTTTGAGCGCAGCCCTGAGGGCAGCCTCAGTAGCAGATAGCGCTCTAGATTCTTGAGCAGTGTCGAGCTGGAGGATGACGTCTAAGGCTATGATGAGCTGCTGCTTGTGGTTGGAGAACAGACTCCTACTCCAAATACGAAGCTTCCTCGCAACAATCTTGAGCTTATGATTGAGTATGTGAACCGGCTGGGTGTGGGAGGAGGCTTGGTTCCAGGCCGAGGCGACGACGTCAAGAAACCCTGGCATCTTCGTCCAGAAGTTCTCAAAACGGAAAAACGGCGGCTTGCGAGGGCCACTGTGATTCGAGAGCAGCAGAGGGCAGTGATCTGACAGCGAAGATGAGAGAGCTTGAATGGTGTGGGAGTCGAAGGCGAGGTCCCAGCTAGCATTACAGAACGCACGGTCAAGCCTGACAAGGGTTGGGTCGGCTCTCTCATTGCTCCAGGTGTATTTACGGTTCAACAGTCTAATTTCCTTGAGATGGCAAGTGTTGAGAGCGTCCTGAATTGGCCCATGAGACGCAGGTTCAAGTTGGCGTTGTTCTTGTCGGCCGCCTGATAAATGAGATTAAAATCTCCGAGGATAAGCCATTTGGTGTCATCGGTGGGAGCCGCAGCAATTGCTTCATCTAGAAAGGCTCTCTTTTCAGCGTCCGTGGATGGACCATAAACAGTGGTGAGTTTGAATGCAGTTCCGCAAGCGCGCACCTTGACGTCAGCAGAGATCAGATGAGCGCCGATATGAATGTTGGTGATGCTGACGTGATCATCATCCCAAAGCAACAGAATACCTCCTCTTGTTCCAATAGCGGGACGGTGAGCGAAAGACCGCAGCCTAAAGCCCCCAATATAAGCGGCTGTCTGGTGGTCTATGAAATCCAACTTTGTCTCCTGAATGCAGGCGATGTGGCAAGTGGTTTGCGCCAGAGTAGCGTTGACGTGTCTTTTCGGGCTTGGTCGTTCAGCCCTCGCACATTCCAGAAGATGATATCTAAGATGAGGCCTAACATTTCGGCGAGCAGAGCGACAGTAGGGTTGACTTGTTCGGAGGGGAAGTCAGAAGCAGGAAACGAGAAGATGCGCTTTGCAGGGGCGGCGGTCGTGGCAGTTTTCTTGGTGCTGTTGATGGATGCAAACTTAGCACAATTCTGCGAGCTGGGTATGTCGAGGTTGGCTTTGACGGAATGGCAAAAAATTGCTTCGCGATTTTGCTGGCGAGGAGTTGCTTCGCGGAGTAGTAGCAGTAGTAGGATTAGTCCTTAAGCGCGTGCAGTGCATGGTCTTAGCAGGCGTACAAATAAATAGCAGAACGGGGAACTGAAGATTATGCGGATGCATCAATGGCGTTGACAGCCAGCTCTGTCCCTCCTGCTCCTGCCATGGCGATGAGCGCTTCGTCCGCGGCGATGACGGATGGCAGGTTCAGCTTGAGCAGCGTGCCCACAGCAGCAACAGCAGCATCGGGCATCGTCATCTTGTAGCTGTCGTTGAACTCCTTCGTTGCTTTCAGCAGCGGCATCTCCTGGACCTTGATGCCCAGCTTGGTGTACATCACATTTCTTGCCTTGTCGACGGCGGGCATCTGCGGCTTGTCGGCGAGCCGATCGCTACGGCGAGGAGGCATAGGGAGCGCAGGTGCCCTCGGTGCCGGCGTCGGCAGCAGTGGTATCTCCGGCTGACAGAACAAAGCAGCGATGGCCCTCTGCGCCAATGCCATCGCGGCCATGTCAGCCTGCACAGTTGGGGATAGGAGGAGGTCCCCGATCGCCGCGGCTTCATCGCTTGCGTCCATCAAAATGGCCGGCGCCTCGTCGGCTTGCATTGCCATGCCGCCCCGAGCGACATGGCTCGCGCTGCCATTGTCGACAGCTCTAGCCGCCTCCTCGTCAGTTACTTCGGCCTCTTCATCGGACCAGGCATCAATCCTGTCGCCGACACCGCCTAGCTCCGTCGTGGTGTCTCCTTCTTCTTCCTCCTCATCCTCGTCCCAGCGTGCGGGCACGATGCGCCCGACAGTGTCAGGTAGCCCTGCGCCAACAACGGCTAGCGTGGCATCCTCGTCCATGCCCCAGGCGCTCCCCACGACTTGATTCGTGTCGCCTGCCTCCTCCTGCACCATAAGCTTGTTGGGGATGAGCCGCGGAGATGCGAGCTTGGACGAGGAGGCCATGAAACCTGGCGGCGGCGACCGGAGCCCCGCGAGCCAGTCCTTGCACGTCGAGCTGAACGGCGACAACGGCGGCATGGCCTCGGCGGTCGGGCGAGAGAGCATCAGCGCCTGGAGTTTGCCCGTGATCTCGTCGATGGTGGGGCCGTCGCTTGCGTGAGGATGGGCAGCGGGGCGATGATGATCGACGACAGGCATGGCGCTGGAGGTGCTGGAGTAGCGCTGGCATGGCGTCGCCCTCCGTGGCCGCGGCTAGGCGAGCGGCGTCGCAACGATCTCTCGCGGACCCGTTCCTCGCGACGGGAGGACCCGTGCCCATGCTGTCCCCTGCTAGGCCGGCGTGAGTGGCTACGCCGCTGGCTGGCATCACGCCGCCTAGCGTCGTCTTCGTCCTCGTCGTTGCGGTGGTGGCGCCGGAGCTGATGATCGTCGCACCGCTCGCCGTGCCTTGAGCGGCTACGTCCAGTGTCGCCGCGTGAGTGGCTGCGACCGTCTCCGCGCCATTCCGAGCGGCGTCCCGCGTCGCGTGCTCCGACTTCATCGTACCTTCTGCTCCTGGAGCTCTGCGGGCGATCGAGCCGGTCAGGACCCAGCGGCGGGATAGCGGCGGCCGTGACCGAGGAAGAGCCGCCGGCCGGCCCGCCATCAATGACTCCCTGCTTCCACTCCGGCAGGTCGCGCACAGCTGGCTTGAAGTTGGATACGGCCGAGCCGCCGTCCATGGCTGGCGTTGCCGTGAAGTCCTCTATGCGCTCGACGTGGATCAACACCTTGAAGGTGAGCCCCTTCTTCCACTGGTCTGGCCGGTCCTCAGCGACGCGGACGACGGAGGAGAGGGCTCCCAGCGCCTTGTTGGCGAACGTGCACCAGAGCACCTTGGGGATCAGCTACGGGTCCGCCATCCACGCCCAGAGGCCGAAGACGGACGTGTTCTCCATGGTCGTGAAGCCATTGTCATAGCTCTGCACCGCGCACCTTCGGCCTATCACCCTGTCGACGGTCTCCGGGTGCCACGAGTACGGCGGCAGGCCCTCCATGGCGAGATGGACGCGGTACTGGAGGTCGGCGTTGTAAGCTTGGCCGACGGAGCGGTATGGCCGGTAGTGGATGTCGAGCCCGTAGCGCATGAAGGAGGCGTGATCCTTGCGCAGGACCTCGTCGCGCAAGCCAGCCGTGTCGAACTTGATCAAATAGGGCTCCGGGAAGTGTTTGCTCACTGCGAGTTGGGCGGCGCCAAGGCCGAATTCCCTCCGGAAGGCCGCCTCGACCGACAAGCGGTCTGTGCCGGGCGGTGGCTCGAGCACCCAAACGACCACCGCCGTGCGCGCCCAATCGACGCGCGCGGAGTCGAGCTCGAGAGAGGTGGCCATGACGTAGTGGTCGACCTCCGGGCGCGTGGCCGGAGCGCCGAGGTAATCCATGCCGCGCGTGGCGGAGTCGCCGATCATCTCGAAGCTACGGAAGTTCATGCCGGCCGCGGGGTGCGGAGCACGGGGCGGAAACGGTGCGGGCGGGGAGCTCGCCGGCAGCGACGGCGTGGGGAGGTGGCGGCTTGCACGCGGCGAGGGCTTGGGCGCGGCGGGGACGAGGAGGCGTTGCGGAGGGCAGTCCCTTGCCTAATGGCCCGAGCGTCCGCACTGGTCGCACTTGACGGGGTCGCGGCAGGCGGAGGTGATGTGCTCGTGGGGGCCGCACCGGCGGCAGGGCAGAGATGATTTTCTTGGAGGGGATGACCGAGCGGAGCGGGAGCTGGAGTGAAAGGGCGGAGGAGCGTTGAGGTGGTGAAGTGGGCGACAGTGCGTCGGGCGGAGGCGTAAATGTGAGCCGTCCCGTCGCGCCGAAAGCCGAGCCTGACTGCGCCGGCGATAGGTGGCGAGCGTCCACCCAACCTCCACCGGGGAGGACGGCCTAGAATCCCTCAGCGCCGGGCTAGCCACAGCTAGGCGAAGTGACCCGGCATGGAGGCATGGCGTAGTGGATGCAGGGTCGAGTTGAATGCAGGGGGCGGGGATGGAGAAGGAAACCGTCTTCCTTGGCCTGGAGGTCGCTCGGGCATTGAAGGCGGGCTGGTGGCGCAGGATGCCAGCACGGCGCGGATCCACGCTGGGGCAGCCGCGCATGCGCCATGCCACCAGAGCCGCATTTACTCCGCGGCAGACGCCCTCCGGTGGCGTGGCAAGGACGAGGTCCGACACAGCGTGATGACGAGCCGCTGCAGGAATCCTATTGACGAAGGCCGGTGGAGAGCGTGTTGTCGGAGTAGAGCGCGTGGCCGTGGCAGAGGCCCGGCACGCCGGCCGGGCGGGGAAGCCGGCGTTGACCGATCCCGATCTAGATCCAAAATCTAAAATGGAGCGCGTGGTTGCGGGGCCGAAATACGCCGGGCGGAAGTTGGCGGGCATGGTGGCAGGGGGTGGTGGGAGCTTATTGGGGGTGCCGTCACGGCCGAGGCCGGCGTGTGCGGCCGGCGACGTCGGCGGCCGCCGGCCGCGTGGGCAATCGCCCAGCGCGTCGCGGGAGCTCCTGGAAACGGTCATTTTTTTACGCTCAAAATTTAAAGGGCAGTAGCAAAAAACGGCGTGGCAAAGCGCGCTAGGTCCATTCAGTATCAGCTACGGTACGTGCGGGTAATTAAATCTCGCCATCCAAGACTACTTGTGTGTTGTGGAATCTCCACCATTGAGGTATACCGACTCCATATGTAGATATGGACTATAAATTTGGTATTCTCTCTTCTTTTGGTATATTCTCTCTCCGAATCTGTGACGAAATGTTTTTGATAACCCCAAGCACCGCGTACGATCCATTGATCCATAGGAAAACGTGTATATATAATCACACGTTCGGACGCAACCCTAAACCCTGCCCTGAAACGCCTGCCACCACAAGATCTACGTCCTCTACATCGACGAGCTTGAGCTTTTTGCGTTCTTCGTCGTCGCTCGAGCAGAGATGAACCAGGACCAGCAGATCAACGACGACACGCCCAGACGGCTGCTCTCCCACTCGGTAGTCATCGCGGCGGCGATCCCCGTCCTGCTATGGTTCTCCGGCGGCGAGGCGCTGCGCTCCGCGTGGAGCCTCGCGCTGTTCCTCATCCTGTACCTGTTTTTCTGCTCATGCCTCTTCTCCGCCGCGGGTACTCGTTTGACCACGATATTCCTCTCCCTCTCCTGCCCTCTCCTCCTTGCTTACACCACGTCCTTGCTTAGCGACAAGGTCGGCATGGTCATCATGCTCCTTGACTCGCTCCTAGCTGCTGGGTTATTCGGAAGTACTCTTGCCCAGCACAGGGAGAGTAACGGCACCGTCGCTGCCGCGGCCACCGTCGTTCCCCCGGCCAGCGAGAGGCGGGACGCCGTGGTTCCTTTTATCGCTCTTCTCGTGCTTGGTTGCGCTGTCTGGATCGCGTGGCTGGTGTGCCCAGCCGCAGGCAACTCCGTGTTGGACGCTATGGCCCTCGTCTTGATCCCCCTCGCTGTGGTCGTCTTCCTCTCCACGACGTGTGTACTCCTTCTGTTGAATGGGGCCCTTCTCGGGTACGAGATTTCCACTTCTGTCCCTGTGACGTGGATGTGTCTCACGTTCATGCTTGTCCTACCATCTCATGCTCTACTCGGCGAACTCGGTGGATTCATTGTTCAATGGCTGTCTGTCGTGGTGCCCACGGTGTTCCTTGGCTACTGTGTCCGCCTTCACGTCTCTTCCGAGCACATCGTGCACACAAGGTATAAATTTCCCCGACTCATAACTTCGTCCGTTTATTGTTCGTATTGATCAAACAAATTGGCTAAAGACTAATGCCCTGCTTGATATCTTTTACGTTGAAGCCACCGCCCCATACCACCGTTGGATGGCAACAACGACAGTATCACAGTACAAGACCACCAGATGACCACCTCTGCAACCCGTGTGGCGGACCTGATGGAACCAGCAGATAATTAATGAAGGCAGAAATAATGTGCTAGTGAGAGATCGAGATCGTATGATTAGCTATTTTTACATCACACCTGTACTTTTGGCCAGTCATCAGGCTAGGATATTTATCATTAGCCTCATCAAAGTTTCAGTATACTTACATGTTATGTCAGACTAGCAGAGTGCTATAGTTTGTTTGCTATGGATGTTAAGACTCGATGAATGTTTTTGTCTCTTGGTCACTTCGTCTTGACTGTACACCTACACGTGATATGTTTGTGTGAATCTGTAGTGTGAATCTCAAATATATCTGCTACGATTGGTAGAGGTATTGATCTTAAACTGATCTGGTACACACTCCGGACAGTGAAATTTTAGGGTTCCATGCCAAAAAAAAAAAGATCTTCAGGATATAGCTTCTATACCAAAAAGTGAGAAGTTTTTTTTTAAGCGGGCTACATTCCATGGGCCATTGTTAGTAGGGAAAATTTGCCAGTGGACATCGTTATTTTGTGACCTTTGCCCAGACACACTAAACTTTCACGCCTTTGCTCAGTACCATTACAATTTCATGGTCATTTGCCGTAACACACTGCACGTACTAAAACGGAAAGGTTGATCAATTGACCGTTTTAAATTCTTGAACCTCTCATTTTTGTTGATTTCAACTATTCGCGCGAGGAAAAACTTCACAGGTTATATTTCTGTTACGTCTTCAGTAGAGGAATAAACGACGGACCTTGGAGCCAAGCGGCCAGTCCCCTCGGACCGGCCACATCCCGCGCCGAACGTAGCGGTTGGCCGCCGATACCTGCCGGAGCACGTCGATGAGAAGGCATGTGGCGTGGTCGGCTTGTTGGTGGAGAAGATCTCGATGGCACTGGCCATGGCGACGCCGTCGCGCACACTCGGCAGGGTCAACGTGGTCTAGGCCGGTGGTCACGATGCAGCGGAGATACGGCGCTGCGTCGAGGAATGCGTCGTCGAAGCGGATGGCGCGCCACCACGACGAGCGCGGCCCGCGGGGGCTCGGGCTCCACGGCGGCGGACACGGCAGCGATGGGTGATATCATCGGCCGTTGCTCCGACGGAACTTGCTAATCCTAATCTGAACTCGTTTCGGGTACAGCTACTCTGCTAGCTTGGGCTGCTAATCGTAATTTTCGTCTCCTCGCAGTAATAGTTATTTTGAACGAGACATGAGGATTTAAAATGGTCAATTCACGCACAATGATCAACCTTTCCGTTTTAGTACATACATTGTGTTACAGCAAATAACCACACAATTACAATGGTCCTGAGCAAAGACATATAAGTTTAGTGTGTTTGGACAAAAGACGTGAAATAACAGTGTCAAGTAGCAAATTTTCCCTTGTTAGTATTACACATTAAAGGCCCAGAAGTAACAGAGTTTGCAACATTCGATACGTACGTCATCTTTGATTGCCTCTATTCGGTATGGAAAATCGATCCCATCGAGAGGCACAACTCTCCTAGAAGGAGCTAGCTCCTGATCTTCCTCGTACATCCGCCGCTTGCACCACAAATTACAATGTTGCGATCCTTCTTCGCTCGTCCTCACCCTCTCCTATTTCATCTCCGTCGCCTCGATCGCCGTTCTGTGGCTCAGCTTGGCCGCGCCACGGATGGAATCTAGTCACGCGGCTACTTGTACACGTCGTTCTTCCGGACAGCAATGTCGATCGCCCGGAGGGCAAGGACAGGCGCCAGCATCTGTACGTGGTGTTGGATGACTGGAAGAAGGGCTTCAGCATCCACAAGCTGGACCTTGACGACGGTTCGAACGGCGGCGACTTGACCTTGCTGGCTCCGGTTCACCGGCAAGCAACGGGGGGGGGGGGGGGGGGGGGGGTGAGGGGGGGGTTCTAAGTGGGAGTTCGCGGCCGTGGGCAGCAGACTACAGGAATGCTGCTCTGTGCCGACAGCCAAACCTATGCCGACGACTTTTTATCGGGGCCGTCGGCATAGGCTCCGACGAGGCCAGCCCGTCGCCCTGGCCGTCGGCATAGGAAAAGCCGTCGGCATAGATCGGACATAGGGCTGTGCCGACGGCAAAGCCGTTGACATAGGTTCACAAGGCTATGCCGACGGCTTTGCCTTCGGCACAGCTATGTTTTTTTCCTATTTTTCATCTAATATGGAAAAATTCATATCTTTAAATCCGTAAATCGAAATTTCAAATAAAATATCTAAATCGATTAGAAAAATGAGAGGAATCCAAATATGACATCCATATCATCTTTTCCGTCATGTTTATGACTTTTTGCAACATATTTTTGGTACTTGCTTAATAAAAAAGTCATTTTTGGCACTTAAAAAATGGAAAATGATATTTATAATAATAATATAAAAATTGTTTTTGGCAACAATGTTTGCCATACTAAGACACACCTATGTGTCAATATATGGACACTTTATCACAAACTATGGTACATGGTCCATTTTGACCATTTTTTCAAAAAAATAAAGAAAGTGAAAAAATACTCAAAAAGTGAAATCCTTTGGCATGGACTCCTTTAATGTGTACTAGTTACTAGGAACAATGATAAACCTAAGTTTTGACAAAATTTTCAAAAAACTTTTTCACAAAAATGTCAATCATCTATAGACATGTATAAGTTTCGAGTCAAATGACCTAGACATGATCATCCTCGTGCCATAGTTTGTGATAATGTGCCCATATTTGAGATATAGGTGTGTCTTGTTATGACAAACAATGTTGCAGAAATGAGTTTTTCAAATTATGTTTATAAATATCATTTTTTATTTTTTTATTGTCAAAAATGACATTTTTTGTGAAGCAAGTACAACAAATATGGTGCAAAATGGCACCCATCCAATTATCACACAAAGTAGGCCATATTTTATCGATAATCCAGCAATATTAGGAATTTTCTCGGTTTCTACCTCATTTCGCCTATTTAAATGACTTTATGCCTATTTTCCGAAAGTAATTCAATTTTGAACTACAAGTGTGTGATAGTTTGCTCTGAAATTTTTACAAAAATCATTTTAAGATACACCAGTAGTGGTTATATCACAGAACTATCGATAGTTTTGAAAAATGCGACCCCTTTGGATGAACAGGCACGCCGGCCATTTTGACTGTTTTTTCAACAAAATAAAAGAAAGTGAAAATACTCAAAAATGAAATCCTTTGGCATGGAATCCTTTTATGTGTACTAGTTACAATGAACAATGATAAATCTGAGTTTTGACAAAGTTTCAAAAAAACTTCTTCACAAAAAGGTCAATCATCTATAGACATGTATAAGTTTTGATTCAAATGACCTAGATATGATCATCCCGTGCTATAGTTTGTGATAATGTGCCCATATTTGGCACATAGGTGTGTCTTGGTATGGCAAACATTGCTGCCAAAAATAATTTATAAAATATTTTTATAAATATCATTTTTTTTCATTTTTAAGTGTCAAAAATGACTTTTTTATTAAGCTAGTACCAAAAATACGTTGCAAAAAGTCATATAGATGATGAAAAAGATGATATGGATGTTATATTTGGATTCCTCTCATTTTTCTAGTCGATTTAGACCTTTTATTTGTTAAATTTCGATCTACGAATTTAAAGATATGAATTATTCCATATTAATGTAAAAAGGAGAAAATAAAGTAAAATAAATTTTATTGTTATTTATTCAAAAAATATTATTACATAATCATGTTACTTATTCAAATAAATTTTCAAAATTTAAACAATAAAAAGTGTAACATCATGACCCATGGGTTAATACGGTTGATAGGATATTAATATCAGTAAGTTCTAACATCTCATTTGGAAGCTAATTTGGAAGGAACTCAAAAGTTAAGCGTGCTTGGGCTAGAGCGATTTGATGATGAGTGACCGAACGGGAAGTTTGACTAAGGTAAGTACTTTGACCTGACATTAAATGTGTGGCTAAGTGAGAAATTCGAAATTTGAAAAAAAAAGTTGGAAAATTCGAAGTAAAATTGAAAAAAAAAATTTGGAACAAGTAATTTTGGAAAACAAAATGCCGACGGCCTCTATGCCGACCGGACGGGAAGTTTGACTAAGGTAAGTACTTTGACCTGAGATTAAATGTGTGGCTAAGTGAGAAATTCGAAATTTGAAAAAAACAAAAGTTGGAAAATTCGGAGTAAAATTGAAAAACAAAATTTAAAAAATTTGGAACAAATAATTTTTGAAAACAAAATGCCGACGGCCTCTATGCCGACTGTGCTAACGGCTTTGCCGTCGGCATAGCCTATGCCGACGGCATTCTGGCTATGCCGACGGCAAAAAGCCATCGGCACTGCTCTTCGTTTCTGTAGTGGCAAGATCGTGGCCGCCGGGAGTATAAAATCCAATGAGGATGATGATCATGTCACGCTTGTCTACGACACCGAGGCGGCGGGGCTGTCCATTGTCCCTCGTCTCCCACCGGCTCTGCATCGTGGTTGGGCTCGCGCCACGGTTGCAGGGAACCGGCTGTACACGTTCGAGCACATCACTAGGCCTATCTGGGTGTACGATAGAGCTGGTATGCATATCTTGGAAGATGCGCCCGCACCTGCAGATGACAAGTGTGCCCAGGCGTTCGGGAGGGCAACCAGAGACCACTGGTCCTAGAGCAGCATCCCGACTCTGTTCCCTTTCAACGTCCACACCGTGGAGTCAACCGCCGTGCACCCTAGGGGGCACATTCGTATATGTCAACCGAGCGAGCACAAACGACAGCTCCATTGGCACATTCAAGACATTCTCCTACGACACCGGGAGCGACCGCGAGTGGAGGCACCATGGTGACTGGGATCTACCATTCTATGGACAGCCCACTACAATGCCGAGCCGAGCTCGACGCGTGGGTCGGGCTCCAAGAGATGGAGGTGGAGGCGCTCTCTGTGCGTAGGAGCGGCAGGATCACCAAGCTGCACCCGGAAGGCGCCAACATTGAGCAGCTGGCCAAGGAGGCCGTGGCGCGCCGCCTCGGCTCGCGGCCTGAGGAGGCTAGTCCTTCAGAGCGCCGACGGCAGGAACACTTGGCCATGTTCGATGGTCCCATGTCGGATCAGGAAGCGGCGGACATCGACCACCTTGTCCTCTCCGTGAAGAAGCCCAAGAAGAAGAAGACGTCAGGGACCGGGATGGTGTGGCAGGTGTCGCCAGGGGTGGCCTAGATGCTGATGTTTCTGATACCTGGGCACTCCTCCTTGTCGATGCTACAAGGAGGGTGCTGCGTGACCGAGCTGGTGCACCACGCAGCTGCTAGGATGGCATGTCTGCGCCTTGCTGTTCGAGGTAGGTTTTGGTCATGGCGAGCATGGGCGGGTTTTCCACCCGAGGCTAGGAGAATGGCTAGCAGGGCCTTCTTCCACTCGATGTGGGGGTTGTGGATGGAGAGGAACCGGGGACCTACCGTGGTGTGGCGATCTCGCCTATGGATGTGGTGGCTTTGGTGCAGTAAGAGTGGGCGTTGCGGGCTTTCACCTACGTGTAGGAATACTTATCCTTGAGACTAGTTTTTTGGTTTTCGCCTGTAAAGAAATTTTCCCTATCTCAAAATTCTGTACATAAACCTCTATTCTATCTAATCGGATGGTGGATACGACCGCTTTAAACCTCAAAAAAAAAGATTACCTTGCTACGGATGGCTACATCTGCTCGTGCGACGTCGTCTCTCCGGACAGGAGCCCCGTGTAGCCTGCCTAGAAACTCTGCGCGGATGGGATGTTGGACCGTTACGCTTTATGGCCCATTGCTAGCCTCGTGTACATGGGTGGTAGCAACTATTACCTCGTCGATATTATTACACCCGAGAGGCGCCGCCGCGGGAACAAGTGTGTGATGCGCGTGGCTAGGTTCCGCCTCAAGTACGGCAAGAAAGGCGAGCTCCTAGTTACCGACCGCCGACCTGACCGCTCCTACCTATTCTCTAGGTTTCATGAACGTCATGAGGTGCCAGCATTCTGGATGTAATCGAGGCTTGGTGGAAATGAAGTCAAACATCATTCAAAATTGATGCAATTTTTATAAGGTCATTGGTTCGTTGATCGTAAAATGTGTTTAATTTTCAGAAGATTATTATGTCATAGCTTTATTTTTCAATCTAAATTTAAGAAAACCAGACTGAGGTTTTAGATGAACACGCCTTAAGTTGGTGTTAGAGTATATGCGTGTACGACTGTTATGGTAGTCAGGGCCGGGCCGGCAAAATCAGGGGCCTGTGCGAAACTCTAAAATGGGGCCCTATCTCATAAGAAAAATTGAATTAAGAAATAATTTCAATGTATATGACATAATATTTTGCACAACGGTTAAATATATCGAGAATCATACTTATTTAACTCACTTATTTAACTCCAAGTTACTTAATTATTGAACTACTACGGTAACATATATCAATTGGAACTGCCACCCGTCGCCAGCGCTCTGGATGCCATCAATTTTGTTTGCGTCTTCGGTCTGTTCGTCAATCGTCACCAGCGGCTGGTCTAAAGAGGCAGACGTGCCGACGGATAAGGCAGACAGTCCGCTAGAAAGGATTATAGGCATGAAAAAAAAAATGAAAAACCACTTCTTGATCCCGAGCTTCAGTGCTCCTGGTTTTTTAAAAAATCAAAAAAATTATGTTTTCATCTTAGCAAATTCGAAAAGCAATCATACAAGTGCATATACATGTCTACGCAAAAAAAATTCAGAGAAATATATTTTCATACGTGATGTACACAAAAAAGACAAATCTATCAAGTAAAATGAGTTTTTTTCACCCTTTTCAAATCCATGATTTTATGTTTTTTGTGTAGCCTACAGTATAACTTATTATTGAGCAAAACAATGCAAATATGTAGATAACATGTACAGTGGTGGAACCAGAAACTTCCGGAAACCTGGGCAGATAAGGTTAACATGCTATATTTTCCATAAAATTCATTATAGAAAAATCTAAAATACAAGGTGTGCATCGTCGGCAAGCCCGGGCGGCCGCCGGGCTGTAGGGGTGCTAGGTCCGCCCCTGAACATGTACTAGTAATATTTAGTGCGGCGTCACGCCGCACCCCTGTTTTTTTTTTGGCGTTATATATGTTGTAAACAAAGGTGCAGAAAATATTAATTTGGAAATATCCAAGTTTAAATTGTGCTCGAATTTGGAATCATATAGGTAGTATATTTTTCAGGTAGATAGGTTGAAAATATTGTTTTTTTGAGAACCTTTTATTTTATGCAAATTGGTTTGGTAAAATAGTTTTATGTGTTAGCAATCCAACATTTTTTGTAAATATAATTTTTAAAAGGGATATCGTTCACGTTAATTTCTCTGATGTAGTCAAAAATTGTCGTCCGGAAGTTATTGTTTTCTTTAATGTAACTATTGTGTGGAGGGTTTGGAAATATGGTAAATTTTAATATTTTCGACATGGTGCTTGCATTTTTCCGGAGTAACAATTTGAAAGTTATCGTTTTCATAAATTTTGGCATTTTTTTGTAATCGTGTTAGGTATGACACGCACGTCCGACACGTCGTTTTTTCCCCTTTTTTTTTGAATGCAGCTTTTGTGTGGAGAGCTTGAAAATATGCTTTGTTTTTTTTTCGGTATTTTGTTTGCATTTTTTTTGGAGTAATAATTCGGAAGTTATGGGTTTTAAAATTGTCCTGGTGTGAACCTACCTCTCTCTAAAACCACCATTTCAGTCACAAAAAAATATATTATGTAACAAAAACAAAGGAAAGCAATTTATATTCACAAAAAAATTCCACCAATTGCAATCTGGAAAACGTCCAAAATTGAACATTCCTTGGAATTAATACGAATTGAATTGTGGTCGCCTCTATAAAATTATAAAATGGGCAAGTCTGAAAGACCGACATAATCTTAGAAGACTTAAATTTTAAATTTGGATTTGAATATGTTGTTTTTTTGTGAATATGTTTTTTTCCTATGTGTGTGTTAATGGGCAAGTCTGAAAGACCGCGCCTGTGTGTTAAATTCTAATTTGAAGACGTGGGAAATCTGAAATGTGGATTGAAATGCTTAATTTTGTTTATTTGTTTTCCTGAAATCATGCCACAATTTGTCAAATTTGGATATTCCAAACATGTTTGTTTTTTAGCCGTGAATAATTGTTTTTTGTGTTCTGGAAATGTTTAGGTTCGAAAAATTGTTCAAAATGGAAAAGGTATTAATGTTGGTATTTTTGGAGACTTTAATTTCAAATCTGGATTTGAATGTTCTAAAGAACGCTATATTTTTTGGAGAATCAAATGGGAAGTTGTACTAAATATGAAGGTGTTATTTGGATTTGAATATGCTGTTACATGTTTGTGTGTTTCCAACAAATAAAAAAGTTGTATAAGTTTTGGGAAATAGGGAAAACAAAATAGGGAAATGAAAAAAAAGAGGGCCGAGCCGTGCGCTGCAGCAAGCAGGCCGGCCCAGCAGCGGCCCAGATGCGCAGCCCGCGGCCGCTTGGTCGTCAGCGTGATGTCACGCGCGGAGGTCCTCTGCCGCGGCGGCGTGGGCGTCGCCGGTGGCGCAGCAGAGCGCGGTCGGACTCGCGCGTACGTCCGCGGGATGCGCACGGACGCGGTGTGGCCGCCAGCAGCGGCGCCGCCGATTTTGGGACGCCGGAGCGTCGCCGGCGACCTGCAGACGGTGCGGCGGCCCGTGACGACGGCGACATCGATTGCGGCGAGGTCGGGCCGTCCCGGAAGGCGAGAAGCGCCGGCGACGGAGAGGAAGTGGCGGCGAATTTCTTGGTATCCTTCGATCTGACGGGGTATCACCGGAGCTGCGGCGCGGCGCGTCGGCGCCGCCGGCGAACTGCGGCGCCGCACGGGAGAGAGAGAGGAGAGGGGGGAAGTGGCGATGGTTTTTCACGGAGGTCCTTTAGGTTTTCGGAAATTACATTTACGTACTTCCCAGCGTGAAGAGTTGGACTGCGGGTTGATTTCCTGGTAAGTAAGGGGTTTTTTGTAAAAGCTGAACGGACGTCTTCCCAGATCGTCGGATTGCCAGCGGACGGCCGAGATCGGAGCGCCTGGCACTGTAGATTTCCTACAGTAACCACTGTAGCTAGCTACAGTGGCACGATCGCTGGGAGGGCGTGAAATCCTTCACCTTTCATATAGTTAGTAATATGTATCCACAAATTTTTTGGGGGGATTTTTTGAAACTCTGAAATGCCACTTTCAAAAAAAATAAAATAAGGCAGGTGCAGTGAAACTCGGGAGACAAATGTCATCTCTCTGAAAAATGAATTGATTAACAACATATATGCAGCAGCGTACATATATACAGTGGGAAAAATATCCGTTACACGCATGGGCAGCTACACACCATGCCATTATACGCCGATCTAAGCCATATATACCTGTTTTGGATTGATATTGTAATAGAGTAGGGATTAAGTCAACCAAAAAATATATTTTTTGAAATTCCGAAAGCAGTTTTATACACCAAAAATCCCTACTCTATTACAATATCAATCCAAAACAGATATATACGGCTTAGATCAGCGTATAATGGCATGGTGTGTAGCTACCCATGCGTGTAGCAAATTGCCTCTCATATACAGTGTCAGGATCCAAAGTCCCAGCGAACGCGTAGCGAGCGAAACGTGCCGAGCGAGCAGCCTTGGATAGATATTCGTCTTTCTTCCCGAGCGAGCAGGCGGCCTGGATGGCGAGCATAGCGCCATGCGCGATGCGGTCCAGGAGCAGCCCTCAGTCCAATTACCTTCAATTTCCAATGCAAAAAACCTGCTAACCGTATATAGGCTATGTAAATATTTGGGGCCCCAAAAATTGTTGGCCCTGTGCGGATGGCACACTTGGCACCACTATGGGCCTGACCCTGATGGTAGTATAGGATAGTTAGGATCTATTTCCATCTATTCTCTAACTTGTCTTGTACTCCAAATCGGTCCTTTGTACACCCATATATACTCGCCCATAAGGCTCAATAATACATTCATCATATTCTGTCAATCTCGTAATTCTACATGGTATCAGAGCGGCAAGATCCTTGACCTAGCCGCCGCCGCCGCGCTTCCACACCGCGCCGCCCCCTGGGAGGTCGATCTCCATGATCTTCACCGGGTGCCGCGCCGCCCGTACCTAGGGTTCGTCCGCCGGTCGGTTGATCGGCTGCCCTAGAGTCATTTTTTTTCGATCTCTAGATTGGTTTGCCGATCTTAGATCGGATTGCGTCGCCCACCGCCCGTCGTCTTCTCATGCCTCTACTCCGACAACGGCATCGACCTGCACTGGCCCGCTCCTCGACAGCCGGCTATCGCGGTCAACTCGCCGGCGTCGAGTCCGCCCCGGCCAGCTCCTTCAAGCCGGCGCGGCCGACTCGACAGCGCCGACTCCGCACCGACCGAATCGTCTTCAACGACCGCGCAGCAAGGCCGGACGCGCCGTCCAAGGGACGCCTCCATGCAGCGCAGCCGGCTTCCCTCGCCTGCACGGTCTCCATCGCCAGTTCGTCTTCGCTATCATCGATCGGGACTTCACCGACAATTTCGCCATCGACTCCGATCTGCGCGTCGTCGTCGCCGCCATGGCGCGTACCACGCCGCGTCGGTCTGATCTACCGAACGCGCGTCTATTTACGCCAAGCACGTCCCCGAGCATGCGCCTACCACCGAGCGAGCTGCAGGTTGCCGCAGCGTCGCCCCTTCGGGCCGCGCCGACGCCGCCTTTGGTCCATGTTGCCGGCTCACAACGCGCCTCCCAGGCGTGTACGCCGGCGGCGGCACCCGCCGTCGCCCCGAACCACGCGCTGCTCCTGCGTCGCCCCTTCGGGGCGTAGCACCGCGGCACGCCGTCCACTCCGCCGTCCCCGCGCGTCGACTTCCACGTGGTATGCTCCGCGCCGCTTCCCTTGGCGTGGGAACGCCGCCGTCCGCGCATGGTCTTCGTCACGCCGCCGGGTTCTTCCTCGCCTACTTCGAGTAACGCCGCCGCCGTTCTACATGTAACTGATACCCGATGACGTAGTTACCCCACAATGGCGCCAGAAAACACTTGCTAGCCCTTCGCGTGGTTACCTGCGTGAAATGTAAATGGGTTAGGTTGAGACTCCAAGTGCAGAGTGTGTAGTAAGTGGAAGACGTGTTTTCCCCACGAGGGTGACTCGAGGGTTTAATATCGAACTCTCGGGAATCAGTAGTGAAGATTTATCTTCCTATCCTTCTTTTGGTTACCTACAAAACAAAGTAAATGTTTTGGTCCTCAACCTCACCTAGTGGTTGTCAAGCACAAGGTGTGAGAATGATATCAAGATAATATGCAATGCAAACAAGAAATAAATATGCAATGGTGGTAAATAAATATGCAAGGATGGTGGTAGCAATGATAAATGATATTTTTGGGTTTTTATAATGAATGCAAGATGTAAAAGTGTTTTTGTATTTTCGGATTTAAAATGGCAGAAAATGGAAAAGTGGTAAAAGTGGTTGGAAAGGTGTTTCTTATGATTAAAAATGGACCGGGGTTCATGGTTTCACAAATGCACTCTCTCTTTAATAAAGTGGTAGACAATGGAACACTAGAGTTGACATATGAGATTGCAACACAACAGTTTAATGACAAGTTATAATTATATGGGCATCACGTCCTAACATAGAGACCTTTTGGTTATTAGTCTCTCTTATACTCCACCAAGATGCGAACTAAATCATAACACCTCAGTAATTAAGATAACTCAGAGTATAGCAATAAGTATCATGACATGAAGTTAAAATAAGAACATGCTAGATCTAGTCATGGAGGAAGTGGCAATGGTCACACCCACATCTCCGGTAGCATGGTATTTCTTTTTATCCCTAGTGAGGCAACAAAGTAAGGTAAAACACCCAAGTGGATCGCAGAACTTTCTCTCACGTTCACTGCACTAGCCACCCCCCGTTACTCCAACTAATGCACACGTTCCCCCTCACACGCTCTCATAAACATGCTTGATCATGACAAGTAAATAAGAACGGGGTACATAATATGCATCTACTTTCATAACTGAAACAAAACCATTGCAATCTCAAACATATATTAACTCATAAAAAGATCCACCACAAAGGTATTACATAGATGACCGTAATCATGTTCAGCAGCTCATACGGTACTAATTAGTGAAGCTCGAGAGAGAGAGATACATAAGTTACTTCCACAAACCCATAGTCCAGAGGTGGACTACTCCCTCTTCATCATGGAGACGGTGGAGAAGTCGTTGGAGAAGATGGAGACCACGCCGGCAGCGCCCCGCCGGAGTTTTCCCCCTCCAATCTGCAGCTCCAGGTCTCTGTTTCGGTGTTTCTGTGTTTCTGCGGCGCTCCTTCCAGAGAACGTCGGGGTCAAAACGGAGTCGGTGGAGGAAAGATCGACGGCAACGGAGCTCCGAGGCCCAAGAGGGGTCCCACGCGGCCAGGTACAGGGCCGCGTGGGCCCACCTCTTTTGGCCCTCGGGCTCCGCTTGTTTGCTTCCTTCGCCCCAAGTCTTGTTCCTTCCAAAAATGATGCTCGTAAATTTCAGGTCATTTGGACGTCGTTTGGGTCCCTGAAACATTAAAATATAGAAATAGGGTTTTCTGCCTGCGCAGGGTTAATTCCATAAAAAATAGGAAACATATCAAATATTCCCAAAATCATTATAAAACAGTGATATAACCCTTATATGATGCAAATATGACTGGAATATAAGTAAAATAATGCAAAGTTCATGTATGCATTTTACATGCATCAACATCCCCAAGCTTAACCTATACTCGTCCTCGAGTATGAAGGTGATAAAACTAACATGGACTTTGCAATTTAATACTATCAATGGATATCAAAGATGATTACTATTGCTACATAGAGTAAAATGATTCATTCTTAAAAGGAGTAGCAATATGCAAGATAGTTTATGAAGTGATATCAAGTATTCAATGCAAGGATGTTCAATGATAATTCACAAAGTGTAACATAAGAGAAGAAGTACTATGGACCACATGTATGCATAATAATAAGTAAGAACATCCTATAATGGTCATAGAGTATTGGTGAAAATCTGAATATAAAAGGTGGACACTTTGGAAAGATATATATATGAGTAGAGGTAAAGCATGAATAAATTTCATCTAACTTCTGAACTTCTCTACTTAAGTCAATGATTGTAATATGGTAATCCTTGGTGTCAAGCTCTCATTCCCCTATCATAGCATCTTGAATGATTAAGTTTAAAGTGAAAGCAATATGAGTAGTGTGCTTGACAAAGTACAGGTTGAAAGTCTCATGCCCCTTGAATACAAGTACCTACTCCATGTGTTACTCAACTTGGAAAACAAAGCAAGTTCAAGTTAAATATCATTGTAAGTAATAATAGTATCATTAAGAGCGTCAACTGGGGTACCTCTTGTCCCAGGATATGGAACAAGCCCATATCAAAATGACAAGACAAACAAACATAATGAACAATCTCAACACCCTTTTTATTTACCATTGGATAGCTTTTTATTGTAAGGTGTATCACAGAAGGTTCACCATAGCATGTAAGTAAATTTCCACCATGAATGATGCATGGCTTAGATTAGCGGCCCAGGCGTCTCTCTAACCATTTATACAAACTCATTTAAACTCACTTCATTTCCCATTTATTTCACCCATGGTAAGCATCCATAAACAAAAGTACATGATATCAACTAAATGAGATGATGTGCAATGTTGAAAGCTTGCCATGTGACAGCACATATGAGCTAACTCTCAACCAAAGACATTTGTCAAGTCCACAACTTCATAATTTTAATCACAATGGGTCATATTTATTTATGCAATGAAAGTAAAGTGTGCATCAAGTTCGAGAGCTATATAACCAACTTTTCCCACAACAATTAACAACATAAGCATTTTCATTCAGAGGTATAGATAACACAAATATCATGATAAACATACTCGGAATAGCATAAAGCTAATAGGTAGATATGGTGGACTCACTGGAAAAACTTTGGTTGAAGGTGTTGGAAACAAGTTTTTGCTTGTTGGAATTTTTGGGCTAGCAAGAGGGAGAAAGTTGACCATCTAAATGCATGCATGAGTGTCCATAGAACTAACTAATCCATGTTAAACAAGGTAGAATAACATTTAGCATCAAAACATGAATAAAAGATAGCTCTTGATAAAATATTTGCAAATTATTACTCATTAACAAGCTCATGAATCATGCAATTATATGTATCTTTTAAAATTAACTTAACATCCCTTTTCCCAATCTTATAATAGCATCCAACATAATTCAACCCAAATTTCCAGTAGCTCTCTCATATATAAATGATAGTGTGGTGGTCTCACAAAATAAAAATCTAACCTAAACAAACAAAAAGACGCTCCAAGTTTATGCGATAAAGTGTTTCGATCGAAAAACAGAAGTTAGACGTGTGCAAACCGAGAGTGTGTAGGTCCAGTGGGGTTGTCTTCACATCCCCAAGCTTATGGTCTTCACCATCCTTGGATAGCTCTTGGTGCATCTCCTCTAATCCCTGTGAAAAAACTTCAAAACACCGTTTCTCCATTTCTTTTTCTGTGGGGCACATTAGTAGTGATAAACAAATAGATTTCTTGCTGCATATAATCCTTAGACAAAAATTCATATGAATGTCCAGAAATGTATAATGTTGTATGCCTACTCATAAACTCAATTGGATCAAAAAGATTCATGTTAAAAGTTCTAAGCATGCATCAAACAAAATGGGACAGAATCTGTCCAGAAAAACAGCAGCAGCTAAACGTATTTTTCTACCCTACTTAACTTTGTCGAAAATTCCGAAAAAATTCATGCATACAGAGGATGAAAAGTTGCCATTACATTTAAATATGAGCTCATTCGGAGTTACAGAATAAGAATTAAAAATCATACCGTGCACAGATTCGTGCAGGAATAATATCTCCGAACGCTATAAGCAACTTCTTCACACCAAAATGAGTAAAACTTGGCACTTTATTAAAAATTCCAGAAACTAAACTAAACACTAAGTCTCTTGTTACAGCAAGAGGACACAAAGAAAATCACAAATAAAAACAACCGGGTTGCCTCCCGTAAAGCGCTTTCTTTATAGCCATATAGCTAGGCTTCTTACTTGGTATTAGATGGTTGGAGTGAGGTGGCTTGAAGCTTGAGTGGTTGTCCCTCTTCCTTGGGAAGTGTTTCATGCATAATACCAGGATCCCATGGTGCTCTCAAACCAATGAAAATAATATCAAGTTGAACCTAGTAGAGAGAAAAACAAAACACAAAAGTAATAACAACGAAGTCTAACTTTCTTTCTATGCATTGGCATTTTGTATATGAATGAATCATAATAAATAGAAGTTTCCAATGCATATTAACAATAGCTACTTGCAGCCCATAATTATTAGTAGCATAAAGAGGGTTCTCATCACCTCCTCTCATAATAGTTGCAAGTAGTAGAAGTGTATTCAACCATATAACCAAAGAATCTTCCAACTTAGATAGTTTAGGCAAATAAAGAGGATCATTAAATTTATTTTGGAATTCATTAGCATGCTTCCCCTTTCAAAATAGTTATTAAGATCAATATCAAGTTTAATATCATGGTTGCAACAAAGATTTGGAACTAGAGATAATTGTAAACCACATAAGTATTTCTCAACATAAGCAAATTTCTCCTCCATGGTGTAACTAGGAGAATTCAAGAACAAAGTAGGACTCTCATGAGTAAGAGTACCATCACAAACAACAATATATCATTTTTATCCTCGCATAAATTAGTAACAACTAAACATGGAGGATTATCAATAAGCATAGGACCATCATCTAAAGCATTATCATATAGTATATTTAAACAACACTCCTCATTATCTTCAATAAGAAAGTAAAGGAGCATTTTTAGTTTCATCATAATAGCGTGGGTTATCATATAGGACCATAGCATTTTCAGTTTGACACTCATCATAACATGGATTCTCATAAATAACAAAAGATTTTTGAGTTTGAGTGTTACTATCATATGTTGATGGTGAAGTTGGGAGATACAACTCTTCATTCTCTAGTTGTTCATCCTTTTCATCATCTTCTTGAGGTTTTTATCCTCTTCTTCACATTCTTTCTCTTCCAAACTTATGTTTTCATCATCTTCTTCCTGAAAAATATTAGTTCTTTCCATGCCAGCAAGAGTTATCTCTTTATATTTAATAACATAAGCATTATCAAAAAAGGTTTCTTGAAATTGTTCAAGGAGCATTGAACTTGTTTCTTTAAGATCACGCGCTACTTAACAAGTTTTATATTTCTTATTAATAATTGAATCCACCTCATGAGCTCCCATGAAAGCAACAAATTGGTCCTGTAATCTTATGTCAAAGTAATTATTATCCTTCTTATGGTATGAGGCGATTATAAAGTTGTTACTACATTTGCATTGAAAATAGAGATGCTTATCATTTTGTCTTGTGCAGCAAGACACATTATATAACCCACAAAGTCGTTTAGCACACTCATTTAGCCACCCAATAAGTTTTCGAAGATTCTCCTTTTCTTGAGAAAAGACATAATCAGCTTCTTTTAATAAATCAAGTTCCTCATGTGTAAATAATTCAAATTCCTCATGTGTATATTCATCCATAAAACCCATAGTATTGACCAAAATTGTTCATTTCAACACTTAGAATTCATTTTGATAAAGTTTTTATGTGTGTTTAATTTTTTATGCAAAACTGAAAATAAATATGCAAACCGAACTTAAAATGCAAGACAATGACAAAACAAGATAAATTGCTTTGAAGGTAAAGATGGATAAAATGATGCCCATGTAGGTGCAACCTCCCCAAGCTTAGGTGTTAGCACAAGTTGGTGATGAAGTTGACTTGGTAAGATATCCTTGGATAAACATTTCAGCAATGATTCCCCGACAACGGCGCCAGAAAACAGTCTTGATACCCGATGACGTAGCTACCCCACAATGGCGCCAGAAAACACTTGCTAGCCCTTCGCGTGGTTACCTGCGTGAAAAATAAATGGGTTAGGTTGAGACTCCAAGTGCAGAGTGTGTAGTAAGTGGAAGACGTGTTTTCCCCACGAGGGTGACTCGAGGGTTTAATATCGAACTCTCGGGGAATCAGTAGTGAAGATTTATCTTCATATCCTTCTTTTGGTTACCTACAAAACAAAGTAAATGTTTTGGTCTTCAACCTCACCTAGTGGTTGTCAAGCACAAGGTGTTGGAATGATATCAAGATAATATGCAATGCAAACAAGAAATAAATATGCAATGGTGGTAAATAAATATGCAAGGATGGTGGTAGCAATGATAAATGATATTTTTGGGTTTTTTTTATAATGAATGCAAGATGTAAAAGTGTTTTTGTATTTTCGCATTTAATAATGGCAGAAAATGGTAAAGTGGTAAAAGTGGTTGGAAAGGTGTCTCTTATGATTAAAAATGGACCGGGGTTCATGGTTTCACAAATGCACTCTCTCTTTAATAAAGTGGTAGACAATGGAACACTAGAGTTGACATATGAGATTGCAACACAACAGTTTAATGACAAGTTATAATTATATGGGCATCACGTCCTAACATAGAGACCTTTTGGTTATTAGTCGCTCTTATACTCCACCAAGATGCGAACTAAATCATAACACCTCGGTAATTAAGATAACTCAGAGTATAGCAATAAGTATCATGACATGAAGTTAAAATAAGAACATGCTAGATCTAGTCATGGAGGAAGTGGCAATGGTCACACCCACATCTCCGGTAGCATGGTATTTCTTTTTATCCCTAGTGAGGCAACAAAGTAAGGTAAAACACCCAAGTGGATCGCGGAACTTTCTCTCACGTTCACTGCACTAGCCACCCCCCGTTACTCCAACTAATGCACACGTTCCCCCTCACACGCTCTCATAAATATGCTTGATCATAGCAAGTAAATAAGAACGGGGTACATAATATGCATCTACTTTCATAACTGAAACAAAACCATTGCAATCTTAAACATATATTAACTCATAAAAAGATCCACCATAAAGGTATTATATAGATGGCCGTAATTATGTTCAGCAGCTCATACGGTACTAATTAGTGAAGCTCGAGAGAGAGAGATACATAAGTTACTTCCACAAACCCATAGTCCAGAGGTGGACTACTCCCTCTTCATCATGGAGAGGGTGGAGAAGTCGTTGGAGAAGATGGAGACCACGCCAGCAGTGCCCCACCGGAGTTTTCCCCCTCCAATCTGCAGCTCCAGGTCTCTGTTTCGGTGTTTCTGTGTTTCTGCGGCGCTCCTTCCAGAGAATGTCGGGAGATAATTTTTATAGGCGTTTTTAGGTCAAAACGGAGTCGGTGGAGGAAAGATCGACGACAGCGGGGCTTCGAGGCCCAACTTGATGGGCCCCACGCGGCCAGGTACAGGGGCTGCGTGGGCCCACCTCTTTTGGCCCTCGGGGCTCCGCTTGTTTGCTTCCTTCGCCCCAAGTCTTGTTCCTTCCAAAAAATGATGCTCGTAAATTTCCAGGTCATTTGGACGTCGTTTGGGTCCCTGAAACATTAAAATATAGAAATATGGTTTTCTGGCTGCGCAGGGTTAATTCCATAAAAAATAGGAAACATATCAAATATTCCCAAAATCATTATAAAACAGTGATATAACCCTTATATGATGTAAATATGACTGGAATATAAGTAGAAATAATGCAAAGTTCATGTATGCATTTTACATGCATCAGTAACCTGCATGGCCACTCCGACCGTCGCAGGTCCCGCCGATCCCACCTTGTCCAGGCGTCCAGCATGGCCACTCCGGACCACCGCTACCTTCGCCGCCTTCTACGTCTTCGTCCACCACGACCTCGTCGCCATCGTCATCTTCTCGTCCCCAACTACGTCTACTCCGACAACCGCGGAGGACATCGACACCTTCTACACCACATCGATTGACGCCGCAACCGTCGTCGAGTCCTTCTCTGCTAGTCCCTCTGACACTGGCGTATGGTTCATAGTGGTCCATGCCCACGCACGCACGTTACTGGCAACACTGGTGCGTGCCTTCGTCCTGAGGTTTCCCCGAGTCTGGCAAGCTCGGGTTGGCGTCTCGTCTTCATTGGCTTCGACAACGTCCTCGGCATCGACTCCCTCCTCTACGACTGCCTCGACTACGTCACCGAGTTCTTCTATGCATACTCGGCTCTGGCAAAGCCGGAGTATGCCTTCGTCCACGATGCGTGCCTTGTTTTGGCAAAACTATGGTTGTACCTCGTCCTCGACGGTTCGTACTGCCTCGACGCGTCTCCGTCTTCTTCACGCGCACTATGTGCCCGCGGCTTTATGTGCGTCTACCTCGACACCGGCAACCCCGACCACGACATTGACCACGGCGACCCCTCGCACGGCTACCACGACCAAGGCTGCACCGCCCAACGCTCTCGGCTCCTCGACATCGGCACAAAGGGCTATCACCTCGCTTGAGCACCTCATCAGCTTCCTCTACAGTCCAAGCATGTGCGTCATCGAGACCGTCCACGACGTTCCCGCTCCTACTGCGGAGGGATGTCAGCTCACTGGATTCTACTTCGGTTTCTCTCCAGTCTGACCGTCCACGACGTTCCATTTGTTCCCGACGCTACCGCTACGACTGCGGGGGATGTTATAGTATATGCGTGTACGACTGTTATGGTAGTATAGGATAGTTAGGATCTATTTCCATCTATTTTCTAACTTGTCTTGTACTCCAAGTCAGTCCCTTGTACACCCATATATACTCGCCCATGAGGCTCAATAATACATTCAACATATTCTGCCAATCTCGTAATTCTACAGTTGGACTTGTGAGATTTATAATTTTATGTTGTGTTGCAGCTGAGCAAACACAAAATAACCAAGCAAATATGAAAAGCGCATGCATTTCTTATTCACACAATGTCATGCAAGAACATATTTTATAGACGGAAGGAACCAGGTGCCCAACTTTAATAATGCAAAAACATTGTTCGATGCCCGTTTTCATATTTTGTGCTTTTGGTGGTCGGATCAATTTGTCTCTGTTCATCTTTGGTTCCGATCCCGTTATTGGTGGCAGTGGTATTCCGTGCGTCAGCCAATCAGGATTCAGGGGTGCCTCTGCCAAAAATAAAATATAGCAGGGGAACAAAAATCTACTCCGTGAAGGAAAAAATGAGAAAAAAAAGAAGAAGGGAAAACAAATGAGAAAAACAGCAAACGAATTTGTCAACTTGCATCCCGCAATACATGGCCCTGGATCCCCCAATTTGGAGCTGGTCGTTCCCGCTTGACGGCCCAGCGGCAGCTCGGTCCACCAGACTAGAGAGAATCTCTCTGCCACAGAACTCGGAGACGATGCCGTCCGGGGAAATCCATCTGATCGATTGGCGTGCACAACCCTAGCTATCTCCCGATCTTCCTCGTATAGCTATCAGCCACATCCGGCCGGCCGGCGCGCGCACGACGAATCACGATGCTGCGATCGTTTCTTCTCTCCCGTCTCTGTCACCACGACTGCCGTTCTGTGGCTCAGCTGGGTCTCCGCCGCGCCGCATGTTGGACCAAGTCGCGGGGCTACGAGTCCGACGGCGTCGATCACCCAAGCTACAGGAGGCATCACCTGTACCTGGTGCTGGATGACTGGGAAAAGGGATTCAGCATCCACAAGCTGGATCTCAACAAGGACGACGGCTCCGCCATAGGACGCGACCTGCCCCTGCCGGCTCCGGTCCACCGCCAGGAAAAGAACCACGGTCACTGGAACTTCGCCGCCATCGGCAGCAAGATCATGGCCGCGGGCCCGCTAGGCCGCCCCGAAAACGACGGCGTCACCCTCACGTACGACACCGAGACGGCGGCGGTGTCTGCCGCGGCCCGTCTCCCGGCGCTGCTGCTGCGTGATCCATGGACGCTGGCCGCCGCCGTTGCGAACGGACTGTATGTGTTCGAGCCCAACACGGAGGATGATACCTGGCGCAACGTATATTCCCCCGAAAGGTTGACGTCGTTGGCAATGGCATGCACCGCATGGATGCCGAAGGACGCTGGACGTGGTCCAGACTCCCGTCAATGCTTCCCTTCAGTGCCGCCGGCATCGAGTCCAGCGTGGTGCATCCGGCCGAGGAAGGAGGAGACCGGGGCACGCTGTTCCTCTCCGTCGGCCGGTGGGACCGTAGACGGGACAGGTACGGCAACCCGGTGTATTCGAGAGGCGGCGTTCACACGAGCGAAGAGGACTTCTCCCGCACCTCCGAGACCTTCTCCTACGCCGGTGGTGGCCAGTGGCGGAGCCACGGCGAGTGGGACCTGCCGTTCCACGGCGAGGGCCACTACGACGACGAGCTCGAGGCGTGGGTCGGGCTCAACAAGAAGCACAACTACTCTCACTGGGGTCACACACAGGGGCGGAGGCAAGAATTGAGTTTAAGGGGGCCAAACATGGTTATCAGCCATTAGGGGGGGCCAAATCTGGTGGTTTTCACTAAAACTCATTTCTTAACCAAGCTTATACATAGAAAATACGTTGGCTTATCATGGCATAGGGGGGCCAGGGCCCCTGCTGGTCCCCCCTAGCTCGGTCACACAAGTACAACGGATGGCTACCTCTGCTCCTGCGACGTCACGTCTACCGAGGGGAGCACCGCGCAGCAGCCGGCCCGGAAGATATGCGGGGAGAGACTGTTCGACCCGGGCGACGACGGGCATGTCGGTGCTAGCCTCGTGTACATGGGTGACAGCACCTACTGCCTTGTTGAGGTGAAGGCACTCGAGATATTGGAGAAAAACCACCTTGGCAACAAGTCCGCGATCCGTTTGGCCATTTTCCGTGTCAAGTACGGCAAGAGCGGCGAGATCAGAATAACTAAGCGCCGACCCGATCGCTCCTACCTCTTTTCTAGATTCGAAGAGAATAACAACGTGAGGGCATTCTGGATGTGATCGAGGCAAACACTGATGGTGGTCTGATTTAAGGTCTGCTAGATAATTTAGTCGAAGAGGGTGTCAGTATTGTTGAAGTATGCGGACGATGGTATATTTATGTTTAAACATAGTCTAGATAGTGCTAAAAATTTAAAATTCATTCTGCGCATTGTTGAACAATTGTCGGGTTTGAGAACAATTTTTTTTGAGCTCAAAGTGGCCGTATCCACCATCCGAGTAGATAGAAAAGATGACCCAGTTTATAAAGGAAACTGGTTCCAAAAATCATACAATCTATATAATGCCCTGAAGCAGGGTCAAAAAAATCGCACAAGCGAGGCTACCCGTCGCCCACACGACGCAAATCAATCAAACGCCACAGACACACACCACCTGCTCCGGGGCCGCCGCCCCGGCGTAACAACCAGGACGAAGCTTCGCATTGCCCGAAGTCGAACCAGTCAGGGTCGACGAACCTGCTGTCCACACAGCACAAGGGCGTCACCCAATCCCACCTGCTCCGGGGCCGCCGCCCCGGCGTAGCAAACAGGACGAAACTTCGCATTGCTCGAAGCCGAACCACTCGGCTCGACAACCCTGCTATCCGCACAGAATCAGGACGCCACCCAATCCCCACTTGGCCACGACCCTGCCTCATAGGACCATTGCCCTGTGGGAGACCGAGGCCCCCGCCTCGACATCCAGCACCGTCCGGGGCCGCCGTCCCGGCATCCACCTCCCTTGGCCACAGAAACTCACCTGCTAGCTGCCACGAACCAACCGCACCTTGATGGCCTAAATCTCCAAGACGACGCCTCCAAGAAGATCGCACCGCATCTGTCGCCGCCGCCCGCTCCACATGAGCTTAGATTTTCAACCGGAGTTCTCAGAGCCGCTCACGTCGCTTTAGATAGAGCCACCACAACGTCGCAAACAAGAGAGGGAACGACGCCAAAGGCGCCGCCGTCGTCGGCACTGACTGTGTAGGGCTTTCGCCCAGGAGGTCCATCCGAGCGCAAAGCGAGAGGAGCAACCAGACCAGCAACGTACGAGAAGCTGCCGCCGACCACCAAGCTCTACCATCGACCATGGCAGCCGCGACACCCCTAGCCACGACCTCCATGCCGTGCCGCTGAGCAGCCTCCGGTCCGGCGCTGCCTCCTCGGCTTCCACGCCTCCCGTGTGCCGTAGCACAGGAGCAGGAGAGGCCACCTCCTCCTTCCGCGTCGCGACCTCCGCCACCTCCTGAAGTTCACCTACCTTGACCTACTGCCGCGCCGCACTGCCAACGCTGTGGCCCACTCGGCCCTTCTGCGGCCCAGATCGGGCCCGACCAACTCCGCAGCACCGAGCCGTGCCCCGGCGCCTCCGCCAAGCCGTAGCTCCGCCGGCCCGCGCCCGGTCGCCATCCGTCGCCAGTCGCCATCCTTCGTCGCCGTCGCGGGAGAGCCGCACAAAAGGGGAAAATCGCCCCGCTGCCACCCTCCTCGGCCGCGCGCGGCTTTGCCGGCGCCCCCACCGGCAGCGGCGAAGCAGGGGAAGGCACTTGACGAGGGGTATCCTCACCAAATCCCATGGTTAAGGACCTAGGGTTAAGATTACGGGGGGAGAACGTGGTAGTGTTGGTAGTTTCGTCGGCTGACAAGCAGAGGCAAAGATTTACCCAGGTTCAGACCCCTCGGGTGGAGGTAAAGACCCTACTTCCTGCTTGTCTGTTATTGATCGTGGAGATTATGAGGTTACAGGGAGGCTCCAGCGAGATGTCGATCTCGCAAGAGCTTTGCTGGTTCGAGTATGGCTTGGTCCTAGATCGGCGCCCCTCCCAGCCTTTAAATAGGCTGGGTCTCGGGAGTTCTTAACCGACCTAGTTTTACACATATGGAAAGTTCTAAACCGACTATGCCTATGTCTAATCTTGGAGGGTACTCCATCTTCTTGGGCCTTTGTCTTTGGGCTTCGAATAGACTCTTCGATATTGGGACTCAGTCGTCACGTGCACCAGGTACCCTCATGGTAGGGTACCCGAGATGTATACCCATGTCAGTAGCCCCCGAGTACTTGTCTGACTCGAAGAATCGGGCATGGACTCTTTCGTAAGTGCACGTCATATGCTTTGCATTCAATATATAATAATTGGAATTCCTGTATGAATAGCACACGTTGGCTATGTCGAGTATTTCATCGACTGTGGTTTTTTGCTTATGAAAATCAAGGGATAATAGCTTAGCAGGCCCAGTACACTCGACGGATCGGGACTGGTTAACTACACATTCGGGTAAAACCTTACTAGCTTTCAATCAAACTCGAGTCCCCGGACTCGAATCTGGAACAGACTGGTCAGATTCGACTAGGCCGCTTGAGGTCTTACTGAGTCGATCTGCAGTATAACTTTGAACTTTACCCAACGCGTCCGTCGGGATTTTTCATCATGTCTGCTGACACTGAAAGTATAAGGATTGACGTTGCTGGAACGGTCCTTAGCCCAGCTCGAAAGTTTGGCGGGTCTTACCTTTGCACTATGCGTGCAACATCCGAGGTATTTGCGACGGACGCAACCCGGGAATGTTTCGAGTATGTTTTTAAAACTTTGTTGGACGAGTCGTGTCCTTTGTCGACTAATATTTGTTGTTATGCTATCGGGTGCGCGACACCGCTCCCGATGGGAGTAGCCCCCGAGATTGTGCTTTATTGCTTGCAATGGAGGATAATCTCAAAATATTCTTATCCTGCATATGTTAGTCGAAGAAATCTTTTTGTCGTAATTCTATCGGGTGTGCGACAGCGCTCCCGATGGGAGTAGCCCCCGAGATTATGCTGTATTGCTTGTAATGGAGGATAATCTCAATCATTTTTCTTTGAGCATCTCCAGTCGAAGAAATTTTTGATATGCTCCCGATGGGAGTAATATGCGTCAGTCGAAGGAACGGTCGAGTTACCAATTTTGTCTTGACATTGCTTGTGCACATCCAAACCAAACAGGGCAGTCGCATTGTCTAAACAGATGCTTCAATGACGTCAGGGATGACGTTTATTTCGACTGTGATTTCTGACATGCGTGGCGTGCGTTATGCTGCGATTGATGGGACGTGACACATAGGTGGGCCCATTTGTGCAGAGCTGACCGAAGACGGTGCCGTGTGGACTTGATTTAACTATACGGGCCTACTTTTTCCGAAAGCGTGATAATGGCTCCTCTTTTTACGTGCGTAGTGGGCGGAGTGGCCGGCGACGGTTGCCCTCCGCGTTTGCCACGTGTACCGTCAGATTGCGTGCGTAACGCACGATTTGGATCTGAATGGCTGTGATTGTTTTGGACTTGTGGTAAAATAGGGGAACGGCGCTGGCATTTATTTTTTACCTGCCATTTGCTCGGCGCGCCGCCCCTATTCCATTGTCTTCCTTGCGCTCTGCCTCCATTGCTCCTGTGCTGGAGCTTTTGCTGCTCTCCTTAGCCACCACCGCCATGGCGCCAAAGAGGAAAGCCTCTGCCACCACTGCTTCCGCGACCGACGCGGCCGCCGTGAAGGGGAAGAAGGTTGCGGCTGGCGCATCTGCGGCCACCGCCGACCTCAAGAAGAGCGACGGTGACTGGGCGAAGTCAACAATCAAGGCGGCGCACCTCGAGAAGTTCCGCGAGGATGGATTGCTGCCGCCGGCGGACCAGCTGACCGTCCGCGCGCCATCCAAGGAGGTACTTCCCGAGCCTCGCGCTAACGAGCGCGTCTGTTTCACGGAGTTTTTGCCTAGGGGTTTCTCGCTCCCCCTCCATGATTTTGTGCGAGGTTTGCTTTTTGCCTACGGGGTGCAGATCCATGATCTCACCCCGAACGGTATTCTGCAGATTGCGTGTTTCATCACGCTGTGCGAGTGCTTTTTGGGAGTTGCTCCGAGTTGGGCATTATGGAAATTGATCTTCATGGTCCGGCCAAACAACCGAGGCGGCCGAACCTATCCAGTCGGAGGCCTGCAGATCCAAGTGTGCAGCGACACCCGGTACTTTGCCCTGAAGCCAGTCGACTCGGCGTAGGGGTGGAGGAAGAGGTGGTTCTATGTGCGAGTCGACCAGGATGGGGCCCCAGCATTTTCGACTGCTGGTATAGCCGCATGGACGAAAGCCTGGGACCATGAGCTTTCGACTGAAGAAGTGGCAGAAGCCGCACCCCTGCTAGACACAATTGGAGGGCTCCTCAACAGCGTCACGGGTGTGCATCTGATTGCCACCTTTGTGAAGATGCGGGTATGGCCGCTCCGCGCTCGCGCCCACCAGATGTGTGAGTATGAGGGTGCGCTCGACGCCACCCGAATGAGCAAGGAGGAGCTGTCGAGGAACGAGCTGGTGTCGCACGTGCGGTTCATCACCAGCACGAAGTCCAGCGAGCCCTGCAACGTCGACTACCCCATCGATCCTTATACGGCTGAAAAGCCTTTGCCAGAGGTTAGTGAACCCATCGAGTGTATGCTCTTCTTTTATCATTTTGTGATGCATCTTTTGTGACTTTCGACTATTATATGTTGTGTGCAGGGCCACTCGACTACCTCAACCCTTCCCCCTCTTCCCGAAAATGGTCCAACCCATGAAACAGAGGTGACAGTGGAAGCGAAAGGAGGAGATGAATCGCCTCTACCTTCGGCTACCACATCCCCGACAGAGGAGGTCGAAGAGGAAGGGGCTAGAGAAGCACAGGACAAGGAGCGCGCCACGACGGACGACGTGGGCGAGGTTCCTACTCGCAAGCGCCGTCGGGCGGCCCAAATTGTGTCATCCTCTATGAGCTCACCCGCTAAGGAGGAGGAGCTGAGGAATGATGGAGACTCGGGTGCATCTCCTAAGACCACGTCTGCTCCCTTGGACGTGAGTCCTTTGAGTTCGGCTCCTCCTCCCAAGTCGGGTGAGGAACTTCAGTTTGGAGGCCCAATGTTTGACGACCTCGATAGTGAGGAGGATGAAGAGCGCAGGTATGTGTCTGAACATTTTGTACCTTAAGTTTCTGCATGTTGATTGTCTTGCTTATGTTGTACTTCCTCTATCGCCTGCAGTGCTGAGACTGTGCGACCTCCAACTCCCCCAACCGAGAGAGCTCCGACTCCCCAGCCTGAAGCTTCTCCCGTTGTGGCTGAGGTTGTGAAAACAGCAAGCACGGCCACTACAATTGAGGCCACCCAGATTGCGAGTGTGCCTACTCCGCAAGTTGGGACTTCTGCTGCCAAGCATGCACCTTGGGTTGAACACGTAAGTGTTGTTCTGTCGAGTCCTCAAATTTGGACTTTGCGTATAGCTTATGTTGGTTTCATGTGCACGCAGCTTTTCTACCTCAACCTGGTGGAAGCAGACAAGTCCTTTGTCCAGGTTGAACAAGAGAGGGACGATCTGCGCGCTGCCAGGGAGCAACTTAGCCGTAAGTGTTTTTGGCTTCTGGAGGCGAAGGTATTTTTGATCTGTCTTTGCTTTGTCGATTGTGAATGACATCTGTGTTTTCATCTCAGGTGACAAGGCAACAGCTGAGTCTCAGGTTAAGGAGCTAGAAGAGGCACTCGCCAAACAGCGGGCTAAGTCGAAGAAGGCCTTGGATGATGCCAAGGACTCCGCCGCTTTGCGCGAGAAGAATTATGCTGAGCGCCTGGCGAGCCTCACCCGAGACGTAAGCGGTGAGTCGAATTTGCCACCTTTTGTCTACTCCTTTTGCCACTGAATGGTATGTAAAATTTTCTGTTCTATCTGCTTTTTCGAAGGAGCTGTCGGCGCACCGGCACCCGTGGACCAGCCGAGTGGCGACTTGTCCCTTGACCGCGCTATCGGCGACCTGGACGTCGTGTCCACCCAAGCCAAGGATGCACTCACCAAGTCCACTAGCACGCTTGGCGCCGTGTTCAAGGACGTGTTCCCGTCGAGCCAACCTCCTTCGACAGTGGATGGCTTCTCCGACATCCTTGGCCTGGGGACCTCGACTATGAAGAACTTTGCTCGCACTTTGACGGTACGCGGCTCAGAGTCCACCCTCAAACTCCTTTTAGGTCATGGGATAGAGGGTGACTTCGAAGCCGCTTTGTCTGCATTTCCTCGCAAGCCGGGCGGGAAGCTGGTGTCTTTAAAGCATGTGAACGAGCCAGCTGCAAAGCTGGCTGAAATTTTTATGACAACCCTGGAGCACCGGACAGCCGAGGTCGCCGCTCGTGCAAGTAGGGCTAGGTCAGAGTCGATGTCTGAGAAGTAGGGCAGCCGCGCCTTTGATGTCTTGTAATTAAACTTATGACCATGCGAGTATGCATGTGCTTTTGCTACCTTTGTATGAATTTATGCTCCTTGTTATAATTTTGCTTGTAAGGCTATGTGTTGTTACTTGCCTAAGCTTTGTGATGAGTTTCTCGTGAAACTTTTATGATGTTTGGAACAGAAAAAACCAGCCGCCACATCATCCAGCTCGGCGCGGCATCGTGCTCCTACTCGATCCCGAGCTCAGGTGGCTAACGGTGCCGCTGTGATGCGTTATATGAAGTCTCGAGTTGCAAAACTGGAGCAAGAGCTGGAGAGTACCCGCAATGAGTTGGATAGGATGAGGGCTAGGCCTGCTCTACCCACTCAGCAAGAGGAGTATGTGCTTGGCGAAATGGAGATCATGAACAGACAACTCGAGGGTAAGCATGACTGCTCTTATCTCAAGAAGTCGCACTGTCCTTTTTGCTCACCCAACTTGTGTTGTTTGCAGTTTTTGTTCCAGACTTCCAGGCGGAGCAGGCTCGTGTAGAGGAGCAGTTGGACAATGCGACTGATGAACCCACGACTGGTCGTCAGCACTTTCGCTTGGATAGGCACCGAGCACGCATACTCGCGACTCTGAAGGATCGAGTGTGGCGGAGCACTATGCTGCTTGAGTTATGCAGGTCGGCCTTCAGTCGCATCAACGAAGTTCTTTTTCCAACAGGGCCGCAACCGCAAGGCATCCACGCATTGCTCGGGCTTTTCAGAAGCGTCGAGGCCATCCGAGGCTTTATCACCTAGAAGCTTGTGGATGGGGCCAACGCAACAATGGCCTACCTCCGAAGTCAGCGTCCAAATTTACAGCTACGTCCACCCGTGCCTGGATCATCCTTGTCCCAGTCGAATCTTGATGATACATTCGATTATGCAAGGACATTGGTTGATTGCTATCGTGCGCAACTTGTGGGCCCTATTCTCTCTGTCAAGGATGAACCCGAAGATTAGGTTATTTATGTATAGGGAACAGCCCCCGAGTGTAAATTTTGCCACTTGTACGTAGTACATATTTGTTTACTTGTATGTATGCAGCCCCCGAGTGTATCGAGTGGGTTTTTATGAGTATAGAACATGAATTCTACAGCCCCCGAGTGTATCGAGTGAGGCTGTGAATTTTTGCGATGTTTGAAGCGTCAAATCATGTTATTGAGCAACTTATTTGTTTCTGCGGCCGGGTGTTATGTTTGAAGGAGCGAGAGCTCACGTTTTGGAGTAGCACAGCCCCCGAGTCTTCGAGTGAGACTAAGGTTGTGCGAATAGTTTATGCGAGTAGTAAACACGGAGAAGTATGAGGAATCATTGATTGTAACACCCTGAATTTTGGCCTTTTTGAAATTTTCCCAAATTGCATTGTTTCATTATTTCATGTGCATTGGGACTTAAACCTCCGGAAAAATCTTTTAAAATCTTGAACCTTTGCAAACATGATAATTCAAGTGGGATCTTGTTCTTTCCATTTTCCTCCCACTTGGTACTTGCATTTGTGATTTTAACCCTGGATAAATATTTAATTGGGAAATTCTTTTTCCTTTTTAAAAATTACCCTTTTTATTGACCTTACAAAGGAACCCCTATTCTTATGTCTCCAAAAATTATGCAAAAATTAGGGAACCTTCCCTAGTTGACGTGGATCACGTTTATAAAAAAATATGGGACCATGACTTGGGAAATTTTCCCTCCACAATTCTTTTTGTATTCTGCCCATTTTCTCAAAACCTTTTAAAATCCAGCAAAACTAATTCTCCTGGATGAATCCAAGGCTTGGATAAGCTCCCTTCATCACTCCTACCTCAGGACAAAAGGGCATATCCATCTAACACCATCTACCCCTCCAAAACATTAAAACTCTTTTTGACCAGTATTGTTTTTCTCAAAATCTAGTCGGACCAACTTTCGAAGTTGAGCAAACCTTAGTCAGCAAAGTTGTTGGATTTTGAATTTGGCGCACGGTGACGCAGGTATCATCTCATTTGGAGCAGGGAGCTGAGAGATCGATGCCGATGCCGATATTGGCATGAGCTGGACCGTGCCAGGGTCGGCATGGGCATGACGTGGGGCGCCGCCACTTTGCGGTCGTCGCCGTTCTGCGACCCACGCCCCAAAACCTCGCCCAGCGTGTTCCCCTCCTCTCCCTGAACCTCTCAGCCACCACACGTCGCCGGAGGAGAATCCCGCACGCGTCGTCCAGCACAGCGCCGCCGGGGCCCCGCTCGTCAGCGATCCAGCCGCCCCGAGCTCATCCACTCGCTTCCTCCTGTGCCGCGTGCGTCTCCTGTGCCACTGGTTTCGCGACGCACCGTCCACAGCGCCACCACGCTGTGAACGACACCTCGCCATGCCATCAATGGCGGCCACCTCGCGGGGAGCTATAAGAAGGGCACCCCGTCCACCGCTGAGCACCGCACCACCTCCCCTGCCCTCCCAATCCTTCTCCCACGCAGTTCCCGAGCCAGCTGAGCACCACATCGCCGGCGGCGAGCTAGCCTGAGCCGCACTGCCCCCACCTCGATTCGACCACCCTAGCCCTCCCCTGATCGATTTCTTCCACCTAGACGCTCCATAGAGCACCACGGTGACGATGCCGTGCTCGCCAGGGTGAACGGTGGCCGGAGCCGTCGTATCCTTCCTCGACACATCGCTGGAGCCGCGGGAGGAGAAGCTCCACTCCAGCCGACCTCCCTGTCAAGCGTGGGTGCTCGAACTAGCTGCGGCAGGCCTCCCCGAGACGTTCTGCTTCCTCTCCCTCACCTCCCCGTCGCCCTACCCTCCTGGAAACGCCGCCGGTGAGTTCGCCGGAGACGGCCACCCTGTTCTTCTTTTTTCCCGCGCGGTGGAGAAGAAAACGGTTCGGGTTATGAGTCACTGACCAGTGGGTCCCACTGGTCAGGTTTTTAAACATTTCTCTGAAACATTTTTCTGTTTTATTTTTCTGTTGAAAAAGGGCAGAAATTAAACCCAACTTTGAATTGCAATATCTCTCTGAAAAATGGTCAGAAAAATATGAAACCAATTTTGTTGGCTTTGTTTGAATTTTCTCTTTCAAATGGAACCAGAAAAGAATTATTTGGAATTTATTTTTTGGGCATTTATTTAAATAATTTAGGAGAGAGTTTGATGCATATTTGTCTTGTTTTGGATAGATTCAAACCTCTCCGACGGAGTAGGAGTTGTCTCTGAACCCGAAGGCAAGCCACCAACCCAATTTCAAACTTGGTCGAACGTAGAAAATATTTTGACTATTGAATTAATATCTGTTGCACCTCACATGCCATATTGCATTTTTAAATTATTGCACTACCTTATAGTTGCTTATCTGTGCATCACTCCCGTTCCCTAAACAATGGCCGGAGGAACCGCCTCAGTCGAAGGAATGGGGGAAATATTACAACTGTGCGTCTCGCGCTTGCGGGGCTTTGTTTGCTTTTTCCTCTTCGCCGAGGTGAGGAGCGGACGAATGTCGTCTTATGATCCTCGGAGTTGGGGGCATTTGCCAAAAGAGTTATTTGCTTCTTGTCCATCCGTAAAACATGGTTGGCGTAAGCCACCTGGACTGCGACGCTTGGGACGCTGACTTTCCATTTGGTTCTTTTTGCCGAGATTGCTGACACCACGTCGAAATAACCCTCGAGTGGAATGGATGCTCTCTCATTCTTATGAGTGCTTTTCGGTTCATTCTTTACGGTGACCACTGGCTGGAGGAACCGCCACGGTTATCCGTTTGAAACACTATGTTATTTATTCTGTGAACACTAACCCCTGGTGACACCGGCTGGAGGAACCGCCATAGTCACCGGGTATTATTATTGTTATGTTACCTGCAAGTGATATGTTTATTCTGTGCTGTTATTATGTGGTTACCTTGTGTTACTTTGTTAATGTTGATGTCTGTAATCAAACAAAATGACTAAGAAGATAATCACCTCCCTCGACTAGATTGAGTCACGTAGTGCCACTCACCAAACACAACCAGCACAACCATGCGTCGTCCGTGTGGGCGGACCATGGCCGGGTATTTTATCAGCCTCCTTTGATGCCACCTCTTTGGCAAGTCTAGTCGGTTACCATAGTTGGTCGGGGCTAGGCTTGCGAAGGTTTCGGAGCCAGGCGTCGCTCATGGGTTGGGGACGTGCCGGATTCACTTCTGCATAAGGCATAGAGTTATGTCGGTGGCTATACAGGGAGTGTCTTGGTAGAGTAAACGTCTGTGGAAGTATGGGTTTGTGCTGTCTGCCATGGTTGGTTCTAGTACTTCGGTACTGGCGGTACAAGCCTAGACTTCAGCGTGTGGATAAAAGTTGCAACCTCTCGACAGTGTAAATCTGATGTCTAGCCTTGTCCCTGGGTTATGGGACGACGTTTGGGTCAAGTCACACTATGAGTCAGTCCAGTCGAACTTGGAGAAATAATTTAAGTTGGGACCAACGAACACAGGAACTGTTGGGAGTCAAGCCAGAGTTGGCTAAGGACTCGGGAAGTTGTGAATTAAGCCAGAGTTGGCTAGAGGCTTGGTAGCCTAGTTGTGGTTACGAGTTGTTGAGTGAGAAACGTGATCTCACTTGATGACCTGAAAATGTCCCTACTAAGGTAAGTAGGTAAGTTTTGTCCAACCGTTAAGCTTGGACTCTCCCTCGCACCCGAACTCCTGCCATGATACTTTCTGAACCATGCCATGTCATATAGATAGACTTTGTTTGTTTTTGGGCTGATGTCTTGCGAGTACTTCAAGTACTTACCTGGCTTTTCATGTGGCCAAACCCTGCTGAACAGTCGCCGAGTACCCGCTCTATGAGAACTAGGAACCCGTGTCCCAGGCAGGACCCTGTGGAATAAGGCCGCTATCGCCACGCTACTATCTTTGCTTCCACTACGACTTCCGCTAGAGGCTCGATGTTAGAAAAATAATGTACATACTGTTGTGTGCGCCTGTTGCGCAAGAGCTGGAGCCTCACCCGTGTTGTAACTTTGTATTTGTTCGAACTCGAAGCCTTATGAATATATTTGGTTTTGCCTTTGTTTATCAAGCTGTCATATATCCAGTGTTTCTGGGACTGGTATATGGGGTAACTCGATCATCTGGATCGGGGTGCCACATTGATTATATTGCATTTTTGAATATTAGGCTGCAGGCCGCCTCATTAAAAACCTTCCAGTCCCCTTAGGTACCCTGGTAAGGAAAAGAGCGCGTCTGAAACCTGCAGCCATCCGACATATGTGCCTATTACATTGTGCGACTGAGCAATCTAAGCATAGAAACGGCGCAGCTGCACAACGTTCCAAGGATTGTGTGAGAGTTCACCTGTCTTCGCGTGCTTCAGTCTGTATGCTCCACCGCCAATGACCTCGACGATGATGAAGGGTCCTTCGCATGGAGAAGCAAGTTTATGCACCTTCTTTTGCTTCAGTCGAAGCACCAATCGCCAACCTCAAAGGATCTGGTACGCAGTCGACGGCTGTGATAGTTGCGGAGGTCTTGCTGGTAGACAGCTATGCGTGCTAGCGCCGTGTTGCGTGCTTCTTCGAGTAGGTCGAATGCATCTTCGAGTGCTTCATCTGCATCGTCTTCATTGTATGCTTCGACTCTTGGTGCATTGAACCTTACGTCTGATGGCAGGATTGCCTCTGCTCCATAGACCATGAAGAATGGGGTAAATTGTGTTGAGGCATTGGGTGTTGTGCGCAGGCTCCAAAGCACGATGGGAGTTCCTCGACCCAAGCACCCGCAGCCCTTTTGAGTGGCACCAGTAGGCATTTCTTGATTCCACTCGTCACAAGTCCATTGGCCTTTTCGACTTGGCCATTAGATTGCGGGTGTGCCACAGATGCACAATTGAGCGTGATATCTTGCTCTTTGCAGAAGGATTTGAATTCCTCAGCCGTGAAGTTTGTACCGTTGTCAGTGATAATGCTACTGGCACACCAAAGCGGTATATGATGGATTTTATGAAATTGACTGCTGTAGTGGCAGTCGAACTTGTGATAGGGACTGCTTCAATCCACTTGGTGAACTTGTCGACTGCCACCAGAAGGTGAGTATGCCCTCCATGGGAGGATTTTTTGAGTGGCCCAACCATATCGAGCCCCCACTGGGCGAAAGGCCAGGCCAATGGTATTGTCTTCAACGCCGATGCGGGTGCGTGCGGCTTTGTGGCGAATTTTTGACAGCCGATGCACCTTTTGACTATGTCCTCCGCGTCTTTGAGTGCTGTGGGCCAGTAGAAGCCTGCGCGAAAGGCTTTGGCTACGAGTGATCGACTGCTGGCGTGATGCCCGCAAGTACCTGCATGAATATCACGAAGGATGGCTTGGCCATCTTCAAATGCTATGCAACGTTGGAACATACCTGATACGCTGCGCTTGTATAGTTCGCCGTTGATGACAGTGTATGCTTTGATCGTCGAGTCATACGCGTGACTCTGTTATGTCTTTGGGTACCTCGCCGCGGAGTATGTATGCGAGGAAAGGTTGAGTCCAAGTTGGCTCAACGAGGAGTACCTCGACTGGCGGGTCCTCTGTGCTAGGTCTTGCTCTTGGCTGGTACGGCTGATGTGGAGGTGCTCGCTTCTTTTTGATGGATCTGTGCTCGATGCGCTCGAAGAATACACCAGGTGGTACTGGTGCCTTAGTCGCGCCAATGTTGGCTAGCTTATCTGCTTCTTCATTGCTCTCACGTCCTATGTGCCGCAACTCGCAGCCTTCGAAGCTGCCCTCCATGAGGTTGTACAGGTCACGGTAGGCGATCATGTTATCTGCGATTGCATCGCAGGCCTTCATTGTTTGCTGCACCACAAGATTCGAGTCACCGTAGATCATCAGTCGAGTGCACCCGAGGGCTTTGGCCATCCTCATGCCATGGATCAGGGCCTCGTATTCTGCTTCGTTTTTGATGGGAACTCGAACCCCATTTGCAGGATGTAGCGGAGCTTGTCGCCTTTTGGTGATATGAGGATGACACCTGCGCCTGCGCCTTCGTTTTTCTTCGAGCCGTCAAAGTACATAGTCCATGAGTTGGACACATCTGGTGCTCCTGGTAGCTGAGCTTCGATCCACTCGGTGTGGAAGTCAGGTAAGACTTGTGCTTTGATGGCCTTCGGGTAATCATACTTGATGTCTCTTGGTGCTAGCTCGATGAGCCATTTTGCGACTCGCCCAGTTGCGTTGGGGTTTGTGAGGATGTCCCCGATCCCTGAGGTGCTGATTACAGTGATCGGGTGCTCGGAGAAGTAATGCGTCAGCTTCCTTGAAGACATGAACACGGCGTAAGCCAGCTTTTGATAGTGCGGGTACCGCTGCTTTGATATGAGAGCACTTCACTCAAGTAGTAGACTGGACGTTGTATGCTTTGGGCGTGTCCCTCCTCCCTGCGTTCGACTACCAGTACGGTGCTCACCACCCTGTTAGTTGCAGAGACATATAGGTATAGTGGCTCGCGTTCCCTTGGTGCGACGAGGATTGGAGGGCTTGTGAGGACTCGCTTGAGGTCCGTGAAGGCTGCTTCGGCTTCTGGCGTCCACTCGAATTTGTCTGCCTTCTTCATCAGTCGATAGAACGGGAGTGCTTTTTCACCCAGCTTGCTGATGAATCGACTGAGTGCTGCTACTCGACCCGCCAATTTTGCACGTCATGGAGCTTTGAAGGCCTTTGCATCGTCAAGATGGCCTGTATTTTCTCCGGGTCTGCCTCGATTCCTCGAGCCGAGACTAGATACCCGAGGAGTTGCCCGGCTGGCACGCCGAACGTGCACTTCTTCGGGTTGAGCTTGATGTGGAAGCGTTTGAGGTTTGCGAATGTCTCTCGCAAATCATCGAGTAGTGTTTTTCCTCCCTTGTTGTGATGACGATGTCATCTACATAGACCTGGACGTTTCGCCCAATTTGCTTCTTGAGGCAGTCTTGCATCATGCGCTGGTAGGTTGCGCCTGCGTTCTTGAGCCCGAAAGGCATTGTTGTGTAGCAGTAGACCCCGAGTGGGGTTATGAACGCCGTTTTCTCTTCGTCCTCTTCCTTCATCCTTATCTGTGGTAACCCGAGTAAGCATCCAGGAAGGACAAGCGAGCGCACCCGGCGGTGGAGTCGACGATCTGGTCGATTCGAGGTAGTGGAAAGTGATCCTTTGGACATCACTTATTGAGTGCCGTAAAATCTACACACATCCGAAGGATATCTGTGTTCTTTTTCTCCACGAGTACGGGGTTGGCCACCCATTGTGATTTTTGATTTCTCTGATGAAACCTGCTGCGAGTAGTCTGTCGACTTCGGCTTCGACTGCGGTTCTTTTGGGCCGGATATGCGGCGCATTGTTTGCTTGACTGGTTTAGCATCTGGAAATAATTGTAGAGAGTGCTCGGCGAATTCCCTGGGAATACCTGGCATGTCGGCTGGACACCACGCAAATATATCCCAGTTCTCACGGAGGAATTCGACGAGCGCTTTCCTATGCGATAGGCAGACTCGACGAGACATTGACTGTCTTGGTCGGGTCAGTCGGGTGCACCTGATGCGACTTGTGTCATTGGTGGCATTGAATGCTCTGTCGACTGCCACCTTTTTGTGTTCTGGCATAAGTGTTCGATCGTTGGAGACCGCTAGCTCAGCGAGTGTTGCTTCCATGCCAAACATCTCAGAGATTTTGCTAAACTCTCGGTCGCAAGAGTCAGACTTTTGAAGTTTCCCTTGACTGTGATTACTCCTTTTGGTCCAGGCATCTTTAGCTGGAGGTATGCGTAGTGTGGCACCGCCATGAATCGAGCGAACGTCGGGCGTCCAAGTATAGCATGGTATTGTGACTTCCAGTCGACCACTTCGAACTCAATCGATTCTGTCCTGAAGTGGTTTTTGTCCCCGAACGTTACGTCGAGTTGTATGGTGCCTTCTGGGCTTATTGCTTTGCCTGGGATGATACCGTGGAAGGTATTTGAGGATTTTGGCAGGTTTTCGACTGACCTGTTCATTTTGCGGAGCGTATCTGCGAAGATTATGTTTATGCCGCTGCCACCATCCATGAATACCTTGGACATGGCATAGCCTCCAATTTGCGCATCGAGTACCAGAGCAGAGTGCCCTGGGCGAACAACCGACGGAGGGTGGTCCTCTCTGCTGAAACTTATTGCGGTTTCAGAACCCTTCAATAATTCAGTTACAGCAGGAGGTGACATGACTGCCATGTTTACTTGTCGAGTGCGAAGTTTTTGCTCCCTGTTGGAAGGGCGACCTTTCTGTATCATGTACATCTGCCCTTGGGGTGGAGGGTACTGAGGTTCGTCCACCCGAGGTACAGGTTGTATGGCACCCGCGATGTTTCCGCCTGCATGAGGCTGTGGTGGTGGAGGTGGTGCCATGAGAACTGGCACATTGTTTGGCTGAGGCACGGGCGGGTGCGTGTGCGTGTGCGGCTGTTGCCTTTCTGAGATTTATGTAATCAGACGCCATTTGTTCGAATTCCCTGCAGTTTCTCATCGAGTGATTGGAGCGTAGTTTTCCGTCCTCTCCTTTGTACAAGTGTAATCTGCAATCAGCATCCATCTTCTCTTCGAATGATCACTCGGATTGTGCCCCGGATCTTGACTTGCGCCAGTCCTTTCTCTTGTAGCTATCACTGCGTTGGCCGCGGTCTCGACTGTCTCGGCGATCATCTCGACTGTCTCGTCGATCGTCTCGTGTCCCATCGATCTTCTGACGTCGGTCGCTTCTGTCTTGGTCGTTGCGGGGTGTGGAGAACCCAGCCGCCATGAACTCGGGTCTGTCGTCGTCGTAGTGACGTTTTGAACGTTTGCGCCTTCGGTCATCTCTGTATGAGTCTCTGCGGCTTCGACTGCCGCTTTTGTGATTATCGCGGGGTGAGGATCCCGTGTGGTGCGCGCCATGTCTTCTCCGTCTGCCCACTCAGTCGCAGTCATCAAGAGGTTAGCCACAGAGGTTGGCTTTTTGCGACCAAGTGCTTCTTTGAGGTCTCGCCTGGCGAGTCCCATTATGAATGCGTCCATGGCCATATCTTCTGAAATTACTCCGACTGAGTTACGTATCTCAGTCCATCGTCTGATGTATGACCTCAACGTTTCGTCTGACGTTGAACACAAGCTCGGAGCTCCTCAAATGTTTTTGGGCGCTCACATAGAGGCTCGAAGTTTTTGATGAAATCCTCGCGGAAGTGATCTCACGAGTCGTACTTTGATGAAGGTAGGACCTTGAGCCAGTCGCGGGCTGTGCCTTCGAGCATGAGTCGTATGTATTGCATGGCTGTGGTGTTTGTGCCGCCCTGGCACGCAACAGCCAGCCTGTAGTCTTCTAGCCACCCGGAAGGTTCCTGTCGACCAGTGTACTTGGGTTGCTCGGATGTGAGTTTGAACCCTTTGGTCATCCGCGTCTCGCGGACTCGTCGAGTGAAGCATGAGGCCCATGTGACTGAGGCTCCGGATCAGAGTATGAGTCGCTGCTATAAGATTTACGCAATCTGCTCCTGGACCTGCGCCTACGCGAGCTGCTTCTTTCCTTCGAGTGGTGGCGGCGGCCACTGCGATTATGCTCTTCACGCGTGTGTCAACGATGGCACGATCTCGACTCCCTCCTGGAGCTGTTGGAATTTGGCGTATAGCCTTTGCAGCTAAGGCGAGTGATTTGATCTGTTGGCGATGCAATTTTGCGTTGGGGTCATTAGCTGGAGGCTTGATAGCCTCGAGGTATGCTGCGGCGGTGAAGAGAGCACCCGCGGCAGTTTTGGGTACTGGAACTCCTTCCGCGTCGTATGTCATGAAAGAGTTGCCCAGATTGCGGGTGAGTGCCGCCCTTTCCTCCGGCGAGAGGTGTGACAATCTTGATCTGGGTCTTGTGTCTGCTTGCCCGGTAGAGCTCAGGGAGAGCTGCCTTCTGCGCGCACTCGACAAGCTAGCTTGCTTTTTACGCTCTTCGAGTGTTGCTCTGATCTGCTGCAGTCGAAGCGTTTCCTGCCAGGTGAAGTACTGGAAGGTCAACATCTCCTCCCGTGTTGCGTCCATGGGCATCATTGTGCACTCCTTAATGACTTTGTCTGCTTTTGCTGCCATCTCAGCAGTGATTGTGAGAGTTGCAACTCCATCCGGCATGGTGACTGTGCACGGGAATTCTGTAGGACTGCGGCTGGCCACGACATCTGATGATTCTGTGGCGATGGCGACGTAGACCTGCTGGGGTATCACCCGAGGGTATGTATGTGTGTCTTCGAGTCCCGTCATGGACTCGACGTCGTCATCAAGGATCATGTCGGAGTCGATGTGTTCGTCGAGTGGTCCGTCCGGACGGATCTCGCTGTCGATGCCTTCATCGCCTATGCTCATCTCGATGTCAGCGAAATCGTTATGGATCTCGAAGTCGAGGTTGTTGTTGGTGCAGATCTCGGAGTCGACGTGGCTGTCGATATGAGTTTCGGGCTCGTCGAAGTCGATGAAGGAGATCCCGCAGTCGAAGGTATCCTCGAGTGAGAGATCAAGCTCGGGATCGTTTGTGGGGTATGCTGATTCGGCCTCCTCTCCTTGGAGTTCGTCGATGAGATTGTTCATCTCTCGAGTCGACATGGTTGATGTAGATGAACAAGCTTGGAGAGTTGACGATGGTGTGGATGCAGATGGATCTGCAGTCGAAGGGGTCTCAGCCGATGTAGTCTCGGGTGCGGAAGTCGCGAGTTGGCGTGGATCCGTCAAGTCCTGCACACCAAGCTTGTTGACGAAAAAATTGAACGAACCAACGGTTAAACCCAAACCTGACTCGAGATCGGAGAAGGCCTCCTAGAATTCTGGCGAGTGCGGCTCGAAATCCATCAAAGGATCCGATGCACTTTTTGCGGGTGAAGCTGGCGTGTCGCCGTTTGTCGAGTGAACCGGCGAGTTGCCGTGTGCCGCCTGAGTTGGCGAGTTCTGGTTTGTTGACGCAGCCGGCAAGTTGCCGTTTGTAGATCCGATCGGCGAGTTGCCGACTTCCGATGGAACCGAAGAAACCGTGAGTCCAGCACTATTCTTTCCCACAGACGGCGCTAATTGACGAGGGGTATCCTCACCAAATCCCATGGTTAAGGACCTAGGGTTAAGATTACAGGGAGAGAACGTGGTAGTGTTGGTAGTTTCGTCGGCTGACAAGCAGAGGCAAAGATTTACCCAGGTTCAGGCCCCTCAGGTGGAGGTAAAGACCCTACTTCCTACTTGTCTGTTATTGATCGTGGAGATTATGAGGTTACAGGGAGGCTCCGGCGAGATGTCGATCTCGCAAGAGCTTTGGTGGTTCGAGTATGGCTTGGTCCTAGATCGGCGCCCCTCCCAGCCTTTAAATAGGCTGGGTCTCGGGAGTTCTTAACCGACCTAGTTTTACACATATGGAAAGTTCTAAACCGACTATGCCTATGTCTAATCTTGGAGGGTACTCCATCTTCTTGGGCCTTTGTCTTTGGGCTTCGAATAGACTCTTCGATATTGGACCACAGTCGTCACGTGCACCAGGTACCCTCATGGTAGGGTACCCGAGATGTATACCCATGTCAGCACTAGTAGGGAAAAGCCTACCAGTGGCGCACACTTTTTGGTTATCTGTGACGCACGAGCGTTCGCCACTAAACTCACGCCACTGGTAATGGCTATCTGTGGCACACGGCTCGTGCGCCACTGAGAACACGACTTACCTGGCGCACAGGACCGTGCGCCACAGATAGCTTATTTCGTGCGCCACTGCTAAAAAACTGGGATACTAGTATTTGGAAATACTAGTGGCGCACTGTTCGGGTTGTGTGCCACTGATAAGTAATTAGGAATATAAAAAAATATATATATATTTATCTATTTCCAAGTTCACGTCACTATTACATTAAGTAATCAATCTATTTCCAAAAAAATAAAATTCATATTTCTAATCAAGGTCGGCGGCGGATCTGACGCGGTGGTCCTCTGCTCCGGCGCCCGAAGTTGAGGCCGGCGGCGGCGCGGTCGTCGGCACAGCACGACGGCTGCCGTCGTCGCCTGCTCCTCCTCGGGGGCGTCCCCGGCGGCGGGCAGGCTCAGAGCCGCGAGCTTCTCTGCCATGGTCGACCCACGCCGTCGCCCCGCCCGCGCCGTCCATCCGGCTGCTCCGCCCGTCCGCGTCCAGCGTCCTCTCCGCGCCCGGCCGCCCTCGCTGTGCGCCCTGCCGGCTGCGACGTGGCGGGAGCAGAGGATGCAGGCGGGGAAGGTAGACATGGCGGCGGGCCTGGCCGAGCTTGCCCCCTACGTCGGAGCCCTCCATACTGCTCCTTGTTGTGGAGGGAGCAGACGAGGATGGCCGACGTCGGACCTGCTCCCCTGCAGCGGCGACGGGGACGACCAGCCGACGTCCGCGGGGATGGACGGATCGACCGGTTTCGGTCGCTCGTACTCTCGCTCACTCGTACTCTCGCTCGCTCGTAGTCCAGGTTGGGGAATTTTTCATCGTTTTGTGTTGTGTACGTGATAAGGCTAGTCACAATGTGGAGTAACTTAGAGTAGTAACATGTATATGTTACTACTCTATGTTATTACCTCCACAATGGGGAGTAAATTATGTGTGGTGTCATGCAAGACTTTATTTATTATGTTGTACACTCATTTTGTCTAGAAATGTGTGATGTTCGGGTAACTAGCTATGTTACCATAAACACCTCTTTCTTCATTAATTACATGTCACATAAGCAAATTTGTCTTGAAATGTATGATGTTACTAGCTAAGTTACTCTCATTGTGATTAGTCTAAGGGATAAAGAGAGATGGAACGTGCGGTAGTGAATGAGAGGATAAGAAGAGAGACGGAACATGCGGTAGTGAATGAGAGGATAAGGAGAGAGAAGGTACGTGTTCTTTTCCATATTCCAGTGCAAACCAAACTACCTGTGGCGCACAATTTAGGTGCGTCACATACTCTCTCTCGTTTTCAAAATATCTGGCGCTAATTACCTGTGGCGCACACTACTTCTATGCGCCACAGCTAATCTCTCTCCTCTTTTTTATCTGTGGCGCACATCACCACCGTGCGCCACAAATAATCTCTCTTCTCATTTTTACCTGTGGCGCACAGACTTATGTGTGCGCCACAGATAATCTCACTCCTCCCGCGGGAAATCGGATAGGTAAGGTCTGGGAAAACTTACCTGTGACGCACCACCATTTCTGTGCGCCACAGGTGAATTTTTACCTGTGGCGCACAGAAATGGTGGTGCGTCACAGGTAAGTTTTCCCAGACCTTTCGAGGAGGAGAGAGATTATCTGTGGCGCGCGCACAAGTCTGTGCGCCACAAATAACATTTTACCTATAAGTCTTTTTCTACTAGTGAGGGGCGCGGCGGGGGGGGGGGGGGGGGGGGAGGGTTTAGGTTCCCCCGTGTTGCCCTGGGGAGGGGGGGGGAAGGGGGTCGGTTTTAGGGTTCCCCGAGTCGCCCAAGGAGGACGACGCGGGGGTGGGAGTATGGCTCTATTTTGTGCGTGCGAGAATATTTTTTTTAAGTGAAATATATTGTTTTGGTAGAGCTAAGAAAAAGTACAGGAATATTCTTCCATTTTTACTTGTGCACCGCGGGAAATTCCTTTTCAAATACCTTGGGGTGCCTATGCATCATAGTAGACATTCGCAACGGGATATGGCCGGCGACATCGGTGCTGTTTTGGGGCTCCGGTGGAAGCAATCATGGCATCTGCCGGTAGCCACGGCCACGGTAACAGCAGGATATCGAGAGCAGATTGGATACTAGCGCGCAGTGCGTGTGCCCGACCTGGGATCAGAACCCCGACGTTATAGTGCCGGCGATCAATCTCGTCAGCGGCGGCGGCTCCGTTGTTGGGCGCTACTACAACGGCAGGCAGACAACTACCTTCTTTTTTCTTAACAAACGCGGGCAGACAACTACGGTTGTTTTTTATTAGCGAGGGCCAGGAAATGTCACTAATTTGGAAACATTACAGAAACGTCCCTGAAGAAAACAAAATTACAGAACAGCCCTTCTGCACGTTGATCACGCCGGCGACACAACGGAGTTGTCGGTGACGCGCCGTCGCCGCTGCTTCTCACGAAACCTTGGATCAGAAGCAGTCCCCAGGCGAACGGGAAGTCGCCGAGCACCGGTCGCAAAGGACCTACACCAGAGATCGTCGACATCGTCGCTCCGAACCGCGCCATCTTCTTGCGCCAGATCTTCAAGTGCCGGCTCCGCCGTCCACGGAAACCAGCAAGGGGAAGTCGCCCACTGCACCTCCGCAGAGATGCGAGTGCGACGATGGCGGTAGAACGACGACGGAGCTCCCAGGAACGCCACCACCGGAGAGGAGATCCACCACCAGCAAACACCGACCGCCGCGCCTCCGCCTCCCAGACGCCGACAACCGGAAACCTAAGTACTCCTACACTATGTACACAACGTGAGACGGGGATCCGTCGAATCAGCGCCGGCGAGGTGGAGTGCTCGAGAGATCTACAAATCGCCTTCCTTTTTACTGTAGACGGGGAAGGGGAGGTCCAAGGTCCTCTGCCGGCAGACAACTATGGTTGTGGCGGTGTTAGCCTCAGAATACTACCGTCCTGATTGACTATGAAGTGAAGACAAAAAACATATGACCGCAAAAAAAAACATATGAACGTTGAGAAGAAAATATTCGGATGTTGCACATGAAAATGATGAATTTTGAGATTTAGTTCGAATTGATTTTATTTTGACTGAAAAACCTGTCGGAGCGCTGCTTTTCATTATGAATAGAAGAAGCCAAATGACTCGGTTTATGAGGGAAACCTGGCCGGAAAGCCGTACAACTCCTAGCAACGCTAGGTCAGCGACACACGCCAAAGCATGGCACAACAGCAACAACAACACAATCTAGCAATAGCACAACAACAACATCACAAGGGCCTGCACGAAACAACCAACACGGAGGAGGAATTCGACTTCCATCTTCATCTGACCAAAGCAAGCTAGACGCTATGAACTTGGCTGTTTCGCTGCCACCTGCCAACACCCCCAAAGAGAGGGAGGGGTGCTGAACGAGAACAAGAACGAGATGATCCAGGATGGAACAACTCGCTAACCCGGCTTCCGATGAGAGTGTCATAATCTTCCGCAAACTTGGCGCCCGGCGAGACCAAACATCACACCTTTGCCAGGTTGACCACCTCCATCCAATTCCTCAAACCCTTCCACGGTTCTCATACCGGCCATCGACCCATGTCAAGAGACAACAAGCAACCAACAAGCTTCAGGTGGCTCCAAGAAGACGCCTCCAAGGAGGTAACGACGTCGAAGACGCCGCCATCATACGATCTAAACAAAGATCTGTGGCTTTCGCCAGGAGTACACTTAGGGTCGTCAGGTGAGAGCTTCACGACGACACATCCAACGAGGAAGACGCACCAGTACAGAACGACACTAAGGATACCCCTCTATGCAAACGGTAGAAGAAAAACAACAGACTTCCTACAGTATCCGTGTTGGGGGGATAACCCCACGACAGTTGGCCTCATCAAGGGAGAAGCTCGGGTCTAAGGTCATGCCTGGCGTCACCGGGTCTCGTGCCTCCTCCGATGTACTGCTGTAAGATCTTCATGGCGATTCTGCACTGTTATCCTTTCTTGCTCCACACGGGCTCGATCCCGTTCTATCTCTTGTTGCTCATCAAACATGCGCTGCTGCTCCGCCAATAAAGCCTTCTGTTGATTCTCCAGCGTGATTCGTAATGTATCCAATTGATGCGCCCGGGTTGCTGCGTTATCTGGTGTGATTGGGGTGGTAACTATTGCGGCGTCGAAGTCCAAGGGCCTAAAAACTGGTGGGATTTCCATCACAATGGTTGTCCCGAGCCTTCACCTGGTTGAAAGGTCGTGAGACGCTGAATTCTTTCTCTGTTTTCTCTGGCCGCGCGCGTGGCATCGTCCTCGCTCACTGAAGTTTATGTCCCATCATTGTGGTTCCTCCAAGTGTACACCATAGCACGCTTCATGGTCCTTGGCTCTGACTCATAATCTTCCTCATCAGCCACGTACCCAAATCTCTCGTCAAACAACGGTAAGATCGATTCAGTATCTGTATCCAATTCTTCCTCACGTCGGCACTCCGGCTCGCAAGCTTGGATGTCCGACTGATGTTCGAAACCTCCTGTTCCGACTGATTCTTCTCCATCAGATTGGACGATGGTGGATGCCCCTGAAACGGAGTCGCACATAACCTCGTCATCAACTTGCTGAGTTGCATGAATCATACCTACGAAGACGTTGATCCGACCGAACGGGATCACCTAGCCGGTATCCAACAGATCTGCTTCTTCTTTCCAGCCGGAATCGTCGACGATGCGCTTTCCGTGCTGATCCATCCTGACCTCGCCGATCGCGAGGTTCTCCATCCCTCGCAGAGCTTCTCCCTTGATGAGGACAGCTTTGGTCGCGTGCCCCACGGTGCAGCGTGATAACCCCACGACAGTTGGCGCCCACCGTGGGCCTGAGCCAGCGCCGGTTGGAATCAGGCATGGAATCATGGTTAGAGCAAATCAGGGAGGAAACGGGGTGCCGCCCAATACTCTGGCTGGAGCTCAGCAAAATCAGAACACAGCAGCTGCAGGTGGTATGCCACCACCAGCAGATCGGTTCCACACGCCCAGGGGTCACTACTCAAATCCGGTTGATAACGTGTACGCAGCAACATTAGCATTATGCCGCATGCCGATTGATCAATCGCCAGAGGGAGACGAAGCGCGCAGGGCAATTGAGATGTTGAAAACCGCGATCACGCAGCAGGGAAACATGCCGGATAAGAGTGGAGCGTTACATTCAACACCATACAATAGCCGAGCTAACCGGAGTCATCACGGAGAAACACCGAGGCCAGCCGGATCAGGCGTCAGGAACGGACAGCAGAATCAAGGTCACCCGGCGCCGCAGCCTCAACGTTCGGGACATCATCAGCAGAGGCCAGCCCAGAATCAGCCGGCGCCGAGGCCGCATCAACCGGCCCCGGCCCAGTCTGTGGCCCAAGCAATTGTCAACAGTTCAAGAGCACGGCGTGCGGCGAGCGCAAACCCGGCTTTAGGTGTCGCCGGAGGAGCCGGAGGACAACCTGAAGCAGGAGTGATGGGCCACGCACCAAATACCGGGTCAGGTTTGCCGTTAGTTTCTTCATTACTTAACCCGGTTGGAACTAAATGTCTTTCAGATGCTATTAAGAGCGAACCTTTTCCTGAGAAGTTTAAAGAGCCAAGCAAGGTGACGAATTATGACCCCAGCATGGATCCAGAAACATGGCTCAGCAGTTACGAGATGGCGATGAGTATTCGCAATGCCACGCCAACTTGTGCGCGAGATACATGTACCTGATGATGAGTGAAGGAGCAGCAAAGTTATGGTTCAATGGATTACCGAGAAATCTATCAATTCTTGGGATGAGTTGAAGGCATTATTTGTCAAGAATTTCAAGGGCACGTGTGAGAAGTTGTTCACTATAGAAGATTTGGAGCGATGTTTCCAGAAGAAAGGCGAGTCAGCGCGTCACTGGATGCGCCGGTTACAGCCATCATTCACTCATCAAAGGGAATTACACCAGCTGCGGCCGTGTCGTCGATGGAGAAAACCTGCAGATATGACCCGGTAATTCAGAAGATGGGTCGACTGAGGGCCACTGGCGAAGCAGAAACCATCACCATGGGACAGCTGATGGAAGCGGCTCATAAGCACGCATCCACAGACAAGACCCGGGATGATGATGAAGATAAGGGAAAAGGAAACGTCAACAACGGAGGAAAGAACCACAACAACAACGGTAACAACAACAATGGGAACAATAATCACAATGGTAACAATGGGAATAACTCCAAAAGGCAGCATGATGGTGGTTCAGATTTGGTGGCAAACACAAACACCGGGTATAACAAGTTTCAGCGGCGAGATGATAATTATCGAGGCAATAACAACAATGGCAATTACAGGGGAAATTTCCGAGGACCGGCTAACCCCCAGGAAGCATTCAACATGCCGTGTCCACGTCATAGTAGGAACGGTAAACCGGCAAATCACTCTTTGGCCCAGTGTGTTGATCTTCAGAGATGGAAGAACGAGGAGTTTGCCAGGATGAATATGGGAGGAAACGGCCCGAGGCCGGGTAATGGAAATAACCCGGCCCACGGACCACAAGCTGGAGGAAATAATGGAGGACCACCCGGCCCGGATAACGGACCAGCCGGGTTAGGTTTCCAGCAAAACCCCAAGAGTTAAATCGAGGACAGTATCATATTACAGTTTCCAGCACTAGTCGGAGAGATCAGAAATTGAAGAAGAGAGCTGTCAACGCGTTCTTCCCGCAGTTCCGAGATATTTGAAGTGGTCCGAGTATCCGATCACTTGGTCTAGAGAGGATCACCCGGCCCGAGTAGATGCACCTGGAGCGTTGGCTTTAGTTGTTGCACCTCAGGTTTCGGGTTATATTTTACACAAGGTTCTTATGGATGGAGGTAGTAGCATCAACATTCTGTATTGGGATACATTCATCCGGATGGGTTTCACAGCCAAGCAGCTTCACCCTTCAGTACTATCTTTCATGGTATTGTCCCTGGAAAGTCGGCAAGACCAGAGGGAACAATAACATTGGAGGTCGCGTTTGGAGAATCAAAGGATAATTTCAGGTCTGAGATGATTTGTTTTGAGGTGGTCAAATTGAAGAGCCCTATCATGCTCTCTTTGGCCGCAACGTTTTTGCTAGATTCATGGCGAGGCCGTGTTATGTGTACTAAAGATGAAGATGCCAGGTCCAAAGGTATTATCACAGTCAATGGCAGTCGTGAGTTGGCGTTACAATGTGAGGAAGGTGATGCTGTTATGGCAGAACAAGCCTGTGCGGAAGAGGAGTTGAATTACTACAAAGCTACCACAAACCCGGATGATGGGACAATTTTGAAGAAACCAATGACCGAAGAGAGGGCGAAATTCAAAGCGGCTCAGATACCAAGATGATTGACTTCGTGCCGGGTGATTCGTCCAAGCAGTTCTCTATCGGGTCAAATCTGACTGACAAATAGGAAAGCGCGCTCATCGAATTCATCCGTGAGAATCGGGATGTCTTTGCATGGAAACCTAGTGACATGCCAGGCATACCGACTGAATTCGCTGAGCACCGCTTACATGTTGATCCTAAAGCAAGACCGATTAAACAGGGATTGCGCAGATTGAATGAGGAAAGAAGAAGGATTGTAGGAGAAGAGATAGCTCGTTTACTCGCCGCAGGATTCATTATGGAAGTGTTACATCCAAAGTGGTTGGCTAACCCGGTTTTAGTGTTGAAAAAGAACAATGAGTGGAGGATGTGTATTGATTTCACAAGTTTGAACAAGCATTGTCCGAAGGATCCGTTTGCGTTACCAAGGATTGATCAAATCATAGATGCTGTGGCAGGTAGTGATCTTTTGTGTTTCCTGGATGCATATTCAGGATACCATCAAATCAAGCTTGCAGAGGAAGATTGGGAGAAGACATCATTTATCACCCCATTTGGAGCTTTTTGTTACAAGAACATGACATTTGGACTGAAGAATGCTGGAGCAACTTATCAGAGGTGCATCCAGAGTTGTTTTGAGAAGCAGATAGATCGGAACGTGCATGCGTACGTTGATGATGTGGTGATCAAGACAAAGAAGGCTGAGACATTTATGATGATTTGAGAGAAACTTTTGCTAACTTAAGGAGGTTTCAGATGAAGCTTAACCCAAAAAAGTGTGTGTTTGGAGTTCCATCAGGAAATTACTCGGCTTTATTGTGTCCGAGCGTGGGATTGAAGCAAACCCGGAAAAGATAGCAGCAATCAATAGGTTGGGAAAGCCGACTGAATTGAAGGAAGTCCAGAAGATCACGGGCTGCGTGGCTGCGTTGAGTAGGTTCATATCCCGACTGGGAGAGAAAGCAATTCCTTTATACCGACTCTTGAGGAAGTCAGATAAATTTGTTTGGGATGAGGAAGCTGATAAAGCCCTGGAGGCATTGAAGGAAACATTATCGAAAGCACCAATCTTAGCTGCTCCAGCTCCAAAGGAGCCCATGCTGTTGTACATAGCTGCAATTCCCGAGCAGTTAGTGTAGTTATTGTGGTGGAGCGAAAGAAGAAGGAAAGGAGCATCTGGTTCAAAGGCCGGTTTATTATGTCAGTGAGGTTTTGACTCCGGCTAAACAGAGGTATCCCAGTGGCAGAAGTTAGTTTTTGGCGTTTTCATGGCCAGTCGGAAATTGAAGCATTACTTTCAAGAACACCCCATTACAGTGGTGAGTGGAGCACCATTGGCAGACATTGTGTGCAATACTGAAGCTACTGGAAGAATTGCCAAGTGGGCGATTGAGATGGGTGATTATCACATCAAGTATGAGCCTCGCACAGCGATTAAGTCACAAGCCTTGATTGATTTTGTCAATGATTGGACCGAGTTAAGCACGGCACCACCCAAGGCGCCGAGTTATAAGTCATGGGTTATGCATTTTGATGGATCCAAGCAGTATGAGGGATCAGGAGCAGGAGTGGTTCTCACTTCACCCAAAGGGGATAAGATGAGTTATGTTCTTCAGATTCACTTCGATTGCACCAATAATATTGCTGAGTATGAAGCTTTGTTACATGGTTTGCGCATTGCCAAGGAGATGAACATCAAAAGGATCATGTGTTTTGGTGACTCGGATCTTGTAGCGCAGCAAGTTTCTGGGACTTGGGACAGGAAAGATGAGAAGATGGCGGCTTACAGAAGGGCTGTTGATGAAGCAGCTGGATTCTTTTCAGGATTCCAGGTGGATCATATTGATAGAAGGAAAAACGAGGCAGCAGATGCTTTGTCAAGATTGGGATCACGTAGAGAGCCAGTTCCACCAAATGTGTTCCTGGACGAGTTATGGAAGCCATCAGTCCAACTTCCGGGTGAAGAGGAAGATGAAAGTCCAGATCAAGATTCCGAGTTAGTAGCAGCGTTGCATGAGATTCCTGAGTGGACTGAACCATATCTGGATTATATGATAAGGAAGATTTGCCGAGTAATGAAGTTATGGCGCGACAAATTTCAGAAGATCACTCGGTTATGCAGTAATTGATGGTGAGTTGTACAAGCGCAGTGTTTCTGGAGTTTATCAGCGATGTGTTTCATCAGTCGAAGGAAGGCAAATTTTGCAAGAGATACATGCTGGGGACTGTGGTCATCATGCTTCATCTAGGTCTCTGGTGGCCAAGGCATTTAGGCATGGATTCTTTTGGCTCACAGCTTTCAAGGATGCAGAGCAGATTGTTAGGGCATGTGATGGATGTCAAAGATATGCAAGACAGGAGCATGTGCCGGCTCAGGAATTGAGGACAATACCAATCACTTGGCCGTTTGCAGTTTGGGGTCTTGATATGATGGGGCCCTTTCAGATGACATCGTGCAAGAAAACTCATCTCTTGGTGGCTGTTGATAAGTTCACTAAGTGGGTTGAAGTAGAGCCAGTTACAAGTTGTGATGCTTCCAAAGTTGTCACGTTTCTGAAGAAAATTATCAGTCGGTTTGGTTATCCTCACAGTATCATCACAGATAATGGGACCAACATGTCACTCGGTGAAACAGAGATATTCTGCAAAGAGAAGGGAATCAGATTAGACCTTGCTTCGGTGGCACATCCACAGGCCAACGGGCAGGTAGAAAGGAGTAATCAGGAAATATTGAAAGGAATCAAACCAAGACTTCGAGTTCCGATTGAAAAGGCGTATGGAGCTTGGGTGAAAGAGTTACCCGCAGTGGTTTGGGGGATCAATACAACCCCGAATAGATCAACCAAGCGTACACCGTTCTTTCTGGTGTATGGAGCAGAAGCAGTGTTACCGAGTGATATAGTCCATGACTCGCCAAGAGTGGCGGCGTATGTGGAGTCAAGCAATGCAATTGCAAGGGAGGATTCGATTGATGCCCTTGAAGAGGAGCGTGAGTTAGCATTGGAACGGTCCGCAGTTTATCAGCAGGATTTGCGGCGCTATCATAGTCGCCGAGTAAGATCAAGAACTTTCCAGGAAGGAGATTTAGTTTTACGGCTCAGACAGAAGCAGCAGGGATGCAAAGCTAACTCCTCCATGGGAAGGGCCGTTCCTATCAGTCGGAAATTGCACAATGGTTCATATTATCTGATAGATGTGAGAGAGAAAGGTGAAGAGAACAACACGGACCATGCTATCCTTCCTATGGAAGAGACGAAGCGGCCGTGGAACATTGCTCATCTTCGCCCATATTATACCTAGTGAACATGAACCTAGGCCGAGTTATGTAACACACGATGTAACCCCCAGCAGGTTTCAGACGCGCTCTTTTCCTTACCAGGGTACCTAAGGGGACTGGAAGGTTTTTAATGAGGCGGCTTGCTGGTGTATCTTTAATAAAGAAAGTATTGAGAAGAAATCTTTTCTGTTGTTTTACTTTTTATGCATAGTTTATGTTTATAAAGCTTGCCCAAAGGAGTGCTTAGCAAAAAGTCCTATAGCTGTTGCCCAAGAGAGCACGCATAGAGATGTTTGAGATCATGGGGTAATGATGCATAGTTTAAGCCTTTACTTGTAAACATTGATCCAGGGCTTGGGGACTTATGAATTATAAATTCATAAGTTTTAATCCTAAGACCCGGCTTTTAAGCCTTAATTTTGTTCTTGGTTAAACTTGCCTATCAGTTTGATGTTACTCACAATTTTATGACCAGATTGCTTACTTGTTAATTCAATCAACTATGATGCCCATGCTGGGACTTAGTTTGACCCTGTTTTAGCAAAGGAAAAAGTAGCAACTGAGAAAGTCATGTGAAAGCCGACTGATAAGAAGCTAAAGATAAACCAAAAGGGTCATCTAAACCATAAAAAGTATAAGTTATTACAAAATATTGAGTATTTCATATAGTGCACAGACGCACCATCAAATAAAAGGCAAAGTATTTCAGAGCATATTACAATGCCCATTGGCCGAATAATTGTTTTGCAGGAAAAGGTAAGCATGAAAACTGGCTCAGATAGCCGGGTTATCGGTTGAGGTTCCCTTGGCAGCTTCAGCTTCGGCAGAAGCCGGGTTATCTTCAGGAGCTTTGGCCTGGGACTTAGCTTGTGCAGTGCCTTGATCTTCTGCAGTATCCTTAGCAACATCAGCCGGCTTTTCCATGATTGGCGTAGTAGGGCACGGCTGGGTGCAGGGACAACTGGAGTAGAAGTACTTGGTGCTGCAGCTTTCTTCTTCTTTGCAATGGAGTCTCTCAGCTTGGCCAACAGATCAAAATGCTGGGTTCAGGAGTGGGGATTGGAGTGTTGTTCTCATCCACTGCATCTTGGAAAACCGATAGATTGAGGCTCAGCAATTTGCAAGCAATAGGCCGGGTTTGGGCAGCAATTTCTTGAAATCTTTTCCCCAAACTTGGTGCCATCAGCATTGTATGAGGGAATCCTTTGACAAAAGGAGCCAGGTTAAGGCGCGGGTTGTAGCTTTGGCTAAGCTAAACTGCGCATTGCGCCAACCCGGCATGCTGAGCGCGTCCAGAGGTCTAACCACTCGGGGATCGTGGAAAGCTGATGCAGGGACTCGAATATTACTTGGGGAGGAGCACAGTTGCTCTTAACACGCTTCATAATCTCAGAAGTGCCAAACTGGAATTGCCGAATGATGGTGTTCAAGCAGTTCAACTTCTCTGGATAGGATCTCCTGATGGCAGCATTCTGTTCACCTGAAAAGTATGATGTGGGTTAGTATGTGAAAGCCGAGTAAAGAGAAAAAAGTGAAAAGAGATGGTGTTTACCAATGAGTGGATTGAGGATATCCTTGATATGGTCTTTCAGGGTGTCCAAGTATTTCTGGACACTGACCATCTTGTCAAAGCAGACCTTGTATTTATCTCCAGCCTCTTCCAACTCCTTTTTCAGTTTGGTGTTCTCTGCAGTTAGAGATTCAATTGTTTTCTCCAAGTCTGAAGCATGAACTTCAGTTTCTTGCGCAGCTTGGTTTCAACTTCAAGGAGTTGGTTGGTCTTGGCAAGTATCTGGTCATTATGGGACACATACCTCTGAAAAAAGAATAGCAAGTTAGAAACATGGGGCTGAAATATATTTCAGTCGGCAATGAAGAAAGAACTAGTTGACAGTAAATTATATGCAGGCAGAGTATTTATACAAGTTCCGAGTGACTGAAGAGCAGATCACCGGCACTTGGGGACTGGTATGTCTTTTAAAGTTTTTACAAGTTATTCAGTAACACATTTCAAAGTTCCAGATAAAATGTGAACATATTACCCGGAACTTGGGGGTTATGAGGATTTGAAAGTATTGTTATGGTGAAAAGAATTAATGAGGATTTGAAATCAGAAAGTAAAACAAGTTCCATGTTATCGTAGACTGATAACTCGGAACTTGGGGACTGGGATATTCTGAAGTTTTCAAAATGAAGGCAGAAAGAGATATATTTTCAAGTACCGAGTGACTGAGGACAGTTTACTCGATACTTGGGGACTAGGTTTGGTATATAAGATATGAAGAGGAAAAGATGTGTACCTGATGTTCTTGGACAAGAGAATCCACGAGTTTGCCCTCATAAGCTTCAGTGTATTGTACTCAGTTAATAGACCTTCAAAGTTGATATGGCCATATGTGGCACAGTGGAGGCTTCGCCTTTATCAGTCGGCTTGAGTTTTCTTCAGGGCAACAAACTTGGTTGCAGTTTTGAGGGGAGAGATCTTCTCGGTAAAGCAAGTTCTTGTGATCACGACTTCAGGATCAGTCGGTTTTTCAGCAGGAGGAGGAGAAACATTCATCTGGTCAGTTGTCTGCTCCTTATCAGTCGGCTCAGCATGTTTTTAGGGTATTCTTCAAGTTATCCTCCTCAGCAATGGGAGGGCTTGGAGCATCACTAAGAGTAGCTTTTGCCCTGAAATTGCAAAGAACGAATATAATATAAGAAAGACAAAGAAAACAAAGTTGATGAAAGTAAATACAAGTAATAGTTGGATGTATGTATTACCTAGTGTTGACTTGAAAGTCACGAGGGAGGTCATTGCTGGAGCCTGAAGAAGCTGTAAGAGAGTATGATTTAGAAACTCGGATTTGACCAGCTAAAGGATAACTATCAGAGGGATGTTTTTGTGTTCAAAGTTGGAAAGAGAAGTACCAGGACGGCGTGGAGATGGATGGTTTGGGATTCCCGGGTTAAGAGGATCCTCTCCAGGGGAGGTTCGTGTTGCTCTCCTCTTGGTAGAGGGTTCAGCAGAACTCTGCGAAGATTTTTCAAGAAGAGTTTGGTTGAGTTTTTGCATAGCAAGATAAGAATATGGTTCTGTGGATATGCGAGAATATGGCACCTTGGCACAGATAGTGCGAGCCTTCCTTTTCCCGGTAGCAGCAGATTCAGTGGCTTCAGAGCTATGGCCGGGTGAAGGAGTGGCTACCTTTTCAGCCGGTTCTGGTATTATAAAGTGGGCATCAGTGGATAAATTGGGTTGAGTTTTGGTCTCAATTAAGCTTATGAAGAAGTGGCCAAGGGAGTCAATTAAGCAAGGCTTTGATACCTGCAAAAGTAAACGGGATTAGGTTGAGACTCCAAGTGCAGAGTGTATAGTAAGTGGAAGACAGTTTTCCCCACGAGGGGTGACTCGAGGGTTTAATATCGAACTCTCGGGGAATCTGAAGTGGTAGATTTATCTTCTTATCCTTCTTTTGGTTACCTACAAAACAAGGTTAGATGTTTTGGTCCTCAACCTCACCTGTGGTTGTCAAGCACAAGGTGTAAGAATGATATCAGGATAGTTATGCAATGCAAACAAGAAATAAATATGCAATGATGGTGGATGCAATGGTAAATGATATTTTTGGGTTTTTGAATGATGTATGCAAGATGAAAAGTATTTTTGTATTTTCGGATTTAATGATGGCTGAAAATAGAAAAGTGGTATATGGTGTTGGAAAGGTGTTTCTTATGATTAAAAATGGACTGGGGTTCATGGTTTCACAAATGCACTCTCTCTTTATAAAGTGGTAGACAATGGAACACACACAGTTAACATATGAGATTGCAACACAGGGTTTGATAACAAGTTACTTAGATATATGGGCATCACGTCCTAACATAGAGATCTTTTGGTTATTAACCTCTCTTATACTCCACCAAGATGCGAACTAAATCATAACACCTCAGTAATTAAGATAACTCAGAGTATAGCATTAAGTATCATGACATGAAGTGAAAATAAGAACATGCTAGATCTAGTCATGGAGTAGTGGCAATGGTCACGCCCACATCCCCGGTAGCATGGTATTTTAGTTTATCCCTAGTGAGGTAACAAAGTAAGGTAAAGATACCAAAGTGGATCGCAGAACTTTCTCTCACGTTCACTGCACTAGCCACCCCCCGTTACTCCAACTAATGCACACGTTCCCCCACACACGCTCTCATAAACATGCTTGATCAAAACAAGTAGACAAGAACGGGGTACATAATATGCATCTATACTCATAACTGAAACAAACATTGCAATCTCAAACATATATTAACTCATAAAGATCCACCACAAAGGTATTACAACGGTGACCGTAATCATGTTCAGCAGCTCATACGGTGCTAATTAGTGAAGCTCAAGAGAGGAGAGATACATAAGTTACTTCCACAAACCCATAGTCCAGAGGTGGACTACTCCCTCTTCATCATGGAGACGGTGGAGAAGTCGATGGAGAAGATGGAGACCACGCCGGCAGCGCCCCGCCGGAGTTTTCCCCCTCCAATCTGCAGCTCCTGATCTCCGTTTCGGTGTTTCTGTGTTTGTGCGGCGCTCCTTCCAGAGAACGTCGGGGGACCTTTTTTATAGGCGTTTTTAGGTCAAGACGATGTCGGTGGAGAAGATCGAGGCAACGGAGCCACGAGGCCCAAATGGGTGGGTCCCACGCGGCCACAGTACCTGGCCGCGTGGGCCCCCTCGTTTGGCCCTCGGCCTCCGTTTGCTCGCTTCCTTCGCCCACAGGTCTTCTTCCTTCCAAATATTGACGCCCGTAAATTTCCAGGTGATTTCGTTGACGTTTGGGTCCCTGAAACATTAAAATAAGAAAACGGGGTTTTCTGCCTGTGCAGGGTTAATTCCATAAAAATAGGAAATAAATGAATATTCCAAAATCATTATAAAACATTGATATAACCCTTATATGATGCAAATATGATTGGAATATAAGCAATTAAAGTGCAAAGTTCATGTATGCATTTTACATGCATCAACATCCCCAAGCTTAATCCATGCTCGTCCTCGAGTATGAAGATGATAAAACTAACATGGACTTTGCAATTTAATACTTAACAATGATATCAAAGATGATTACTATTGCTACATATAGTCAAATGATTCATTCTTCAAAGGAGTAGCAATATGCAAATAGTTTATGAAGTGATATCAAGTATTCAAGACAAGGATGTTCATTGATAGTTCACAAAGTGTAACATGGTAGCAAGTAATATGGAACACATGTATGCATAATGATAAGTAGAACATCCTACAATGGTCATAGAGTGTAGATGAAAATCTGAATATGATAGGTGTACACTTTGGAAAGATGTATATGTGAGTAGAGGTAAAGCATGCATAAGTTTCATCCAACTTCCAAACTCTTCTACTTAAGTTAATGATTGCAATAAGGTATTCATTGGTGTCAAGCTCTCATTGCCCCTATCATAGCATCTTGAATGATTAAGGTTAAAGTGAAAGCAAATATGAGTAGTGTGCTTGATAAAGAATGGGTTGAATGTCTCATGCCCCTTGAATACAAGTACTTACACCATGTGTTACTCAACTTGGGAAACAAAGCAAGTTCAATTAAATATCATTGTAAGCATAATAGTATCATCAAGAGCGTCAACTGGGGTACCTCTTGTCCCAAGATATGGAACAAGCCCATATCAAAATGACAAGACAAACAAACAAAATGAACAATCTCAACACCCTTTTTATTTACCATTTGGAATAGTTTTTTATTGCAAGGTGTATCACAGAAGGTTCACCATAGTATGTAAGTAAATTTCCACCATGAATGATGCATGGCTTAGATTAGCGGCCCAGGCGTCTCTCTAACCATTTACACAAACTCATTTAAACTCACTCTATTTCCACATTTATTTCAACATGATAAGCATCCATAGACAAAAGCACATGATATCAACTAAATGAGATGAAGAGCGTGTTGAAAGCTTGCCATGTGACAGCACATATGGGCTAACTTCCAACCCAAAACATTCATCAAGCCACAAACATCATAATCTTAATCACAATGGGTCAAGTTTTATTATGCAAATAAAAGAACATTGTGCATCAAGTTCGTGAGAGCTATATAACCAATTTTTTTCCATTGCAATCAATAACATAAACATTTTCATTCAGAGGTAAGATAACACAAACAACATGTTAAACATACTCGGAATAGCATAAAGCCAATAGGTAGATATGGTGGACTCACTGGAATAACTTTGGTTGAAGGTGTTGGAAACAAGTTTTTGCTTGTTGGAGTTTTTGGGCTAGCAAAAGGGAGAAAGTTGACCATCTAGATGCATGCATGAGTGTCCATAGAACTAACTAATCCATGTTAAACCAAGTGAAATAACAATCAGCACCAAAACATGAATAAGTGATAGCTCTACAAAAAGAATTTGCAAACTATTACTCATAAACAAGCTCATGAATCATGCAACTATATGTATCATTAAAAATCAAGTCAAACATCCCTTTTCCCAATCTTATAAAAGCATCCAACATATTTCAACCCATATTTCCAGTAGCTCTCTCATATATAATTGATAGTGTGGTGGTCTCTCAAAACAAAAACAAAAACGACGCTCCAAGTTTATGCGATAAAGTGTTTCGATCGAAAAACAGAAGTTGGACGTGTGCAAACCGAGAGTGTGTAGGTCCAGCGGGGTTGTCTTCACATCCCCAAGCTTATGGTCTTCACCATCCTTGGATAGCTCTTGGTGCATCTCCTCCAATCCCTGTGAAAAAACTTCAAAACACCGTTTCTCCCATCTCTTTTCTGTGGGGTGCATTAATAGTGATAAACAAATAGGTTCCTTGCTGCATATAATCCTTGAACAAAAATTCATATGAATGTCCAGAAAGTGTATAATGTTGTATGCCTACTCATAAACTCAATTGGATCAAAAAGATTCAACTTAAAAGCTCAAAGCATGCATCAAACAAAATGGGACAGAATCTGTCCAGAAAAACAGCAGCAGCAAAACGTATTTTTCTACCCTACCAAACTTTCTCGAAAAATTCCGAAAAATTCATGCATACAGAGGATGAAAAGTTGCAACTACAGTTCAAATATGAGCTCATTCGGAGTTACAGAATAAGAATTAAAAATCATACCGTGCACTGACTCGTGCAGGAATAAAATCTCCGAACGCTATAAGCAACTTTTCAAACCAAAAAGGGTAAAACTTGGCACTTTATTGAAAACTCCAGAACCTAACTAGACACAAATCTCTTGTTACAGCAAGAGGACACAAAGAAAAATCACACATAAAAATAACCGGGTTGCCTCCCGCAAAGCGCTTTCTTTATAGCCATATAGCTAGGCTTCTTACTTGTTGTTTTATTGTGGACGAAGCTCATGAGGGAGCTTGAACTTTGGTGGTTCCCTCTTCCTTGGAAAGTGTTCCATGCACTTCTTGTGTGGAAACTGAAACTTTACATTCCCTTCCTTTGAATCAATGATAGCACCTGTGGTACGAAGAAAAGGTCTTCCAAGAATAATAGGACTAGAGGTTTTATTCCCCATGTCCATGATTAGAAAATCCACAGGCACAAAAGTCATATGTAACTCTACCATAACATCACTTACTTTTCCCAAAGCATGTTTAATAGAGTCATCAGCAAGTGCTAGTTCAATAGAGCATTTTTCAAGATTTTTCAATTCAAGCACTTCATATAGTTCTTTAGATAAAACAGAGACACTAGATCCTAGATCAAGTATGGCATGGTGTGTCTCTTTTCCAATAGTTACTAGTACCTTAGGTATCCACATATCCCCAAGCTTAGGTGGTATCATAGCCTCTTGGTTGTACCTAGCAATCTTTTCTTTCAAGACATGATTAGCAATATAAGAACCAAAACCTGCTTGGTTAGTGTTGATGGAAGGATCACTTGCAAATTTTTGTAAGATAGATATTAATTCATGCAAGCTACAATTTTCTAAGTCAAGCAAAGGATCCTTGACTTCATTAAGCATTTTAACTTCCTCAACTTCTTCCCAAGCAAGATTCTCATTCCTTTTCTTTAAAGCAAGATTCAAGGCTATTTGGAGGTCATCCTCCTCTTCAACATGATTCTTAATATCCCTATCTAAAGGTTCCAGCATAGAAGATATTCTTTCATTCAATTCCCTAGTCAACTTCTTTTTAGACTTGGCATAGTTCAATATTGTTTCCATTTTCAAAGAGATTCCAGAAAGAGTGTTATTTGTCTTTTTCATCCTAGACTTGGTATGAAGGATAAATGAATGCAAATCATTTTTAGTAGGATAGTCCTCCACATAAGTTTGTAGACATAAAGTTGACCTATCCATAGAAGCTTTTAGTTGTTTGATCCCAGTTTCATATTTGGATTCTATAGAATTCCCAAATAAATTTTCCATCAAATTATTAGCATGTGAGGGATTTCCAGAAGCAAATTTTCCACTAGTCAATGAGTCTAGAAAACATTTCGACCAGCCATCTATACCTTTATAGAAGTTTCTTATCACAGTGGCAGGAGTATATTTAATGACACCATTTTTACTAGTGTCCTTAATTCTATACCAAGCATCCATCAATGACTCTCCATAGTATTGACCAAAGTTGTTCATTTCAGCACTAGGATTCATTTTAGCAAGTTTTTTTTGGTATTTTTAATTTTTTATGCAAAACTGAAATAAATATGATATGATATGCAATGACACTAACAAAACAAATAAATTGCTTTGTAAGTAAAGATGGATAAGATGGTGCTCACGTAGGTGCAACCTCCCCAAGCTTAGGTGTTAGCACAAGTTGGTGACGTTGACTTTGTTGTGAGATGAATGCGATGATGCACACCCTTGGATAAATCTCTCAGCTACGATTCCCCGGCAACGGCGCCAGAAAACGTCTTGATGGTCCCGAAGAGCAAGGCTTGATACCTGCAAAATAAACGGGATTAGGTTGAGACTCCAAGTGCAGAGTGTATAGTAAGTGGAAGACAGTTTTCCCCACGAGGGGTGACTCGAGGGTTTAATATCGAACTCTCGGGGAATCTGAAGTGGTAGATTTATCTTCTTATCCTTCTTTTGGTTACCTACAAAACAAGGTTAGATGTTTTGGTCCTCAACCTCACCTGTGGTTGTCAAGCACAAGGTGTAAGAATGATATCAGGATAGTTATGCAATGCAAACAAGAAATAAATATGCAATGATGGTGGATGCAATGGTAAATGATATTTTTGGGTTTTTGAATGATGTATGCAAGATGAAAAGTATTTTTGTATTTTCGGATTTAATGATGGCTGAAAATAGAAAAGTGGTATATGGTGTTGGAAAGGTGTTTCTTATGATTAAAAATGGACTGGGGTTCATGGTTTCACAAATGCACTCTCTCTTTATAAAGTGGTAGACAATGGAACACACAGTTAACATATGAGATTGCAACACAGGGTTTGATAACAAGTTACTTAGATATATGGGCATCACGTCCTAACATAGAGATCTTTTGGTTATTAACCTCTCTTATACTCCACCAAGATGCGAACTAAATCATAACACCTCAGTAATTAAGATAACTCAGAGTATAGCATTAAGTATCATGACATGAAGTGAAAATAAGAACATGCTAGATCTAGTCATGGAGTAGTGGCAATGGTCACGCCCACATCCCCGGTAGCATGGTATTTTAGTTTATCCCTAGTGAGGTAACAAAGTAAGGTAAAGATACCAAAGTGGATCGCAGAACTTTCTCTCACGTTCACTGCACTAGCCACCCCCCGTTACTCCAACTAATGCACACGTTCCCCCACACACGCTCTCATAAACATGCTTGATCAAAACAAGTAGACAAGAACGGGGTACATAATATGCATCTATACTCATAACTGAAACAAACATTGCAATCTCAAACATATATTAACTCATAAAGATCCACCACAAAGGTATTACAACGGTGACCGTAATCATGTTCAGCAGCTCATACGGTGCTAATTAGTGAAGCTCAAGAGAGGAGAGATACATAAGTTACTTCCACAAACCCATAGTCCAGAGGTGGACTACTCCCTCTTCATCATGGAGACGGTGGAGAAGTCGATGGAGAAGATGGAGACCACGCCGGCAGCGCCCCGCCGGAGTTTTCCCCCTCCAATCTGCAGCTCCTGATCTCCGTTTCGGTGTTTCTGTGTTTGTGCGGCGCTCCTTCCAGAGAACGTCGGGGGACCTTTTTTATAGGCGTTTTTAGGTCAAGACGATGTCGGTGGAGAAAAGATCGAAGGCAACGGAGCCACGAGGCCCAAATGGGTGGGTCCCAGCGGCTACAGTACCTGGCCGCATGGGCCCCCTCGTTTGGCCCTCGAGCCTCCGTTTGCTCGCTTCCTTCGCCCACAGGTCTGTAACATCCCAAAAATTATTAACAAGTATTATTAATTCCAAAAATGGGAGCCAACAAAAACTTTTGTTAAATTATATGTGTTGATCTCTTATTCTTGCTTGTGTTGCTTATTTCCTCTTGTTGTGTGTTGCTTGCTTTAATTGAAACATGAAGAAAAGAAGAGATTAAATTAAAAGCAAAACAGAAAAATAAATGTGGCAAGTGCCACACAAATTCTCCAAGTGAGGATCTCATTTTGTTTCCAACAAAATTTAGTGGAGTGGTATTGCAAACCCTCCCATTTCATTCTTACTACTTATCTCTCTCAAATAGTATTTTCAAATTAGTTTTAAAAATTCAAAAGTAAACAAAGTAAAAATAAATTAAAATGCTTAATTAAAACACTATAAAAGAAAATGTTTCAAAACATTTTATTATTTTATGCCAATTTTTGTGGAGCTTCTGCACCTTATGGGAAGGCTCCACAAATTTTGCCAAATTTTTATAAATTGATTTAGTGCCTCAAATAAAATCAAGAAATGCTACTGCAATTAAACAGAAGGACTGAAACGTAAATAAGAGAAAGAAGAAGAAGGAAAAGAAGCAGTGCACAGGAGCCAGGGGGGTTTTTGCAAAACCATCATCGTCTACCTCCCCCTAGCTCACTGTCGCCGTCGCCGTGGCGCCATGCTCGACGTCGCCGTTCCCAGGCCCCCCAGGGCCCCCTTGCCCGCGCTCTCCCTCGCCCCCGTGCCTCTACACCCTCTGCGGGCAGAGGAGACCCTCTCCCCTCGCCTTAACGCCGTTGTCCCCCGAAGCACGCCGCGGAGGAGTTGGACGGCGCCGGCCAAAATTGGCCCAGCTCACCGCACCTCGCCACGCGATCCGCTACGACGCGCACCCTAGCCCACGCCCGGACCCCCCAGACACCGAGCGCCAACCTCTCCCGCCCTCTGGACGCCGCTGGACCGCGACCACCGTGCGCCGCCGTCGCGCCTATTTAAACTCGAGCCGCACCTCGCATTTTCCCCACGCCCCACTGCCTCTCCCTTGCTGCACCACACTCCCCACCACTCGCCCGTGCACCACCACGAGGGCGGAGCCGCTGCTGCGAGCTCGCTGCTGCTCGTGCCCGTGCTCGACCGCCCGAGGTAGGCGACGACACGGCTGTGCCGTGCTGCTGCTCCCCTTCCTCCACTGACCACACCACCTTGATCCCCGTACTCCCCGCACTCACCCGAGCCTTTTGCCCCTCTGTTTTGTGCACAGAGACGCCGCCTGGACACCGCCGGAGACCGCTGCCGTGGCCGTGGAAGTTCAGCGGCTCGCCGTCGACGTTTCACGCCGTCCCAGCAAGTAGGACTCAGCCAGGACGTTCGCCCGAGCCTCCGCCGTCGTCTCGCATCATCACCGAGTCCTCCCGAGCCCTCTAGGTGAGGAACCGTCTACCACCGTGCCGCCGGCGCGGCGGCGCCGCCATTTTATGGTCGCCGCCGTGGCCTTTGAACGTGCGCCGTTGGATCTAGATCCAACGGCCGCGTAACGCTTCATTTAGATGAGCGGCTGACGGGCTGGCCCCACCCGTCAGCATTTTATTAATTTCCAACCGTTCACTGAGTCACTGACAGAAGGGCCCCACTAGTCAGATTTCTCAACATTATCCACACTGAACACCTTTTCTATTTTTAATTTCAGAAGAATTTCAGTACTGGACCCAATTTGTAAAATCAATAACTTGAGATTTAGGAATCCAAACAAATCAAACTCAATTGTTCTGGAAAGCTTATGAAATTGTTTAACCAACCCAATTGGTCTCATGTCATTTAAATAAATAGTTAAAAAGAATTATTGAAAATGCCACAGAAGGTTCAAAATCTAAACTTGTTTGTTTCTGATACTCTGCTAGTCCAAATAATTCCAAACCAATTTTGCTAGCTTAGTACTGCCTTGTATTAGCTCCCCTAATTTTGGTAGAATTATTTAAGCAATATTAATTATTGACTTTAAGATAAACCCTTCTGGACAAAAACAAACAAATATGTTTATTGGTTGATCCAAATGAGTTAGGACCAATTTTGTTAACTCACATATAGCAATGTTTACTTACCCCTAAAAGGATTTAATTTTTGGAACAACAGAACATATTTGGTAACCAAAACTTGATTATTAAGGTACTGGATTCAAACCAATGTGTAGGGAGTTTGGTAACTCCAAATGATCCAATTCAAATTGGGTTGTCTTCTACACATCAGTAGCTTTCTATAGAAATTTAGTTTGTATTTTTGTGACCAACAGAACTCAAGTTGTGGAATTAAACATGTTTAACAAGTTTCTGCCATAATTTGGACTTAAACAATTAATGTTTAATTCAATTGTTTTGAAATTAAATTGTATTGTTTGTTGTATCCAGTGGCTATTTAGAGCATTTAGGATTGTGATACTGTGATGATGTGATGTTGTTTGAGTAGTTTTAGTGATTGCTTGTGTTTGTTTGTTTATCGATTAGACGAGAACGTTGCCGGAGATATCGAGGAGGGGGAATTTGTTGAACCAGAAGATCAAGATCAAGTCCCCTTTGCCGAGCAAGGCAAGCTACTCTCCGAGCTTGCACCTAAATATATATGCATCTACTTTGATCAAATGATTTACTCTTAAAACCAATGGTTTACAAAACCTTTTCCAAAAGTGTATGGAAATTATTTTGCCACCCTATGTAGAAGTTATGAAACTTTAGGATGGAAAACAATGTTGTTTATTCAAACTCCTTTGGAAATACTTGTGTGGTTATGGAATGCCGAGATGTCGGTGTTAAAGTGGAGAAATGGAAAAATGGGAATGTTTATGAAAAATGCACAGTATCCTAGTACTATGACAACCAATCTTAATCTGTGCGACCACACTTACCCCCATATGGGAACGGGGCTTAGTCATATAATTTGCTCTTATTAGTATGGGATACCTCATCGACGGAGATGACTCCGTTATGCATGAGGGGATGGTTTATGAACTCCCCTGACCTGGGTCCTCGCTCAAACTCTATGGAAAGATAAGGAGGAGGATTGAAGACTTCATAAATGTGGTCGCCGGGAAAAACATATGAGTCCTCACACTTAGGGTTGCCGACGGGGACCGGACTGAGTGTTGGTGGGAATTATCATATGGGTAGGATCCTATACTAGCATGAGCAAAGGAGAGGCTAGGGTCGGTGGCTCAACTTCGCATACACCTTGTATGGCGGGACGTGGCTGACACGATGAGTTACCGGATGGGTGTGGGATAAAAAGCGTGCTACCTCTGCAGAGGGTCAAAACTATTCGAATAGCCGGGTCCCCGGATATGGACAATTGGGAGACTGTCCTAAGATCTTGTGCAAATTTTTGGAAAAGCTTTTAAGTTTAAAATAAAATGAATTGGTGATGGCATGATATAACTATACCAAATGGAGTGGTATGAGTTGTGGGACTAATTGGACCATGGTGAGCCCTGGTCCAGAAAAGAAAGGGTTTGGAGAAACAAAGGAGATGGTGATTTCTTTTAAAAACAGTTATAAAACTCTTCTTACCTTTTTCAATAAAGATATAGAGATGTTTTAAAACAATTAAAAGTGGTAAGTTAAAATAAAGTTAGTGCATACTCATGTTGGGGTAGTTTGCGAGTACATTCAAATGTACTCATATTGGTTTCGTCCCTGGCTATTGTCCTAGCCAGACTACGAGGAGGAGCACTACGCCGAGCAGGAGTATGGTGACTTCTACGCGAACTGAGGATCTCCACAAGTCAGCTGCCTGTCGGGTCGTCATCGTTAGAATATGATGTCTACTACGCCGTAGCTTCCGCTGATATTTTGGTTTGGCCCTTGAAGGCACCTATGTAAGAACTTGGTCTAAATGACCATTTATGTAAGACTTTTTATTCGGTACTGTAATGGATGTAAACTTTGGTATCCAATTCGGATTATGTGCAACGACAGACTGATCACGGGATCGTTGTGTTAAGCATAATCGGGTATTTCGGACAGCTAGTCCGGGGTCCCCACAGACTTGGTATCAGAGCCATCCTGACTTTAGGAAACCTTAGTTAGCATGGTCGTCAAACAAGTGTTATCAAAAAGAGTAATTTCTAAAAGAAAGGAGTGAAGTATTTTTTTTGAAAACCGCTTATCTCCAATCCTCTTACTTATGCAAAAATTCATTCTCATTAAACATTACAATTTCCTTAGTATCCTTAAAATTTTGTGCACTTATCATCCCACTAACTTAAAATTTTGCTTAAAAATTTGTAGATGGCACTCCACTGGACCGAGTTCGTTCAGCTGGAGAAGGATAGCAAGCTGACGTTCGAGAATGACTTGTTCGAGTTGAGCAAGCTGCTAGGTCGCCCCGCTCCAGAGTTTGAGGGAGCCCAGATTGATGTTCACGGTGTCGGAAGGCTGAGCTGGCTCATCAGGTCGTCAGTTCGCCGGAACATCAAGTCTCCCAGTTCCAGGACGCTCGTCTTCACCACCAAGGAGGCCACCTGGGTTGACGGTCTCTGTACTGCTACACAGAGGATGATAGCCCGACTTTGTGAGGAGCACAAGGAGGAGTTAGTAGACTCCCGTTTCCGGTTCTACGGGAGGCGCAACTGCGACGGACACCCTACTCCTTCCCCTTGCCACCCGATGTTTGGGAGCTACATCATGGACATGGAGCTCTTACTTCAGCACACCCAGGATGATCTGATGCGCACTAGGATTCAGCTTCGCTTTGACCGCGAGTCGCTCGTTGAGCTTCGCGAGAATGAGGAGAAGCTGCTGGAGGATAAGGTCGCTCTTCTCGGAAAGAGGGCCCAGCTGAGGAGGACCATCGTGAAGCTCCGCAAGAAGGTGGCAGAGCAAGACCAGATGATCGAGGATCTAGAGCACCATACTGACGAGATGGAGGAGGAGGGCGAGGATCTCCGCAAGGAGAACAACGCTTTCCTCAGTGACGATGGTGACTTTGAGGAGGAGATGGACTGTGAGGAGGAGGATGATGAGGAGGAGTTAGTTGACGAGGAGGAGGAGCCCCTCGAGGCTGTTCTCGAGGACGAGGAGGAGGATCCCGAGGAGCCAGCCTACCAGTCAGATGCTGACGTGTTAGAGCTGGAGGTTCCACCTCAGTAGGCGAGTGACTTGATCACTACCGCAGGATTAGGTTGACCCCTATCGCTAGTCGAGTCGGAGTAGTGGTTCTTTTGGAAACCAGATGCTATGTGTCTTAGATGTAAGGTGATGTTGTAAGCTTGAAGTTGATGTGAACTCCTTGATGTGTTGTTTGTGAAATATAAGTATGTTTGTCTTGTTTAAATCTGTGTGAAATATTTTCATATAATCCTTAAATTAAACAACCACTTGCGAAATCGTCTTTCCACTTAGTCGAACTTTTCTGCCTTGCCTCTTATACCCGGTGTGCTTCAGGATGCCGCCCCGTCGTGACAATACGGGAGGATCAGGATCAGCACCACCACCACCAGACCCAACCCCCGCTCAACTTCTCGCGCTTATCATGGAGGAACGTGAAAATGCCCGGCAGGAGCGCCAGGCTCATCTCACTGCCCTGCAACAACTCGCAGCCGCTTACAACAACAACAACAACAACAACAATGGTGGTAATGGCAATGGCAATGAGAACCCGCGATCCACCTTAGGCGATTTCCAGAAAACCAACCCGCCTACCTTCTCCAGGGGACTTCACCCACTGGAAGCCGATGATTGGCTTCTTACCATTGGGAACAATCTGCAAGTTGCTGCTGTAGGAGACAATGAAAAGGTGCTGTATGCAACCCACTATCTTGCTGGACCTGCACGAGCTTGGTGGGAAGCTACCAAAGCTCTCCAGCAGGCTGACCACGTCATCAACTGGGATGAGTTCAAGGAGAAGTTTCGCAGGAAGCACATTTCTGGTGGACTCATTGATAGGAAGAGGGATGAATTCCGCAAGTTGAGGCAGGGAAGTAGAGATGTAGTTGGCTATCTTGATGAGTTTACCGACTTATCTCGGTATGCTCCCGAGGACACCGACAAGGAGGAGAAGAAGATGGAACGTTTCCTGAATGGGCTGCATGATGAACTGCAGTGTGCTTTGGTTGTCCATGACTTCCGTGATCTGGAGTCACTTGTGGACAAAGCCATCCAGCTGGAGACCAAGCGCAAGTCTATGTATGAAGGTCGCAAGAGGAGGATGAATGCTCAGGAAGGTTCGAGCAGTCAGAAGCCTCGTATCTTTCAGCAAAACCCCAAACCTGCCTATCGACCACCCCAAGCTCCACGCCCCAATTTCCCTAACCGCCCAAACAACTTCAACCGCCCAAACAACTTCAACCGCCCCAATGACAATAACCGTCCCAGAGGAAACTTCAACAACTTCAACCCCAATGCCAATGTTGTCTGCTTTGAATGTGGCAACAAAGGTCACTACTCCAAGGAATGCCCCAATCCCAAGAGGAATGTTCAGAGCCCCAATGCCCCGGCACCGAACAATGGTCAAGGCCGCAATGGAAATGGTAATGGCAAGAATGCCGCACCCCGCGGAAATACTGCTGTTGTCAAGGGTCGTCTGCACCACATCAATGCTGAAGAAGCTCAAGATGCGCCGGATGTCGTGCTGGGTACGTTCCTTGTCAACTCAGTACCTGCAACTGTTCTGTTTGATTCTGGTGCAACACATTCATTTGTTACCGAGGAGTTTGTTGCTAAGGGAGGTTTAGTAGAAGGCTTCCTAACTAAAACCTTGAGTATACAAATCCCTGGTTCCACCCTAGAAACCAAGAGATTTTGTCCAAATACTGCCATAGAGATTTCAGGCGAGAAATTTGCAGCCGACCTAATTGTTTTAGGAACCCAAGGCATAGATGTCATACTCGGTATGAATTGGCTAGCCAAGTACCATGGTCGAATAGACTGTGCCAGAAGAGCTGTATCCATCACCACCGACAAAGAAGTAGAAGTGGAGTTTGTGTCTGAACCCAATCACCCCCAACCAGGCTGCCACGAGGGCATAGCTCGACCCACCCTAGATGAGATCCGTGTTGTTCACCTATTCCGAGATGTTTTTCCTGAGGAATTACCTGGTATGCCGCCAGACCGGGAAATTGAGTTCATAATTGAGCTTATCCCAGGAACAGCCCCAATATCCCAAAGACCTTATCGGATGAATCCGGAAGAACTGGTTGAGTTGAAGAAGCAGTTGGCAGATATGCTTAGCAAAGGACTTGTTCGTCCAAGTGCTTCACCCTGGGGATCACCTATTATTTTTGTGGACAAGAGAGACGGTACCACACGACTGTGTGTGGATTATCGCAGGCTAAATGACGTGACCATTAAAAACAAGTATCCCCTTCCCAAGATCGAGGATCTGTTCGATCAGATGAACGGAGCCCGAGTCTTTTCAAAGATCGATCTTCGGACAGGTTACCATCAGTTGAAGATCAGAGAGACAGACATTCCCAAGACCGCCTTCACCACCCGTTACGGTTTGTTTGAATACACGGTGATGTCCTTTGGTCTGACCAATGCCCCAGCCTATTTCATGAATCTCATGAACAAGATTTTCATGGAGTACCTCGACAAGTTCGTGGTAGTATTCCTTGATGACATCCTTATTTATTCCAAAACCGAAGAAGAGCATGCTGAACACCTGCGTCTAGTTTTGGAGACCCTCCGAGAGCACCAGCTGTATGCCAAGCTTAGCAAGTGTGAGTTTTGGCTCAATGAAGTGGCGTTTCTCGGACATATAGTATCTGCTGGAGGAATTTCTGTTGACCCAGAGAAGATCCAAGCCATTATTGACTGGTTATCCCCGACCAGTGTGACTGAAATCCGAAGCTTTCTCGGACTCGCCGGTTATTACCGCAAGTTCGTTGAGGGATTTTCCAGTATAGCCAAGCCCTTGACCCAACTGTTGAAGAAGGACAAGAAATTTGAGTGGACTCAGAAGTGCGAAGATAGTTTCCAAGAGTTGAAGAAGAGACTAACCTCCACCCCAATCCTGGTTATGCCAGACGTCACCCAGAGTTTCGACGTGTATTGCGATGCATCCCGCCTCGGACTTGGTTGCGTTCTGATGCAAGAAGGCAAAGTTGTGTCGTACCTGTCCCGGCAGTTGCGACCGCATGAAGAGAATTACCCAACCCATGACCTGGAATTAGCTGCTGTGGTCCTTGCTCTTAAAAAGTGGCGTCCCTACCTTGCGGGACATCGCTGTGAGATCTATACGGATCATAAGAGCCTGAAGTATATTTTCACCCAGAAGGAGTTGAACCTGCGACAGAGGAGATGGATGGAATTAATCAAGGATTATGATATTGGAATCCACTATCACCCCGGAAGGCTAATGTAGTTGCCGATGCCCTCAGTCGCAAACCCTGTACCCTGAATGCCTTAATCCAAGCCGAACAACCAGCCTTGTTCAAAGAGTTCGAAAATTTTGGACTAGAACTTGTTAGCCATGGTATCTCGCCCATTTGGAGTTAGCCCCAACCCTGATGGATCAAATCAAAGAAGCCCAAAAAGGTCATGAAAGCATTGAAGGAATTAGGAAGAAGATCTCCCTCAGCAAAGCACCCGGTTTTACCGAGGATGCTGAAGGAGTGCTGAAATTCAATGATCGTATCTGTGTGCCCAATGTCACGGAACTTAAGGAGTTAATCCTGAAGGAAGCCCATGAGACCCCTTATTCAATCCACCCTGGGGGAACCAAGATGTACCAAGACCTTCGAGAAAGATTTTGGTGGCATGGAATGAAGCGAGAGATTGGTTCTTTTGTAGCCAAATGTGACATCTGTCAGCGAGTCAAGGCTGAACATCAGCGGCCCGCTGGATTGCTTCAACCTTTGAAAGTTCCCGAGTGGAAGTGGGATGAGATTGGAATGGATTTTATTACCGGACTTCCAAGATCCAACCGAGGCCATGATTCAATCTGGGTCATCGTTGATCGATTGACCAAGGTTGCTCATTTTGTACCTGTCAAGACTACTTATACTGGAGCTCAGTTAGCAGACTTGTATATTTCCAGAATAGTAAGCCTGCATGGTGTGCCTAAGAAGATTGTATCTGATAGAGGTACGCAATTCACCTCAAGATTCTGGAAATCCCTTCATGAAGCCCTCGGAACCAAGTTAGCATTTAGCACAGCTTATCATCCCCAGACCGATGGCCAAACTGAGCGAGTGAACCAGATATTGGAGGACATGCTTCGTGCATGTGTCCTATCCTATGGTTCCAAGTGGGAAGATTGTCTCCCGTTTGCAGAGTTCTCGTACAACAATAGTTATCAGTCCAGTCTGCAAATGGCCCCTTTTGAAGCCCTTTACGGCAAGAAGTGTCGTACACCCCTGAATTGGTCTGATACCGGAGAAAGCAAATTGTTCGGTCCAGATACCCTCCGTGAAGCTGAAGAGCAAGTTCAGCTTATTCGTGAGCGCCTCAAAACTGCCCAATCCCGTCAGAAGAGTTACGCTGACACCAAGCGCCGTGACCTCACTTTCAGTATTGGAGATTATGTTTATCTCCGGGTGACACCCCTCAAAGGAATGCAACGTTTCCATGTCAAGGGAAAGTTAGCGCCAAGGTATATTGGACCCTTCAAATCATCGCTCGTCGAGGAGAAGTATCCTATCAGCTGGAATTGCCACCGGAGTTAGGAGATTATCATGATGTCTTCCACATTTCCTTGCTCCGGAAGTGTCTTGAAGTTCCTGACCAGCCTGATGTTTTCAAAAACATCGACCACCTCTCCATCGACCTGAACCAAGATTTGACTTATCGCGAGAGGCCCCTCAAGATTCTCGAAGAAGATGTTCGTGTTACCCGAAGGCGTGCGATCAAGTTTTACAAAGTCCAGTGGACTAACCACTCCGAAGAAGAAGCAACTTGGGAACGTGAAGATTATCTTAGGAGCGAATTCCCAGGCCTCTTTAGTACCTAAGCCTAGCAAATCTCGGGACGAGATTTATTTTAAGGAGGGAAGGATTGTAACATCCCAAAAATTATTAACAAGTATTATTAATTCCAAAAATGGGAGCCAACAAAAACTTTTGTTAAATTATATGTGTTGATCTCTTATTCTTGCTTGTGTTGCTTATTTCCTCTTGTTGTGTGTTGCTTGCTTTATTTTGAGAACATGAAGAAAAGAAGAGGATTAAATTAAAAGCAAAACAAGAAAAATAAATGTGGCAAGTGCCACACAAATTCTCCAAGTGAGGATCTCATTTTGTTTCCAACAAAATTTAGTGGAGTGGTATTGCAAACCCTCCCATTTCATTCTTACTACTTATCTCTCTCAAATAGTATTTTCAAATTAGTTTTAAAAATTCAAAAGTAAACAAAGTAAAAATAAATTAAAATGCCTTAATTAAAACACTATAAAAGAAAATGTTTCAAAACATTTTATTATTTTATGCCAATTTTTGTGGAGCTTCTGCACCTTATGGGAAGGCTCCACAAATTTTGCCAAATTTTTATAAATTGATTTAGTGCCTCAAATAAATCAAGAAATGCTACTGCAATTAAACAGAAGGACTGAAACGTAAATAAGAGAAAGAAGAAGGAAAAGAAGCAGTGCACAGGAGCCAGGGGGGTTTTTGCAAAACCATCATCGTCTACCTCCCCCTAGCTCACTGTCGCCGTCGTCGTGGCGCCATGCTCGACGTCGCCGTTCCCAGGCCCCCCAGGGCCCCCTTGCCCGCGCTCTCCCTCGCCCCCGTGCCTCTGCACCTCTGCGGGCAGAGGAGACCCTCTCCCCTCGCCTTAACGCCGTTGTCCCCCGAAGCACGCCGCGGAGGAGTTGGACGGCGCCGGCCAAAATTGGCCCAGCTCACCGCACCTCGCCACGCGATCCGCTACGACGCGCACCCTAGCCCACGCCCGGACCCCCCAGACACCGAGCGCCAACCTCTCCCGCCCTCTGGACGCCGCTGGACCGCGACCACCGTGCGCCGCCGTCGCGCCTATTTAAACTCGAGCCGCACCTCGCATTTTCCCCACGCCCCACTGCCTCTCCCTTGCTGCACCACACTCCCCACCACTCGCCCGTGCACCACCACGAGGGCGGAGCCGCTGCTGCGAGCTCGCTGCTGCTCGTGCCCGTGCTCGACCGCCCGAGGTAGGCGACGACACGGCTGTGCCGTGCTGCTGCTCCCCTTCCTCCACTGACCACACCACCTTGATCCCCGTACTCCCCGCACTCACCCGAGCCTTTTGCCCCTCTGTTTTGTGCACAGAGACGCCGCCTGGACACCGCCGGAGACCGCTGCCGTGGCCGTGGAAGTTCAGCGGCTCGCCGTCGACGTTTCACGCCGTCCCAGCAAGTAGGACTCAGCCAGGACGTTCGCCCGAGCCTCCGCCGTCGTCTCGCATCATCACCGAGTCCTCCCGAGCCCTCTAGGTGAGGAACCGTCTACCACCGTGCCGCCGGCGCGGCGGCGCCGCCATTTTATGGTCGCCGCCGTGGCCTTTGAACGTGCGCCGTTGGATCTAGATCCAACGGCCGCGTAACGCTTCATTTAGATGAGCGGCTGACGGGCTGGCCCCACCCGTCAGCATTTTATTAATTTCCAACCGTTCACTGAGTCACTGACAGAAGGGCCCCACTAGTCAGATTTCTCAACATTATCCACACTGAACACCTTTTCTATTTTTAATTTCAGAAGAATTTCAGTACTGGACCCAATTTGTAAAATCAATAACTTGAGATTTAGGAATCCAAACAAATCAAACTCAATTGTTCTGGAAAGCTTATGAAATTGTTTAACCAACCCAATTGGTCTCATGTCATTTAAATAAATAGTTAAAAAGAATTATTGAAAATGCCACAGAAGGTTCAAAATCTAAACTTGTTTGTTTCTGATACTCTGCTAGTCCAAATAATTCCAAACCAATTTTGCTAGCTTAGTACTGCCTTGTATTAGCTCCCCTAATTTTGGTAGAATTATTTAAGCAATATTAATTATTGACTTTAAGATAAACCCTTCTGGACAAAAACAAACAAATATGTTTATTGGTTGATCCAAATGAGTTAGGACCAATTTTGTTAACTCACATATAGCAATGTTTACTTACCCCTAAAAGGATTTAATTTTTGGAACAACAGAACATATTTGGTAACCAAAACTTGATTATTAAGGTACTGGATTCAAACCAATGTGTAGGGAGTTTGGTAACTCCAAATGATCCAATTCAAATTGGGTTGTCTTCTACACATCAGTAGCTTTCTATAGAAATTTAGTTTGTATTTTTGTGACCAACAGAACTCAAGTTGTGGAATTAAACATGTTTAACAAGTTTCTGCCATAATTTGGACTTAAACAATTAATGTTTAATTCAATTGTTTGAAATTAAATTGTATTGTTTGTTGTATCCAGTGGCTATTTAGAGCATTTAGGATTGTGATACTGTGATGATGTGATGTTGTTTGAGTAGTTTTAGTGATTGCTTGTGTTTGTTTGTTTATCGATTAGACGAGAACGTTGCCGGAGATATCGAGGAGGGGGAATTTGTTGAACCAGAAGATCAAGATCAAGTCCCCTTTGCCGAGCAAGGCAAGCTACTCTCCGAGCTTGCACCTAAATATATATGCATCTACTTTGATCAAATGATTTACTCTTAAAACCAATGGTTTACAAAACCTTTTCCAAAAGTGTATGGAAATTATTTTGCCACCCTATGTAGAAGTTATGAAACTTTAGGATGGAAAACAATGTTGTTTATTCAAACTCCTTTGGAAATACTTGTGTGGTTATGGAATGCCGAGATGTCGGTGTTAAAGTGGAGAAATGGAAAAATGGGAATGTTTATGAAAAATGCACAGTATCCTAGTACTATGACAACCAATCTTAATCTGTGCGACCACACTTACCCCCATATGGGAACGGGGCTTAGTCATATAATTTGCTCTTATTAGTATGGGATACCTCATCGACGGAGATGACTCCGTTATGCATGAGGGGATGGTTTATGAACTCCCCTGACCTGGGTCCTCGCTCAAACTCTATGGAAAGATAAGGAGGAGGATTGAAGACTTCATAAATGTGGTCGCCGGGAAAAACATATGAGTCCTCACACTTAGGGTTGCCGACGGGGACCGGACTGAGTGTTGGTGGGAATTATCATATGGGTAGGATCCTATACTAGCATGAGCAAAGGAGAGGCTAGGGTCGGTGGCTCAACTTCGCATACACCTTGTATGGCGGGACGTGGCTGACACGATGAGTTACCGGATGGGTGTGGGATAAAAAGCGTGCTACCTCTGCAGAGGGTCAAAACTATTCGAATAGCCGGGTCCCCGGATATGGACAATTGGGAGACTGTCCTAAGATCTTGTGCAAATTTTTGGAAAAGCTTTTAAGTTTAAAATAAAATGAATTGGTGATGGCATGATATAACTATACCAAATGGAGTGGTATGAGTTGTGGGACTAATTGGACCATGGTGAGCCCTGGTCCAGAAAAGAAAGGGTTTGGAGAAACAAAGGAGATGGTGATTTCTTTTAAAAACAGTTATAAAACTCTTCTTACCTTTTTCAATAAAGATATAGAGATGTTTTAAAACAATTAAAAGTGGTAAGTTAAAATAAAGTTAGTGCATACTCATGTTGGGGTAGTTTGCGAGTACATTCAAATGTACTCATATTGGTTTCGTCCCTGGCTATTGTCCTAGCCAGACTACGAGGAGGAGCACTACGCCGAGCAGGAGTATGGTGACTTCTACGCGAACTGAGGATCTCCACAAGTCAGCTGCCTGTCGGGTCGTCATCGTTAGAATATGATGTCTACTACGCCGTAGCTTCCGCTGATATTTTGGTTTGGCCCTTGAAGGCACCTATGTAAGAACTTGGTCTAATGACCATTTATGTAAGACTTTTTATTCGGTACTGTAATGGATGTAAACTTTGGTATCCAATTCGGATTATGTGCAACGACAGACTGATCACGGGATCGTTGTGTTAAGCATAATCGGGTATTTCGGACAGCTAGTCCGGGGTCCCCACAAGGTCTTCTTCCTTCCAAATATTGACGCCCGTAAATTTCCAGGTGATTTCGTTGACGTTTGGGTCCCTGAAACATTAAAATAAGAAAACGGGGTTTTCTGCCTGTGCAGGGTTAATTCCATAAAAATAGGAAATAAATGAATATTCCCAAAAATCATTATAAAATATTGATATAACCCTTATATGATGCAAATATTATTGGAATATAAGCAATTAAAGTGCAAAGTTCATGTATGCATTTATATGCATCACCAAGAGGGGGCCATTCTTGTGCTCACGCTGAGGTTTGCACAAGAATAGCTCGAGGAAAAGAGCTAAGCTGGGAGGAATGCATAAGTACGATTCACAAAGAACTATATAGTTACTAATGTTCAAGATGGAGTTGGGTCCGAGATCGAAGACCCGGAGGCCGTAGTGACGAAGAATATCCCTAAAGAAAGGATGACCCGGGGGACGAAAACCCCGGGTGACATGTTCAAGGAAACAGATAACTTCACCTTCCTGGGGGGAAGGCCGAGTCTCTTCTTCAGTCCCTCTCCACTCGATCTCCGACTGAAGAGGAAGAACACCGGCTTCGGCCAGTTCTTCAAGCTTGGACTGTGTGGCCATGGATTTGGCCCAGTTAGCCGTAATCCCAGATCTGGGCTTGGTGGTCTTCTTGATCGTCTTTGATGCCGATGCGGTGGCGCCATCACCGGCCTTGGCCTTGGCCTTCAGCTTCCTCGGGTCCTTGGGTGCCATGAGATCTAAAGATCTGGAAAATAACAAGAAAGGAAATGAAAAAAAAAACCGAGCTCAAGAACAGCCCGAGAAAGAGCAAGTCAAGATCCAGATGGAAGCAAAGCGCAGGAGTGAAAATTTTACCAGAGCTCGTGGAGATCTGGCGCGGAGCAGATTCCCCGGCGTTTAGTTGCTGCAATGCGGAGCTCCGATGGCCGGCGGCGGCGCGGCGAGCTTGGAGGAACCCTAACCCTAGCTCGAGGAGAGAGAAAGACCGAGGTTGAAGATGAAGGGCGCGGTGAATGGGGAAACTGAAACCCTTTTTACCGTGGTCCACTATTTATAGCCCTGGGGTGAAACCCTAGGAGCGTGAAAAACGAGGAGATAAGATTCCGTTTTGATTATGGCTCAAAGATACGAAAGAATGCGTCAGAGAATGTTCCCTGGTCGTTGACTAGAGGGTTAAGTGCGAGAGAAAAGCCGGGTTATAAGAGAACCGCCAAAAGGAGCTGGTCTAAAATGTAACCCGGCCATTCAGCGTTAATGATCTTTATTTTGTTTTCAGGAGTTTAACTCGGATAATCCCATCAGCAGCTACCCTCGAGTAATCAAATCAAGATCAAGATTATCAAGTGAAGCAACAGATGAGCTTATGCAAGTCAAACTTGGGGACTACTGTTGGGGGGATAATAACCCGGTATACTCATGACCAAGGAAGAATCAGTCGGACGGCCCAAGGCCTGGTCCGAGTGATGTGTACAAGATATGGGCCGGGTTATAGTTGGGCCAATAGGCCTAACATGACTCGTCCCTAGAAGGAAGGACCTAGAAGAACTGGAGTCCGGGTGAAGGAAGGAACCGGGTGACTTGGAGGCTACGGAAGGTCTAGAAGAACCTAGAGTAGGACTCCGTGCTCGTATGTAACTCGGTATTCATTGTAAGTTCGGGAGACCCGACGTCTATATAAACGGGCTCCCAGAACATTGATAGACAAGTTCTAAGTCTGAAGCCCTAGTTCGATATTACCGCTATCAAGCGAAACCCTTGTAACCTATCTCGTAACCCGGCTCTGTTGTCGTAGCCGAGTTATCGAGACTCGAGATCAATAACATAGAAGCAGGAAGTAGCTCTTTATCTCCAATGGAGAGGCTGAACCTGGGTAAACCCTTTTTCCCCAACGAGCGTGACAATCTCCTGAAGGACCATGGCGCCTTGCCCCAATCATCAAGTTACCCTATGGTAACATCTGCCGTGATAACCCCACGACAATCCGACACAATGGTTACGGTTAAATGAAATTGTATGTCTCGCGCCCCGACACAAAGGCAACGGACACAAAAATTGAACCGTAGCTGATATATGGGTCACGGTTAAAAAATAGCTCTGTATGCAATTAAAGCTCGGTCATATAAATAGTCCCCGAACGGCCGTACCCTCCACCTTATCCTCTCCCACACAAATCCTCCACCTTATCCTCTCCCGCACGCGCACACCTCCTTGTTCTTCCCCTTGTTCCCCTCTCCACCCACCTCCTCTCACATATCTCGCCGTTGCCGGCTTCCTCCGGCCGCCTCCGACGACGAGGTAACACTCCCGACAAGATCGACTCAAGGAGGAAGGCGGGGCTGTTGCTGGAGCGGTGGCAGCGCTGGAGGTTCTCGGAGAGCCAAGCAAGCTGGTAGAATGGATCTGAAGCAGCACCGACAGTGACCGGAGAGCACAGGTGCATAGGAGAGCACTCGCCGAAGAGCAGTGGCCAGAGAGCACAGGCGTGGGTGTTTCATGCAAACCCGATGGATCCACGGACTATCACGAGATCTGGACGGACAAGACGCTGGCCTCCCTCGAGCGGGACAAGGCGCTGGCCTCCCGTGAACAGGATGGCGGCGGCCAGATCCGCGTGTGCTTCTTGCGCGGCAGCGCGCGGTTCTACTTGGTGAGTTGGAGGAGGCCGGCAAGCCGTGGACGAGCTTCACAACACGCGGCCACGTACATCAAGTTATGAACAGCGATGACACGCCCTCCTTGCAGCCCCCCATAAGGTTCGTGAATCCACTTTGCATGTCTCACTAGATCGAAGGATGGTCCTAGATCGATCCCTTGTGTAATTTTTCTCTCGTTTCTCTATATCTCATGAATTTGGGCGGCGACTGAGCATGGGGATGGGCGGTTGGCCGGAGTATTGTATCCATCTGCCTCCTCTTCGCCTTCATGCGTCAGATTTTGCAGGAAGTAGATTGCGCCCCTGCTCGCAGCTGCCCGTCCTCCATCCTCCCGAGTTCCGGCCGTCCGACAAGTTCTCTCCATGTCTCCCAGTCTCACTCATGGTAATTTTCCCCTTTACTACCGCAATCCCAATTCAGTTCTTACTTTCTGTAGCTCCGATTTTGCATATTAGAATTGGGGAAATTCTAGCTAGGTCATAGAGTTTGCACCAAATTGAATCTTACTGATTGTTTTTCTACTGTGTAGGACTGTAGGTAGGGAGTAACGATGGTCAAAGGGAAAAACCAGTGATTCGTTTTTTTTAGAAAAAATAGAGCTGAATGTGAATTGGCAGTCCCTGGACGAGTAAATGAAGAACCCACTGTCCATGTATTTTTGGACTAGATCAATAGTTTGTGAAATTACTGCAAATTCAAGCTTGTATTTGTTAACCCACTGTCCATGTATTTGTTCTAGGATCTGTCTATGTACGCCTCTTTGAGATTCTCTTGCTCCACTTTTAGTTGATCCATTTGCCTGTAGAGCGACTCATCAAGCAAGGGAGTTCTAGAACCAGAGACACGGGCTTAGCATTGATGAGGTCACACGAAAGCAGGGCATCCTATTCTCTAACTAGGTTCATGCTTCTTCATTTACAGATGTATTTGCTTACCCAAATTTCTTAGTGTTGCTTCAGTGGTTGTTAGCTTTCATTGCATTCTATATCTTTCCTTACTCATGCATTCTATTTGCATGTCTGCAGAACGCACATTCCAAGCACTCCAGCTTCTCAAGCTTCATCCGGCAGCTCAACACATAAGTATGTATATATGCTGCGCTGCCAGTCCTGTACCAGCTCCGTCTTGAATTGAGTGTGGCAAAATTTAATTCTTAATGGAAAAGCTAGCTAGCAGCATGAGTTCAGTGACAGTAATTTGAACAATTAGATTTCATGTCAGCACTTAGAAGCATGTACTCAGTAATTTGCTCGAGTGACCTGACTAGTATGATCATGACCCAATTAGTCCTCTTAACTAGAGACTCGACCAAAGTTGCTTCATGACCGATCAAACTCATGATTTTAGAATAAGTCATGGAGTGGGACGGTATAATGTCTATGTAATTATTATTGCCTTAATCGTAGCATAATAGTCAAACATGGAAGTTGCTTGCAGTTATATACTAAGACTCCGTAAATCGTATTGGCCCCTTTCGCTTTAGGAGCACTTAATCATGTTCTTTTTTTAAACGGAAGGAACATGCCTCCTTGCAATAGCCACTAGCTAATGCAGCGAATAGCTAAGAGTACAAGCTAACTGATTGTGAACTAGTACATGTCTCCTTGCAATAGCCTATTTAATGCTGCTACTTGGTGACTAACGTTGTTCCATTGATATTCTTGTGCAGTTGTAGGGTTCTAACATTGTTTTCTCCAACATTTATATGAAATAAGCTTCCTTATAGTTATGTTGCATGAATTTCCTTGTCCTGATGATAATGTTTTGTGTTTACACTTCACTGGTCGATCTGTAGGCTAGAGATATGTGCACTATTACTTAGATATAGCTTTGCCGGTATATGTTTTGCTAATGGTGATATATTTCTACATTGTAGGTCTAAGGTGAGCTTTACAAGATGTACAAGACCTGCTGAACACTGGGATGATCAAGGTGGAGTTTCATGGAGAGGATGATCATGGAATGACCCAGGTGCATTTTTTGTAGTTGGTTGGAGCTTATGCTTTTTGTAGGTGAGAAGCAGACGGTAAAACACACATGTATATGTAGCATGTGTTAGCTGTGTGAATGTTAGTACGTAGCTTTGTGGAGAGGAAATATGTAAAGTTGTATCATGTATGGCTGTAACTTATGAAAGTATAGAAATAATACTGCCAGCAGAAGCCGGCGAGAAGTCAGGAGAAGCCAGCAGAAGCTGGCAAGAAGCTGTTTTTTTTAATATAAATTATTCACATCGGATACGGTTCTATTTGTTTATCCGTTTCCATTCCTTGTCCTTATTTGAAACGGACGCATGTGGATGTCCGTATGCATTTATGGTCTCATCAGAAACGGTTATTGTACTCCGTTGCCTTTGTGTCGCTTCACATCAGTATCGGAAGCGGGGAAACGGACCATTTCTCCGTTTCCAATGAGGGTTTTGCTCCGTTTCTGATGTGTCGTTCTGTACTAGTGACGGCGCTCACGAGCATTGACATCGTCGGTACCCACATAGTCAGCACAAAGCTTTCGCTTGAAGCATCACAACCCGGCACCGCCACCAAACCTGTATGTGTGCAGGGGTCTCTGTACCTGAGCGTCCTCGGTCGGAACGAAGACCACGGTGTCCACCTCTCCTCCGAGCAGTAGCCGGCGGAGAGCTCCTGCTGGAACCCGCCATTTGCCACCGAGGGAGGAGCTCCACCTAGAGCTCCAAGTCGCCGGGCCGCAACACCACCGCCACCACCGCACCATCTCCACCAGACCCACAGGGCGTCGCCGCGCCATCACCATCCTTCCACGCAACGCTGGACCCATAGCCACGCGCAGAGCCGTGGCCCAGATCGGGCCCAGATTGGCCTGCTTGAGCTACGGCAGAATGATGGACTGCCGCAGCCGTGCCTGCTCCGCCGGCACGACCTCTCACCCTCCTCCATCTCGAGCCCCTCCACAGCTTAGCCAGCACCGCCGTACAGCCGCACGGCCGCGCCGCACTTCACGCGCCCGAGGACGCCAGCGTCCACCGCAGATCTCCCGCGCCATCCTTTTTAGAGACCGGGGGCCGCCGCCACCGCGGCAAGACCAGCGGCAGGGATGGCTCCTGGCTAGGGGTGCTCGCGGTAGCGGCGCTTAGGGTTTCCCCTGAGTCGCCCGTGAGGGGCGACGCGAGGGACGAGTTCTGTAATGGTATCCAAATGAAGTGAAGCCCTTAAATTAGTGCTACTTGATTAGATAGAGACGAAACAGAGAAGAGGTAACATTCAAACGATTTTTTCCCACGAGACTAGAGCTCGAGTTTGGTCCTTGGCAAAATCTGTTAAAGAAATCATTTCTTACGAAAATCATGTGGCACAATTTTCTATATATTACTATTAAAAGAGAAAACATGTTGGGATACTTTATACTTTGGCTATGTTTGGGAGGGCTCCGCTCCATCCAGCTTCAGTTCACCGCCAAACTCCACTCCACTTCTCAGCTCTAGAGCAACAAAAAACTGTTTGGGACAATTATTAACTCAGCTCCAGTTTATTGATGGGTTACTGTAGAATACAAAAACGCGCATGTCTATTTTTCAGACTTCGGACGCTGTTGTCTCGTTGACATGAACGCCAGCAGGTAACTAAAACATCTGAACTTCTGACCAAATATTTCTAGTAAGGGTAAATCGTTGTGCTGATGCATGGAGAAGATGAACAATGCCTTTCATCAACTGGCAACTCAGATCTGAATCGTGAGATAAATAATGTACACAGACACCATAGATGAACAACCCAACCAGGATTTCACCAACACGCACAAGGAAAATGCAAGAATCATTCACAAGAACACGAACATCATCAATTTCTCTTACGGTAACACACCACCACATCATCAATTTTATATGATACAAACATAGAGATGAGATCATCTGAGGATCAAACGAACTAAGATTATAGCGCCACCATGAAGCCTGGGAGATCTTGACGGCCACCATGAAAGTATGGAGCTCGATTTGCAGCTCCCCACGTCGTCTTCACCAATCTGTCGAGTGCTGTATACCACGGGAGTCAAGCACGGAGGGGCAGGTGGTTAGAGGGGTAAAGGCGGAGGGCCCGGGGGTGGGGAGAGTAGAACAGTGGACGATGGGGGAGACAGGAAAGAGAGCGCAGCAGTTCGCCGGGAGTTTTTTCCGGCGGCAGTTAGAAGTCCAGGAGTGGAACGGCGGCGGCGGCAGCAGTTTTTTTCCGGCGGCAGTTAGAACTCCATATGCGAAGTAGGGACCGGGGGAGGAAGAAAAGCATGGAGGTGAAAATTCGGGACGGATAGAAAGCCTCGGTGGTCGCCTGAGCGGCTCTAGCGGGGAGGGGTTGCACCGGAGAGGGTGGCGGCGGCGAGCCGTACTTGCCTGCCATGGGGAAGAGAAAGGATCGGGGGTGTGGAGAGAAAATAGAGAAAAACGATTCGGCTGAGATGACTAATGAGTGGCATGGTGGGTAAATTTCTGCCAAAAATTCTGAAGTGAAGCTGCTGAAGCACCTCTTCCCTCGCTCCGGAAAAATGCACTAGCGCGAGGTTTGCTCCACTCCGTCTGCCAAGCGAAGCTAGCCCGTTTGGGGCAGCTTCACCAGCTCCACCCCTGGATCGGTGGAGTGGAGCCGTCCCAAACACGCCCTTTAAATCTGAAGCGTCCAATTGTCAATCAACGATCCAGATTGTTTCCATGTCGAGCACCAAACACTTTAAATCTGAAGCGTCCAATTATCAATCAACGATCCAGATTATTTCCATGTCGAGCACCAAACAACGTTGACCGGTCCAACAGTTTTTTTGATCGATCCATATGTTCCATCTTTTTTGATCCTTATGTTCGATCCGATCCGTATATGTATAGGCGGAAAAGGAAAAAAAAGAAACCTAAGGTCAAATCCAGATGGAAAGAAAAGAAAGTAAGAACCAGCGAGCATAGCGTTCGGATCGGCGGCCGTCCTACTACTCCCCGTCAGCCATGACATGCTGATCTTCAAGGCACTGATCTTCTTCGGAACCGGCTCCTCTAACGTCAAGAAGAGAAGTCAGAGCCTGACTTTACAACTAGCAAACGGACACCTCCACTGTAACGTTCATTTGGTGTTGTCCCGATCTTGCTTTCTGAACTTTCTGAGGCACCATTCTCCACTGTAACGGCCTCTGTTGGCATGTCCTTCTTTTTTTCCTTGTGAGCAGATGGTGTTTTCCTCTTTATCGTGTGTTGTCTATCAAGGGAACTCATTTTCCTTTTTGAGCTTTTCTTCTGAGCCTCTTTTTTTGTGAGACATGCAGCACTCATGAGCATTTTTGGGTGCAATGCCAGAGTCATCAACCATTTCAATTTCAAAAGCTTGAATTTGAGATATTCTTCTTTGTGATGGCAACAAGTGGCGTGCTTCTGGCAGCCGAAGCATGTGATTGTGTTCAAGATTCAGATCAAATATTTGATAACTTCCATCTTCTCGGTCCACTGTAATTGACATATGAACCTCACAGCCAGTTCTAATTTCAGCTCGCCCTCTCTTAGTCAGACTATCCCTTTTATCAGCCGCTTTTTTACCCTCTTTGAAGCAAACAAATTTGCATGAAGTCACTACACCATCGATTTTGCTTGTATTTGTATATCTCTTTCTTACACTGAAACCCATCCTTCCTCCATAGTACTCCCAAAAGTCCCATGCCTCATCCACGGTGTTGAACATCATCCATAACTGAGGTTTCCAGCTAGGTATTCCCTCCCCCCTATCGAGTAAACAAGTAAGCAAGAAATTAAAAATGGAGGTCTGTTTAGATTTTGGTTCTCAGCAGCATGTGAAAAGTTCACTAGAACACATATCTAGTAGCATGCAAAATTTTGATTGAGAAAAAAAATCCAGAATTAACTTACCTGTTTGGATCTTGGTTTGGATCTTCGTTCTCCATCGATTCGCCAGAATTAATGTGTTATGTGTTTGATCAGGAATCGTTATTGTGTTGATCCATCAAGAGAATAGAGAGGAAAGAACAGAGGAAGAACAGAGGAAGGTACGCAGTGTGAGCACAAGAGAAAAGAAGTGGAGGGAAGAACGGTGGTCTTTGTCTATTTTGGCGCGCAGGTGTGCCCAGGCGAGGCCTTTTTCCCTCCAAAAAGTGCGTGGCCGGTGCTGGCAGATTCCCTTTTTCCCTTTTTGTGTGTGTTCTGGAGCGGAGATGGCCGTTTGCTAGTTGTAAAGTCAGGCTCTGACTTCTCTTCTTGACGTTAGAGGAGCCGGTTCCATCTTCTTCATGTACAAGCCACTGCAGGCAGAGCAGCGACCGTCAGCCAGGGGGCCATTAATGACGTACGGGTGATGAGTTGCACACACGGGGCCGGCGATGGACCAGCCGGCCGACTGTCGATGGCGTGCCTGGACGGAACGATCCACTAGGCAGTAGGCACTGATGATGCGAAGCATCTTCCGCCGGCTGCACATCTTGGTATGCATAATACTGCCTACACTGAATTTCGTTTATCTCAATTTTGATCTCTTATTTGTTGCAGATGCTGTATTCTTGCGTTAAGTTGTTCTGATTTGGGAGCAGAGAGAGAAGTACGGCAAGATGTATTCTTGCGTTCCGTAAAACCAACAACACAATTTCATTTACTTGAGTTCACCTAGCTTACTGTTTCTGTCTCTGATGCTCACCGAAGAGCAGCAGCCCATGCTTGAACAGGCAACGCAGGGACACTTACAAATATGAACCAGGAAACTATTCCAATAAAGAAATAAATATTGTGCCACCAATCCTTCTTCCGGGACCAACTACCTTGATACCAGCAAAGTATTCGATAAATAAATTTAAAGAAAAAATATCTTGTGTTATGCAGAGCGTTTACTCTATATTTTCAGCAAGCTGACAGTTTACTCTGAATTCATATTTTTCTCACACAAATCTGCAATTGGTGTCTTTGAAGTAATTAGAAAACATTGTGCCACCCCTGTACATCTAAACATACATACATTTTCTTGTATATTATTTTTACAGGCATGTGATTCATGAAATTGACTGGAATTATATGTGCACAAAATAATAATATTCTTCAACTGACTGATAGTAATTCTCCACTTCATGGCATATTTGACCTTACTTTCAAAGTATTTTTTTTGTCCACTTCATCAACATACAGCTGCCCTGAGCATGCCTACAGCTACCGGGAGGCAAGAACATGCTATTTAACCCGATGGATTATTTGATTCTTCATAGATGTTAGGACTATTCTGCTGTGAAGTTTTCCAAATAGATATTCCAATAATATTTTTCTTTTTCAGGTGTGTTCTTTAATTAGGTGCTGGAAAATCTGGAGAAAATTAAATAGCGTACAACATGGGTTTGCTATCAATCATCGCTAACCATCAATGGCTTATAAGGTGTAATTGTACATCTTGAAGGATTTTCTCTTCTAATTTGCAAATATATGATGACATCCCTTGGGTATTTTGTCCATACCAATGACATACAAACTAACTTCATGTATGTTAAAAAAATTATTATGTATCTTGACTTAAATAAACATCTTGCTATAAAAAAAAGGGTCGAGGAAACTGCAAAAATTAAACCTCTTGGATCCCTTTGATTAGAGAAAAATAGATATAGAATTAATCATCATGTTTTGAGTAAATTGGCTTCACAACAATTTGGTGCTTTTGTGAACTTTAAGTGCATTGATTTAAAGTAGAGTCGTGCGTTGCACGTGCAAATTTACTAGTATGATGAAAAGAATGAAACAGATTTTTTCCACATATAATATTAGAGCCCTCTGTTTTCCCTTGTAAGACTCATTGGTCCAAACTCCAAACAGAGGGAGTAGGACCAACTGGATACTCCGGGGTTCGGTCCGTCTCCTTCCTTATCCTTTCCAGTCACTGTTTGAGAGAGGCGACTCGTGCATCCCCGTTCCTCGCCGGCGAAACCGCCGCTCCCCTCTGCCTCCGGCCGCCGTTTGGGCTCTGTGAGGTGGAGGGGAGCTCCGGGCTCTCGTCGTGCGTGTATATAGTTTGGTTTAGGTTAGGTTTAGGTATCCGGGCGACGGCATCGAAGACGGGGATGGTGGCGTCGTTGTTTCGGATTTTGTCCTCCCCCTTCTTTCCCCGTTCCGGCGGCAACGTCGGGGAGGTTGTGGAGGTGCTGTGTTGGGGTCCGGCGTCTCCGGCCGGCCGTGGTGGCGTGGGGAGATGCGCTCCTATTTTGGAGCTTTGGCTTCAGATCTGCTGGCCTGCTGCTGCCTTCGTCCCTCTGGCCGGCCGTGGAGGCGAGGGGAGAGCGTGGGCGGCTGCTCTGTGCTCTCGATTTGGAGGAAGCTCTGTGGATCGTGCGGGGTTCTTGTTGCCAGAGCTTACGAGCAGCTCCTGGCGCATGACGGCAAAGAAGAGGTGGCCCGTCAAGCTCCTGTGGGTGGAGGTGATGGATGGTCTCGTGTCTTCGGCAACCTTGGCGATCTCCTTGGTAATAAAGCTCGTCTTTTTTCTGCTTCTTGTGCTCCTCTCTGGCTACCATGGTGGAAGAAGGAGGAGGATGGAGGAGTGGTTGGGCCTGTGGCGGCAGCTACTGCTGATTTTGCTGTCCCTGGAGCTATACTATTGCGGGTTTGCTTGCTGGGATTGGCCGGCGACCCGACGGTCGGCCTAGATCGGAGCGTTGCTCCCGCCGATGCTTCTTCTCGCCGTCTGCAAGATCCAGGCGTCTGTGCTTGGTGGAATTTGCGGCGATCCTAACGAGGTTGAGTCCTCTATAGGTCCAAGCCGGCGACTAAGCTGCTGCGTTTCCTCTTCATCTCCGGTGATCTGCTCGTGGAGATGCAAGCAGCAGCGGATTGCTCTGTTCAATGAAGTTCTAGAGGACCTAGTTCTGTTCTTGATCTTAGTTTCGGTCCTTGTAATTTGGGGACAGTTGACCCGTATCTGGATGTATAATGTTTGTATTGTGATCTTTGAGTAATATATCCAGGTATGTGCCCTTCAAAAAAAAAAACTGGATACTCCGTAGCTTGAGACGTTGGCTCTAGCAGCACCGACGGTACTTCAGCTGGCACGCGCGGTCAAAACGAGAGAAACGGGCGAACGAACGACGTCAAAACATTTTTCTCATGTCAAAATGATCGATGTCCTTTTTGGGCTGCTGCCACCAGCTACTTGCCTACTTCCTCCTGCTCCCCGATCCCTTCCAATCGGGCCGGCGCGCACACAACACGAAGGTCCGTCCCGTCAGGCAGGCCCAACCAACCACCGACCGAGCTTCCGTCGCTTGAGGCGCCAGCCAACCAACCCGGGCCGGACACGATAAAGTCGTGAAGCCGAGACACCGGCGTGCGCAGGCAAGTCGTCGCCAACTCGCCCCGCTAGCTCCCAGACGACGCCGTCGCTCTCACCACCGGCAGCCGCTCACCAGCCTCCACAATCCACATATATCATATACTAGTAAACACCGATCGATGGATTCCCCCGCGACGGCCGACGCAGCAGCTTCCACCACCTCACTGCGGAAGCGCACCGCCCCGCTCTCGGTCAACACGTCCCCGGCCAGCGGCAGCGGCTGGAGCAGGGAGCGGGAGAGCAAGGCGCGGCAGGAGGCGGGCATGGAGATGGCGGACGTGGAGAGGGGCGCGGGGGAGGAGCAGCCGATGAGCCCTGCGGGGCGGCTGTTCCGGGAGACGCACTTCAACTGCTACATCGTGGCGCTGCTGGGCCTCGGCGCGCCGGTGGACGTCGCGGCGGCGCGCGCCGGGCTGGAGGCCACGCTCGTCCGCCAACCCCGATTCTCCAGCGTCCAGGTACGGCACGCCACCCGCACAGCTCCATTGGTTGTTGTTCCCCACCGGCCTCCCTGCAACTTGCACTAAAGAAAGCAAGCACGCTCGCCTTTCGGTCGTGCCGGCAACAGTTGGCCCCGTGATGATCGGAGAGCACATGCCGTTGACTCGCCGACGATGGCCTGGAAACCGGACCACCGTACGGCATGGATGCACGTGCTCCCGTCCGGTCCGGCGCGGTGAAGTTCTCGATCGACAGTGCAAGCCCCGCGCGCCTGTCTGGGCTCGGAATGGCGAGCCACCAGGATGCAGCGCACACGGCAAGAGAGACAGAGAGTCGATCGAGCAAGCGTCGCAGTTGCTCTCGCAGCTTCGTACTACAGTACTAGGCAATAGGAATCTGATGCTGAGCTTGGTGGCAGAAGAAAACGAATCACCTTTAAGCCGTCTTAATCTCCCCCCGGTTTATTATGTTAGTGATGGTTTCCCCTTATGGTCGAGTCGTTCAACACTTGATTGGCTCGAGCATGTCGCCGTAGTGGCAGAGAGATGTCGACGACGATTGCCCATCATATCACCTCCGGCGTGGCCGTGTACGACGGAGATTCTTGCCGTCTCGGATATTACCTTCACGGCAGCGACGATGCCTATCACGAGAACAGATTCGGAGCCAGATTCCACTTTGCCGTCGTGACCTTCCGTTTGCAATTTTTACTCTGTAGCGCGACGTCGATGCTCTCCTGTACCCAAGTCTAAAATGTGGGGTTACGTAGACGTGCGAGGCCAGCCCAATTAATTCTCGGACGAACAATCGTCAATTTGCAGCAGAGCACAGCAGCCATTCTAGACCACTGGAAATTTCGGGAGAAAACTGAGGAAAGCAAACCGTGTTACACTACACGGTGTCTTGAGATTTCAGGAAGGAAAATCCATGTATTCATTGCGACGGGCCGTGGACGGAGACACGTAAATGGGTCATGAATCACGCGGGGCCAGAAAGCGGTTACATGTCCAAATCAACTTTCAATCCTATGCTGGCCAGCTTATTTACGCTTATTTCAATAATTTCGATAATAAGTTTTAGAAGCCTATCTTGACTCGTTCATGGACATCCAGATGTAAAGACTAAAGTTCAATTGGTACTAGTTTATTACAAGATGGATCCGGAAAGTGTAATTGGAGGCCGAGTTACAGGGAGCCCTTTATTTTTGAAAATCATATTTTCAAGGTTCGGAAAAATCTTGAAAAAATCGTGGGTGCATATAGTGTTGTATTCTACCAACGTGCAAACTATGAACTCAAAATAACTCATATTATGGGCTACACAAAAATAATAAAATCTGACATATTTTAAAGAGTTCAAATTTGCACTGTTCACCATTCACAATTTCAGATTTTGAGTTATTTGCACAGCCCAAAATACAATGCATTTCTAGTTGATATTTTACATGTGGGTAGAATACAACATTATCTACAGCTATGATTTTTTAGATTTATTTGAAACTTTCAAATGTCATTTTCGAATTTAAAAAAATAAAGGTCTCCATGTAGCCCGGGAGCCATTTGTCCTCACTCGGATAGTGCAATTGGAGGCCGAGTTACTGGGAGCTCTTTAATTTATAATGAACCATTTCTTACCTTTATACGAGTATGAGAAAAGGATAGCTACAGACGCTTCTACATTGCCGCCGCACTCCAACTTTACAACCTCCCAACTTGTGTATTTCGTGAATGAGTCGAGTGTCTACTGTTAGCAATCGATTTAGATATGTTACTGTCGTCTTGTATTCTAGCTAGTTTATTCTCAAATTTCATGATCATGGTTTACCTATTGTTTTCATGATTAAATCTGATGAAAAATGATGATATATTCATTCAATGTCTCTTTGCCGGTTTTGTAGTAGTATATCCTGATCGAAGCTAGACGAAGTCCTTGCATGTCTCTCTAGGGAAGCTTGTATGGAAAAATCGGGGTTGTCTGGGTGTGGGTCGTGTTGTTGCTTGTTTTGACATGGACCGATGTAGGGATTTAAATTTCAGCAAACTTTCCAAAATTAATTATTTAAATGCATTTGATTTTTTTTAAGTTGTATGAATTTTGAACGTGATAACTGAAATCATCTCTGAAAACACGAGATTCTCGAAATATGGTGAATCTCAGTGTGACCTGATTTTTTTTTCTTTCCGTATATTCCCCCCGCCCCTCTAGAGATGTTGCGGTGACCAGTGAGGCTGTTGTCTGTCGTCGCTTTTTTACGGAAAATTAGTAGGGAAAGCCCTCTAGAGATTTTGGATTCTATAAATGGTAAAAAATGTACAATGGGTGGATGGAGATCAAACTCCAAAGTCGGTTGTCGCTCACGAAGTCACGATAAAGTCAAAGTCGCTAGTCTGAGAGAAGTGACGACGATGATACCTGCAGATAATCTCCTATGGTGCTCTCTGTTGGTACTTGGTAGACAGGCCGTCCGTTGCTGCCATGTCCGTTGTTATCTTCGTGACAATGGTCAAGCTTGTTGTGACGGTTTCGTCGATTTTTGCTAATTAATCAGACAATTATCTTCTCCTTAATTAATTAATGGATTATTAAGTCTTCGAAGTCCGTTTCGAAAATAAAATAAAAATGGACTAGTAATATAACACACGTTGCGTTGCAGGTGTCAGACGACGCCAAGAAGAACGGGAAGCCGCGGTGGGTCCGGACTACGGTGGACCTGGACGACCACTTCATCATCCCTCGCCTGGACCCCGCCGCCACGTCCGCGGACCCCGACCGGGCCGTGGAGGACTACGTGTCGTCCCTCTCCACGCTGCCGATGAACCACTCCCGCCCGCTCTGGGAGTTCCACATCCTCGACTTCCAGACCTCCGAGGCCGCCGCTGCGGTCGCCATCCGCATGCACCACTCCCTCGGCGACGGCGTCTCGCTGATCTCCCTCCTCATGGCCTGCACCCGCAGCGCCGCTGACCCCGGAAGGTTACCCGCGCTGCCGCCGCCGAGCTCAGGCGGCGCTGGCGGCCCATACGCACGGCCGCGCGGCGTGCTCGCCTTCATGGCGTGGGTCTGGTCGCTTGTCGTGCTGGTCTGGAACACGGTGGTGGACGTGGTGCGCTTCGTGGCGACGTCGTGGTTCCTGCGCGACACGCGCACGCCGTTCATGGGCACCGAGGGCGTCGAGTTCCGGCGCAAGCGCTTCCTCAACTGCACCCTCAGCCTCGACGACGTCAAGTTCGTCAAGAATGCCATGAAGTGTGTAAGATCTCACACTTTTCAGTTAACTGTTACTGGATCTGTAGAGTTTAGTGTACTGAAAGGATCGAGCTGAATGCTGCTTCTCACGGTGTGTGCATGCATATTTGCAGACTGTCAATGATGTGCTTATTGGAGTGACCTCTGCAGCACTGTCGCGTTATTACTTCCGCAAGACCGGTGAGTTGTGTTCTCCAGTTGATCCTCATGTTTTCCAGTATGGTGTATTTACTGAAAAGGAGTGTGCTAATTTGATTGTCATTTTTCTGTTCTGAAGCTTCTCCTTCAGATAACACCAGTAGCGACAACAGTAGAAAAGCACAGCAGAACATTCGGCTGCGATCAGCTCTGCTTGTCAACATTAGGAAAACACCTGGCCTACATGTAAGGCTAATTGATCCATTGAAATTCTGGAGTTTACTCTTCAAACACAATTCTGAACTTCGTGTTTTTTGGCTCGAGCAGACATTGGCACAGATGATGGACTCTAGCAAGGACAACACTGTGAAATGGGGGAACAAGATCGGTTACATCGTGCTCCCGTTCCACATAGCGTTGCACGAAGATCCTCTCGAGTACATCCGGCAGGGGAAAAAGACGGCCGACAGGAAGAAGAGGTCTTTGGAAGCGGTATTCACGTATTGGAGCGGAAATCTAGTGGTCAAACTCCTCGGCATTAAGGTGACGTATTCTCTTCCATTCTGATACCACCATGCTCATTTGAATTACTCATTAAGGTGATGTATTCTCCTCCATTCAGGAGTAGAAGTTTTCTGCAAATCATAAAAGTCTAAACTATAGATACTGAATTTTGTCCGCTAGTTAACACACACTTATAACTGAACCGTCTTAGTCTGCATTGGAATGTGCAAAACAATTGTAGGCAGCAGCGGCTCTATGCTATGGTATGTTCACTAACACCACCATGTCATTCTCGAGCCTGGTCGGACCTGCTGAGAAGGTGGAGTTCTACGGCCACCCCATCGTCTACATTGCCACCAGTGTCTACGGCCATCCACATGTAAGTAGTAACTTGTTACTCAGGGCACGACGACATGGAACTCGTGCTTCAGTGAGCCTAGTATTTTCACAAATTGAAAAGTGTATCTAATTATTCTGCATAAATGCATAATGATGATTTATATGAACGTGTAAATAAAATATTACACAAAAATGTGGCTTTAAGTAGGCATTGCAAAATCATTTTTTGTTTTCACATCTGTTATTTTTGTGTAGGTTACATATGGAAACATAATTCTACAAAAATTATGTACATGCTAGACATCTATATGTACTTGGATACTTCCTTTTCAAAAACATGAACCAAAAGATGAAGATTTTGAATGTTTGCAAAATTAGGTTCCTTGGAGCCCGAGCTCTGTTTGGAGTTTCCGATTACTGATAAGGTTGACCAATTACATTAGATTCTGATACTCATACGCTAATTGTGCGATTTTATTGTTTGTAGGCCTTGACTGTACATTTCCAAAGTTATATGGACATCATGAAACTTGTCCTTGCGGTAGATGATGAGCAATTCCCGGACTCTCATCAGCTATTGGATGATTTTGCTGAGTCCCTCAGGTTTGTTCGGCAGGCAGCTTCAGCAAAATCATAGGAAGAGCTAAACTTAGATTTAGGTAGAAGTTAGAACATGACGAAGGCTGCTAAAGGGTGCGCGCACACACATTGTTGTTGTATTGTCAGCTAATTGTTAAGGTGTCTTGGTGACAGTATGATATTTCACCAATCACGAAACAAGCACCACTTGAATTGTAACTAACTATTTTCTTTGATTCAATAAATAGATCCTTTTTAGTATTTTGACCAATTAAACATTTCTCAGTTTGACCATCAATTACTTTAATAACATATTGTCCCAAATATAAATAATTGTACATTATAAAATAACGTTTCAAAATAAGTCTACTAATATCAACTTGATGTTTTGGATGCTAGTAATATTTTTTAAATACATGGTGCCGCCCTGGTAGGCTATGGTTCCTATTTTCTGTGATATACTAGGTTGGAAGGGGATATGGCAGCGGCGGTCCGTCTCCTAAGTGAATTGCTTGTGATTTTGAAGTGAAAGAAAGCCCCCCTGAGAGCTAAAAAAAGTACATTTTTAAAATAAAGTGAATATATCAATATGAAAAAGATGCAAATATACACTCAGCCTCTGCAACAACAAAATATTCAGAGCTAGTCTAGACCATTAAGGAAGCACACACCTCACTACAAGAAATGTGTTGACTAATGACCTTTTCTTAGCGACCATGAATTTTTTGGTCACAGATCTATGACCATTCTGAACCAATTGGTCATGGAGCATTTGGGAGGGTCCAAAACTTAAGAAATTGAAACCAATTTTGTTAAAAAGGTCATAGTTTCCCAACACAATTTGGTCATAGATGGACAGCACTGATTTCGGGGCTTATATTTAGCCCACTATGACCAATTTAAATAGTCATGACACTGTATTTTGTAATGTGTTGAAATGACTGTACCACCACCCCCATCACTTTCGCCCACATGTCGTATCCATGTGTCAACTTTTACCTACGTGGCCATTTGCCTCGCCCATGTGTCAACTTTCACGTACGTGGTGGCCATTTGTATGGGCCTACGTGTGAATCTGATATTACATGATATTCGTGTAGATGACCCACCCAACCAACAATGATGTAGGAGACCCACCCAACCCCAATGACATAGAGGACCCACCTAACATGTGTGTCCCCATAACAGAGCCTCACGTGCGGACCCCAGCCACCCAGAACAGAGCCTTCCTGGGATTAATTCTAGGCACAAACAGGCAGCGCGGGGGATCGAACCCGCAACCTGCGCCATATAGGGATGTTGGCAAACCCCTAGGCCATTGAGTCGATCGTGATTTCAACCAGCGCGAAGATTGTTTTGACCATTCAAATACATTGTTGGGCATGGGCTTTTACTGGACGACCCTTCGTCTGTTTTTTTTCCTCCAGAATTTCTTTTACCGACTGGGCCAACGGCCCTTGAGACATTTTAAGCCTGATTTGCCTGGAAAATTGTGGGCTTTCTATATCGTTTAAGTTCAGATAAATAAATATAGAAATACTCTAAAAAACAATAGAGATATTTCATTATAAAAAAAATTAAATGAAATTTCGACGTAATTTTTGCATATGACCTCGGATCGAGATGATAGACAAATCAATTTGATTCATCTCGAAGATATGCACAACTCCCCTGTTGGGGATTTTCTCATTTTACATTATCTCGAATGTATGATTAACCTTTTGCTAGGTGCTTCACAAAAGAGCCTTATTTAGCACTCGACAAATGGAAAGTGGTTTTTTTATACTAGGAAAATAAAAGTGGATTTTTTTTTGAAACATGTCGAAATCGCTGGTCGGCAACATTGTTTGACATGCCACAATGCACATATGTGCCAAATTCGGGCACATTTCGACAAACTATGTCATGAATGTGGCTAAAACAATATTTGTTAGTCTTGAAAGTTATGAATGTCTGTTCATGATAGGAAGTTTCTGAGAACACGTTTTCAATAAAATATCTGAATTGTAAATTTATATATTTTTATGGTAACTAGGTCACATATCATGACGCTACGCGAAGGTTTTCCATTATTTTGATTTTTTTGAATGTTGTATGCTCGTTTGAAAATCTAGTCAAAGTCTCGGCCGTGACCGTTCGTGTGTAGTGATTGAATCATGCAAAGATTTTTGTGTATCTCTGATGAAATGGCTAGTTGTGAACCTAAAAATGAAATTCCTAAAAAATAACGGGCAAGATATATAGCACTTGCAGTTCAAATTTTAGCTATTTCCAGCTGAATCGGCAGGAAACCGTAATTGACCGGAAAATGGTAGGGAGATCAGAAATGAATACTATTTGGTGATTATACATAAAATGATGTCTACTATGTGAACAAATTGTATCGGTTCCATTTTGGATGACACTCTCGGTAGCCGCTTCACAAAAAGCCGGGCTATTAGCACTTAAAAAATGAAAAAGTGGATTTTTTTTGAAACATGTCGAAATCGCTGGTTGGCAACATTGTTTGCCATGCCACAATGCACACATGTGCCAAATTTGGGCATATTTCGACAAACTATGTCATGAATGTGGCTAAAACAATGCTTGTTAGTCTTGAAAGTTATGAATGTCTGTTCATGATAGGAAGTTTCTGAGAACACGTTTTCAATAAAATTTCTGAATTGTAAGTTTATATTTTTTTTTATGGTAACAAGGTCACATATCATGACGCTACGTGAAGGTTTTCCATTATTTTGATTTTTTTTGAATTTTGTATGCTCGTTTGAAAATCTAGTCGAAGTCTCGGCCGTGACCGTTCGTGTGTAGTGATTGAATCATGCAAAGATTTTTGTGTATCTCTGATGAAATATCTAGTTGTGAACCTAGAAATGAAATTCCTAAAAAATAACGGGCAAGATATATAGCACTTGCAGTTCAAATTTTAGCCATTTCCAGCTGAATCGGCAGTAAACCGTTTAATTGACCGGAAAATGGTAAGCTTATGATTTTAGGCATGGTTACTGGATGGATCATCCCTACCTATCTGCGCAAGATCGGAGAGATCAGAATTGTGGTCAAATGTTGCAACCATTTTCTAACAATTTGGTACGTTTTTCACATAAATAGGGGGAGTTCAAGTTTTTTTTCTGCCATAAATATTCGGCCGAACTGGGCCGAAACTAGCCCAGCCAAGCTTTATTAGACCCGTTCGATAGCCGCTGAAGCACTTTGCACCGTCGGATGCGATCCGACGGTCAGGAGCGTGCGTGTCTGGTATATATTCAGCACGTCGCCGCCAGCCCCGCCCTAACCCTAGCTCGTTCTATCCAGAGCCAAACCCTACCTTTCTCTCTAGCGACGGCGCCCAGAGATCGACCCACAGAAGCACGCCGTCGACGTTGAGAGACTGCGGGACGGCAGTGGGAGAGGCACCGGCGTCCTCCAGGCCCCTCGCCGGCGCTGCGTGCGGCGTTGGCTAGCGCGCAGCTCCGTCGATTGGCTCTCGGCGGCGCCCTCTGCGAGGCGACGGCGCACGAGCGGGCGTCCCCTCCTCAGCGTCGACTACCAGCGCCAGGTTTGGGACCCTGCAGGCCTCGGCGGGAGATCCTCCTCTCCTACCAGGCCGCCGCCGCTCCTCTCCGACACGGCCGCCGAAGCTCCTCTCCATCAAGGCCGCCGCCTCTCCTCTCCGACAAGGCCGACGCCAGGCCCCCTCATCTCCGACAGAAACCCCTCCGTTTCTACTCGTCCCCGACAACTACTGCTTCACCCTCTCCGCACCAAGGTCCTTATCGATTTCTCTCGCTGTTTCCGATGGATTTACCTGATTGGTTTGTTCCATACTCTTGGAAGATCAGTTGATTTTGTTAAAAATGATATTTACAGCTGGTAGATCTCATACTCAGCATAGTTTTACTAATTTTTATTTTGTCTCTGCTATTTTTCGAACTCATAAGAAACTAGTATGCTGGTTAAGAATATTGATTAGGTCTAATAGTTTGAACAGAACACAATTTAAACATGCAAATTTGCACCTCATACGCACTGCTAACGGGGGCCTGGATCATATGGTACTTGTGTTCAAATTGTAAATTGCAATTTTGTACCTCATACGCACTGCTAACATAACACAATTTAAACATGCAAATTTCTTGTAAATACTAGGAATGGATCAGCTTGCTCCGTTCCGAAATTGGGGCCTCGGATTTCCAAAACTACCATGTATACTTCTTGGAGATACAAATTTGCATGTTTATGAGGTACAAATTCTACAGATGTTGCAAAATATTGCTGGCAAAGTGTCTCTCCTTATGTGTTAATTGAAAGCGGACATGACTATCATTTTTGTTGTTGTTCAAACTGTGATCAAGCATTGACATGCAGCTCTATGTCACATCCAGTTATCATTGCCTACATGGATGATATGTTTATTCGCTTTGAACTTTGCATGCGATGAAATAATTATTTTCAGTGTGTTCATCAACATGCTTTCACTGTCACTGGATATATACTTAGCCTGTACTTGGAGCTGTGGGTTAATGATTGTGATTTTTTTATACTTGGATGCATTGGTACTCATCATCGAGTGTATGGAAGCAACCACAGGGGTAAGAAGATCATGGTCGTGCCCATTATCAAGCACTCGATAGCTATTCATATTTCGGGTACCTTAGTTATGTGTGTTTATGAATTATTTCCTCTGTTTGCATTCCTTAATTGTCTATTATGCTGATTTATTCTTATTATTTTCCAAGAGCACAATTTGAAACACAAATCTATATGATTTAGTCTTATACTTGTATTAATGCAAAAATAGCGATTCATATTTCGGGTACCTTAGTTCTCTGTGCTAAATAATTTTCTTCCTTTGTTTGCATTACTTGATTGTCATTTCTGGTATAAAATTGCAATCATATGACATATCTCATTCTGAAAAGGAATATGGTAGCTACTATTAATTTGTAATCTACAATTGATCTTGTGTGCATTTTTTTACATAGTAACGTTATTATCCTCCTTTTTCTAATATGTGAACTTCTAAAATGTGAGGTGCATAAGTGCATGAGGTTCGCCTTCGACTGCTCCTGCTCATCGTTGGTTTTTTCAAGCTTGACATGGCCGTTCTCACCTTTCCTGTTTGGTTCAGCTTCGAGCTACCCACCGCGGAGTGGCCGGCTGACACGTTGGGATCATCTAGGCAAAACCATGTAAGATTGCGTACTACAGCCTATTTTGTCGAAGTGGTATTGTATATGGGGGTGTCTTGTTGTTATCTTGGCCACAGTTTTGTGTTCCAAAGACTTTCTTTTAGAAAACATTGTTTATAACTGCTATTTACAGTTTCTGTTCACCAATTGATGTTCACTAACCTAACTTTGGAATTCCAGGAGCAGTGCACGAAGAGCAGGAAGATCCAGGGCTACTGCTGCTGCTGCACCGCATGCTGAGTTCGATTTACAGTGTTAAGTTCACCCCATGGCTTCCTTCTCTGGATTAGTTAAGTGTTTGGTTTAACCTATTCATTGCAAATATCTAAACTGTTTGTGCGATGAAAATATGCCTACTCTAAATGAATTCCTTTGAGTTATTTGCTAAATGCATTACCTGAGTATGCAACACGTTTTCATGTTCTGCTTTTGGGTAGAGAGCATTATTCTGTTCTGTTCTGTTCTACATAAACTTAATATTTTTTGTTCTGTTCTACTTGTATCATCTTTTGCTGTTCTTTTTACCAGAATAATAAATCATCGTGCTTTTGTTGTAGAACATCGTGTCAAGAGAAAAATTCCTTTGTTAGACTTTATATATGCTTGGTTCTGCCCCTTTCTTCAGCCGGTTGGCATATAGAATGATATTTTGTGAGCTTCATTTGAAAAGCTTCCACTTGAAATTCCTCTACTAGTTCATGTTTTCGTCTTGCTCAATTATGTTGTAACACCATGTTTGCATATGTGTTTTCAAATTGGCTGTGATAGGACTTGCATCTGGCTAAACAAGATATATCTAAGATTTGTTTGCATATATACTCCCCAGCTAGAAACTATGTCTTGTTCCTAACCATTTTATTCTGTAACATGCAGATGCTGTAGTTGGGGCATGTTTCGTCGCAAGCTCGAGGATGAAGAAGTTGTAAGAAGCAGAGCTCTGCCTCACTGGAGCTAGTCATACGTCGATAGCTAGTTATATTTGGATATTTAGTTGTGTTTTGATAAATCTGATGTGAACTATGTTTGACTGTAATGTGCAAAGTTTGGCAGTTGATCTGTTTGAAGTACCACTGTTTCTCTGTTCCGATTTAAATATTGCTTCTTTGTTTAATGTAAATTTGAATCTGAAGAATTCCAGACGACTGGGACCTGCCCACCAGAAACTGACAATTGGGACCACCCACCAGAAACTGACAATTGGGACCCACCCACCAGAAACTGACAAGTGGGATCCATTTCTAAAATGAAAGTAAAAAAGGCCACGGCCCAAAAATAAAAGGTTAAAATGTTGGGCTTTATCCATGTAGCTGATCAAAATTAACAGGAAAAAAACAAAGAAATGTGCTGAATTGTTGGGCCTGGCCCATGTAAAGCGCCTAGCTGGACTGGGTTGAATCTGTTCTATGACTTTCTGATTTGGTCACAAATTTGTCACGTATGATTGGCCATGTAGGATCTGACGTGGCTACGCCAGACGGCGCGTGACCAAATAAATTGGTCATAAGTGTTATGACCATCATATTTGGTCATAGATGGTTATGACCAATTCAAAAAAAGGTCACATATGACCGTTTGAGACGCTCCGTATGTGATCTTCAGATTTTGGTCATAAAAAGTGAAAGGGCATGGCGCCCCCATGTGTGGTTTTGGTAATTAATGACAATCCCTATGGACTAATGGTTGCATTGAGTTTTACTTGTAGTGTTTGTCCATAGACCATGCTTGAACTCCATATGTTGGATTCAAGGTTGATGAAATGAGTATATTGATATAATGAAGTATTTGGCATCAAGATCATAGAGTTGAGCATATTGCAAGTATGTCTTGAAGAAAAGAATTATGTGATCATTCATGGTTATCTTCAAGACATCATCTATTGAAAAGAGAAGAAAAGATACAAGGTTGATCAAGTATTGATCAACACACAAAGCTACAAGATGTACCAAGTGGGATCATGTATCTCTTGGTATGGTAAGCAATTGTCCATATAGCTTTGTGAACTAACCCATGATATGTGTGTCGCATTTCTATGTGTGGTTAGGTATCTTTCTATGGGCTTGCATCAAATGAAGATTTCATATGGCCCATGATCGATGACGTAAAGTGGTGATCGTCATCAATGTTGAGAAGCGCAAGTTCAAGAGGAGCATCTCGAAGAAATCCTAGGCTTGAAGCTTGCCACCCATTTAGAGATAATGTTCATGTGAAGATGTGCCTAAGAGAGGCTCTCCCATAGTGGAGTGTGGGGGAGCAATGTTTGGGTCTTCACCAAGCGAAGCGCAATCAAGAAAGGTGGTCCACTTGAAGAGATCAAGATCGACGTCATCTAGCTCAAGTGGAATGCGCAAGGCAAAGGTATGATAGGGTTTCTATTTTACCGGTCTCATGGTACTAGTTGGGAGACCGGGTTATAGGATAGATACCGTACTATCAAGAGGGCTCTCGATTGAGCTTTAGCGTATCAGTTGGAGAGAGCTCAAACCTTTGCATACTTGCCTTCATCATCTTTCTTGGTTCTTATTTGGTTTTCTCCTTGTTGGGTTTTGGTGCTTGTTGTGATCTTCATGACAAGCCCAAGTTCTCCGAAAACGGATTTCGTATGGAAAACTTGTTGCGTTTTCTGGTTGGAAATATTATCGGTCCACCTTCGAGATAGGGTCCACACCTTCCCATGTGTGGTATCCCCTCTATATTTTGTAGTAAAACTCTTGTCGCTACCTTTCCAACAGAATTGGATTCATCTCGTTTGGAGCTTCCTTGCAAAAGTTATTGCGGTTCTCTTTTTCTGGTTCTGCAGTTTCTTCTTAGGCCGGTAGTACCGACCCTCGCCCGGTACTACCGGGTGACCCCTTGCGGAACTACCGCGGCAGTACCGGGCCCAGTACCGCATCTCCGGATGGCTCTCTGCCTCTCGAAGTTTTAACCCGGTAGTTGCCCCGGTAGTGGCGCGGTACTACCGGGAAGGGAGCACTACCGGGCCAGGTGGTCCGGTACTACCGTTGCGCGCCGAGTCAGGGAGCGCTGACTGGTCTTCGTTCTTCCTCGAGTCAACACGGCTCGGTACTACCGGGATCGGCCCGGTACTACCGCTGCGGCCTTTTTCGTCTGCAACGGGCAGATTTTTGAGAGGACCTTTTTAAGGGGGTTTCTTCCCCAACGGTTCTCTCATCCCTTGAGCTAGCTTTTCCCCTCTCTCTCCTCCATTGTTGACCTTTGGAAAAGCTTGCCTTCCTCTCAATCCCTCCCATGATTCTTGCATATCTTTGAGGGAATTTGAGAGGAGATCTAGATCTACATATTCATCCAATCCATTCCTTCTCTAAGTGAGGGGAACCTAGTAGATCGTGATCTTGAAGTTCCATTTGTTGAGTTCTTCCTTGTTCTTCCTCTCTTCTCCCCCCACAAGCATTAGTTGCTTTTGGTGGGATTTGGGAGTGAAGGATTTGACCACTTCTAGTGGTCTTGCCTTCTTGCATCGGTTGCATCGGTTTGAGTTCTCCACGGTGATACGTGGAAATCGAAGTTGAGAAGCTTGTTACTCTTGGGTACTTGGGGTGCCCTAGAGCTTGTCCTCTTGGGTACTTGGAGTGCCCTAGACGGTCCTTGTTGATCTCGGAGTTTTGGTGGCTCGCGGGATAGTTGGGAGCCTCCAATTAAGTTGTGGAGTCGCGCCCCAACCTTGTGATTCTTGTGGCTTTGGGAGCCGCGGGAATTCGGTGAGAGCCTCCAATTAAGTTGTGGAGTGTGCCTCATCCTTGTACGGGTTCGGTGACCACCCTCAAGTGTCCCATAGTGGTTCGTGGCACTCCGCATTGGTGGAGGCACGAAGGAGATTACGGTGTGCCATTTGACGGCTATTCGGGGATCACTTTGTGACTCCGCACCGCTCCAACGGAGACGTAGCTTCCATTGGGAAGTGAACTTCGGGATAAATCATCGTCTCCAAGTGCCTCGGTATTTCTATACCCGAGCTTCTTACTTATGCTATTTACTTTGTGATAGCCATCGAGCTTGAAGTAATATATCTTGCTATCACATATTTGCTTATCTTGTTTAGCATAAGTTGTTGGTGCACATAGGTTAACCTAGCTTGTTTAGGTTTCGTGCTTGATAAATTAAACGCTAGTTTTATTCCGCATTTATTCAAGCCTAAACCGCAAAGAATTTTAATCGCCTATTCACCCCCCCCTCTAGGCGACATCCGTGTCCTTTCAATTGGTATCAGAGCGGTTCTCTCGCTTTTGGCTTCACCGCCTCGAGAGTAAAGATGTCGTCTAGTGAACTAGTGCACAATGCTTCTTTTATATTAGATGGCACAAATTATGATGTTTGGAAAATTCGCATTCTTAATATTCTTCGGGTCATTGACCCATACATAGAGCGAATTCTAGATAGGGGTTATTCTCCTCCAAGGAATCCCAAAAGATTATCTTTGTTGGATGAGAATAATTCCTATCTAAATGCTCAAGCTTCTAATGTGATTTTCAATGCTTTGAGCGATGTAGTTATTATGTCGGTCTCTCCTTTTCGGAATGCTCATGAGCTTTGGACCAAGCTTCAAGATAAATATGATGTGTCCAAGAATTGTGGAGATGATTGTTGTCCCTCCACTTCCGGCCGTGATGAGTTCTCAACTTCTTCTACTTCACCTACATGTGGCAAGCCACAAAGTAATGCAATGGTGAGTAGTGATAGATATTGCAATAATGATAGTAAGCTTATTGTTGATGATACTTCACCACTATCTTATTGCAATGATTTATCTTTGGACTTAAACGCATCTAGAACCAAAAATGATCTTCATGCTTGTGTTGATAGTCCTTGCATATCGTGTACAAATTGCTTGATTAATCCTTGTGATGATATGCTCTCTATATCTTGTTGCCATGATAAAAATGGTTCTATCTCCTCTAGTATTTGTTTGGCTAACAATGTAGAGGAAACCGAACACTCCATGGAACAAGTTATGGATTTAAATGGTGACTCAAGTAATTCTTCATCGTCATCATCATGTACTCACTTTTGCCTTATGGCTAAAGCTTCCGAGGTATCTCCTACTTTGGATCCCAATATATCTCATGATGATAGTAATGAGGAAAATGAACAAAATGATAATGATGCTTCCATACTCGAGAAGGGTAAAATGGTTATTCTTTCTCTTTCAAAGAATAAAGATGCTCGTACTAACTTCTTAGAAATCATGTCTACCCTTGTTGAGCGCAAACTTACCATTGAGGAGTTGGAAGCTCACATTGATGAAAGCTTTAACCGCGAATACAAGTATGCGGAAGAGATCGCCGATCTCAAGGAAGCCCTTGAAGAAGAACAAACAAGCAAGACGTCTCTTGCGGAAACTTTTGCTCTCGAACTTTCTAGAGTAACGGGATCCCTTGATAGATCTCTTAAAGTGGCTAATGATTTCAAAATAACAAATGGTAAGCTTATAGATGCACATGCCAAACTCCTTGAGGATTTTGAGCACCTAGATAATGGCTCTAGGGTCACTAAGGGTGAGCTCATCAAACTCACCGAGTCTCATGTGCAACTTAAAGCTTCTCACTCTAAAGAGCTTGCCAAGTTACTTTCTCCTATTGTCATAAATAATGATGCTTGTGCTACTAACTCTATCTCTTGTGAAGCATCCATATTAACGGAGAATGTTGAGCTAAGGGCTCAACTTGCATTGCTATCTAGCAAATATGGGAAATTGGAAGAAAGCCATGAAAAGCTCTCGAGCTCTCATGAGGACCTTCTAGTCTCCTATGATAAGCTAAAGATAGCTCATGAGGGTATTATTACAAAGGTAACATCTTGTGAGCCTCATGTGGACAATGGCACAACCTCTACTCAAAATGCTTTATTGCCATGTGCTAGTCCTAGTAATTCATCCACTCATAATATTGCTACATCTTGTGATGAATTACTTTCCATGCCTTGTTGCTCTAACAATAAAGCTTCAACTTCCTCTAGTGTTTTTGTTGATACTAACCATGTAGAGGAATTAAAAGAGCTCAAGGCCCAAGTCACTTCCTTGAAGAAAGACTTGGAAAAGCGTCATGATGGGAAGCCCACACTTGACAACATGTTGAGTGTGCAAAGACGCCCCAATGACAAGAGTGGACTTGGCTTCAACTCCAATAACAAGAACAAGTCCAAGTATAACAAGAAAAAGAAGGGCCATGAACAAGTCAAGAATTTGGCCAAGATTGTTTGCTTCAAGTGCAAGGTTGAAGGGCACCATGTTAGATCTTGCCCTTTGAAGAAGAAGTCTCTTAGTGAGAAGCAACAAGGGAAGTTGCCTCAAGTTCAAACTAAAGTTCCCCAAGTCGAAGAACGGCCACTTCCCAAGAAAAATCAAGCTATTCCTTCTCAAGTTGAGACTTCAACAAAGAAGAAAGGAGGAAGCAAATGTTGCTACTTATGCCGTGAGAAGGGTCACTTTGCTTCTTCATGCACTAGTGGTACCTTATTCAACCCTATCATAATTGATAATGTTTATTCTCTTAGGAAGGATAAGGTTGGCAATGTGTTTGCCAAATATGTTGGTACTCAAAGTGGTGTCAAGAAAAGAACCATTTGGGTTGCCAAGCCTATTGTGACTAACCTCTTAGGACCCAACTTGGTTGGGGACCAACAAGCTAAAACTTGATCAATAGGTGTTGTGGAGGGCATTGGAGACTTGGCTACATCATGAAGAATTAAGGGATCTTCATCAATTATATTTTCTCAAGCCAAGTCATTTGGATTATATTGTTCTATAACATATCCAATGTTTCTCCTTGCGGTAACTTATATTTAAATCATATATACATTGAAAGTTGCTTGCACCCTTGCATGTGTTTGGTTTTGTACCTTGCTAGTGTTTGTATATGTTGTGCTCTCTACTTACTTATCTTGAGCAATCAAGTATGTGTATGTTGGTTTGCACACCATGTATGTGTGAGTTTGTGTTGAGCCTTTTGTATCAACTTGCTTATATCTAAATTGGCTCTTTTTGAGAGATTAATGGATTATCACATTATGGGGGAGTAATAAGCTATGTGCATATTACAAACCTAGACAATGTGAACATGTGAGGTATTGCCACCTAGAATTGATATTGTTAATTATCTTATTCCTTTGTGGCATGTTTCTCAAACAAGTTCCCTTTTCCTTAAATGTTTTTACTTACTCACACTTTGGATCTTGTTGGTGATGAATGTTCTTGGTAAGGTTTTCCTCTAAATATGTTCTCATATATCTCTTTGGGAAACCGATCGCTTCAAAGCACTCTTTGTAGTTGCTTTGCATTATCGCGTGAATATTTGAAGCTATCAAGAACATTTATCTACATAAGCATCGTGTTTAAATCTTATCCTTCACCATGTGCTTATTGGTTGTGAAGATGATCTTGAATATCAATCCAATACACCACTAAGAAATTACTACATATACTCCATGACAATTGATAGTCAAAACTGTGGTGAAATGTGTAGATCATCTTCATATTGGCTCTTGATTTTATTGCCTTATTTCTTGCCAAAAATTAATTTGTTTTAACTCCCATTGTCTTCTTACCTCTTGTGGATCATTTAGTTTTACTCAAACTTCCTAGTGTTTTATTTGATGTAGGAGAGGCATTGATCCCATCATTGTGCACCTTGCATTCAAAGGTTACTTATAGATAATGCACTATTCTTGGGTGAGCTATCCTATATTGAGTACAACTTATATTTTCATTAATATTGGATCTTATTGCTTTTTCTTGATATATGACTAGTGTTTGAATAGATATTTGAGAGCGATTATTCCATGTGTGTGTGCAATGTGTATTCAAATACAAGATCATAAATAATGCACTTTTGTTGGGAGAGCTATCAAGTATCCTTTTAAACACTATTTATATTTTATTGGTATTTGATCCTTTCCATTGGTCCTTGATCCCGATGACATGTCTCATGGTAGACAAACCTTTTCGGCTTGGTACTTTGTGCCATCATGAAAAGTGTAGAGGGATGGTTTATTTGTTAGAACCTCGCTCTTTTTGAGAGTTAATCTCAATTGGTATCTATCTTTGGGAATTTGATATCTAGTCCCTTTATTTATTGATTAATTGGTATCCTATTTTCATTTTGATATCTTTGTCCAATTGGTATGTCATCAATCATATGTTGGTTTGTTTTACTTTCAATTGGCTTCTCTAAATCAATTTTTGATTTGGATCTTTGATATAATTTGGACCTCCCTTGATTTCTTGATATTTTGTCCAAATTGTATCTCCCTTTGGTTATTGAAGGTCATAGGCATGCATATCTACTCCATGTTTATTTTATGGCATGCTTTCCTTCTTTGTGCCAATATATAGGGAAACTCCACGGAATCCTAAATCGGCTAAGATGTGCATGAAATTCAATTTCATATCTATATGCACATATTTATGTGGAGTTCCTTCTATGTATTGTAGTTTGACTAACTACTTGGACCCAATTAGTTTGGGAACAATTTTACTTGAATGTGTTTTAGGTAAATGGAGATGCATTGGATGCTTGTCTCATTTACAATGAAAGTGTCTTCACCTCATGCTTATTGGAGCCAAGCTAGGATGATTGATAAATTTATCTACTACATCAACCCAATGTCATCTCGGTAACAAGTATCCACCCTCATGCATATTTTTATAGCATTGAACCTTGTGTAGGTTCCATCATGGCATGAAAAGTATTTATTTGCCTTTGTTATAGCTATTGCAAATTATATTTGGCTCTTATGATACTTGTTGCTTTCCTCAATGCATCCCAACTATATCTTTCCCTTAGTGATATTTGTGATGCTTGTTTTGAGGTTGAATTTAAAGTTCATTATTACACAATATGAAATCATTGAGCTATGGGCTATGATCCCACACAAATATCATATGTGTATATTATATGACTTCTCTTGTGGATATCTTGTTTCATTTCTTATTAACTAATTTTGTGTATACAATTATATACATGAGAAGAGTTACATCTTTACTTGATATCCTAATTCTTTGGTGTCACATCTTTATTTCTTTTATTCCTTGTGACCCCGCAAGAAAAAAAATTATATCCTATGAGTGCATATCCTATTTTATCACATCTTGGTGCACTCATCTTGGTGAATATCCTTAACCTCATGCTTGTCTTTACAAGCCAATAATCTTCACCTTGGGATATGACACAAGCTTTGTTTTTCTTTTGCATCTTATTGAGCTTGTGAATCCATTTGATTTTGTGTTTTAGAGGATACTGAAGGAGTGAGGATTCCATGTTTATACACCTTGTATTCAAATACAATAATTCTAAATTGTGTACAAATATTGGGGAGCTCCTCTATTTCTTTTAAAACACTCTTTTGCTCAAATCATAATATCTTGTGTTTATTTGGTTAGTTGGATCTTTTTGATTGCTCACTTTTTATTTGGAAAATTGTAAAAAGTTTTCCATATCATTCTTTTGCAATCTTTTGGATCCTCAATATAGTTTGTGCTCTCTCCAACTATTCGTCATTGGATATGTGTATTTGATTCCACTCATATTTTGAGAAATACACACGTTATGGGGGAGCTCATACTATATTGACCTTCTAAGATTTTTTTCGCCCATTTTGGAAATGGATGCCAATGGGGGAGAAGTTTTATAGGGTTTAAGGGAATTTGGTGTTATGCTTTTGTTTTGGTCATAAGCATTTACCTTTCATGCTCATGCATCTATGCTTGTTGATTTGCATAGTTGCTTAATTCATTATATAAACCCTTGTAAAAGAGATTGTCATCAATTACCAAAATGGGGGAGATTGAAAGGGCATGGCGCCCCCATGTGTGGTTTTGGTAATTAATGACAATCCCTATGGACTAATGGTTGCATTGAGTTTTACTTGTAGTGTTTGTCCATAGACTATGCTTGAACTCCATATGTTGGATTCAAGGTTGATGCCATGAGTATATTGATATAATGAAGTATTTGCCATCAAGATCATAGAGTTGAGTATATTGCAAGTATGTCTTGAAGAAAAGAATTATGTGATCATTCATGGTTATCTTCAAGACATCATCTATTGAAAAGAGAAGAAAAGATACAAGGTTAATCAAGTATTGATCAACACACAAAGCTACAAGATGTACCAAGTGGGATCATGTATCTCTTGGTATGGTAAGCAATTGTCCATATAGCTTTGTGAACTAACCCATGATATGTGTGTCGCATTTCTATGTGTGGTTAGGTATCTTTCTATGGGCTTGCATCAAATGAAGATTTCATATGGCCCATGATCGATGACGTAAAGTGGTGATCGTCATCAATGTTGAGAAGCGCAAGTTCAAGAGGAGCATCTCGAAGAAATCCTAGGCTTGAAACTTGCCACCCATTTAGAGATAATGTTCATGTGAAGATGTGCCTAAGAGAGGCTCTCCCATAGTGGAGTGTGAGGGAGCAATGTTTGGGTCTTCACCAAGCGAAGCGCAATCAAGAAAGGTGGTCCACTTGGAGAGATCAAGATCGACGTCATCCAGCTCAAGTGGAATGCGCAAGGCAAAGGTATGATAGGGTTTCTATTTTACCGGTCTCATGGTACTAGTTGAGAGATCGGGTTATTGGATAGATACCGTACTATCAAGAGGGGCTCTCGATTGAGCTTTACCGTATCAGTTGGAGAGAGCTCAAACCTTTGCATACTTGCCTTCATCATCTTTCTTGGTTCTTATTTGGTTTGTCTCCTTGTTGGGTTTTGGTGCTTGTTGTGATCTTCATGACAAGCCCAAGTTCTCCGAAAACGGATTTCGTATGGAAAACTTGTTGCGTTTTCTGGTTGGAAATATTATCGGTCCACCTTCGAGATAGGGTCCACACCTTCCCATGTGTGGTATCCCCTCTATATTTTGTAGTAAAACTCTTGTCGCTACCTTTCCAACAGAATTGGATTCATCTCGTTTGGAGCTTCCTTGCAAAAGTTATTGCGGTTCTCTTTTTCTGATTCTGCAGTTTCTTCTTAGGCCGGTAGTACCGACCCTCGCCCGGTACTACCGGGTGACCCCTTGCGGAACTACCGCGGCCAGTACCGGGCCCAGTACCGTATCTCCGGATGGCTCTCTGCCTCTCGAAGTTTTAACCCGGTAGTTGCCCCGGTAGTGGCGCGCTACTACCGGGAAGGGAGCACTACCGGGCCAGGTGGTCCGGTACTACCGTTGCGCGCCGAGTCTGGGAGCGCTGACTGGTCTTCGTTCTTCCTCGAGTCAACACGGCTCGGTACTACCGGGATCGGCCCGGTTCTACCGCTGCGGCCTTTTTCGTCTGCAACGGGCAGATTTTTGAGAGGACCTTCTTAAGGGGGTTTCTTCCCCAACGGTTCTCTTATCCCTTGAGCTAGCTTTTCCCCTCTCTCTCCTCCATTGTTGACCTTTGGAAAAGCTTGCCTTCCTCTCAATCCCTCCCATGATTCTTGCATATCTTTGAGGGATTTTGAGAGGAGATCTAGATCTACATATTCATCCAATCCATTCCTTCTCTAAGTGAGGGGAACCTAGTAGATCGTGATCTTGAAGTTCCATTTGTTGAGTTCTTCCTTGGTCTTCCTCTCTTCTCCCCCCACAAGCATTAGTTGCTTTTGGTGGGATTTGGGAGTGAAGGATTTGATCACTTCTAGTGGTCTTGCCATCTTGCATCGGTTGCATCGGTTTGAGTTCTCCACGGTGATACGTGGAAATCGAAGTTGAGAAACTTGTTACTCTTGGGTACTTGGGGTGCCCTAGAGCTTATCCTCTTGGGTACTTGGAGTGCCCTAGACGGTCCTTGTTGATCTCGGAGTTTTGGTGGCTCGCGGGATAGTTGGGAGCCTCCAATTAAGTTGTGGAGTCGCGCCCCAACCTTGTGATTCTTGTGGCTTTGGGAGCCGCGGGAATTCGGTGAGAGCCTCCAATTAAGTTGTGGAGTGTGCCTCATCCTTGTACGGGTTCGGTGACCACCCTCAAGTGTCCCATAGTGGTTCGTGGCACTCCGCATTGGTGGAGGCACGAAGGAGATTACGGTGTGCCATTTGACGGCTATTTGGGGATCACTTTGTGACTTCGCACCGCTCCAACGGAGACGTAGCTTCCATTGGGAAGTGAACTTCGGGATAAATCATCGTCTCCAAGTGCCTCGGTATTTCTATACCCGAGCTTCTTACTTATGCTATTTACTTTGTGATAGCCATCGAGCTTGAAGTAATATATCTTGCTATCACATATTTGCTTATCTTGTTTAGCATAAGTTGTTGGTGCACATAGGTTAACCTAGCTCGTTTAGGTTTCGTGCTTGATAAATTAAACGCTAGTTTTATTCCGCATTTATTCAAGCCTAAACCGCAAAGAATTTTAATCGCCTATTCACCCCCCTCTAGACGACATCCGTGTCCTTTCAAAAAGGTCATAGATGAAAAATTATGACCTTTTAGTGACCAAATTTGTGAGTCACTAGTTGACATATTTCTTGTAGTGACTGAAAAGGAAATGCAAAAAAAAGATAGAGAAAAGGAAGGGAAAAACGTACATAGTACGGGATAGAGTTCCCTAAATTTACATGCCTGACACGCATAAACCTTCGTCCATAAGGATCTAGCGCTATCCATTAGTTATATTAGCTCTTTTTTTTGGAGGAATATGCAATTGCCCCTACTTATATAGAAAGCATAGGTTTTTACATGACTCCAGCTTACCCTAGAAGAGCTCAAACAGAAATTGCAACCCACTCCACTCCTCAAAACCACAATTCGCAAGATAGTTATATTAGCTTCTCGGCAACCTCTTTCCATGCCCGTCATCGTCGTTGTTGTATTTGTTGTGGTTGGCTTGGGCGGCAGCAAGAAATATTCCTTTTGTCGTCACAACAATTTTTAGTGTTGTCATAGTCCCATGACTGACAGTTGACCATTGTTGTTATACTAAGTTGTCGTTGTTGCTACACTGGTTTTGGAGTACTTATTGTTGCCTTTTTTATCAAAGCGTCCTTAAGGTTTTGGGTGCTGGTAATAATTTTGAAGGAGCTACCAACGTACATGATAGGCTCCACTCCTCCACATCTGGAAGAATTCACCCAAGGATTGTACAAGTTAACCTCGTTTTGAAGCTTAATTCGAGCCTCAAAACTCATCATGTCCCCACATATCGTGGAAAGTAACAACCTCCTTCTCCATTGTCATTGGCATGACCAGAGAACTCTAGTTCGCCTCAAAGCACACCAGGATGTATGTGTTGAGGTCATCATCCAATAGCTTTCAGCGAACATACAATATTGAGTCGCCAAGTTTTTCAAATTGGAGAAGTACTCAACCATTTTCATATATTTCTTCAGTGCATGGGAGGGCTAGAGAAGGATTTGCATGATCCTTGCATTGGATTGCAACGAATGCATCACCTTAAGTGTACTCCATCTGAAAGCCGATGACCGCAACAAAACAATTGGATCGAGAGAGAGAGAGAGAGAGAGAGAGAGAGAGATTGCAAAACCCTATATTGGATCCTTCAAGAAATCTTGAACTCCCAAAATTTGCAATAAACTGGATTGCATGCATCCTTCAAGATATTAGATGAGTTGTTTCCTACGGAGTGTAGACATCTCCTGTGTCATTCGTAGGGGATTGTTCTCCCCCATGATATCTTCAAGATTAATGTGCCAAACACACCAATGCCCGCCCGAGGAGAAGGAAGATGAAGTCGGCATTGTGGATGTGTTATGAACATGTAGTCTCTGATACTATATGAAATAATCGAGCTTAGATGGAAAGCTTTGAACCTCCTAAAGCCGCATACTTGTAACTATAGAGCCTAGAACTAGTAGTTATGCATAGCTTGTTAGAGTTACTAATTTTTTTTTCGAGAGTAAACGATAGCGTACCAGAATTTTGTAGAAGACGGAGGAAACATACGAGAGCCTGCCAAGATGCAAACATCAAAGGCAGGAGACATGATCCTTGGTTTATACAATCCCTACTAGAGGCAAGACAACAACTAGCCCTACAATCCCTCTTATAGCATCGACCAAAGCTGAAGTTCATCAAGGATTTGACCCTCCATGCCCTCAGTTGTGAACTGAGTTTGAACATTGCCAAACACACATACATAACGATGTTTCAATAACGACCAACAGATTAGACAAATGATCATTGATCCTTTCTGTCTTTGGATCTCAATCGCTTTTGCTCCAGATCATACCAACTCTTTAAAGTGTTGTCCTCTTTGTTTATGGTTATCTGCACTCGAAGCTCATTCCAGCAGAAGAACCACAATTGCCTTGCGTAAGGACATTGCATCTATAGTTAACTTTGATTTCTAAGTAACCTAGCTACATTTTATATCTAGAGTTAGAACAAGCGCGGATTATGATTGCTATACAAAGTGATTGATAAGAGGTTGGCTATTCAGAAGCACAAATATGAATCTTTGTAGAGATGCATATATCTTTTACCAGGATGTTCAACTCTAATATCAGTGTGCAACATTGCGTTTGCCACGAACATTGGGGAAGTACTACTCAATAAAAGGTAGGACCAGACCAACCGTTTTGTGCCCTTGGAGAGAGTTAACATGCCTTCTATTTATACTGAACTAATTTACTTCACTGTATGCCATATTGGCGTTCAAGATGTGTTGATTTATTGATATACAACATTCGTTATGCTATCATGAATAATTTTTTCTAGTTATAACTAGTAGAATAAACAATATAAACATGCTCATTAGTATTAATATATACTAGCAAACATACCCGTGCGTTGCAACGGAGAAAGAAATGAACTTTTGGATGGAAAACTGACATTACCGTAGTTTTGTCTCAAAATTAATCGATTAACGAAACCGTCAACACGAGTCCAACGAAGGCGTCAACGTTGACTCTCTATGTCCATACATTTTGATGGACTCTCCAACTCTCACTCTCCAAATTTAATAAGTTTTTATTTAGTGATTTTTTATAACTATCGAAAGATGTTGACATGATTTATATGATGCGAAAGTCAATTTGATTTCTTGTTGGGAGGTCCCTTTTCATTTTAAAATATATACCTTAAATTTTTTTTCCATAACACTTGAACTTAGAATCTGTGTAACAGGGAAAACATGGTTTACCTGAATTCAGAATCAGAATTAGCACATTGCAGGAACGTGAATCATTGACAAGACCCGAAGTGCACATTACCGCAAACACTTGGTGCAGACTAAACAATTCATGAGAGTTTAAGAGGGTGTGGAGAAAATTCAGCACACAAGAGGAGCTAGCTCTTTCCATGAATTAGCATTCAAGTCAGCCAGGCCATACCACTCATTATTCTACAAAAATGCACTGCCCATATGAATGCAGAGGGAGAAAGAATAGCTCAAAATTTTAATAGCGAATCACATGCGGTCCAGCATGGTGCCCAGCAGGCCAGCGATGGTAGCTGGTAGCCCGTCGTTCCAAAGGCACTTGCGAGTTGCAGGCCGTCGGACGGATGGGTGCAGCTTTGGAGTTCTGGCATGCTGGGCGGCGGCGTTACAGAATCGATTACGCCTCAACAGACAACAGAGCATGCTGCTGTGTTCCGATGGTCAAGTCTGGATTGGGACGGGGTGATCCAGGAAATTAGGGAGGTAAGTCCGGAGACGTAGGCGAGTAACCAGGCCGTGCCCGTGGGGGCATGGGGATGGACGGGGAGCGCACCGCGGCGGGGGAGGTCTGATCCAGCAGCGAGCGCTAGGAGAGGTCAGGGCATGGAGGTCGGGAGGTCGGGGAGCGGGTCGTACAAAGAAAAGAAAAAAACGAAACGGTAGGTAGCAGTGGTGGGTAATTTTGGTATAAAACTAATGCACTTAAAAGACTAAAAACAATTTAAATATCACTCAAACAACTTCAAGTAGAAGAGCATAGTTGAAAGTAATCAAAATTAACAATGGACATTACTTAGAAAAAAATGCACTTAGATAAAAAAAAGTGCCAACATACCCTTGACCGTTTTTGTTGGCTCTATGCCCAGCATTACGAGGCATCCATAAACAATGAGAGTAGAAAATCAAGTGTTCCGCTTGGAATGTGCTAGCCGCACCAAGTACGCGATGCTTGTTCTCATCTGCAGATTCGATTAGAGCTGATATGGCCGCCAGCGGCAGGCGGTAGCGGCGTCCTTGCGTCGGCCAGCCGGTGGGTCACCTCGGCTCGTTCTTCCTTGCTGGTCGGCTGCTCTAGCTCTGTGGCTTGTCAATCTGCGTCGTAGCCTCCTCCGCTTCGCCCTCCGTGCCTCAGGTCGCCTGCTGGCCAAAGGGAGTCCGCCCAGTGCGACCATGCCGAGTTCACGGGCAGGGTGCGCGACCAGCATAGGGAGAGGGATGATCTGGGGAGGACAGATAATGGAGTAGTAGGGGCTCCCCGGGAGCCAGCCGGCCGGCGGATCCCCGCCCCGTCCTGAGCCCCGATGGCTCCCAATCGAGCTGCTCTCCTCGAGCGGAGGCAGCGGGAGGGGATATCTCAATCGAACCGTTATTTTGACTTTGCGGTGGCAGTTCAGGTAATATCCCAGAATTGGAAACAAAAATGACGTACCACAAGAAGCCATCCTTCGTTTATTATTAGGTATAGATAATTAAGACACATATTTGTCTATTGTTCTAAACATAAATTGTATTTGATAAAAAAAGTTATTTTTATTTTGTTTATGACATTTAAGGAACTATTTGTTATGGTGGATTTTAGTATAAAACTTGGAAAACCAAACTATAACATAATGTATGTGTATATATTATTTTTCAGAGTGTCCTTACATATCCAAAACTATGTAGAGTGTATGAATCTAGCACATAAATGGACAGAGGTTTCTGGAACACAAGACTATGAAGTCTAGATATTAATGTAATTGGTCACTATAGGTTGCAAGCATCAACTAGTATGTTGGCCTATATATTCGGCCAAGGGGCGCAGCGGCGCGGCTCGAAGGCATGGACCGGGGCTTCTTCTAATTACGTGGACCGCAAGTCCGCAAGACCAGGGCTGCCTTCCCATGGATAAATGGGCCACCGGTCCCCATGCTCAGCTGCACTAACTATGTTCTAAGAATAAAGAAAAATTACACCGAGTTTTTCTATATGTGTTGAAACATGTTGTACCCCTCCAACCGCAAATACCGTCCACTTAAGGGTTTAAGGACTTTTACAAGTCTAAGACATTTTAGTTAGACTATCACTAGGCAAAACTTTACCGACAAACTCGATCTATTATTGAAATTTACTTTGTGATGCACGATATTATGTCTATTTGAAACAACATACCTTTTTCTATTTGTAGTAACTTGTAGTCAAAGATTTAACTTGGAGACAGGGTCCATGTCTATAACACCTTTGACTTGGAGTACTAGTTAAGTTATATGAGCTCTTAGAATTCAGTCACAGTTACGTGGGCCGCAAGTCTGCATAGTAATCTTCTAATTATATGAGCTCTTAGAATCCTGCGATCTTCTTCTAATTACGTGGGCCGCAAGTCTGCAAGACCAGGCCTGCCTTCCCATGGATAAATGGGCCACCGGCCTACATGCTCAGTTACATCGATTTTTTCTATATGTGTTGAAACATGTTGTATCCCTCCAACCGCAAATACCGGACTCTTTTTTTTTAGATAAAGGGCTTTATTACTCAAAAGTTTAAGTATTACACCCGGCCTCTGCATCAAAAATGCACACAGCCGCAATCCAACGGAGAAAGTAAAAAAGTTGTGCAGCAATAGACGAATTACAATCAGCAAGAATAATGTAAAACGCCTATGTCATAGACAATCTCGACGGCCTATGGAGGTCCAATCCGGCGATCAAGCGGCCACTCATGTTGTGAAAAAATGTCCCTCGCCACCTCTTCCAGACGTGCACACGCCTCCGTAAAGAGGTCTCGATGTCCCACACGTTGTAAGGTGGACCACATACGGAGAATATTTGTGCAACGGTAGAGTACCTGCATATGAGAAACATTTTTATCATTGAAAAACTTGTCATTTCTACTAAGCCAAAGCGACCATATAACAGCAATCGCTCCCACCCTAATAACCGTTCTAAGCTTTTTATCTATCCCATGTAGCCAGTTGCCAAAAACATTGGCAACAGACTTGGGTGGATATAAATTAGACACTATTTGGATGGCTGACCATATAAAACGAGCGAAACTACACTCGAAGAACAAGTGTTTTATTGTCTCATCATGTGGACAAAACATACACTTCGTACTTCCATGCCAATTTCGTTTAACAAGGTTATCCTTTGTTAGAATGACACCTCTACGAAGATACCACGTAAAAACTTTAATCTTAAGTGGTATCTTCATTTGCCATATTTTTTTATTATCATCAACTGGCACATCGGAATGTACTAACGCCCTATACATGGAATCCACAGAGAATTTACCATTCGCACATAGATTCCAACGAAACTCATCGGGCCCCTGTGTGAGTTGAACTGAACTCAACCGTGCCACCAGGGAGTTCCAAGACGCTAGTCTCGGTCCAAACAAGTCTCGCCTGAACGTCACATTCGGAGGAGAGCATTGCATTACAGTGGCAATGGTATCTCCCTTATGACGAACAATACCGGACTCTTAAGGGTTTAAGGACTTTTACAAGTCTAATACACTTTGGTTAGACTATCACTATGCAAAACTTTACCGAAAAACTAGATCAATTATGAAATTTACTTTGTGATGCATGATTATGTTTATTTGAACCAACATACCTTTTTATATTTGTAGTAACTTGTAGTCAAAGATTTAACTTGAAGATAGGGTCCATGTCTATAAAACTTTTGCCTTGGAGTACTAGTTAAGTTATATGAGCTCTTAGAATTCATAGACACAGTTGGTACTAATTAATGTGATGTTGGTACCTTGTTGGTAATGCTTGTACGTTTTCTTGTGTGTACAATGTATAGTGCCGAGGTTGGTGCCACATATTTTCCGTTGTACCGTGGTAAGGCCGCATTCATGGTTGCTTCAGATTTTTTAGTACATTTGTAACGTCGTAAAATTACGACCAACTCTCGTAGGTGACCATGCTTAGCTGAACCTACTCACACTTACATTTCTTTCTTTTACCAAGAAATATAACAACAAAGGCAGACACGGCCAGAAACCAAAAAAAACATACCACATACCCAAGAAAAGAAAAAAAGAACAAAAAAATAGGAGCATCACTGTCGCGACATCTCCACACAAACAGAGTCCAGTTGTGACCGAGCTCAGTATGTCGGTGTGGAGGTGCTGTTTTTGGACCACCTCGTCCACAGCATGAACTCCAGTCCGATGACCGCGGCGAGGAGGATGGCAAGGTTAAAACCGTAGCCGATCTTCCATGATTGATGGCTGCCGCCGACATGGATCCCGAGCACAATGTTGACAGCCGCGAAGAATAGCACCAGCCTGCCCGCCCAGTGGTGGTACCAGTTCCAGTACTTGCGGTATTTCGAGTCCGTGTTGGGCCTTACGAAGAATGCCAGAACCTGCAACCAACTCACGCAACATTAAAATTTGAAAAGGATTATGAGGATGACACCAAAAAAGTGATCGGAGAGAACTGAGCTAGTGACCAAACTAACTTGCAGGATGCCGAGGAAAAGCACGAATATGCCGAGGCCTCGGTGAGCAGGGATATCGGCTTGGATCTTGTTGTACAGAGCTACGCCGGCGACGACACCGGCGAGGCCGATGATGAAGCCTGTGAGCTGGATGCCAACATGAAGGTAGAACCAAAGAGGGTCCATGCGCCGGAAGTAGCGTGCTAGGATGGCGCCTATCGGTAATAGGATACCCCACGCGAAGAGGTTGAGCCCGCCATGCGCCCGCCTCAGGCCGTAAGGGAAGGCCCCGTCGGCAAACGTCTTCCCTACAGATCGTTAACATGGCATAAGATTAGTTCAATAATAATAATAATAATGAGAAAAGCAATTTTGTTGTACGTATGATGTTGATTTGGTAACTATATGGAGGTGATGCATGCATGATGCCGACCGATGCTTAAAAAAACAACAAACCTTTCCTGCTAACCGACACATGACTTTTAGTTAAGGACTCGTCTGAAACGCACAGATTTTATACTAGAAAACGTTCATTTCTTCCAATAATGTAAATTTCGGTTCCAAACATACATGAATGAGCATTACACTCAACTGACAGCGTTTTCTGACAGTTAAATACCAGTAATAGGAGGGAAAGCAAATAGACATACCGGTGGTGAAATCGAATGTGAAGGAGGTCTTGTCCTGGTGCTTAGTGAGCTTGTTCTTGACTGGTACGCCGGGGCCGAAGGCGAGGATGATGTGCTGGTGGGAGAGGCGGTAGGAGAACTTGAGCTGGAAGGCGACGTAGATCTTGGCTTGCTGCACGACGACGGTGTGGTCGTGGTCGTTGGAGACGAGGAAGCCCCTGTCGACGACGGCGGCCTTGGATCCCGACTTCGCCCGGAGCGAGAACTGGCGGATGTGGGGGAGGCCCTTCTTGCCCATCCACCCGACCATGGCGCTGGAGCCGATCATGAGGCCGTCCCGCGAGAAGCCCATCCCCACCCACCCCGTGCTGTACATGGTCGACAGCACCACCCTCAGCACGTTGTTCTTGTCCTGCTGGTACTGCAGGTTGCAAATGGATTTGTTATTGCAGTGGTGAATAGGCTGATGATGATCTGAGTCATGTACAACAGAGTTGAGTTAAGACGACACTTATGATCCCATTACTGCTTGGTCCCCTTTGTTCACGGTAACGAAGTTCTTGGCTCTGACAGTAGTACCGTGCCAACTCTAGCCCATGGAATTATCAAGGAAATGCGTGACTCAGCTGTAACTGTATAGTTTTTTCGCATGATTTTCCTAATCACTACTCTACTTCAGTACCACAGTACCTCAAGTAAGGCCAGCTATAGCTGCTCTGCTCCCGCTTAAAAAAACAAAAGAAAAATACTCTGCTCATCTAAATTCTGCAGCTAGATCCTCACAGATCCCAACCCATGTCAAGGAAGCCTGAATTAACAATGAGGACATACATACCCGAAGCACGAAGTTGTTCCAGACGGGCTGGCAGGCCATCCCGGAGTAGTTGCCGACGAGCGCGGCCGGCAGGTCGCCGCTGCAGCTGTCCATCTGCGCCGTGGCCGACGACGCCAGCACCGAGACCAGCACGGCGGCCAGCGCGGCAGCACCAACAACCCCGGCACGCGCCATACTTCCTCTCCTCGATCGGTTGGCAGAGTGACAGTGGCAACAATGCACACCGACGAGATGGTGGCAAGAACTGGGCAGCTAGCTAGCTCGGCAGGTCGAGTAGTGCGGGAGCTGGAGGAGTTTAGGAGGGCGGGAGGAGGGGTTGGGAGGTTGCAGTCAGTTGGTAGCACTGATTTTTTAATCACTGCTGTTCTTCTAGCTGGGTAGAGTTGGATATGGAGAAGAGGAGGTTGTTGATGGTGGTGTGTCAGTCGGTGAGTGAGTGAGTGTGTCACTGCGGCTGGGGGCGGGCGTATGATTGATGGCCGTCGGGGAGAAGCTTGGTTGGTGCTGGTGCGGGTTTGGGTGTCCCTCTCGCGGTGCCATTGTCCTCCCCCAGATCTGGAGTTGCGATTGAGGTGGAGTGCGGGAAAGGCAAACTGTCGTGTGGCGCTTTGGCCTCTAGCTCTGGCCGTCGGTGCGTGTGGATGATGTGCGATCGAGCATCGGTGAAGCTGGAAGCCTGGACTTTGAGGGGGACGTGAATGACCGCTGCGGGACTACGGACTACGGAGGGGTGTACTGAAAAGGGTTGTTGGGAACTGATGGCTAAGCTAAGATCCGTGTAGAGAAAGAATTTTGCTTGTCTTTTTTTTTCTTTTGTAAAAATCGTAATCAACAGTACTATAAAGATCATAGAAGTAATCCATGTCTATATCTATATCTATAACTTAGTTAATAATAAAGGGAGGATGGCTCCTCGTGATACGTCATTAAATTACCCCCAAAGTTTTAAATAATTACCTCCTTCTACCACCGGTAAGTCAATAAACGGTTCGACCTTACAAAAAACTCGCTGACGCCTCCATCGTTGTGGACATAATAGTGCCACGACGAGGCGGCAGCCCCGGCGCCCTGCGTCAAGATGATGGTAGGTGTGGCCTTCCTGATTGTCGGCGCGACATCCCGCTCGTAGGACGCAATCGACATGGAGGCGAGGGCTCGTCCTCCGGCGGGGCGTTAGGGTAGGGAGTTTGAGATTGACTGCTCACGGAGGGAGATGCCCTTGGTTTATCTCATGTGCAGTGGAATGCTCGTTGGCTAGAGATACAGCGGTTGTCCTGTAGGAGCATCGCGGTCCACCCTGGCCTGGGACTCACCGTGGACGGTATCGTCGGAAGCAAGCGTGCAGCCAGATCTTTCTCATCCCCGCATGCAGCTCAATCCTCCTCCTGTTGCTGATGCTTTCTCTGGGTTTTTTTTTTTTCAGGGCAAGGAACTCCCATGGAGTTCCCAATTTCATTTAAGAATGGATGTGTGCATTACTTTGATACAGAGGCCGGAGGCACCGATTTCGAAAAAAAATCATTTAAGAAATTGGGCAGTGTCCACAAAAGGGTCTAGAACAACTTTTAACCAATTCTACCCCTATTACTCGGAAGCCGTAGGACAAACCCCATACGAACTTGCCAAAAGCTTATAAACTTATTTCCAAGGCATGCTCGTAACAAAGAGTAAATAAACTTTTATTACATCATAGGCTTCAGCTGTTGCAGGAGTTTTTCGAGGCAGTCTACTACAGAGAAAGTAAATGTCAAGAGTTCAGGATGGAGTTCATAGATCAAGCCTTCGATGAACTGGATTCCATCCGTTACTTTGCCCAAAGATCTCCCGCGTCACCTTCGCTATATTTTAAACCCCCTGCAACAACATTTCTTGGAGTTGGCTTCGCTGAAGTTTCGCCCAAACATGCAAGAAATTGCAAATATACATTACCACGTCAGTAGGATTTTTCTGCCAGATACGTTGGAAGCAGGATCTGTTCCAGTTCTACCAAACATAACAAAATATAGCTATAATCCCAACTATAATTGCATTTCTATCGTTTACAACATAAATCGAAAACCATATTTCGTATAAATCAGGAAAATCTTATGGGACATGATTAATCACCAGCGCGATACTAGCCACAATTCGAATATATTTAGCAAAGGGACATGAAAAGAAAAGATGCTCTGCAGTTTCGTGACTGTCACAGAACTCGCATACTTCTACTTTTTTCCATCCTGTCTTCTTTAAGTTTTATTTGGTCAACATTCTATCCTTGATCGGAACCCAGCAAAAAACTTTGATTCTCAAAGGTATTTTGAAATTCAACAGTTCCGTATAAGGGAAATGAACTCTTTTTGCAGTACGAAACGACCTGATTTAGTCAAAAGCCAGCTCACTATATCTGGTGAGTCAGTAAGACGAAAACACTACAAGTATCTACTCCCTCCGTCTCAAAATAAGTGTCTCAAGTTTGCACAAAAGTGGATGTATCTATACATGTTTCATGTCTAGATACATCCATTTTTTAACAAATCTAAGACAGTTATTTTTGGACGGAGGGACTACAAGTTTACACCACATATCTTTGGTCTCGTCACAGAGAAACCTTGCAAACCTCAGGCAATCGAAATTACTCCCAGTAACTCGATTAACCGTCACATCATGCGAGTAACAAATGTTGTATAATCTAGGGAAGCTTAGACACAAAGGTTTTGACTAACCGAAGTGTCTTCCCAGAATCTAGTTCTCTTACCGTCACCAATAATACACTTACAGCAGCTATAGAACGTATCTCTAACAGTGAGTAAACCTGACCAGAATTGGAAGTGCGTAGGGCTAGGTTTACATTGAGTAAAGGTACACTTTTTCAGGTACTTTGCTCTCATCATATCCTGCCAAATTCCTTCTCCATTTTCTAAATGCCAAATCCATTTACAAATTAGAATAACATTCTTGAAGTGTAGATCTTTCACCCCAAGCACCCGGTCCTTTGGTTGGCAAACCACCTTCCAATTAGCTAAGTGATTTTTATAGCGCTAGCTTTCTCCTCCAAAGCATCCTAGCTCTAAAGAACTCACATCTTTTAATGACCCCTTTGGGCATCAATACATGCACAACATAAAGCTAGGAACATTGCTAATTAAGCGAAGATTCAATCCAAGTTAATCTAGAACCAACAGATGTTAAGTTCCCTTTCCAGCTATTTTTTTAATGCGTTCTTTTTCTCTATGTTCTACATCCTTCCAATCAAAACTGAATGCATGGGGACTCCCATATACTTGAAGGGGAAATCTCCTTTTTTTTACATGTGAAAATGTATGCATACATATCTTGTTTCTCTACTGCTTTACCAAAAAAAGAGGCCTCACTTTTATGAAAAATTATTTTGAGTCCAGTTAATTGTTTCAAAATGCAAAGAATGATCTTAAGATTGCGAGCACTTTCGAGACCGTCCTCGAACATAAATATTGTATCGTCTGCATACTGGATGATGGCTATTCCATCATCCAGCAGATTTGTTGCTAAGCCCTAAATCAGCTAATTAGTTCAACCAGTACCTTGGCAGCTATGTTAAACAGTAAGGGAGAGTAACGATCCTTGCCGCGAGCCTTTTCTAGCTAGTTTGGAAGTAGGGCCCTAGCTTGTTGTTAACCATAACACAAACTTTACCATCATTTACTACGGCTGTGGTCCACTTAATAAACTGATCAGGTAACTCTTTCATCTCCAATACCGAAAATATATATATTTGAAACGAGGCAAAAACTTTGCCTTTTATATTGATATAGAAGAAGCAAACATGATATGGCCGAAACCAAAAAGAAAAAAGTCATACATGACAGGGTGTACTAGACGGAAAAAAGTAGCCCCGCGAGGATCCAAATCATCCTACTCTGTCTAATCTCTCAGAAAGATTTATCGTCATATCTTCAAAACGCTACTACGCGGCGCGATCTGAGGATCGAGAAGCAGATCAGGCGGAGACGTCCAGCGCCGTCGGTGGCGGGAAATCGCTTCCGCCTGGGCCAGCAAGGCCAATCAAAGCTTCATCTGCTGCCGTCATGGACGGCAGATTCTGCCTGAAGAGGGTTCTCAACCCGTTGATTGCCGAATCAGAGAACGGATCCTTCTTGCAGGTGTTCGCGAATTCTTTCGTAGCCTCCACCAGGGGCATATCTCCAAAGTCGAGCCCCATTTTCTTGTGGAGGACACGCTGCGCTTTGCTGACCGCTGGGAGTTGTGACTTCGCCGCGAGCCTGCTGCTGCGACGGTCGTTGGCGGGCAGGGCCGCATGAGCACGAGGCATTGGCAGAATAGGCGTGGGCAGCAGCGGCACAGCCGGCAGGCTGAACAAATCTGCGACGCAGCATTATCACGATGCCTGATGAGGGAGCGTCATCAGTATCGGTAGCAAGGAGGTTCCCAATCATAGCAGCCTCCGCGTCAGCGTCAATGACGTCCGCGATGGGCTGAAACTCCCTCCTGGCCAAGTTGTCGTCGTCATCAAGGCCGTCTTCGTGTGCCACCTCCTCGCCATCCAGCAGCAACACCTGCTGATCCAGCTCGGCGAGGCATGGCAGAAGCTGCTCCATCTTCCCGTCTACAACCTCATCCTCATCATCCTCACTAGAAAATCCACCGTCGCACAGCGCGTCGCCAGGCGAGATCAACACCGGGTCATGGCCAGTCAGCAATGGGGAGCACACCAAAGATGGACGCGAGACATGTCGCAATAGGACCTCCCCTGTCATTGCCGGTGACAGGAGCAAATGCACGTCCAGCCCAATCGCATCGTGGTCGCCGTCCTCTCCTTGCATTAGCAGCAGCCCTAGGCCGGCCTTCTCGTTCTCCTCTGAGAGTGCCTCGTCCACACTCACCATGTAGCATCTCTCTCTGGCCAGCACCACGCACACGTCCATCGCCGGGCGAGCCATGAGCACGTCCGCGAACGGTGGAGGGAGTACAGGCGGGTTGGAGGAGGGCAAAGACGTGTGAAGCGTAGGTCCGGCCTCACTCACGAAGGGAGTCGCGGCAACAAGAGCCCACGACAGGGCCCCAGGCGCGGTTGGGGAGGAGGCCGGCCGACGTGGAGGAAGGCAAGCATTGGAGGGCTTGACGGTCTTCTTGGCAAGCCGTAGTGGGCAGTCCCTTTCCCGGTGGCCAGAGAGCTTGCAGGTGAGGCACCTCATTTTGTCGCGGCAGCCGGAGGAGCGGTGGTGACGAATTGGAGCGAGACAACGAGAGCAGAGCCCCTTCGTGCGTCTTTTGAAGCGGAGAGCAGTCGCTTCGTCTCGCGCAGAGCGTGGCATGGGAGGACGCGACGGGCGTGGCGCAAGGTGACCAACTCCCAGCCTGGCTCCGGAGAGGCGCCCCTCGAGCCACCCGCCATCGTAGAGGCGGGGGCACCTGTCGCCGGAGATGGAGGGGACGGACGGCGGGACACAACACGAAGGCGTGGTGCAGGGGAAGACGGCTCGGGCTGAAGTCGAGGAGCAAGGATGTCGAATCGGCCGGAGTGGCGAGCACGTAGAGGTGCAGGGGCAGTGAAAAACGGCGCGGTGCGTAGTATGCCAGCCGGGGCTGCCTTAAGCGCCGAGGACGGTGGGCAGCTTGCGCGGCGCCAGGCGTCGCAGTCCGCAGGGGATGGTGCGTCGAGCTCGAAGTCGAAGTCGAGGTCGAGGGAGCCTTCAACGATGCTCCGCAGGCGAGTCGATTTCACCCCGCTGCACGCCGGCGATGAGGAGATTGCCTTGCAGGCGGACGTCGGCGGCGCCACCACAGCAAGCATGAGCAGGTGCAGCGGGACGGAGCCCAGTGCAGGGAGTGGCTTCCGTGAGCCACAGGAGGACGGCGACCCCGGCTGCGCCGGCCGAGCAGTGAAGACGGCGGAGCCGGCCGCCAAAACAGATCGGGGAGTCGCGCAGCCGAGAAGTGGCCGGATGGTGGCCGGAGGCAGTGGGAGCCGGGCCGTGGCGTCGAACTGGAGGCAGGGGCGCCTGCGGCCAGTGGCGGCGCTGGTGGGTGGCCGCAGCTGGAGGGTGCAGTTCCCGCAGCAGGTGGAGAGGCTAAGGCGGAGTCAGTAGATGGACGCACGGGGTCGGCCGCCCTCGGGTGCGGCGGCCGGCCAGCCTCCTGGAGCACGGGCTCAGACGTCCTCGGGCGCGGCGGACCCTCCGTGAGCACGGGCTTGGATGCCCTCGAACGCGGCGGACAAGCGGCCTCCTGGAGCACGGGCTCGGTCGCCCTCGGGCGCGGCAGACGAGTGGCCCCAAGGAGCACGGGCTCGGTCGCCCGCAGGCGCGGCAGACGGTCGGCGACGCCGGCAGCGGATCTCGATCCAGATCCGGTAGCAGCTTGGGAGGGGGCGAAACCAAGGAAAGCGGGCCTGGAATTCTGCGGGATGGTGGATGGCGGTGGTGGGAGGAGGTTTGGGTCCGGAACGGGGACGGCGGCGGTCCCGGGGGCCGCCGGCGATGGCGACGACGGGGCCCGTGGGCGGTCGCCCAACGGGTCGCAGGTGCGCATGGTCGCGAAACGGTCCGGGGCAATAATACCGAAAATATAAAATCTCAATTAATTTTGTCGTAGGCTTTCTCAAAATCCACTTTGAAGAAAACCCCAGATTTCATACTACACTACCCAAAATGAATCTACCCTTCACAAAAGCTGATTGGATTTTTGAAATGATTTTGTCAGCCAATTTAAAGTCTTAATGTTAGTAAAAATCTTAAACACCACATTAAGCAAGCAAATTGGTCTATACATCTTCTGCTTTCTCTCTCACGCATAGCACAACCAGTTCCTCTCTCTGCTGCTGCTGGTCTCTCTCTCTCTCTTGCTTTGCTCTGAGCTTTCTCTTCCCTGCCGTGCTAGCTACAGGTGCAGCCGCTCTCTCTTTACTGCGGCGTGAACATGATGGATTTTGGTGTTTGATCAATTCGTTATATATTGGTGATGCAGTGCGTTGCTCTTTGTAGTTTGCTACAGACGATGTGCTCTGTACTAGCTAATTAATCTTTTGGCAATGCAATACATATTAAATTGACCAAACTAGTGTCGGCCTAGAATGGATCAAATTTGCGCGATAATTGATAAATTAAATTTCTATTTTTTATCAAAGTTAAATGTTGAATTTATTTGTGTGCAAATGTTTGTTTGTTAGTAGAATATGAAATAAGAACAAATAGAGAGTATAAAAAAGGGACAAAATGAACATGTCCAGTGTCTATTTGGGGGCGGGCCTTGGATGTATCAGACAAGCTGTCTCCGAACAATGTGTCTGTCGCCCCCAAATGGATAAGAGCGGACATTTGTGTTCTTCCCATGTAAGTTAGTAGTATAATTTCTTAACGAATTACATTTCAATTAAACAAAGTAGAATTAGTTTTTTGTGATAATATGTAGATATTGTTGCTCTAAGACCACTTGTTGTTGACAAATTAACCTGAAACCCAACTGGAGAAGAACACAATAAAGAGGATTTGGACACTGAATTTAGTGCTGAGTGCAAACTTGCAGCTTTTCTGTTTATCTTTACTCTTACTCCTTCTTATATTGTCAAAGCAGTATCCTAACTGAAAGAACTAAAAATACGGTGACTGGCGGAGTATGCGGACGTGCCATCCCACACGCCTCTAAACCACTCCCGCTAATGCAGCCACAACAAAGTTTACTCATGCCATTTTGTGACATGGTCGCAGCAGCAAGCTAACTAACTACTAAAAGAAACTGGTTTGGTCATGGATGTTATAAACGACAGGCAATAAAACGATAAATAAAAGTAAGATCAACACAACGGGGACGCGAGATTTAACATGAAAAACCCATCCAACAAGGAAGAGAAAAAATCACGGGTGCCAGTCAGCAAATTTTCACTATGATCAGGTGAGATTACAAACGCCGGTATTTACAACATGCGACTTATCCCAAATGGCGGCTTACAAGAGGCATATATAATGGTGGAACCCTAATCCGAACCGGTAACAACTCGTACCGTACCAAGGGGGGCTACCGCCTCCCGCACCCCCTCTGCTTTCGCTTCGGCCCAAGCCTACCGGTGATGGGTCTCGCTTCGCTCCGTCCGAAGTTAGCTTTATCTTTATATGAAGTTGGATGACATCAAAATAAAAATGGACAGAATCCCATGCTAAAAACCGGGACTTATTTGCAGACTGAAAGTCTGACGAAAACTACAAGTGTTAACTGATACTGATAGCACAACAATGTATGTGCGTGTGCGCGCGCACCCTTTAGCAGCCTTTGTCATGTTCTAGCTTCTACCAGAATCTCAGTTAAGGTATTTCTAAGATTTTGCCGAAGCTGCCTGCCGGACAAGCTTGAGGGACTCGGCAAAATCATCCAGTAGCTGACGAGAGTCTAGGAACTGCTCGTCATCCACCGCAAGGACAAGTTTCATGATGTCCATATAACTTTGGAAATGTACGGTCAAAGCCTACAGAAAATAAAATCATACAATTAACGTACATGTATCAAAATCCATGCAATTGTGCAACCTTCTTTGTTCGCGGATACTCCAAACATAGCTCAGAATCCACCGCGTCGGGGAAGCCCAATTTTTTTTTTGAACATTCCTTTTTCCGTTTCAAAATTTATGAAAATAAAGTATCCAAGTACATATTGATATCTAGTATGTACATACTGTTTTTTATTGAATTAGATTTCCACATGTTACCTACACAAAAATGACAGGTGTGAAGACCAAAAAAGATATTGTAATGCCTACTTAGAGCAAAATCTTTGCGTAATTTTTATTTACACGTTCATATAAATCTGTTTATGTATATATGAAAAAACCATAGTTTTTTTGAAATAGGTCTTTTCAATTTTTTTGAATGCTGGGGCTCGCCCGAGCTCGTGTTTGCCCCGAGTAACGAGTTACTACTTACATGTGGATGCCCGTAGACACTGTTTGCAATGTAGACGATGGGGTGGCCGTAGAACTCCATCTTCTCAGCAGGTCCGACCAGGCTCGAGAATGACATGGTGGTGTTAGTGAACATACCATAGCAGAGAGCCGCTGCTGCCTACAAATTTGTTGCACACCATGCAGACTAAGACGGTTCAGTTATATGTTTGTAGCGGACAAAATTCAGTATCATTTAGTTTAGACTTTAGATATTTGCAGAACATTGCTAACTTAACTAAGCATGGTGGCATGTAAATGGAGGAGTTGACAGTAGCACCTTAATGCCGAGGAGTTTAACCAGAAGATGTCCGCACCAATACGTGAAGACGGCTTCTAACGATCTCTTCTTCCTGTCGGCCGTCTTTTTCCCTGCCGGATGTACTCGAGAGGGTCGTCGTGCAGCGCTATGTGGAACGGGAGCACGATGTAGCCGATCTGGTTACCCCATTTCACAGTGTTGTCCTTGCTAGTGTCCATCATCTCTGCCAATTTCTACTCAAGCCAGACACATAGAGTTCAGAATTCTGCCGGGTAGTTTGTGTTGTAAAAGTGCAGTGCAGGATTTCAGTAGATTATTTCGTCTTACATGCAGGCCAGGTGTTTTCCTGATGTTGACAAGCAGGGTCGATCGCAGGCGGATGTTCTTCTTCTGCGTTTTTCTACTGTCGCCGCTGGTGTCACCTGAAGACGCTTCAGAAATGTGACGATCAAATTAGTACCGTTTGTTCAGATACTACGCACCACATAGCCAATGTGAAGAGTGGCACGCTGCTCACCGTTCTTGCGGAAGTAATAACGCGACAGTGCTGCAGAGGTCACGCCAATCAGCACATCATTCACAGTCTGCAAATATGCATGCACACACCGTTAGAAGCAGCATTCAGCCCGATCCTTTCAGTACACTAAACTGTATTGATCCTGTAACAATAAACTGAGGAAGTATGATATCTTACACACTTCATGGCATTCTTGACGAGCTTGACGTCGTCGAGGCTGAGGGTGCAGTTGAGGAAGCGCTTACGGCGGAACTCGACGCCCTCGGTGCCCATGAACGGCGTGCGCACGTCGCGCAGGAACCACGACGTCGCCACGAAGCGCACCACGTCCACAAGCGTGTTCCACGCCAGCACGATGAGCGACCAGACCCACGACAGCCGCGGCGGGCCACCAGCGCCGACTGAGCTCTGCGGTGGCAGGGCGGGCAGCCTGGCGGGGTCGGCGGCGCTGCGGCAGGAGGCAGTGAGGAGGGAGAGCAGAGAGACGCCGTCGCCGAGGGAGTGGTGCATGCGGAGGACGACGGCGGCGGCGGCCTCGGAGGTCGGAAAATCGAGGATGTGGAACTCCCAGAGCGGCCGGGAGTGGTCCATCGGCAGCGTGGAGAGGGACGACACGTAGTCCTCCAGGGCCTGGTCGGGGTTCGCCGACGTGGCGGCGGGGTTCAGGCGAGGGAAGACGAGGTGGTCGTCGAGGTTCACCGTGGTCCGGACCCACCGCGGCTTCGCGTTCTTCCTGGCGTCGTCCAACACCTGTGCGACGCAGCTTGTGTTATTTACTACTACTCCATACTAGTCCACTTTCTAGTGTTTTCGAAACAGAGTTCGGAGAAAATAATCATAAATTAACAAGAAGTGAATTGACCGATAAATTAGATTAATTATCGAGAAAAACAGACGAACCCATTACAACAAGCTTAAATATCGTCATGGAGATGACAACAAATATGGCACCAACAGAGGACCGTAGGAGATTGTCCGCAAGTGTCATCATCGTCACTTCTCTCAACCTAGCGACTTCAACTTTACCGTGTGAGTGTGACCGACAACCGACGACATCCTTACCGCAACATCTCTAAGAGAGGGGGGAAGAGGAGGAGGAGGGATAGACCGACTCACCGCAACACCCACCGAAATTCACTATATTTAGAAGTCTCGTGTTTTCATTGATTATTTTAGTTTTCTCATTCAAATTTCATACAATTTGAAAAATCTAACAAATTTGAACAATTCCAATTTTTCCTGGATATAGTCTGACAATTTGATAAGAAATTATATTTCGGAACCCATCAAAATTTTGGAAAGTTTGTTGAAATTTAAATCTTTACATCGATCCATGTCCAAACAAGCATCCACACGCACCAACACCCAGAAAATCCCCATTTTGACAGCTAGCGAGATAGGCAAGGACTACGTCAAGATGATCCACCACATGACCACCTTCGCAAGTCATAGTCACAATCTGGTCAACCGATGCTAAAACTCTGAATCCACAAAAAAAATGATGAGCAACACCTGGAGAACCTCTCGAAATAGTCGGAATGCCGACTTTGAGACCTTTGTCGTGATCCAGTCTCACTTGTCATCAACTTAAGTGCTATAGAAGCCCTAGTGCCTTCGTTCACAGGAAAGCTACCCAGGGGTGGAGCTACGTTAAATCACCGGTGTCAATTGACACCGCCGATTTGCAAAAATACTCAAAGTGATAGTCCTTGTGCTCACTGGGGTGTTGAGCCTCGACTCCTAATGTATTGCAAATGTCAAGGAACGCCCTTCTCTTCTTTTAAGTTTAAGGGGCAATTGAGCAACCAATCATACTACGTAGTACGGAAATTGTAGTTCACAAGTGAAGCCTCCCATGAGTGACTAGTTGGGTGGACTAAACAACATTTTCAGATAGCGAGCAATCACTCAGCAATGATACCATGCCGGACGGCATACCTAAACATGGACTCAAGGGAGATCATAACTCTGACCTCTTCCATTACTCTCCCCTTCTTCCTCAATCCCACTCATTCCTCTTTTCCATTTTATCATTATTTATTTCTTATTTATTCTTTTAATTTATTCATCTACTAGGATAGACGAGTGACGCGTGGTATAGGGCTGCTCGTCCCGCCTGGTGTTGAGGGAGCTAAAGTGGAACTTTCACATACCTGTTTCAAAGGATACAAACATGGATTTGCAAACAAAAAGGAGATTTCGTAGTCATTTTTTCCTGTCGCGTAAAAAAAAGTCTTTACGCGAGAGCAATAGCGGTTGGGATACATGTATCTCTTTTGAGCAATCTCTTTTGGATTCTTAAGACCAACCCTGCACTAGGATACCTTCTGCGAATCCCTCGGGCAAAATCAGAACAACACCCACATTGAACCCTCCCTTTTTTCTGTTAGCGTGAACTTGTTTGAATTGCATATCATAAGGAATTCCGAGAACTGCTTCAAATACAGTACCGAGAAGCACTGCTTGTGGAACTTCAATAAGCACGGGCTTGCTAGCTAAATGGCAATTAGCACATACAATTCGGCGTGATCTAGCCTTAATCCTCGAGGAGATCCTAGACCTTCACATGAACACATTCAACGGGTCGATACCAACAGCTTTTGGTAACCAGTCTCAGCTCAAGAACCTTGATGCAAGCCAGAATAACCTCACTGGATCAATATTCCCGGGAATAACAACGTTGGTGAACCAGTTGACACTTGATCTCTCATCAAACAGCTTGGTAGGGCCAATACCTAGGGAGATCGATCGATTCCATGATTATAAGTTCATAACAATAGCGCCCATTCCCATTTTGGGCGGAACATATCTACTCATTCTTTTATTACAGTTACTAAGAGGGATGTTGAACTAAGAAAGAAATAGACCTAGGAGCAAAAGCGGGTATCCTGAGCAAATTGCAAGAATGGTGTCATTGATATTCCTGATTTAGTAGATGCTATCACAACCTTTTGGTATATCCGTAGCTTTCAAATACTTAGGTATCCCAGTTCACCACATGAAGCTCCTAAATAAGGAATTGTGTAGAAGACATATATTAAGCTAGAATGGGTCTTTCAACTCGTGCTTGCTACATGTTAGACGACCAAGAATCTTCACTAGAGACACAAGACAGCCAATATAAAATGCTAGAAAAACGGCCACGCTTAAAGGATGCCCTCAGCGTCGAGTAACTTGTGCTAGGGTGTATTCTCGTGCCTACTATCTAGTTCGAGTTAAAGCATAAAGCTTGTGCCTCAAATTTTTGCTTGCTTGCAAAAATACATATTGAAGAAAAGAGTAGACTCTAATCAATATGGCGCCCCTCGACCCTTTTATTAAATAAAAGTGCAGTATCAAGTAGAAATTGATTCCGGTTTAGGAAAAGAAAGCTACAGAAAGGATACGGAAATATGAAAATAAGAGCTTTCTATTCTGATTTATTGACCTTGAAGTCTGAGGAAGGGGCCGACTACAAGACTATGACTACAATACAAGCCATGAGCGATAGCAAAGCCTTCAGCCTTTTTTCGAAAGCCCCTAGCTATCTTATAGGAGACAACTAAGGCAAGCCTACTCAACTATCTTCACCATCCGGCACTCGATCCTCCGGCCTTCTGCCTGGATCATAGGATCACAGAACCTAGGGTGGGTTTAAAATGGCAGGGACTTCAATTGGTGGAGCAGCCATAGTAGTGACACAGTTAATCTATCATACTGAAGGTGCATACATATTAATGACCCCAGTGACTCATGTTTTCTTCGATCACGATACTTAAAAAAACAACAATGAGATACCGTATAAGTTGTTGAATATATTGGCAATTTTTTATCAAATTTAATCATGAAAACAATAGATAAATCATGATCATGAAATTAGAGATTAAACTAGCTATAGACAAGAAGACAATAACATATCTAAATTGATTGCTAGTAGCACAGACTAGACTCGTTCACGAAACACATGAGTCAGGGGGCGGTAAAGTTGGAGCACATACGACAGAGTAGAAACTCGTGTAGATGTCCTTTTCTCATATTTATACATGAGGTGGAAAATGCTTCATTATAAGGAAGTCCATCTCGCAATAAACTAGCAATGTGTAATTAAACTTTAATCTTAGCTCTCGGCGTTCATAAAATGAATGGACCAAATAGGCCTCAAGAGTTTATTATCGAAAATATTGAAATAAGCTTAAATATGCTGGCCAAGATAGGATTGAAACTTGATGTGTACATGTAACCGCTTTCGGACTCCCTCAACGACTGGTCGCAATGAATTCATGGATCCCCTGATAGGTGGATTTCCTAGTTTTATCCTGATATTTGTTGCTCTAGAACGGCTGTTGTGCTCTGCAGGCTGCAAATTGAGCTAAGGCTGTATTGTACGTAATACCGACGGTGATTGTTCAAAACGGAAGATCATCTGCTTCGCATTTCGAGCTAGAGGCTGAAAAGTGCCAAATCGAAGCTAGCGACACTAAAGTGGAATCTGGCTCGATCGAAATCTGTTCTCGTTTCGTGATGAGCATCGTTGTCGGACGGTGTCATGCCGCTGTGCCATACTATCCGAGAGGACAAGAAATGTCAACATGGATATAAGAACATCTCCATCACACACCCAATAGCCTGGCTATTAGGTTTGTGGACAAAAAGGACGTCCACTCGCGCCTCCAATAGACTAGTTTCGTCCGGCCAAGCCCCTTAATTCGTCCGGCTTAATTCGTCCAGGAGAGTAAAACCCTGCTACCCAGTGGCGGATCCACCTTAGAGCAGCAGGGTGCACAGGACACCGAGAAGAAGAAATTTTCTTTGTAAATTAGCAATTTTTCACCACATATGCACCCCTGAAATATGTTTTAAATGTGTTGTGGCACCATGTGTGCACTCTGGCTCCAATTGCTCTAGCTCCGCCACTGCTGCTACCCCGTTGGGAGTCAGTGGCGGAGCCAGGACATCAACCATGTGCTGTCAATGCAAATCTGTGTTGTCAAAATACATGTATTTGTCTGCTTTTAAATTAAGTTTACATGTTTTTTGTTTGTATCAGCCCAAATACTGTGTAGTCAGCTGACTACACAGCTTGTACGTGGCTCCGCCACTGTTGGGAGTGTGTTGGGTGTAACCGGACGAAATCGCATACAACCTGGGGACTGGGCGATGGCGCAGTGGTGGGTGCTGCTGGTGAGCACCCCACCGGCCTGAGTTCGATCCGGAGGGATCGAATATCTGGTTCCCCAATGCTTTCTAAAAGCAGGGCCGCCAAGATTCTCCTCTCTCCTCCTTTTCTATTCCAATACATTTTCACACAAGATATGGGGGACACGGCTGGCATGAGGCTAACTCTCGTCCGGTGCCGTTTGTAGTGGGCTGCGAGGGGAGATGCTCTAAGTCGACATCGATCTCTCCATCTCTATGCCACTAGAGCGACTAGCTCGAGCCAATCAAGTGCTGAACGAATCGACCGTAATGGGAAACTACCACTAATAAAATACTTAATGCCTTATTCGTGTTTCTTCTCCCACAGAGCTCGCATCAGATGCTACTACGCAGCTACGAGAGGAACTGCAGCGCTTGTTTGATCGATCGACTCTGTCTTGCCGTGTGCGCTGGATGGATCATGTTAGAGTAGATTTGTGCATATTGTATTTTGCCCATATGTTAGGGACCTTCCTGCATATTCACCTGTACATGTACTACATATATGTGGCCTTTGGCCCCCTGGTAATACAAGCGGTCTATTACCCTAACATGGTATCAGAGCCCTGGTTTTAGGGACTCTTTTTTCTGCCGCCGCCGTCGCGCCCCCGGCTCCTCGCCGCCGCGCCCCGGCCGCCGCCGTTTTCCCTGTCTTCGGCCGCCGCCGTTTTCCGTCCAGATCCTTCCCGAGCCGCCAACCTCCGGCCAGCAGGTGGAGACGGGATTCTTCTTCGATCCGCGCCGATTCCAGTGCGTCCAGATCGATCAGTGCGTTCAGATCGATCCGCCGATTCCAGTGCGTCCAGATCGATCCGCGCGTGGTCAGCCAACCCGTGGTGCTTCGATGCCGACCGCCACCAAGCCGCAGTCCTGTTGATCGATCCGTGCACGCCCTTTCTCCCGACGCTGCTGCTCCCGTGCACGCGGCCCATCTGCTGATCATGCTGCTCCTGTGCCCTTCTGCTGATCCTGCTGCTCCTGATCTCAATCCTTGAGTTGATCCCTGCTTCGTTCCCGTGAGCTGCTGCTCAGCTCGATCTCTGCTGCTGGTTCCCGTGAAGCTTCGTTGACCCTGCTTATTGGGCCAGCTTGATTTGGCCCGTGTGAGTAAAAAAAAAAAAAAAGAGAGAGAGATGTCTACCTCGTCGGGCTATGTTGCGATTCCTCGCTGCCCGATTATTTTGATGGAGCGAATTACCCTGATTTCGCTAACTTCATGCGCGTCCACATGCGCGGTCTTCGTCTGTGGGGTGTGCTTTCTGGCGAGGTCCCCTGTCCGCCCCACCCCGTTGCTCCTTCGGTGCCTGTTGCACCGACTCCTACTGCCCTTGCCTCTGATGCTTCTCAGGAGGACAAGGATTCCGCCACTAGTGCTGATGCTGTTGCTATGACTGCTTATGACCGGCAGGTCCAGGACCATTCTGCTGCTGTTGCGACATACCGGCAGGATCTGACTGCCTACTCTCAGTGGATAGATGAGGATGCTCGTGCTGCTGCTGTTCTGACTTCCAGTGTCCTGCCTCAGTATGCTGCTGAGTTTATGGCTCTTCCCACTGCTGCTGCTCAGTGGGCCTTTCTTCGTCAGCGTTATCAGCCGTCTGGGGATGCTCTTTACCTGTCTGTGGTCCGCCAGGAGCATGCCCTTCAGCAGGGCGATTTGACTATTGATGAGTTCTACACTCAGAGTGCTGCTATTTGGCGTCAGCTTGATTCTCTTCGTACGCCTGTGTGTGCCACCTGTCCCTGCTGCTTGATTGTTCGCGCCGACCTGGAGTTTCAGCGCGTCTTTGAGTTCTTGTCGCGGCTCCGCAAGGAGTTTGAGCCACGCCGTGCACAGCTACATGCCCGTGGTCGTGTTCCGCTCTCTGAGGTCCTGTCTGAGCTTCGTGCTGAGGAGACTCGTCTTCGTGGTGCTGGTCTTCTGGAGGTTCCCTCTGTTCTTGCTGCTCGTGGTCCTCCTGTGCCGTCTGCTCGTGGTCCTGCTCCGCCACAGCCTCCGTCGCGGTCTTCAGTACCGCCGATACTACCTACTCCTCAGGTCCAGGGTCAGAGTCAGCCCCCGCAGTCTCGTGGTTCTCGTGGTCCTTGCACCTACTGTGGCAAGCCTGGCCATGATATTTCTGGCTGCTGGCAGAGGGATCCCAGCTTACGTCAGCAGTATCTTGCTCGTCGGAGGACTGGTTCTTCAGGATCTTCAGGCTCTTCAGGTTCTTCTGCTGCTGCACTGTCTGATCAGGACATTATCCGTGGTCTTCGTGGTCTGCTCGCTGCTTCGGCTCTTCCTTGCCGGGTTCTGCTGGTTCTGTGTCTGGATCTTCTGGCAACACGCGACCACCACCTTCTACACAATCAGGTATGTCATCCCCGTGGTATCTGGATTCTGGAGCTTCTTTTCATATGACTTCTGCGTCTTCTATTCTTTCTGCTCTTCGCTCTCTTATTTCTCCTGTTCGTGTCATCACGGCTGATGGTACCTCTCTTCCTGTTTCTAGTCGAGGCACCCTCTCTACTTCATCTTTCTCTGTTCCTGATGTTTCTCATGTCCCTAGCCTTAAGATGAACTTGTTTTCTGCTAGTCAGCTTACTGATTCTGGTTGTCGCGTCATTCTTGACGCTGATTCTTGTGCTGTTCAGGACCGTCGGACTCAGGCCCTGGTTGGAGCTGGCCCTCGTAGTCTTCAGTCTCCGGGGCTCTGGGAGTTAGACTGGCTTCGTGTTCCTTCCGCTGCTACTTCATCTGCCAGTTCTCCTGCGGTTGCTGCTTCTGTCACTGGCTCTTTCCAGCAGTGGCATCATCGGCTGGGTCACCTTTGTGGCTCCCGTTTATCGTCATTAGTTCGTCGAGGTCTTCTAGGGTCTGTTTCAGGAGATGTGTCTTTACATTCATGTCAGGGTTGTAGGTTAGGTAAACAGATTCAGCTTCCCTATCCTACTAGTGCGTCTGTATCTCAGCGACCTTTTGATTTAGTTCATTCAGATGTTTGGGGTCCGGCTCCCCTTCAGTCAAAGGGGGGTCATCGATACTATATTTTGTTCATTGATGATTTTTCTCGGTACACCTGGTTATTTTTTATGCGCTCTCGCAGTGAGGTTCTCTCCATTTATAAGCGCTTTGTTGCCATGGTTCGTACTCAGTATTCCACGCCTATTCGTGTCTTTCGTGCTGATTCTGCAGGTGAGTATATCTCTCAGCACCTGCGTGGTGTTCTTGCTGAGGAGGGTACCCTTGCTCAGTTTTCGTGTCCCGGTGCCCATGCTCAAAATGGTGTCGCCGAACGTAAGCATCGTCATATTCTTGAGACTGCCCGTGCTATGATGATTGCTTCCTCTCTTCCGCCACATTTCTGGGCTGAGGCTGTCGCTACATCGACTTACCTCATTAACATTCAGCCCTCTGCTGCCCTTCAAGGTGGCATTCCTCTCGAGCGTCTTTCTGGTACCTCTCCAGATTACTCGGCTCTTCGTTTGTTTGGTTGCGCTTGCTATGTTCTTCTTCCTCCCCGCGAACGCACCAAACTGACCGCTCAGTCTGCTGAGTGTGTTTTCCTTGGGTACAGTGATGAGCATAAGGGCTACCGCTGTTGGGACCCTGTTGCTCGTCGGATGCGCATCTCTCGTGATGTCACGTTTGATGAGACGCGCTCCTTCTATCCTCGCCATACCTCTGGCACTTATCCGGTGGATGATATTTCTTTTCTCCTTTTTCCGGATTCACCTCCTGCTGTCTCTTCCCCATCTCCTAGTTCTCCATCTTCTACACCTGGTGCGCCTCCTCCATCTTCGGAGCCATCCTCTCCTCCGTCTAGTACCCCTAGTACTCCTCGTTCTCCTGCTCGGCTCCTCCTTCTCCTATTCCTTCTTCCTCTTCTTCGGCTCCTCCTTCTTCCTCTTCTTCTGATGAGTCATCTTCTGCTGATGAGCCTTCCCATTCACGGCCTGTTCGTCAGCGTCGTCCTCCAGACCGTTATACTCCTAGTAAGTATGGTCTTTCTGTTGTCTCCGAGCCGACTTCTTATCGGGATGCTGAGCGTCATCCTGAGTGGCAGCTGGCCATGGCTGAGGAGATTGCTGCGCTTGAGCGCACTGGCACCTGGGATCTTGTTTCTCCCCCTTCAGGTGTTCGTCCTATCACGTGTAAGTGGGTCTATAAAATTAAGACCCGCTCTGATGGATCTCTCGAGCGCTATAAAGCGCGTCTTGTGGCTCGTGGCTTTCAGCAGGAGCACGGCCGAGACTATGACGAGACTTTTGCTCCTGTCGCTCATATGACCACTGTTCGTACTCTTCTTGCTGTTGCTTCTGTTCGACGCTGGTCTGTATCCCAGCTTGATGTTCAGAATGCTTTTCTTAATGGCGAGTTGAGTGAGGAGGTTTACATGCAGCCTCCTCCTGGGTATTCTGTTCCCGATGGGATGGTTTGTCGTCTTCGACGATCCTTATATGGTCTCTTATCCCGTCCATATTCTGAGTCAGTTTGTCTCAGCTCCTACCACCGTTCACTATAGTCATCTCCTCCGTGTCCTTCGTTATCTTCATGGCACGATTACTCGTCGTCTTTTCTTCCCTAGTTCTAGCTCTCTCCAGCTCCAGTGTTACTCGGATGCCACGTGGGCGAGTGATCCTACGGATCGTCGTTCACTTTCTGCTTACTGTGTGTTTCTTGGTGGTTCGCTTGTTGCTTGGAAGACGAAGAAACAGGTCGCGGTTTCCCGTTCGAGTGTTGAGGCTGAGCTGCGGGCTATGGCTTCGTTGATTGCTGAGGTGACCTGGTTACGGTGGTTGCTTGCAGATTTTGGGGTCTCTGTTACGACACCCACTCCACTTTTGTGTGACAGTACAGGTGCTATCAGTATTGCACGTGATCCGGTCAAGCATGAGCTGACCAAACTCTTCTTACTCTCCAAACTCAGTGTTGTGGATCCACCCTGAGTTTGAGGGGGGGTGTTAGAGTAGATTTATGCATATTGTATTTTGCCCATATGTTAGGGGCCTTCCTGCATATTCACCTGTACATGTACTACATATATGTGGCCTTTGGCCCCCTGGTAATACAAGCGGTCTATTACCCAACAGATCAGAGGCAGCAACTACAGCGCTTGTGTGGTCATCAGAGGCGCTCAACCACCGTGCTCTCCTCTCGTGGCTTTGCCGCACCGCACCGGACAGGACGGGAGCACGTGCACTGATCACGCCATGCATGTGCTCTCCGATCACGGGGCCAACTGTTGCTTCCACGATCCAAAAGCGAGCTGGGCATGGTGTGGGGAACAATCAATGGAGCGGGTGGCGTGCCGTACCTGGATGCTGGAGAAGCGTGGGTGCCGGACGAGGGTGGCCTCCAGCCAGGCGCGCGCCGCCGCCACGTCCATGGGCGCGCCGAGGCCCAGCAGCGACACGATGTAGCAGTTGAAGTGCGTCTCCCGGAACAGCCGCCCCGCCGGGCTCATCGGCTCATCCTCCTCCCCCGCGCCCCTCTCCACCTCCGCCTCCTGCGGCGCCTTGCTCTCCCGATCCCTGCTGACCGACAGCGCGGGGGTACGCTTCCGCAGCGAAGAGGTGGAGGTGGAAGCGGCTGCGTCGGCCGTCGCGGGGGATCCATCGGTCGGCGTACGGAGGCGGCTGCGCAGCTGCCGGTGGTGAGGGCGACGGCGGCGTCTGGGAGCTAGCTTGCGGTCGGGCTGCGTGCGAGCGAGTTGCCGACGACTTGCCTGCAGTGCGCCGGTGTCTCGGCTTTGTAACTTTATCGTGTCCGAACCGGGTTGGCTGTTAGGAAGTTGACCTTGCCAACGCCAGATCGTGAGTCCGTGATCTGTTGGGGATCGGATCACGTACTGGCCGATGTACATGCGCAGACATTTTTTTTCAGGGGAAACAGTCGTCACTTTACTAACCAGACAAATTCATAGGACTGCTTTCGAACTGCCACGTCCACGTTGATTTTCACAAAACCCAACGGTGGTGCATTTCAACACCATGCATCAGCAGTCTGTAGCGTCTGAGCTTGCTGACATGCGACATATCTATACCTCTTATAAAGCAAAACCCCACTAAGTTCATTTATGAATTTTCTATCTCCATATGCAGCATAGCCACATCATCAAATAATCTCAGCCATCTGATTTTGATTTTATGTCCGTCCATTTCCAGTGTGCAAGATGTCCATCCCAGCGAGCATGACACGTACCTAACCACAATTGCCACGCCACTTTATTTTTTTCTGTGACTTGCACACGATTGGATTTCTCTCATTGGTTGTCCCCTTCGCTTCCTTCTACAGCTGATGGAAGCTGGGCACCAATCTGAAACCGTTGTCGTCATACGTCTTCCTCTCCTCCACTACAGCTGTTGGAGGCATCTGAAGGGACGCTGCCATTAAAGACCTCGCTACACACTATATCAGGTACCCTCCTCCACGATTGAGTTTATGTGCCACTGAGCCATTGGTTTAGATTCTCTCCAATGGGCGTCGTACACTTTCGTCGCCTCCCAACCACATTCATCCTCACCTTCGTTCAATTGTCGCTCCTTCTTAACGAAAAAACCAGCGTGCTTGAGCGAGCGATGGATCGAGATTGGCTTGGGGATCTTGGCCACTAGAAGATTTCTATGATAAGCGGAACAGCTTACGGGGCATCGTACAGCCAGGATAGCAAACGCGAGTTTATTGGCAACGACATCATTCGTAAGTTTCATCAGGCCACTCACTTCTTTCTTCCTCCACCAAGCATCAACGTCCCTGCACGTCTGATCCCAGGACATGAGCTTTTTATCTGTGATTAAATTTTGCCTTTTCTTTTTTGAGGAATGGTGACACTTTGATATGCTGATTTCCATTTGATATACTGCTACATAAGGATGGCGCTTCGGTTGGGCACCAATCTGAAACGGATTTAATTCTACCGAGGGATCTAGAAAGGCTATTCTGAACACCGCCGACTGAAGTTGGTTAGATTGCCTGACATATGTTTAATGAAATGGGTGAAAGATCTTTACTCTTATTTTTTCATCAGGTGCATTCCCCTTATCTCTCTATTCTGTCTAATTGATCAAGCAATGCTTTATTCAAGTTAATGAATTCACTTGACTGATTCTAACTCAAGTTAATGAATTCACACGACCTAATGTAATGGCAGGCGTTGTTCACGATTCAGCTGGTCCTCCAACTTATCCCCCACTTTTCTTTGGCAGAGCAGATGGAAGACGCTGATGATGCAAAGAGGAGATGTAAGACGCTGATGCTTTTTCACTTGAATGTTAATATTTAATGCAGAAGTATGTCGCCTTTGCATCGTTTTGCTCTGTTTCCTTGCAAAGATTTACACCGAGTAATTAAGATGGTACTCCTACGACTTCAAAGGTCCCAAATTATGCATCAAATGGTGTATTCATTTTGTGCATCCTGTAGTCCACATTTGCATGCCCACGTGGGCACTAAAGTCTCACCATGTGCTTGATTCCTAGGTGGATGCAGTTGAGAGCACACAGTTTGTATTACTGCCATAGTTCAGTTATGAACGTAACATCACGAATTGGCGAAGATCTAAAAGTTTCCTTTCATTTTAAGTATTAGCTATTTTCCGTGTTTCCCTTTATACGGTTGCCAAGACCATTATAAACAACACAAGTGTGTTTCGTAAACTAATAATCTTCTGCACTCTCTGTTATTCAAAAGAAGTGTTACTTTGGGACTTATTTATTTTTATGAAGATACATAAGTGCGAAATCATGTTTGAAATTCCCGCAGCAACGCGCGGGGTATTCGTCTAGTGCTATAGAGATATTGCAGCCATACACCAGATCATGTTCTGCTACATTACAGCCCACGGCCCGCAAGACAAGCCACACAACACCAAGCTGAAGAGATCACACTAGCCCAACCCAAAGTTCAGGGAAGTGACCAGAAGAACTATTGAGCTAGGGGAACCATTTATCGGATTATGGCTTTTTTTTTTGCGACAAAACTTTCGATCTATTCATCAACTGGGATGGCACCCGCAAAGTTATGGTTTTAAGAGCATAGTCACCCCATACTTTTACCTGTGGATACCGATATTACCCGTCACCCATACTTTTATCCGTCAACGGGTATAAATTTTCCCGTACCCATCACTCAACAGGGTAATAGGATACTCGAGGGTAAAAATACTCATCACCCGTACTCATACCTGTCAATGGCAAATTTTTCCCGTACCCGTCACCAGACAGAGTAATTGGATACTCGTGATAAAAATACTCATGTTTAAAACACATCAAATTGAGAAGAAAATAGTCGTAAAAACAACACATAACTCATCCCAAAACAATTATTCATTGTTTTGCTCTATTGAGAGTCGAGACGTGATCACGTGAATCAAATTGATTAGATACAATATTAGTGATAGCTAACTTGTCGGTATAGTGAGACAGTCATCGGGTGGTCCGCCATCCACAGAGAGTGTTGTGAGCAATCTCTGTCTATGTTATGCAACATAACCTAACTGTGAATTACGACCGTGGCCTCATGCATAGACACTATGATGCATCTGTGCGTGGAAGTTCAGCGTCATTTGTAAGATGGGTATATGGATACACGCGTATGGGTTATACGATCACATACTCGTACCCTCTCTACACGATAGGTATGATATTTTCCCATTTACGTAACCATGGGGATAATTTCTTATCTCATACCCTTACCCTAATAGGGTTTTTACCTGCAGGGTAAACGGGTAATGGGTACCCATTGCCATTCGGGCACCAGCTCTCTTCCCCGTACCGTTTCTTTCTCTTTTCCGACAAAGGGAATATATTAATATCGAAGAGATACCAATAACACCCAGCCTCTGAACAATGAAATGTCCTAATGACATTAGCGATGCACACAGCTCTACAAAAAGAAGAAAAAAGATCCCGCTACAGTGATCAATTCCTTGGAGCTGCAACATAAACCACCACCAAGACAACACCCGGAGTCCAAATTCTTTAAAAGCGACGCCTCCAAGAAGCAAACAGTGCACAAGCGCCGTCGCCGCCCGATCATAGATTTTAGGTTTCACCCTCGAGAAAGTCCGCACTCACAAAACAATGCCTTCAACAAGGTCATTGCTAGGCACAACCAATTAAAGTCAGACCTTATGTTTTAACCCTGAAAGATAAGACTGTTGGAGATATGCCCTAGAGGCAATTAATAAAGTGATTTTATTTGTCATATCTCTATTGTTCATAATACGTTTTAATATCATGCTATAACTGTATTACGCGGAAATATTAATACACGTGTGGTATGAAAACAACCAGGTCCCTAGTAGTCTCTATTTAACTAGTTCGTTGGGTAACAGATGATCAAGGTTTCCTGATCATGGACAATGGCGTCGGTTAACAACGGAGTCATATCATTAGGTGAATGATTTGATGGACATACCCAAAATATAGAAACATAGTGTTCATACCTTTGACTGTGAGATCATATCAAATCTCTGCTTCTGGAAGATGCGGCTGATCGCATCAAACGGCATGTCTTATATAGCGTGACAATAAAGGTGACACTTTCGGGTATCGGAAGGAAGCAGTAGAAGCGAGTGATCAAGAGCGGAAATTGCCAATCCACATAGCAGGATATATACTCTTGGCCCACTCGGTGAGATTACATCAATGAGCTTGCAAACATGTGACTAGGTCACGGGGATGTAATATCACAGACGAGTAAAGATAGATTTGTCAATGACGAGGTCATGCTCGGTAATCGTGATACCGGAGAACGACGCTCGGACAATCTAAGTATCGCTAGGCAAGAGGATGAGATTGGACGTCTAAAGGTTCAAACGATAAAAGACATTCGTGTACGCACAGGGGCTATCATGGGTATCCAGATCCCGCTATTAGTCATTGATCGGAGAGCGTGTCTCGATCATGTCTGGAGTGATCCCGAACCGTGGGGTAACACACTTAAGGGTGAGTGACGATCAGATTGGTTTAGAGAGAAAAGAATCCGGGAACTCCGGAAGTGTTCCGGGACTTGTCCGATGTTGATCGGAGGCAACGAAATATGTTTCGGAGCCCGAATGAATTAAATAATATGTATTTAATATTAATAAGTGTTATTAATGATTAAATATATTTTTTTATTTAATTAAATTTGAATTTTAAAAGACATTAAACCTAAATAGGCCTTAGAGGCCCATTAGGGGAAAATCCCAAAAAGAAAAAGGAAAAAAAGAGAGGGAGGAGGGCCAGCCACCCTAGGTGGGCCGAATGGGGCACACCTAGGTGGCCGGCTGCCTCCTTGGCCGGCGGATGGCCATGTGGGGTTTAGTCCCACATGGCCTAGCCAAGGGAGATGGCCTCCCTCCTCTTCCTTTAAATAGGGGACCCCATGCCTTAGAAATTCACACCAATTCTCCCTCTTCTTCTCTCCTACCTTGAGCGTGGTTCCGTTTTTGGAGCCGCGTATGGGGAGGGAAGTCTCTCTACTATACGCACACCGCCGTGCTGCTAGATCCACTCTTCCACTTCCGCTACTCTGCTGGATCTGGAGCCCGGAGGTCATCATCCACACCGTACGTGTGTGGAACCGCGAGGCACCATTGTTTGGTGCTGGAAGTTGTCTTCTTCCACTACACGACCCTGAGGTCGGCGCCGTCGTCTCCACCGACAACGTTTGTGCGAGAACGTAATCCTGCTTCCGGTCTACAAGGGTATGTATTCTGATCTCCTCCGTATTAGTATATCTGCATAGTATAGATCGTGGCTAGTTTATGTTTATCGTCGGTAGGAAATTTTTTGTTTTCTATCTACGATCCCCTACAGTGGTATCAGGGCCGATCTATGCGTAGATATATCTGTACGGTCAGAATACATGTTGAATGTGGGCATCGATTCAACATTTGTTACCCTCTCGCGTGTACTTATTTATATCGCGGTATTGTCGGATGAAGCGGACCAGACCAACTTTACGCGTACTCTTACTCGAGACTGGTTCCACACTTGACATATGGCTTGTACCGTATATGTGGCTGGCGAGTGTCTATATCTCCTACAATAGTTGATATTGCATTTACAATGGAGCATCCCAAAAGGGGTGTAATAGAGACAATTGTCTTATCGCTGTTGTGGTTGTTTTCGTAGTTAAGAAATGGTTCTTGTGCGGAAGCCCTAGCAGCCACGTAAAATATGCAAAAGATAATGTAGAAAGCGTCTAACTTTATTTTGCAGGGGCAATGTGATATGGTCAAGGTAGGTTTATTAAATTGTTTATAAAACTGTCGGCGCGAAGGAGACCATCGGCGCGGAGAGATCATATCATGTCGCATTATATTTCATTTAAATGTTATGTAGATTATGTGCATCTTATATTGTGTATATATATATGTCTATATATTAGTTACACGGCGGTAGTAATATAAGATGATCCCTCCCAAAAATTTCGATAATAGTGTTCTCCCTCTGTCGTGCACCACCAATAAAGTTCTACGTTACGGGGTACGCCGCCTAGCGGTTGCACTCATCTCTTCGTTCGCATACGGTGGGTGTAAGTCACGTTGCACACGCGAATACATCAGAGTGTGTTATGGTGAGCCTAGCATGTACAGACATGGCATCGGAACACAAGTACCGAAAGGTTAAGCACGAGTCACATGCGGTGATGTGATCGATATACGATGTCTACCTTTGAAGTTATGCTATCTGCCTGATCGATGGGGGTTGTGTAATCACTAAGACGATGCGAGGGATACTCGTCTTGAGTGGGAGTTCCAGTAGTTTTATTTTGAAAACTTGAACCTGTATTTTATTATGAACAAACGTCTGATGTTTTACAAATTCCATTGTAGATGTATCGTCCCACCTTGAACCTAGGCCTGTTCCTTGAGAAAGAGAAACTTAAGACCAACGGCTCAAACTTCGTGTCCTGGTTCCGCAACTTGAAGTCCTTCTCAATACCAACAAGGCGGCCTACATTCTTGAAGCCGCCTTAGGTGATCAGCCTGCAGATACTGCCTCAGAAGATCTGAAGAACGTCTATCAGACTAAGACGAAGATTTCCTCTTTTGTCCAGAGTGGCATGCTCTTTGCCATGGAGGCCGACCTGCAAAATCATTTTGAGAGCAAGAGTGCTTATGAGATAATCACGGAACTCATGGTTGTTTTTACACCACAAGTCATGGGTGAGAGGTATGAAGCTACCAAGCTCTTCTTCTCAGCCCAGATGGAAGAGTACGGCAACATAAGCGAGCACTTGGCCAATATGTTTGGCAGCGTTCAGCTCCTGAATGATCTGGGATATGTGATTCCTGATGAGCTGGTTATTGATAGGGTGCTGTTATCACTGCCCCCTAGCTATAAGGACGCAATCATGAATTACGGCATGGTGGGGACATCAAAATCCCTGTCGGAAATTCTGATGATGCTCGAAATGGCCGAACTGGAAATCAAAATGGAACACATGAAACTGACCATCAATCCAAAACATGACACTATGGATGTCGATGTCAAGCCCGGCTAGAGGTGTTCCTTCTACAATTACAAACGGCACTGGAAGCGCAACTGTCCCAAGTACCTGGAAGACAAGAAGGCCGGCAAGATTGTCGGAAGAGAGAAAGGTATATGCGATATACATGTTATTGATGTGTACCTTACATGCGCCCGTAGTAATACCTGGGTATTTGATACCGGCTCTGTTGCTCATATTTGAAACTCACAGGTGGAGTTGCGGAATAGTCGGCGCCTGGCGAAGGACGAGGTGACGATGCGCGTCAGCAATGGATCAAGAGTTGACGTGGTGGCCGTCAGCACGCTCCCTCTACATCTACCATCGGGATTAGTTTTGGGTTTGAATAAGTGTTATTTTGTACCATCTCTGAGTGTAAACATTATAAGTGGTTCTTGCTTGTTGCAAGATAGATATTCGTTCAATTCAGTATCAATTGGTTGTGCTATTTCGATTTATGATATCTTTTATGTTGATGTTCCTGTGAATAATGGTTTATTCTTGTTAAATCTCGATCGTAGTACACACATCATAGCATAGATGCCAAAAGGATTAGACTTAGTAATGATACCGCCATATATATGTGGCATTACCGACTTGGTCATATTGGTGTAAAGCGCATGAAGAAACTCCACTCAGCTGGACTTTTGGAGTCATTAGACTTTGGATCTCTTGACACTTGCGAACCATGACTCATGGGCAAGATGACTAGGTCACCGTTCAATGGTTTTATTGAACGGGCGTCGGAATTATTGGGAGTTATACATACAGATGTGTGCGGCCCAATGAGCGTATCGACGTGCAATGGTTATCGTTCTTTTGTAACCTTCACTGATGACTTGAGTAGATACGGGTATATCTACTTAATGAAACACAAGTCAGAAACTTTTGAAAAGTTCAAAGAATTTCAAAGTGAGGTTGAAAATCAACTTAACAAGAAAATAAAGTACCTTCGATCTGATCGTGGTGACGAATATTTGAGTTTTGAGTTTGGCACACATCTAAAGGCCTGTGGAATTGTGCCACAGCTTACGCCTGCCAGAACACCGCAACGCAACGGCGTGTCCGAGCGACGTAATCGTACTTTATTAGATAGCGTACGGTCTATGATGTCTCTTACCGACTTGACCGTATTATTTTGGGGATATGCGTTAGAAACAGCCGTATTCATTTTAAATAGGGCTCCATCCAAATCCGTGGAAATGACACCGTATGAGTTATGGCATGGTACGAAACCTAAACTGTCGTTCCTGAAAGTTTGGGGTTGTGAGGCTTATGAACAGAAACTGGTTCGGTCATGGATGTTATAAACGATAGGCAATAAAACGATAAACAAAAGTAAAATCAACACAACGGGTACACGAGATTTAACATGAAAAACTCTTCCAACAAGGAAGAGAAAAAATCACTGCTAGTCAACAAATATTCACAATGATTGGGTGAGATTACAAACGTCGGGATTTACAACATGGGAATTATCCCAAACGATGACTTACAAGAGGTATATATAAGGTGGAACCCTAATCCAAACCGGTAACAACTCGTACCGTACCTCGGGGGGGCTACCGCCCCCCTCCCCCCCCCCCCCCCCCCCCCCCCGGCTTTAGCCCAAGCCTTCCAACGACGGGATTCGCTTCGCTCCGTCTGAATTTAGCTTTATCTTTATATGAATTAGGATCACATCAAAATAACAATGGAGAGAATCGATCCCATGCTCAAAACCGTGGCTTATTTGCAGACTGAAAGTTTGACGAAAACTACCAATGTTAACTTAAACTGACAGCAGGATTAACTAAAGTTTGGACTTCAACCAAGACACATTAACAGTTATGAGTAGCTGCGAACAGTACAAGCGTGTGCGCGCGCACACTTTAGCAGCCTTCGTCGTCATGTTCTACCTTCTACCAGAATCTCAGTTAAGGTCTTTATAAGATTTTGCTGAAGCTGCCTGCCGGACAAGCCTGAGGGACTGGGCAAAATCATCCAATAGCTGACGAGAGTCCGGGAACTGTTCGTCATCCACCGCAAGGACAAGTTTCATGATGTCCATGTAACTTTGGAAATGTACGGTCAAAGCCAACATAAAATAAAATCATACAATTAGCGTACGTGTATCAGAATCCATGCAATTGTTCAACCTTGTCTGTTCGCGGAAACTCCAAACATAGCTCAGAATCCACCGCTCTGGGGAGCCCAGTTTTAAATTTTTTTTGAAACATTCATTTTTTTTCTTTTCCAAATTTATGAAAACAAAGTATCCATGTACATATTGATATCTAGTATGTACCTACAGTTTTTTGTTGAAATCGATTTCCACATGTTACCTACACAAAAATGACAGATGTGAAGACCAAAAACGATTTTGTAATGCCTACTTAGAGCAAAATCTTTGCGTAAAAAGTTTTTTACACGTTCATATAAATCTGTTTATGTATCTATGAAAAAACCATAGTTTTATTGAAATAGCGCTTTTCAATTTTTTAAATACCAGGGCTCCCCGGAGCCCGTGTTTGCCCCCAAGTAACGAGTTACTACTTACATGTGGATGCCCGTAGACACTGTTTGCAATGTAGACGATGGGGTGGCCGTAGAACTCCATCTTCTCAGCAGGTCCGACCAGGCTCGAGAATGACATGGTGGTGTTAGTGAACATACCATAGCAGAGAGCCGCTGCTGCCTACAAATTTGTTGCACATTCCATGCAGACTAAGACGGTTCAGTTATATGTTTGTAGCGGACAAAATTCAGTATCATTTAGTTTAGACTTTAGATATTTGCAGAACATTGCTAACTTAACTAAGCATGGTGGCATGTAAATGGAGGAGCTGACAGTAGCACCTTAATGCCGAGGAGTTTAACCACAAGATGTCCGCTCCAATACGTGAAGACGGCTTCTAACGATCTCTTCTTCCTGTCGGCCGTCTTTTTCCCCTGCCGGATGTACTCGAGAGGGTCGTCGTGCAGCGCTATCTGGAATGGGAGCAAGTTGTAGCCGATCTGGTTCCCCCATTTCACAGTGTTGTTCTTGCTAGAGTCCATCATATCTGCCAATTTCTACTCAAGCCAGACACACGGAGTTCAGAATCTGCCGGGTAGTTAGTGATGTAAAAGTGCATTGCAGGATTTCAGTAAATTAGTTAGTCTTACATGCAGGCCAGGTGTTTTTCTCATGTTGACAAGCAGGGTCGATCGCAGGCGGATGTTCTTCTTCTGCGTTTTTCTACTGTCCCCGCTGGTGTCACCTGAAGACGCTTCAGAAATGTGACGTTCAAGTTACTACCATTTGTTCAGATAGTACAGTACACATAGCCAAGGTGAAGAGTAAATTAACTATGGCACGCTGCTCACCGTTCTTGCGGAAGTAATAACGCGACAGTGCTGCAGAGGTCACGCCAATAAGCACATCAGTCACAGTCTGCAAATAGGCATGCACACAGTGTTAGAAGCAGCATTCAGCTCGATCCTTTTCAGTACACCAAACTATATTGATCCAGTAAAAATAAAGTGAGGAAGTATGATATCTTACACACTTCATGTTCATGGCATTCTTGACGAACTTGACATCGTCGAGGCTGAGGGTGCAGTTGAGGAAGCGCTTGCGCCGGAACTCGACGCCCTTGGTCCCCATGAACGGCGTGCGCGCGTCGCGCAGGAACGACGACGTCGCCACCAATCGCACCACGTCCACAAGCGTGTTCCACGCCAGCACGATGAGCGACCAGACCCACGACAGCCGCAGTGGGCCACTAGCGCCGCCTGAGCTCTGCGGTGGCAGGGCGGGTAGCCTGGCCGGGTCGGCGGCGCTGTGACAGGAGGCAGTGAGGAGGGAGAGCACAGAAATGCCGTCGCCGAGGGAGTGGTGCATGCGGAGGACGACGGCGGCAGCGGCCTCGGAGGTCGGGAAGTCGAGGATGTGGAACTCCCAGAGCGGCCGGGAGTGGTTCATCGGCAGCGTGGAGAGGGACGACACGTAGTCCTCCAGAGCCTGGTCGGGGTTAGCCGACGTGGCGGCGGGGTTCAGGCGAGGGAAGACGAGGTGGTCGTCCAGGTTCACCGTCGTCCGAACCCACCGCGGCTTCGCGTTCTTCCTGGCGTCGTCCCACACCTGCGAAGCAGCTTGTGTTATTTACTACTCCATACTAGTCCACTTTCTAGTGTTTACGGAGCAGAGTTCGGAGAAATTAATCATAAATTCAGCAGAAGTGGATTGACCGATTAATTAGATTAATTATCGAGAAAAACAGACGAACCCGTTACAACAAGCTTACATATCGTCATGGAGATGACAACAAATATGGCACCAACGGATGGCGTGGCTAACAACAGAGCACCGTAGGAGATTGTCCGCAAGTGTCATCGTCGTCACTTCTCTCAACCTAGCGACTTCGACTTTACCGTGTGACCGACGACCGACGACAGCCTCACCGCAACATCTCTAAGAGAGGGGAGGAGGAGGAGGGAGGACAGCCTCACTGCAACACCCACCGAAATTCACTATATTTAGAAATATAGTGTTTCCATAGATTATTTTACTTTTCTCATTCAAATTTCATACAATTTAAAAGAATCAAAATTTGAACAATTTCAATTTGGCCTCGATATAGTCTGACAATTTCGATAAAATTATATTCGGAACCAACCAAAAATTTGGAAAATTTGTTGAAATTTAAATCGTTACATCGATCCATATCAGCCACACGCACCAACACCCAGAAAACCCCCATTTTGACAGCTAGCGAGATTGGCAATGCGAGGACTACGTCAAGCTGATCCACCACATGACCACCTTCGCAAGTCATAGTCACCACTTGGTCAACCGATCATAAAACTCTAAATCCACAAAAATAAAATGGTGAGCAACACATGGAGAACCTCTCGAAACAGTCGGAATGCCGACTTGGAGACCGTTGTCGTGATCCAGTATCACTTGTCCTCAACTTCATTGCTATAGAAGCCCTAGCGCCTTCGTTCACGGGACAGCCACCAAGGGGCGGAGCTATGTTCAATCACCAGTGTCAATTGAAGCCGCCGATTTGCAGAAATACTCAAAGGGATAGTTCTTTGACTCCTAATGTATTGCAAATGTCAAGGAACACCCTTCTCTTCCTTTAAGTTTAAGGGGCACTTGAGCAACCAATCGTAGTACGTAGTACGGGAATTGTAGTTTGCAAGTGAAGCCTCCCATGAGTGACTAGTTGGGTGGACTAATCAGCATTTCCAAATAGCAAGCGATCGCCATGAATCTCGATCCCCCTAGCTTCTTCCTCAATCACACTCATTCCTCGTTTCAATTTTCTTATTATTTATTTCCAATTTATTCTTTGAATTTATTCTTCTATTAGGATAGACGAGTGACACGTAGTATAGGGCTGCTCGTCCCGCCTGGTGTTGAGGGAGGTAAAGTGGAACTCTCACATACATGTTTCAAAGGATACAAACATGGATTCCCAAACAAAAAAGGGATTTCGTAGTTATTTTTCCAGTCGCGTAAAATAAAGTCTTTACGACGAGAGCAATAGCGGTTGGGATACATGTATCTCTTCTGAGCAACCTCATTTGGATTCTGATCAGCCTTGCAAAATAAGAAGAACACCGACATTCAACCCTCCCTTTTTCCATTAGCGAGAACTTGTTTCAATTGCATATCATAAGGAATTCCAATGTCCGCTTCAAATACAGTATTGGGAAGCACTACTTGGGGAATTTCAATATCTATGGGCTTGTTAGCTAAATGTAAATTAGCACAAAGAATTCGGCATGATCTGTCCTTCATCCTCGAGGAGATCTTGGACCTTCACATGAACACATTCAACGGGTAGATATCAGCAGCTTTTGGTAACCAGTCTGAGCTCTAGCACCTTGATGAAGCCAGAATAACCTCATTGGATAAATATTCCCGGGAATGACAACGTTGGTGACACTTGATCTCTCATCAAACACTTTGGTAGGGCCAATACCTAGGGAGATTGGTCGATTCCATGATTATAAGTACATAACCGTAGCTCCCATACCCATTTTGGGCGGAACAGATCTACTAATTCTTTTATTCTAGTTAGTAAGGTGGATCTTGAACTAATAAAGAAATAGACCTAGCAACTAAAAGAGGGTATCCTGAGCAATTGCAAAAAAGGGGTTCATTGATATTTCTGCTTTAGTAGATGCTATCGCACCTTTTTGGTGTATCTGTAGCTCTGATTAAGGAATCGTGTAGAAGATTGATTTTAAGCTAGAATGGGTCTTTCAACTCGTGCTTGATACATGTTAGACAACCAAAAATCTTCACTAGAAACGCAAGACAACCAATGTGAAATGCTAGAAAAACGGTCGCGGTTAAAAAATGCCCTCAACGTCGAGGAAACAAGTGTTAGGGTGTATTCTTGTGCCTACTATCTAGTTCGAGTCAAAGCATAAAGCTTGTGCCTCAATTTTGTGCTTGCTTACAAAAAGACATATTGAAGAAAATAGTACTCCCTCCGTTCCAAATTAATTGACTTCTATTTGTCCACACATGGATGTATCTAGACATGTTACACGTATAGATACATCCACATGTGGACAAATGGAAGTCAATTAATTTGGAACGGAGGGAGTAGATTCTAATCAATATGGCGCCCCTGGGCCCTTTTATTATATAAAAGTGCAGTATCAAGTAGAAGTTGATTCTGGTTGAGGAAAAGAAAGCTACTCGAGAGACTTATTTTTTCAAAAAGATTAGATTTATAGTTTAAGAAAGGATACAAAAATATGAAAAATAAGAGCTTCCCATTTTGAATCCCACTTTCATTGACCTTGAAAGTCTGAGAGAAGAGGCCGACTACAAGACTACGAATACAATAGAAGCCATGAGTGATAGCGAAGCCTTCAGCCTTTTTTCGAAAGCCCCCAGCTATCTTATAGGAGACAACTAAGGCAAGCCTACTCAACTATATGCGCCATCTTGCACTCGATCCTCCAAGGATGACGGAATCTGGGGCGGGTTAAAAATGGCATGGACTTGTGTAGCTGTCTTTTTCTCATACTAATACATGAGGTGAAAAATGCTTCATTATGAGGAGATCCATCTCGCAATAAATTAGCAATGTGTATTAAACTTTAATATTATCTCCCGGCGTTCATGAATGAATGGACAAAATAGGCCTCTAAAGTTTATTATCCAAAATATTGGAATAAGCTTAAATAAGCTGGCCAACATAGGATTGAAACTTGATGTGGATATGTAACCACTTTCTGTCTCCGTCCACTACCCGTCGCAATAAATTCATGGATCCCCTAAAAGGTGGCTCTCCCTAGTTTTTTTCTGATATTTGTTGCTCTAGAATGGCTGATGTGCTCTACTGCAAGCCTACAATTGAGTTAAGCCTGTATTGTACATAACACCATCGGTGACGGTTCCAAATGGAAGATCATCTGCTTCGTGGTTCGCGCTACAGGCTGAAAAGGGCCAAATGGAAGGTGGAGATGGCGAAGTGGAATCTGGCTCGATCGAAATATATTCTCGTCTCGTGATGAGCATCGTCGTCGGCCGGTGTCGTGCCGCCTGCCATACTATCCAAGAGGACAGGAAAGGTCAACATGGCCTCCAATAGACTAGTTTCGTCCGGCCAAGCCACTTAGGGTGTGTTCGGTTTCGAAATGTGAAGGAATGGAATGGCTGTAATGGAACCGTTTCATTCCTGTGTTCGGTTTAGACAAAGAATTGTCGCAGAACCGTTTCATTCTTGTGTTCGGTTTTGAAATGGAATGAGAATATAATGGAATTATTCTAAACCCGATTAATTATTTCTTAAACTGGATTAATTATTGCTAAACTTAATTAATTAGTGCTAAATTTGATTAATCATTCCTAATCTTAATTAATTATTCTTAATCTTGATTAATTATTGCATGACAGTCACCCGTTCCACTCGATCCGGCCGAATCGGCCGGATGCGTGGATTCCGCATCTACGCGGAATATACCATTCCGAGAAACGGGTGCGTTCCATTCCACCTAAAAACCGAACACAGGGATGAGATCTAGGTGTGGAACCGTTCCATTCCGGTCCGTTCTAAAACCGAACACACCCTTAATTCATCCGGGAGAGTCAAACCATTCTCACCCCGTTGGAAGTGTGTTGGGTGTAACCGAACAAATCGTATGCAACCAGAGCCACATATTTTAGGATTTTGTTTTCTCTTGCCGGCCAAGATTATCCTACTTGCGAGGCGAGCATGGTGGGGGAGGAACAATCAATGGAGCGAGCGGGTGGCGTGCCGTACCTGGATGCTGGAGAAGCGGGGGTGGCGGACGAGGGTGGCCTCCAGCCAGGCGCGCGCCGCCGCCACGTCCACGGGCGCGCCGAGGCCCAGCAGCGACACGATGTAGCAGTTGAAGTGCGTCTCCCGGAACAGCCGTCCCGCCGGGCTCATCGGCTCATCCTCCTCCCCCGCGCCCCTCTCCACCTCCGCCTCCTGCGGCGCCTTGCTCTCCCGATCCCTGCTGACCGACAGCGCGGGGGTACGCTTCCGCAGCGAAGAGGTGGAGGTGGAAGCGGCTGCGTCGGCCGTCGCGGGGGGATCCATCGGTCGGCGTACTATAGTATGTGGAGGCGGGTGAGCGGCTGCCGGTGGTGAGACCGACGGCGGCGTCTGGGAGCAAGCTAGCGGCCGGGGCTGCAAGCGAGCGAGTTCGCAACGACTTGGCTGCGCCGGTGTCTCGGCTTCATGACTTCATCGTGTCCGCACCGGGTTGGCTGTTAAGAAGTTGACCTTGCCAACGGCTGACCGTGAGTCCGTGTGATCTGTTGGGGATCACGTACTGGTCGATGTACATGCGCAGACATTTTTTTTAGGGGATACAAATTTCATCTGGCGTCTGGGAAAGCCAGAGGTGACGACCGTGATCGATAGGCGACCATGACTTGACTCGCCGTTCAGTTGATGATGATCATGGTGAGTGACCGCCCACCAAACGCTTGTTTTTAGCCCCAGCGGGCCTGGCCGAGAGTCGAAACCAAACACGTCCGTGAAGATTACAGAGGGCCAGGCCCAGGCGGTCTTGCACCTCATAGAATTGCCCGGGCGCAACAATTCTGAGCGGACTCAGCAAACCTTCTGCTACAAAAAGCTCCTCTCCTCTCCCCGTCACTGTTGAAGAGACGCGGAGGCGATTTTTGGACGAACCCCGTCGATCCACCGCGTCCGCGCCGTCGAGGCGTGGGATTCCTCTCCTCCGCCGGCTGCTTCGGCAGCGGGAGGGTGGGGATCCCCGTCTCCGGCCTGTACATATGGTAGGGTAGGGTGGGGATCTCGCCGGCGGCTTCTCGGAGGAGGTGGAGCTGGTGGCGGATGGTTTGGTGTCGGGGCGGCCTTCTCTGGCGGTGGTGCTCCTCGAAGCTCGTCGTCGTCGTCCCCGACTTGCGGAGGCTCGAGGCCCGGCATGGTGCTCGAGATCTCTGGTGTCCGGTCAGATCTGTGGCGGATCTGGCGGCTGGACTTCAAGGCGGAGCAAGCTCGGTGGCCCCTGTCTGCATCGGCGTCGAAGGTGGCTGCGGCAAGGCGGAGAAGCTGGAGCTGGAGGGCTCTTGCCTGGCGCGTTCATCGACATCAGTTCTGCCGCTGTGCGGCGGACGACTCTAGTGGCGACCAAAACCTAAGATGCTCTCGGGCTGAGGTGTGCTGGAGGAAGGCGGCCTTCGTCGTCGATGTCGGTAGAGTTGCTGTGGTTTGCTCTGTTTCTGTAGCCTCTACGTATTTTGTGCTGTATTTTGTTTCTGTACTGTGTACTGTGTACGTGGTATCTTGTTGAATATACGTGGATGTTCTAAAAAAAAAAAATTGCCCGGGCGCCGGTGTCGGGCGAAGACATAAAGGCAGTACACGAGGGAAGAGATCGGATACGTATCCAGCTGAACGAAACTTGCCTAAACCGGCCTATTAAATTCCCCTAGACCCTCAGGATGCAGCCGGACACGGAATACGTCTGTCCGCTCCATCCGCGCCGCCCCAAAAGCCCAAACGGCTTGGCGAAAAGCCTGCATAACTGAGACGGACTAGCGGATACTGGCCGCTCAGCCCGCCAGGCCCATTCGGCTGTCCGCTAGGAAAAAACTGGCAGCTTGCCTCTCGTCTCGCTCCAGAAGACAGCTCACGCCGCCAAGCTATTCGCCGCCGTTGGGCCGGTGCTGCGGTTGTCGCCGCCCACCGCACAAATCGTTACCGGATGCAGCCTGCTAGTCGGCGCCCAGCGCCCCGTTAATAGCCGCCCGTCGCATTCTCCTCCGCACCTACGCCACCCCGGCTCCCTCGCCGTCGCCGCCTGAGGAGAAAGATGGGCGCGGCGGTGGGAGAGGAGAAGAATCCGGCTGAGGAGGAGAATGATCTGGTAGAGGGGGAGGCGGAGACGGATCTGGCAGAGTTGGAGGACAAATATCCGGCAGGACAAGTTTCTCTCCTCTTCCCATCGATATTACCTAGGTTTTTTTTTTCTTTTGGCAATTAATGAAAGGGATAAAAATATGGATCAGAGTTGCTAGATTCACGTAAACCATGAAGAACTTTGATCCAGATTGAGTGAGTTGGTCTGTAGTTTGATCAGAATCTTATATTTTTGTTAGGTTCAGACAAAAACACGCTGCTAGTCTTCAGTTAGTTTTGGGTTTGAATTTATGCGTTGGTCTTGTGTTGGTCTGAACATTTTGGTGGAGCTTTCGAAGGTCTGAAACTTGTACCTATATCAGTACATTTCTTAATGCATTAGCAACATATTTTCATCTAGAGTACAGACCAAATTTTGTACCTTGAGTACCTTGTATAGGCTTTAGAGAGGTGCCGTAGTGGAAGTGTAATTATGCATGTATTGATGTTATTTAGAAGTAGGACTAAGAATCTTCCTGCCATCGTAGTACTCTTGGTTCAGTTGCATAAAGGAGAATATTTTCAGTGTTAAAGCATGTGTATGATTTTTTAGTACTGAGTATACTAGAAGTATGTTTCTTCATCTAACACCATGTCATGTAGTACATATACATGTGTACTGATTCATCTCTGTAAATACACAAAACATTTGCTTCCTCTGCATCTCTGTAAATTCATCTCTGTACATATACATGGCCGGGCATCCTATCTTCAGGCTATAGCACTGAATTGTAATGTTTGGTCAGGTCAGAGCACGCGCTGGATTGTAATGTTTGGTCAGGTCACTGATGGTGCGCGTACTTTTTTTTGAAACGAAGGCAAAAGCTTTGCCTTTTATATTGATATAGAAGGAACAAACACGACACGGCCGAGGCCAAACAGAAAAACAGTAAAACGGGTACAAGAGAAAACAAGATCACCCTATCCTGTCCACCTTCTCAGAAAGGAAGATAGTCATTCCTTCAAGGGTCAGTCAACTCCACGAGCTTTTTCGCGCCGGCGAGGATCCAGTTCCTGCCTTCGTCTTTGATGCGTTGCAGCAGCACATTTGGCATGGTGAATTTGTTGTTGAAGATCCGGGCATTCCGCTCCTTCCAGATTTCCCAAGTGATGAGGGTGATTGCCGTCTTGAGACCTTGTCGAGAAGCCGAAGCTGTCTCGGAGATGGCCTTCTAGTAGTCGAGAACCATTGCCCTAGCCGTGCCCAAATCAATCGATAGGGTCGGACAGTGAAGCCAAGTTGCAGCGCTGCACCAGATCCGTTTGGAGTACCGACACTCGAACATGAGGTGTCTGGCAGTCTCAGGTTGGCATCTGCATAGCTGACAAGTGGGCTGATGAGGCCACCCCCTAATCGCCAGACGGTCCGATGTCCACAGTCTGTTCTGGACAGCCAACCAGGCGAAGAAGGTGCATTTGGGGGGAGCCCAAGTCTTCCAAACAAGCCCCATGAAAGAGCAGGAGGAGGCACTGATGAACTGCGCCTTGTAAGCAGAGTTCGTCGTGTAAATGCCATTTGTCGTGAGGGTCCAAGTGATGTTGTCTTCCGTCCCCGGGGTTAATGTGATGTCCTGAATAAGTCCCGAAAGGTGAACATACTGCGCGATATGGTCAGCGGTGAAGTTGGCGATATTCAGGTCCGTGATCCACTTGTGATCGGTGAGAGCATCTCTGACGCATCTCATCTTCCTCCGAGAGGCCTCATACAGATCCGGAGCGATGGCCCTTGGGAGGATTCCGTCAAGCCAGGACGAACCGCAGAAGGAAGCCTTTTCCCCATCCCCCAACGTCACCTTGGTGGCCGCATTGAAAAGATTCCTGTCGACGTCATCATTTGGAGTTTCAGTACCCACCCAAGGCTTGTCATCCGAAGCCCATTCATGCCATAGCCAGCGGAGGCGAAGCGCTCTGGAGATTTTCTCCAGGTTAAGGATTCCCAGTCCACCAAGCTTCTTGGGGCGACAAACCTTGTCCGAGCTAACCTTGCACTTGTCCCCACTGGCCGTCTCACTGTTGTTCCAGAGCATACCTCTTCTTAGCTTGTCGAACGCCTTCAGTGTTCTTTTGTCAGTTTTGATGGCCGTGAGAAGGAAAATCGGCAGTTTTGATGGTGCGCGTACTGATGCTCACTTAATGGTTATTATTACTAGTTAGATGGGAAAGAACGCACTGGATTGTAAAATATTTCAGAGCTGAAAGCATGGTCACACCACCAACCACCATGCCAAATATTGTATGCTTGAAATTTAAATGCGCTGCAGACCTATAATAATGTCCTCTTTGTTAATGTTGTTGCAGGTTACCTCCTCTGCAAGCACATTAGATGGGAAAGATCTGCAGTTGGATGATTCCAAGAAGACGCAAGTGCCGGTTGAAGCAGTGGAGCCAACAAGCGAGGGTGGCAGTGTAGTGATGAAAAAGGATCAGCTTTCAATTCTTCAGACCCTAAACCAATCGGTAAAGATGCTGAGGAGGAAGAATGCTTGGTGTTCTACCAAGTAAGCGAGTGCCATGAAGAAACCGTGTCAAGCCAAAGGTGTTTCCCTTGATTTTACTCGTATTCCATCTGTAGCTTTGTTGGCCCTTAATTTTCATTTGAAACTATTGTAGCTTTGTTGCTTCTGAAACTTCTGTTATTGCTAGAAGGTGCTAGCTGTTATTTGCTTCCATTACCTGTGTATTATATACACGTACACTACTTACCTTTGAATTGGGTGAATCCTGAACTTATTGCTTCGTCATTCACATTCTTTTAGTCAGGTTAGACGTTAGTCTACCTGCCAATTTTTTGTACCGGTCTGATACTATTATGATTTATTTCAGAGATGGGGAACACCGGACAAGCTCCAGCGGCTGAGACGAAGCCAAAGAAGAAGATCTGCTAGTATCAGGATGTGCATTCCTTGTTCAGTTTCAGCTAGCTAGTGATCTGCTAGTGTCAGTTTTAAGCATGGTGGTCATATGTGGAATCTTTCTCTAAGAAGAATTCAAAAACCATTGCGTACTGTGATGTATTTGTTATATTGCAGTACTACCTGATCACTGTCAAATGAACCGTGGAATATTGGGATTTGAAATTTACCCTGAAGTATGTGTATTTGACCGTTTAATGTGATACACTGTGTAGTGTAATTTCAGTTTTCTGGTACTGATGTCTCAGTTAGAGGTTCAGACATTTTGTTGAAGTTCCGGTGCATGATGTGGTTGCAAGGTCGTGAATAGTCCAATAGAGAATTTTATACTACAGCCTATTTTCCAGGAAATAGTACAAAATGCAGCGACGGACATCTTCTTCGGCTAATACAAGATGCATGCAGCGGGACAGCAGTACAGGATGCAGCGGACGGACAGAGTTTTCCGCCAGATACCGTGGACAAACCAGTTAACGGAGACGGACGCCGCTAAGAGGCGGACAGTCCGTTGACTTGTCCGCCTGCACCCTGACTAGCCCCCGTCGCCCCTCCCACACCGGACGCGGCGACGCACTGACGCAGGAGGGAGGACTGCCGCTCGCTGGTTGCCGGCGCCCGCGACGATCTGCAGGCTGCCGCGCTCCCGCCGTCAGGATCTAGTTAGCTAATGATTGGGCCATACTCCTCTCTCTTGGGAGTACATCTATTGTTCTCAGGTCATGTTAGATCAGTTCAAGTTGTTGACACTAGATCATGTTAGATCAGTTCAAGGCAGTACTGTTCTGATGCAACTCCTCGATTGGGGTACCCGAAATTCATGCCCAAACTATTTGAATCTAACTGCTTAAATTTTTACACATCTGTGTGATGATCCGTACATTTACTCCAGAACATATTTCTGTCAATTTTGTTTATGGCATATTGCCTTTTGTGGCTTTTAAGTTTTAACTACCTCATGCAACAATCTGATTATTTATCACCGAGATTTTGTTTTGTAATTATGTATTTGTCCTAATTCGTGTCATCGTATATGCTCAGTAAATCTTAATTTTGTCTACTTAATCATGATTTGAATAATCTGACTAGTCTGTGTTTGTTCACTGATGATTCTGGAATTTTTTGCTCTACTGGACAAGTGGATTTGTTTTCTGGTTTTTTGGTGTGTGTGTGTGTGTTTTTCAATTACGGTTTGCACCAGCAGATTTGACAGTGTGTTCTAGGTTATTGAATTGCCGAGATGTTATACCTAAGTAGTGTTCAGTCTTAACAAACAAATGTCAACTGTGTTGCATAACCAGCAAATTTCGCATGTGTAATATTGTATTCCTTTCTAGTTTTACATATGCTCAACTATAACGTATTCTCGTTTACTCCCTCTGCATCATAATATAAGATGTTTTAGCAGTTCTCATGGGGACTAGATACGGAGCAAAATGAGTCTAGATACGTCCGTATATTGTTTGCATGGGAATGGCTAAAACATCTTATATTACGATACGGAGGGAGTAGTTGTTTATTCCTGTAGCCGTTCTTATTTACATTTATACCTATGTTGAGGTACAGTTTTTTTCTTCAATTCTAACCTGGTGTTTTTATTCTTGTCATTATTCCTGCCGAGTTCTCTTTTATATTACAATCTACTTCCCCTGTTCCACAATATAAGACGTTTTTAATTATTCTGGAACAAAGGGAGTATTTGATTATTATACTTTTTATATATGAAAATGTTCTATGGCAGGTTCTGCAACATCCCACTGGTCTTGGGTAGTCGTCCGACACACTGAAGAAATGGCAAAGGCATTCTACTTCATAGTGGCTGCTGCAGTCTTGATATGCCTCTTCGCCACTGCAACGTCCAGGCCACATCCACCTTCTTCTTCACCATAGAAGGTGTACATTGTGCACATCGAGACGCCACCTCCAGAAGCTGGTATCATGGATGATGGTGCACGCAACAGGTTGTACGAGTCTTTCCTCCCTAGCAAGCTAACTGACTCGGGTAAACCACGCATGGTGTCCACTTACCATAACATACTTCACGGTTTCGCCGCCTGGTTAACAGAGGCTGAGATGGACGTAATGTCCAAAAAACCTGGCGTTCGCAGATGGACTGAAAATGAAATTATTGACCCAGGTTGGGATATAGAAAGATCGAGTTGGTCCAGGTTAGGAGGAAGTGTTGTATGCTCCCAAGGACGGTGATAGATAATAATAATAATTTGACCTGTATTCTCGTAAAGATTCTAAAGAATTAAACGGGCTGTATATATATCTAGCGTGCCTATATCGTCTTAATGTCCTTTTGTTGTTGAGAGAGGTATGCCAATGGCATACCTTATCATCTGTTGGAAACAAGAGCAAAACAATTACAGTACAAGAAACTGAACCCTGCTGCGAACAGTACATCCGTTCTAGCACTCTCACACATCCCAAGTTCCCGTCTTACATGGTCTATAAACTGAAGCGAGCCGACTTGTTCTATCTGATTCCCCAAAACTATTGTGTTCCTGTTTCCAGAGCATCCATGCTATTAGAATGACCAGCGTGGAAAACTTCCTTTGCTGAATCTGATCCCTAGCGGTCCTCCACCAAGTCAAGAACGAAGACGATGGCGGCGGCGGTGCTGTCCTCAACATCTTCACCGCTGTTTCGCAATCCACATGCGCTGTCGTCGATCCGCATCAGGAACAAGAAGATGAGGGTCCTGATACCGAACTATCTACAGCTAATCGGTGGGAAATGCAGAGGCCGGAACTGTGACCATTCTAGGAGATTGATTTATTTTTTTAAGCGAGGCTTATATTGATATAGGAGAAGCAAACATGTTGTGGCCTTGGTCAAAAAAGAAAAGCCCTTGAAGGCAAAGCTTACATAATGATATCAGCTAAATGCTTATCGCCCGCTAAGATCCAATTCCTGCTTTTGTGATTCGTCCTGTATCTTTTGAAATAGCACCAATGGCAAGGACGAAGGACGACTGTTGAAGATGCGTTTGGCAGGCCATTAAGCGCCTGCCTGCCCGCAAGGCGCCGGGGCCCGACGGCTTCACTGCCGAGTTTCTTCGCGCTTGCTGGAACACGGTCAGACAAGACTTTGTAGACCTTTTCCAGCAGCTGTATGAGCTGCGAGGGCGTGGGTTTAGCTGCCTGAATCAGGCCCTACTCACGCTACTGCCCAAACGGGCCGATGCAAGCGGACTGGGCGATTACCTGGCTCCTAAACTGAACAACCTCATCAGTGCTAACCAGAACGTCTTCATCCCCGGGCGTAGCCTCCACGACAAATTCGTTCTAGTCCGACAATCTGCGCGCCTACTGCATCAGCTCGGCGAACCACGTGTTCTCCTGAAGCTTGACCTCGCACGCGCGTTTGACACGATCGGGTGGCCATTTCTATTCGAGGTGCTGCGCCAATACGGATTTGGAGACCGATTTCTCGGCTGGCTGGCCATCTTACTGACATCGGCTAGCACCAAGGTACTCTTGAATGGCGAGCCAGGACATCCCGTTTGGCATCGATGTGGACTGCGGCAGGGCGACCCTTTGTCGCCCCAGCTTTTCATCCTGGCCGTCGACGTTCTCGGACGACTGCTGCATCGCGCCACCGAGCTGGGCATTCTCCAACGGCTGTACCCGAGGCATGTGATCCCCGTCGTGTCGCTCTACGCCGACGACGTGATCTTATTCTGCCACCCCACACTGACGGACGTCGTGGCTGTGAAAAGCATTCTGCAGCTGTTTGGGCGCGCCTCCGGCCTGCTCGTGAACTATCAGAAGAGCTCCGCCACCCTTTTGTGCTGCGACCCAGATGAGGCCGCCCCGAGCGTGGAGCTACTTGGATGCTCCGTGGTGGAACTGCCCCTCACATATTTGGGCATCCCACTAACAATCAGGAAGCCCACGGCAGCCCAGCTCCAGCCCGTGGTCGACAAAACCGCAGCGAAGCTCCCAACATGGAAGGCACACCTGATGAACAAAGCTGGCCGCCTCGCGTTCGTCAAAGCCGTGCTCAGCGCCATCCCCATCCACCAGCTGCTTGTCCTCGGGCCGCCAAAGAAGATCCTCAAGCTCTTGGAGAAGATCCAGAGATGATTCCTATGGGCTGGCCGAGCCGAAGCCAATGGCGGCAACTGCCTTGTTGCATGGCGCCGCGTCTGCCGGCCAGTTTCGCTTGGCGGCCTAGGAGTCCATGACCTGGAGCGCACCAGCCTTGCTCTGCGTATGCGTTGACCATGATCATCGCCATGATCACTACCATGACCATGATCACGACCATGATCATCGATAGGCTTCAGTTGATGATGCACATGAACGGGTCGACACCTGCGCCCAGCGGAGAACTCTCCAGTGTTTCGGATTCAGTTACTTCTTGCATAAAAGAACAAAGTTGCGCGCCGGCCGGGCTGCCTCCTCCGGTCACCGCTTGTCTGCCAACGCTCGCGCGACCTCGGTCGCCGACGGACGACGGTGAGGGGCCGGCTGCCTCCTCCAGTCTGTTCTTTGACCGAAAACGGCGATGGTGGCGTCACTTACACTGTGCGCTTTACTGTCTTAAACCCTTCGGGGCAATACCGAGCGTGCTAGGCACATTGCTGATGTATTTTCTTTTTGCAAGTAATAAGTAGAATAGAGTGGCAATTTACCAGATGGCCCAAAAATGATCCTACTGCCACGCACAAAAATGGAAAGTACAACCGGCAGTGCTTAATGATCGTACTGCTACCTGAATGTCCAGGTCAATAAGCTGAGGTGAAACGATAGCGAACTGGATTCCAAAATAAGAATTTCGGTCTTCAAACAACAAATCGATGTACGCGGACAACCGCACACTAAAAAATGAGCTACATTTTTTTTTAATTGTGCTAGGCTGGTCTTCAATCTGCAGTTCTGCACCTTCTTGGCTCTAAAAAGTGTAAGACTATATGAATTAAGTTGGATGCGCCTATAATTTTACCTAACACAAAAGGTTGTAGACAAGATGGGTAATGCATGTATCACTCAAAGAGCAATTATAGCACGAAATGCAAGATGCATTTTTGGGATGGTGTAATCAAAACTACAACTCCGGAATTTAACTAATAGCTCAGATTCCAGGAGTTTGTAGTAACAAAAAAAATTAGTCGAGTCAATTAGTACGTTTAAGCGGAAAACCAAGAGATGGGGCTCGTACGTCATTGATAACATTAGTGGCTCAACTCATTTCTGACTTGAGTCCTTCGTTAGCCTCCGATCGACAAATTTGAACCGGCTCATATATTTTTCTGAAATAGTTGAATTTAGTGTCCAAATTTTGTATAATTTATTTGAATCATAAAAAAATCAAGCAATCCAATCTACCTTCCCTGGGTTATTATAGGAAATCTTGATATCATCTTCCTTAGCCTTTAAAATTTGGACTATTTTTGCAATGATTTGCAAGATTTTTATAAAATAATCAATTTTAATAAAATAAGTGACCTGGCTTGGCTCAAGGCGAGCAAAACAAACATGTCAGGCCTAAAATGAGCTGAGTTGTTCCCAGTGACGTGTTTTTTAATTACTACTTGCACCTTGAGTCTGTGGTGTTAGTGTCTGAAACCATAAATTTGTAATGTTAATTACAATTGTCCCCAAAGTTGTGTTTTGATATAATTTACTCTTTTTCAAAACTTGGATTTAGCCCCACGCACTCCTAAAAGTTTATAGTGTAAATATTATTCTTTTAATATTTATAATTTTTGAAAAATAGATTAGTTTCTTATTGCATATATCCCAAATTCAGTACGAAGAACATCAAATCTAAGAACATCTGGCTAGCCCAGACTAAGTCCCAACACTAGATTCAAAGTAACATTACTTGTACATATTGTTGTTTTTTTCAACTAGGCCCAACACAAACTTATATTAACGTAAATTTTGGGACTGATACCACCATTGCACCGAAATTTGGCAATTCCTTTCACATTTTTTTTTAAAGAGAAGGCCCCTACCTATCGCAATGTCCTTCGTGGCCATCAGCTTTGTGTTGTTGTTGTATTCCATTGTAAAAGAACTTAGAAGATTATTAAGAATTTCAATCTTCTTGTATTCCACCATAATGGAGATGTACATTGTGTTTATACTTATTTTGAGTTTGCATTTCTTTCATGTATTTTTTATAACTGAAATATAATTGTGATTAGGTCCAACTAATCATGATACACCTACACAAGTTTAGACATAACTTTACAACATCATAAATACTAAAATATCTTGAAAAATCCACTGATGCAGTCAATCATGGTACAAAAGAAAAGAACATCTCATGGCGCCAATCTCTGGACTATACGGTATAAATATAAAAACAAGTAAAATCTGTACCACCCAAACATGTGTTAGCACCATTATAGCTATAGATTTTAAAAGCATACGGTACTTAATAACTACTCCAAGGGAAAGGCGTTTAGGACACTGACATTCTTCGAGGTGAAACGTTTCCACTCAATTTATATAAAAATATTATCATGTAAAATTATATGGATACAAATAATGAAAATCTTATACTATAGAAATATATTTTGTAATATATCTTGTACTATTAGCCTGGCTTTATAGGCGAAACTCAAGCACATCTAGCTGGTACAACTCCTTAAATCCTTAGACGGCCCACAATTGTGATTATATGGAGTACAATATGTAGAGGTTTTTGCAAATATCTCAACACAACCAAAAAATCACACTTAATTTTGTTATTCCAGATGTTTCAAGAGTCGCCCACGGGCACGCCACGCTAGCTCTCACATCTACGAGCCGCGGGCGCGGTTGCACCCAACGTTCACGCCTCCAGCCCCGGTCGAAGCAAGGCCCTTCCAGCAGTTACTCCTACCGCGCGCACAGGACAGAGTTTTCATCTTCCGATCACGGCCTCCGAGCCCGTCGGCGGCTCGCGTCACCAGTCGACGTGGTCTTTGCATCATGTGTTCTTCCCCGTTGTTCACGAATCGTGCTGTTATTTCTGATGCTCTGAAAGCGGTTAACCTTTGCTTCTGAACTGAAGCCAATGTTACTACTATCAGTCTCGTTTAGATGGAGTACGCACCGCACGAAGAAAGTCAAGACAAACCGATGCAGCATAGCGCTGCCGATGAGCCGATATCTGAATGTACATGCAACCAAGTGGCCAGCCGCTGTTCATGTCCATGTCTGCAAGCATAACAAGCCCTGCTGCAGTGCTGTTACTGTCTCGAAGCCACGCATGCGACAGTAGGACGCTGGCACACTGCGTCATCTAGCCTGGACACATCAGCAAATGATCGAGGTCAAACTCATTTTGCCTCACTGCCTTTCAGTTAAGGATGGCAAGCCAAAGCATGCATGACTCGTGCCGTGAGATCACCATCGGCCGATCGAGCCGAGGTCTCCGGTTCCTGGTGCTACAACCTGGGAATAGAGAGGCGCGACGGAGCCTGCTCCGGTAGCCAACGCTCCCAGTTGCCAAGAAATGGAAGTAACGGGTTGATCGTGTTGTACACGCGACCAAGCGGCTGGCCGTGCTGTCCAACAAGCACCGTTGTCGTTGTAGAGCCACAGCACGTATGCGACGGTAAACACACTAGCACGCCGCTCGTCGGATCTGTACCCATCTTCAAATGCTGTCAAATACATTTTGCCGAACTACCCATCTTGATGACAGGCGACCATGACTCACCGTGAGATCTCCACAGACTTCAGATCCTGGTGCACTGCAGCTCAGGGATGGGAAAAGGCCGACTCACATGAACGAGCGCCTCCCTAAATTCAGCCGAGAACTCTCCTGTCTCCAGTGTTTCAGTTTCAGCAGTGGTCGGCGCCCCATGGCGAGTGAGATGAGGGGAGGAGCCTCGTTCGTTGCTTTGGTCGAACACGGCCATGGTGTCACTGCGGATACAGGGTTCTGTGCCGCCTTAAACCCATCGGGTCAATAGCGTCAAGAATATTTATGTGTGCAAGGAAGTAGAATTTGAGTGCAACTTTCCACGCGAAAAAATGGAAAAATAGCAGACGTACACCGGCAGTGTTCAATCGTTTAAGTGCTTATATGAACGCCCATGGAAAAAAAATTTACAGGTTAACTGGATTCCTATAGAAGAACATTCGGCCTTGAAACAACAAACCTAACAAAGTGATGCACCATACCATTTTTGGGATGTTCCACAACTCTGGATTTTATCTAATAACTCGGATTCTAGAAGTAAGTGGTAACAAAAAAAATTAGTCGAGTCAGTTAGTTTATTTAAGCTGAATCTAAGAAGTGGGGCTCGTTTTTCAGTCACTACAGGAGTGGCTCAACAAAAAAAAAATTGGCTTCTGCCATTTGTTAGGCTCTGATCAACAAATTCGAACTTGACTCATGTTTTTCTAAAATATTTGAATTTCCCTGAGTATTCAAATTTTGGAAATAACTTTTTATAAATAAAAAGCAAGCAATTCACTCTTAATTTCTCTGAGTATTCTTGGAAATTGTGATATCATCTTGCATGTTATTTAGTAGTTTGGACAATTTTTACAATGTTTAGGCAATTGGAAGAAAAAAATCAGAGTTTTCAAAAAATAAGTGAGTTGGCTCGGCCCGAATGAGCGCAACTAATGGCTAAGAACGAAAACAAACTAAGTTATTCGCAATGACATGTGTGTCTTCGCTATCATTTTCGTGTTAACCGAGTAATCTACTCGATTATGAGTTTTTTTATTACTACTTCTGACTTGAGTCGGTGGTGTTAGTTAAAAATTCATAGAGTTTTAATGTTACATTACAATCCCCTAAAAGTTGTGTTGTGATGTAATTTACTCTTCTTCAAAACTTTGTTTTAGCACCGTGCCACTCTGAATAGTTCACATTGGAATTATTGTTCTCTGATAGTATATACTCCCTCCGTCCAAAATATAAGGTGCCCTTTAATGTAGCTGGTTAACGGCATACAATTTGACAATGATTTATACTTATAATGTGATCATAAAATTAGTATAAAGATATGAAATGAAAGAATGTTGCAAGATGAATCCAACAGTACTATTTATAAATTCTCAGTCCATATATCTCTACTATATAATATAAGTAACCGTGGCGGTCGTACCTTTTGCTTCGTACGTCGCCCGTGGCGGTCGTACCTTTTTGCTTCGTACGTCGCCCGGTTGTAAATCGCAGGCACGACCCAGTACGAACGGCCCAGTAAAAAAAAGACGAACGGCCCAGTAAAAAAAAAGAACAACCTGTAATGTTTACGACCGCAGCTAAAAACAATCTCGAACGCACACGGAAAAGGTTACAACACGGAGTAGCAAAACGAATAGGATTAGAAATAACGACTACAAATACACAGTCCTAGACCGCAGCTAAAAACAATCTCGAACGCACACGGAAAAGGTTACAACACGGAGTAGCAAAACGAATAGGACAAATACACAGTCCTATTGCTGATTTCCCCAACGCACAGAATAATCTCTGCTTTGAATCAATCACAAGTGCCTCCAGCGCACATCGCCATACCTCGCCACCAGGCCAGATTCACCGCTAGGCTTGACGCCGCCGTCTGAACCTAGGTACGAGCTGCTGGTACTAAGCTGCCGGTACTATCTCTCGCCACCCTGCGTCTGAACCTAGATAGTTGTTGCTCGTACTCTCGCCACCCTGCCGGTTTCGCTGGTAAGCCTGACGCCGCCATCTGATCAAAGATCCATCTAAAAAAAACATCCTCATTGCTTCTGCAACTCTATCTGAAGAGTAGAAAAAATACAAGCTTAACTAAAACTACATATTCATCAATACCAAAAGCAAATGAAGTAAACGACATGAGCTGGTGTTTTAATCAGGGGCGGAGCTAGCGTTATAGTGTCCAGGACCTGGATTCAACCTAATTTCCAACAGCACATGCCCAAATAAAAAAACGTTGCACTTGAGTCCGCTATCAGGAGGCCTGATCATTTTTTATTACTGTTTCAATAATCTGAGTATTGGATGTTTAAATATTTTTTTGTTGTGATTGCAGAAAATGGATCAAAACATTGAATCAAACAAGAATTTTAACATTTCAGAAGATAGAAATCAAGCAAGACGTGAACGTGATAGAGCTCGGCGAAATAGTTTGACGGCCGAGAAAAAGGAGGAGATTAATGCACGTAGAAGAGCAGCTTGGCAAAAGAAAACGCAAGACAAAAGAGAAGAAAGGCAGGAAGAGAATGCACGGAGATGCACATCGGCCCAGAAAAAGGATGAGATTAATGCACGTAGAAGAGCAGCTTGGCAAAAGAAAACGCGAGATGAAAGAAACAGACGACGAAGGGAAAACAAGCAAAATATATCCACGGAAGAAAGGCAGGAAGAGAATGCATGGAGACGGACATCTAGGCAAAGCAAATCTGAAGAGGATAGAGCAAAACTGCTAGCTCAGCGCAAGGCAAAGGACGCGGCTAAGAGGAACCGCCCGTGCCCTGAATCCATCGTGATGCCGTGCCCAAATGCAACAACTTTGCCAACGATAGACCTGGCAACGAGCAAACATGGATCATCAGCCAAAAAGGGGATTGCTTCACCTTTAGCAAGCTCGCCGGAGTATACCATCAGAACCGACGGTAACACACCAATCTGTCCTCACTTTATTATTTATGTCATGGACTATTAATGCATCATACTTACCAGATCGAGAATGTTGTAGGAGAGATGGAGGCCTTCCTCAGCAGTATCATGGACGAGAATACAATCGCCAACGACCTCATGGACGAGGAGTGCTACATGTATGCTGGTGAAGGTACTTACGCCAGCCTTTTCAACCATCTCGGTTAATAGTCAAATCTGAACATAATGATGTGACGTACTTTACATGTAGGTTTCGACGCCGATGACATGGACCTACATACACCGATAGACTTATCCGACGAGGGTGGTATCGATCCTTTTGACTTCGTGTACTCAAACCTACCAGATAGCACGCACATACTAGAGCAAGTACCAGACTGCGAACACTGCCATGCCAAGAGGTTTGAGTATGAGACCCCCGGTTTTTGCTGCCGAAACGGACAGATCGAACTGGCTGAACAAGTTCCTATACCGGAGCTGATGAGGTTATGGTCTAGCGCAGATGCAGACAGCCGACATTTTCGAGAAAGCATACGATTCTTTAACGGCCACTTCTCCTTCACAACCCTTGGCGTCAGTCTCGACAACGACTGCACGAACATGAGGTCCGGGTCTACACGTTCCGAGCACAAGGCAAAATGTACCACAACGTGCATTCATTCGGGCCAGGCTCTCGCTCGGAACATCTACAACTCTACTTCTACGACGATGATCCCAGCCTGGTCCATCGCAAGGAAGCAACCAAGGAACTAGATCAGGAGGTCGTCCAGAAAATTGTGGAAATACTGAGAGGAAACCCCTACTCCGAGCAGTTTAGGAGATTGGGCGAGCATAAGGATAACCTTGAGGACTACCGCATAGAACTGAACACGGACAAAAAGCTAGACCAACGAAGATACAACACACCACTGTCGTCCGAGGTGGCTGCGATATGGGTCGAGGGCAGCGATCCGACAAATAGGTTCAATCGCAGCATTACCCTCTACGGTAACAACAATGAGAGGCACAGTATACATGCCACACAAGGATGCTATGACCCGCTCTCGTACCCCCTCTTCTTCCCAAAGGGAGAGCTTGGTTGGCATCCGAATATACCTAAACATAATAAGTCATGGGACCTTGCGCAGCTACCAAGAGCAGATCGTGAAGATGATCCAGGTATCTCGGATACTTCTCAATATTTTAGTCTATCCTTCGCATATGTTGAATAACCTTATTTTTCTTTCGCAAATGTCGAATAACCTTATTTTTCTGTCACAGAGGGGGGTGGCCGTCTATGCGTCTCCGTCAGGGACTACTACTGTTACCGACTACAACGCGTCCTGCTATATTCAACCCCATACTGCATGGAGGGCGTCTTTTCCAGCAATGGGCGGTGGACATGTACATAAAGATCGAGGGTTGTAGGTTGAATTGGATCAGGGAGCACCAGCCACAGATACGTGCTGATCTATATAAAGGCATTGTCGATAGCATCACGGCCGGAGAGACTCGAGCGAGTGTTGTTGGCACAAGGATTGTGCTACCTTGGAAATTCCAGGGGTGTTTCCGAGACATGAAGCGGAGGCATATGGATGCCATGGCATTGGTACAGACGTATGGCAAGCCTGACATCTTCCTGACAATGACATGCAATCCCAACTGGCAGGAGATACAGGATGCCCTTCTTCCAGGCCAAACCCCGCAGGACCGGCCAGATATTGTGGCGCGAGTATTTAGGGCCAAGCTAGAGATGATGAAATATATGCTGACCAAGAAACACATCCTAGGCGTTGTGAAGGCGTGGGTCTATGTGGTCGAGTTTCAGAAGAGGGGCCTCCCGCATGCCCATTTCCTATTGATCATGGATTCCAATTATAAGCTACTTGTGCCGGAGCAGTATGACCACCTCATATCAGCGGAGCTCCCAGACAAGGATAAGTACCCGGAGCTATACGCCATGGTCGTTAAACATATGATGCACGGCCCATGCGGTGCCCTAAAGCCAAACAACGTCTGTATGCAAGATGGGTCGTGCAAGTGTAGGTACCCACGGACGTTCAACGAGACAACCATACAAGGGAAGGACTCATACCCCATTTATCGGAGACGGAAGGACGGTCGTTCAGCGAAGGTCCGCGGTGCAACGCTCGACAATAGATGGGTTGTGCCGTACAACCCTCACCTCTTGCGGCTGTTCAACTGCCACATCAACGTGGAGGTGTGCTCCAGCATAAAGGCAGTCAAGTACCTATATAAGTACATATACAAGGGCCACGATCAGACTTCATTCAACATCGACAAGCCCGACGCTGATGGTAACATAGACGAGATAAAGAGATACGTTGACGCAAGGTGGATTACACCACCTGAATCCATGTGGAGGATATTTGGCTTCGTACTCTGAGATCCATCCGTCTGTACTACAGTTGCCGCTTCATCTACCAGATATGCAAAGAGTCACATTCAAAGAGGGAGACAACCTAAACGACGTCGCAGCCCAGGAGAACGCATCCATGCTAACAGAGTATTTTGTGGCTAACCAAACAACGAGTGGGCTAGAGGTATTCTCTATAGGGATTTTCCACAATGGTTCACATGGCAACCAGAGAAGTATTGGAGGAAAAGGAAAAGGGATCTTCACCAAGTAGGCAGAATCGTGACAGCCAATCCCGCCGAGGGGGAGCGGTACTTTCTTAGGGTGCTTCTTAACCATGTACCAGGCTCGACGTCCTTCGAAGACCTGAAAACCGTTGATGGTGTGCTATGTGATACCTTTCGTGAGGCCGCGGAGAGGAAAGGTCTAATTGAGGCCGACAACACGCTTGATGAGTGTCTTACTGAGTCGGAGCAGTTCGCCATGCCAAGCTCACTCAGGAGGCTCTTCGCAACGATCTTGGTATTCTGTGAGCCTGGCGATGTGCGCGGTCTTTGGGATCGACACCTTGAGGCGATGTCAGACGACTACCGGCGACAACACACGTGTCCAAAAGCGGTGGAGCAAATGGTGTTGCTTGATATAAGGGGCATGCTAGAATCCATGGGTAAAGACATAAAGTCGTTCCCTCTTCCAGACATAGACGAGACATATGACAACACTGGAGGCGAGGCTAGGGAGGTAATCGAGGAAACAAACATCAAGGTTGACGAGGAAGACGCTGCACTAGCAGCCTTACTAAACACCGAGCAGAGGCTTGCCTACGACGACATACTAAAGGCAGTTGATGACGACGATGGGGGCGTATTCTTCGTCGATGGTCCGGGAGGCACTGGGAAGACATACCTTTACAGGGCACTGCTCGCTACGGTTCGTGGACAGGGAAATATAGCGGTGGCCACAGCGACGTCCGGTGTCGCCGCTTCAATCATGCCGGGAGGCAGGACAGCCCACTCGAGGTTCAAGATCCCACTAAACCTTGAAGAAGGGGCATCATGCAACTTCACTAAGCAGAGTGGGACTGCCAAGCTCCTGAGGATGGCTAAACTCATACTATGGGACGAGGCAACCATGACGAAACGACAGGCAGTTGAAGCATTGGACAGAAGCATGCGCGACATCATGGGCCGCCAAGACCGACCTTTTGGGGGCAAGACTGTCGTGTTCGGTGGGGACTTTAGGCAGGTGCTTCCGGTAGTAAGGAAAGGGTCACGGGTCAGATAATCGACGCGAGCCTGCGGAGTTCGAAACTATGGAAGGGTATGCGCCAACTAAGGCTCGTAAGGAACATGAGGGCGCAAAACGACCAGTGGTTCGCTGATTACTTGCTGAGGATAGGTAACGGCACCGAGGAAGGAAACATCCAGCTTCCGGAAGATATATGTGTGTCGTCTACGGGAGACGCGACTGACATAGAGAAGCTGATCGACCATGTGTTTCCTGCCCTAGACCAAAACATGGACAATACAAATTACATGACTTGTCGAGCGATCCTCTCCACAAAGAACGACAACGTCGATGGAATAAACATCCGCATGATTGAGCGTTTTCAGGGAGAGGAGATGATCTACCATAGCTTTGATACTGCGGACATAGTGTTGCATAAAAAGATCCGCATGCTCAAAAATCGGCCCATCAATCCAATCACGCCCCTTGTATCTCGAAGGCTGACATAGTGTTGCATAAAAAGATATATGTGGAAATTCTGGCATGCCGAGGTATCAGCTTATTCGTTTTTTCCTATGCATCTTGCGGTGCTCCCTTCTCTAGCTTGATGTTCTAAAATATATTCAATAAACAATTTTGAATGTTGCATAGATTGTTTACATAATATGTAACCGGTAGCACCACTGTGCAGACAGGCTGACAATTTCCTTCACGGCCATCAATTTCATCAACAATCCTAGTTTGTAGAAGATTGGTAAGAATTTCAATCTTGTTGTCCTCATAGTCACTATATAAGAGTTCATGTTGTGGACGAGGTTGTCCAAGAAGACTACTCCAAAGCATTTGGATCGATATTTGGTCACAACTGAGCTATGATCATGTCACGATGCAGATACTTCTAGTTTTTGTTTTTATTTTTATTTGTTATATGTGGTTATATTTTGATTTTGAACTTCCTTTTAGTTTATGTTTTTGTGTGTATATTTTTGCTCACTGAAATATAATTGTGAGTTCGAGCAAATCTGGGTAAACGTAAACAAGTTTAGACATAAATTTATACTAAAAATATCTTGAGCAATCCCTGATGCAGATGAAATAACAAAGGAAAATAAAATTTAGTGGCGACAATCTCAGCACTATACGGTATAAATAGAAAACAAGCAAAAAAATGTGTATACCAAAACTGCCCAACAATATGTCAGTCACCACCATGATGCCTATGGATTTTAAGTGTGGTAAGGCAGAGCTGTTTAGCACATTGACATTGTCTTCGAGGTAAACTTTTACTCCCAATTTATACAAAAAATATAGTCGTGGAAATATTTATGTAAAACTATGTTGTTGATTCGAGTAAAGAAAACCCTACATTATAACTATGTTGTTGAGACTTTTTTTTGCAAATATCTCAGCACATACAAAATATGGGATTTAATTGTGCAGATGTTTCAAGAGTCGCCCACGGGGCGCGCTATGCTAGCTCTCACATACACCAGCGCCGCGCGCGGCACCCAACATTCACGGGCCTGGCACCGGCCGGGCCGATGACCTTCCAGTTCTTTCTCTTGCGCAGGCCAGGCGGTTTCCAGCTCCCGATCACGGCCTGCGAGCCCGTCGGCGGCCCTATTCATGCTCCGGCCTGGGAGAGTGAGGTTCCACTCAAAAAAAAAAAGTGGGAGAGAGAGGTCTGACTTCTAAGGAATCTTAACCGGAAGAGAGAACAAAGCCTCGTTGATGCCGATGCAAAGGGTCACCTGTCGACGTGGTCTCCGCGTCAGGTGTTTGTTTCCGTCGATCAGGTTAACTTTCTGTTTCTGAAAAAGCCAATGTTATTAACTATCAGCCTCGTTTAGCAGATGAAGTGCGCACCGCACGAAGAAAGCGACAGTAGGACGCTGGCACACTGCGCCATCTGGCCTGGACACATCTGCAGATGCGGTTAAACTCATTTTGTCTCACTGCCTTTCGGTTATTAAGGATGGCAAGCAACCAAAGCATGCATTACTCGTGCCGTAAGATCATCATCGGCCGGTCGAACCGGGGTCTTCGGTTCTGCAGCCTGGGGATAGAGAGGCCGTCTTCAGATGAACGGCGGAGGACCTCTCCAGTGTTTGAGTTTCAGTTACTTCACTGCTGTGCTTAATTGCTTTAAAGCACAAAAGAACAACGATATGCTCGCCGATCGATGGAGTCGACCCGGGCCGCTCATCTGCGAACGCTCCCACGTCGTCAGGAACGGAGGTGGGCGAATGCATCTGCATGCAGATATGGCCTGCACATTGGCACACTGCGTGATCTGGCCTGCAGATGTTGTCAAACGCATTTTGTCGCTCTGCCTTTCAGTTTTGAAGATGGCAAGCAAGAGCATGACTTCAGTTCCTGATGCATTCGCATTCGCAGCCTGGGGATGGTGAGGCCGTGTTTCACACGAACGGGGTCCAGCGGAGGGCTCTCGATCTCCAGTGACTCGGTTTCAGTTACTGCAGAAAAGAACGAAGTTACACGCCTGTCGGTCGCCGCTCGTCTGCCAACGCTCCCGGGTTGCCAGAAAATGGAAGTAACCGACGGCGGGCCGGCGTCACTGCAGATACAACAGCTAGCGAGCGCGCTCTAGTCTTTAAACGCCGTCGCGCGCTCGGCGTATTGCTGATGCGTTTTACAACATTTTCATTTTTATTTTATTTTTTGTAAGGAAGGAGAACGGCGTGACATTGTTGTGTAGATGAGCCAAACCATCACTTCCAACAACCAACTACTCAAAACAATCAGTTAAAAAAAACTCAGGACAATCAGTTAAAAACATAAAACTCAAGACCATGTAGGTAAAAATCTTAGTGGTCGTCAAACTCAAGAACCTTTTTTATGAAAAATTGGAGAAGGTTTAACTGATAAAAATCCTTAAACGTCCTACATTTTTTATTGGATGAAGCACAATATGTTGAGAATTTTGCAGACATTTGAAGACATCCAGAAGAATCACTGTTAGTTTCGCTAATATTTCAACGATTTAAAGAAGTCTCGCTGCACGGGCACGCCACACTCCCACATCCTCAAGCCGCGTACCCAACACGCACGGCCCCGGCCCTGTCCTAATCGGGGAAAGTATCTCGTGAAAACCAATTTACAATTATATTGAACTTCATCGAAATCATGTTTACAAGTTTTAATGTTTTTGCAAAAGATGTGGTATATTCGAAAAATGACGTTCTATAAACATATGAAGTTTTAACTGCCATTTGAGAGGTAAGAAAAAACAAATCATTCATGAATACTGATGTACTATATGTCACCATTCGACACTGAATTTGGTTTATTCATACGTCGTAAATGAATTTGATTTTGAAGTTGACATTTCACATTTCTGAAGAACTTCATTATCTAACCCAATGCATTTCTTTCGAGAAATTTCAAGGCTTTAAATATGTTTTTTTTTACTTAATTTTGACCGGTTTTAACATAGTTGCCACCAGATATTTTCTCGCCAAGTTGATCCCCTTCCAGTTTTCCGGCGAAGTCACCGTCACGCCGTGTGCAGGACTCTTCCGCGCCGTTGCTGCCGGTGCAAGCGTTACCTGTCCAAGTGTCCTCATGGAGTCATGGTCTCCACGTCAGGTGTTCGTCTCCGACGATGAGGTCTAGACGGCGACAAGGCACGCGCGTACTCTGCTTTCTGAAGCTCTGAAAGCGGTTAACCATAGTTTCTGAAGCGATACACTGCTGAAAACCGATATCTAAATTGTACATGCGACCCAAGCGGCCAAGCGGGGGGCCGGCCGCGCCGCGCATGTCCAAGATTGCAAGCGCAACCACTGCTGCTCTCTGGAACTGGAAGCTACGCATTGCGACAGCAGTGCACTGACACTGCGTGATGTGGCCTGGACACATCTGCAGGTGCGGTCAAACGCAATTTGTCTCACCAACTTTCAGTTAAGGGGTGGCTAGCCAAAGCATGACTCTTGCCGTGAGATCATCATCGGCCGATCGAGCACGAGGTCACATGAAGCCGCGAGCGGGCACCTGGATCCAGCGGTGAGCTCTCCAGCGTGTTTCAGCTTCAGTTACTACTTCCTTGCTGTGCTGGCGCTTTACTGCACAAGAGAACAATGTTGATCGCCGTCGATGGAGCCTGCTCCGGTCGCCGCTCGTTTGCCAACGCTCCCGCGACGCCAGGAAACGGAAGTAACCGACGGCGAGGGGCCGGCGCCGGCCGGACGCCGAGATCCGGCGGGGACAGTAGCCAAGCGCGCGTTGCTCCTGACCGACCGACGCGGCGGTGGCGTCACTGCAGATACAGATAGCCAGCGAGCGCGCTGTACCACACCTTAAACCCCGTCGCGACAGAAACCGGTGATGCGTTTTCCTTTTGTAAGGAAGTGAGATAAGAGTGCCATTATGCGAGACGTGCCAAATCACCTCTTCCACAACCGAACAGCACAAACGGCGTCTACCACCTATGGTTTTCTTTTTTTTTCGTTATGATGAAGTAACCATGTCATTCCACTAATGTAAAACGAGATTACAAAAATCAAGACGTCGTGTGGAGAAATTGTCCTGAAATTTTGTACACCCTCCGTTCGGAAAAGGATGTCTTAGATATATCTAGATTTGGATGTATGTGTACACTAAAACATGTCCACATACATCCAAATCGTGTACACATACATCCAAATCTAGATATATCTAATACATCCTTTTCTGAACGGAGAGACTAGAAAGAAGACCATACAAAGAAAATAGCAGCGGAGACATTAGAGCAAGTACAATAGGTGTAATCAGGCTACAAGAATTAAAATAACATATTTTTTTTAGTTAGATGAGAAAGAATAGAGGTGGGATGTAAATTAAGGGTCGGCTCTAACACGTGTTCCTATACACTCTGTGAGAGCTATACATGTTGACTATAAATGACATGCCAATATGTTATGCCCAACACTTGACTCTGCTATTAGATTTGCTCTTAGAGTTCCCTATACACACCGAAACTATTGGCCATCTCTAGCCATTAGCAGCATTGAGACACTCGCTCGAAGAAAAAATAAAGGGCTCAGTCATCGCAAGAATCGGGAAAACACCTTTGCCATGACGACCTTTTGAACTTAAGACTAGGCATGCCATTCACACCGAGACACATAACGACGTGATATGTCGGCTAGGGATCTTCTTGTGCCTTCTCGGCGCCAGATCCATCGCCTCCCGTCGACGTCTTCGAGAGAAGTCGCCTGATCCGCCACCCACGGACCACCTTCATAATTTCAGGGTCACCATCTACAACTGCAGATCTATGCCGCCACCACAGCCACCGAAGAGCTCTTTGTCTAATCTTCCCCGCTCTTCAATGGCGCCGGAGACAACACCACAACAATGGGGAGTACAGACACCTCTCATGGACCCGTTGCTGCCACCATCTCTTTGAAGCTACCCATAGACCCCAACATTACCAATAAAAAGGACAGACGAGCACATAGTGCAACCAACTCCGAGACATTGTTGTGAAGCACGTCGTTGGTGTAGCGCTGGAGTTAAGTCTAGATTTATTCGCCGAGAAACCTCTCCCACCACAATAGGGGCATGCCTCTACATACTGGCCCTAACCCTAACTACCAAGCTAGACTAGAGGAATGAGGTTCCTCTTCCCTCCTGCCTCCAGAACGGCAAGTGGATGGAGAGGGGACAACAAGCTCTTTGGCGGAGATCACGGGAGAGAGGGTGATAAAAGGGGCGTAAATAAAGCAGATACATATTAATAATGGGAGTATTGCTAACTGCTTACAATGTAGGACTATTACATGGGTCTCGAGATTGCTAAGCTAAGGAGAAATGAACCATTGAATCAGGTCCTAAAACTCTCTGCTGCCCAAAAACTCGACCTGGCGGGAAATATGGGTCACACAAGTATTTTCAGAACTAGGCATACAAGTTATTGCTCCATGTCACTTTCTAGGCGGCATAGTAATTGTCTCTAACACTCTCTCTGTTCATAATTACCCTTATGGGTTTTGTCAAAATTAAACTTTTATAAGGTTTGCCAAAGATATAGAAAAATATCGACATCTACAGTACTAGATGCATATAATACAAAATATGTTTTAGGATTATTTTAATAACATTTATGTAATGTTGTACTCCCTCCGTTCCTAAATATAAGATATTTTAGCATTTTTCCACATTCACATGTATCCACATGTATCTAGACACATTTTAGTGCGTATGTTCACTCATCTTAGTCCGCATCTAGACAACATGTGAAAAACCTAAAACATCTTATATTTAGGAACGGAGGGAGTAGATGTTTATTTTTTAATATATGCTTAGTCAAAATTATAAATTTTAACTTTGACTAAACCCAGAATGTAGGGTATTAATGGACAAATGGTATGTGATTTTGGCAACATACAAAAAGTTATAGTTCTTTTCTTCATACCAGAAGTCTTAAAAATATGTACAACAATAACCAACCTTGGAAGGACAAAACCCTAAATCAGATACACCTCACCGTTCCCGCCGTACACTCACAACTTGCACCCACACATTTCCACCCTAATAACTTGAGAACTACTGTAAAATACACTCCATTCGTATTTTGCTTCTTGCCAAGATGGAGTTGAAAAGTTGTTCCTGCTTATGATACGGATGAACGAGTTGAGAAATTTATGTGGATAAGTGTTTGATCAATTATATCATAGTTTAGAATTTGAATCCAAAATGTTCCAACATAAGATATATTGATTGCGTTGTGTATTGGAGCTATACCATATATTTTCCAACCTAAGTTTGAGCTAATGTTTTAAAAAACAACAAAAATGTTTATGATGTAAAAAATATACAATAAATCCCGTAAAAATTCAAATGATTTCATTCAAAAATTAAGTTATAAGTAAAACACATTGGTACGCCTATGGAATAGTAGTACACAAGATTGCCTTTCGATAACAACCTCTTGAGAGACTTTCTCTATCAATTGGGTCTTTAATTGTGAAATTCCTTTAGTATAAACTTAATTTACTTACATGGATTGGATTGGCACGAGGTACATCAATTTGGTATGTTTCATACACATAATATTCCGTCCCTATCTCATGTGCTATAATCAGGGAATCACATCCACCCTTATAAATCACAATGAAATAATTTGAAGCGTAGTGTTTAAAATAAAAAATATCTCGGATAAATCATCCCTAAAAAGCTAAGGAAAATTACATTCTAAGTTAATATCCAGAACAAGGTTTTGGATTTCTATTATCGACCAATGGGTTGATTAGTGATTTAATAAAACTAGCAAAGAAGAAGTATGTGTCTATCTGTATACTTGAGTGTACAATATATGGACATGAGTATTAATGAAATCTAAATACCTCTATAATACTCCTTGATTGTTTCACTAAACCTATGTAGATATCCTCAGACTGAACTCTAAACTTGGAGAACATGGGAAGTGTGGAGAGAAATGACAATTCTATAAAAATGGAAATGTCTGCGAAATTTGCCCCACTACGCCCAGCGAAGCAATATCAAGAATTAGGTGTTTTTTTGTATATATGCCAGCTATTTTCTATAAACGATGACATTGTTAAATAAATCCTTTCTTTGTTATACCCAACCATGGTTGATTGATTGTTAGGTCCATTCATATTTAAGGGCCCACATATCAGGGAGTGAGTCGAAGAAAAATTAGTCACAAACTACGCTTCATATTTTTATCCAGTCAGACGAAGTGCGTTAGGTGAATGCTTTAAATACCAGTTTCCGTGGTTCTACCTTCAAACACTCCCCATTTTCTCTTCAGATCCACATTATACACCTCGGAGTAAGGCTTAGATTGAGATCTATACTCTCGAGGTCTGCCTCATTATCCATTTGTAGCACCGATACCGCTATTCCCGCGAGATCTGATATTTGTACCACTACATGATCCTTCTCAAACCATCACCCTTCAGTTTATGCCTCGTGATCCACTTAAAATCATCGCTACCGCAGTTGAGGTAAGATCTATACTTCATCCTATTTCCTGATCCACCTCAAAGCGCCATGCATGAGATCTGTATTTATATTTTCTGTCTTGATCTTTCTCAAAGCGCCAGTTCTAGTGAGATCTATCCCAAAGTGTTGTTCCGATGAGGTCTATAATTTGAATATGTGTCGTGACCTATATCAAAACATCACTTTTTTGTGAGATCTACAATTTGATAAACACATCCCCCTTTCGCTTCAAGATCTATATACTTGGAGATCATCCGGAAAGCATCGTCGCGGGTGTTTAGGTAAGATCTATATTCTATCCTATTTCACGATCTATCTCGAAGAATGTCCGTGAGATCTACAATTTGCCTATGTAGCATCATCACTGTCTCAAAGCATCTCTTCTGGTGAGATCTATAATACCTTCCCCTGTCTCAAAGCATCGCTTCTCGTGACATCACTTTTTGTGAGATCTATAATCTGATAAATACCTCCCCCTTTCGCTTCAAGATCTATATACTCTGCCTGGTGATCACCCGGAAAGCACCGTTGCGGGTGTTTAGGTACGATCTATACTCTAACTATTTCACGATCTACCTCAAAGAATGGCCCGTGAGATGTATAATTTGACTATGTGCCATCTCTCTGTCTCTAAGCATCGCTTCTGGTGAGATCTATAATACCTTCCCCTATCTCGAACCATCGCTTCCGGCGAGATCACTTTTTTGAGATCTATAATCTGATAAATACCTTCCACTTTCGCTTCAAAATCTATATACTCTGTTTGGTGATCATCCGGAAAGCATCATAGGGGGAGTTCAGGTAAGATCTATACTTTATCCTATTTCCCGATCTACTTCAAAGAATGGCCCATGAGATCTATAATTTGGTGCCATCTTTGTCTCAAAGCATTGCTTCTGGTGAGATCTATAACACTTGTGTCATGATTTGTGTCAGAACAATGTTGTCGACTAAGATCTATACTTCTGTTATGTGTGATAATCTATCCAAAGCCTCGCTTCTGGCGAGATCGATACACTGAGCAATATTCGTGTTTTTACTTCAAGATCTGTAGAACCCCCCCCCCCCCCCCCCCTCTCTTGACCGTAAAGCATTATTACGGTGTTTTGGTAAGATCTAGACTTCATTTTGTTTTACAATTTACCTCAAAGCATGGCTTATGCGATATATACTTTGATTCCATGTCATGACATGTCTCAAAGCATTGCTTCCAATGACATCTATAATACTTTGTCTTATAGTATCAAACATTGTTTCTAGCGAGATCTATACGTCATCCATGTCATTATCTATCTAAAAGCATCACTTCTACCGAGATTTATATTTTGAACAAGACATGTACTTTTACTTCAATATTTGTAGATCTCGAAGTATGTGGCTATCGAATTAGTTTTTACCTATGATCCCTTCTATATTTATGTACTCCTTGAAATATTAATAATCCATATTATACTTCTCCAGATCCACCTGAGATCTGTTATTCATATTTTTCTCAAAAAGCCTATCCTTGATTTAGTAAAAATTCTTGAGCTATTGATTTTTGTTTCAACATGTTGTCATACTTCTTTCGATATCTCCAGATTTATCTTGTGACTATTCTTTTTATTTTTTATCCACCATACTCCAATAACTTACTTATTTAAAGATCTACAAATAAAACCCATACACATTTCATCACTTTAATCAAAATCTCATATTGTTGCCCATCACGAGTTATATACGAAATCCCACTTTTGATCAGGTTGGACTATGTTTTCAAGATTTGTATATCGAATTTGTAAAAAAAATACCAAACTCCATCTTCACGATTTGCCGTGAGTTCTTGTCATATTTCCACTGTTTGATTTAGCATGATTCAGTCCAACTTCTTCCATGATCTATAGAATCGGCTCATATATGCTTTCTCCTTTTAAGGTGATTTTCTTGACAGTCCAATAAGATTAATTACATCTACCATTCAAATATTTAAAATATCTCTTATCCATCCTTATAAATTATCTCGTAGTTTTCTTTGTTTCTTAATAGGGACTAAGGTTTGCGGATTTGTTTTTGCAAAATACTTATGTTTATTGATACAAATATTTTGTCAAATGTTAGGACATATTCGAGCAAATGGAAGAATGCTTACCCTTTGCAGAGAGAGGTTCCAACAAGGAAAGATGACATATTTTCATTTATGGTCAATGTTCATGTCGACGAAGAATAAATGATGCGGTTAACCTCGAAAGGAAAGGATCGTCAGATAGGTTCTTTCCATCTTATATTTTACCATCATCACTATTTACTTTTATTGATATATCTTATTTACGTTTAAAATTTGTTAATAGTATGCTTCAAATATAAATTGTAGAATATCTCCCTAACGACTAACAAATCTGTAAAGTGGTGTGTATCATGTTTAATACTTTCACTAATCTAATACTTGATGTTGGATTTGATGCATAAAATCATTGGCCTTCCAAGATAGAAATGGAAGATAGTAAAATAGACAACACATTCTAGTTTGCTTGACCCTCTCAAATAGGTTATTTTATGCTTTGGTCTATTTATTTAAAACAACGTTCTTTTTGAAAAATTACCGGCGGTGACCAATTTTGCAAAAGTCACGAATACAAGGGTGGGCATAATCAAGACGTTTCTTAGTTTTCTTGAAATGATGACTGACCTTTGGCATCTGAATTGATTGGTGCATCAACATTGCATATTTTAAAAGTCATTTAATTGCCACAAAGTCATCATTCTTCCAAGCTATTTGTTGCGACTTTGCAAGAGGCAAAAGTGTTCTGTTATGACATATTTAGTAATTCACGTTTGCACACATATAGCGCAATTACTCATTCCAAGCTACCGTTTACACTTTGCACGAGGCAAAATCGTTTCCTTGTGCCGTATTCAGTAATTCACGTTTGCACACATATAGTCCAATAACCCATTAAAGTCTCGCGGAAAAGTACTAATGTCATTTTGGTATATTCTCTATATTGCATATCGGCTCTATATTATGACACAAACTTATCTATTTGGTGGGAATATCCGACAAAACAAAATTCGTTAGTAAAGTGGCAAACTATTTTGGAAAAATAAGAGGCATCTTATTCTTTTGGTGGAACTAAAATTGTTGGTATCTCTTAAAGCTAGTTTTGCATAAAATGAACTCTGTAGACATTTGTGTGGATCTAGTCGAGCGCTTTCTGTATTTTTATCTTATTCTTCATTATGTCACGAAATGCTTCCTTGTAGTACCATACCAGACTTGCTTGACACATTCCTAACTGAAAAGGGTGATCCTTTTGTAGCTTACAAAGCCAAGCTTGCAGCACGTCACCATCAAAAACCTTTTCATGAGGGCACACGAGATACCCCAAATATACACTATCACTTTTAGTGAAGTGAAAGGCATTTCCTTTTGTATGTAAACAAATTGTCACTAGTATATAATGTCGTAACAGTAGTACTAGCATTGAAAATGTGATATCATTGGGACATGTATGGACCTACTACAAGAGGAGGATTTCAATCATGCATTACTTCTTTATTATTAAGACATGCTACACTTTTGCTCTTGGTTGCTTCCACACTAGCATCCCAACGTAGTATGAACATGCATGCAGCATGGTTCTTTTTGTGTATCAAAACCTATGGTTAATCATGTGATTGACAAAACTATAATAGTTTTCTTCTTAAAAACAGCAATATTTTTTCTATGACTCGGCATCTAAAAATTGATGGAACAAATATTGTGTAGATTAGTTACACGAGAACCTTAATTTACAAGGAGTTTACTAGCTTTACCGATGATACTGAAACCTGAATGGCTACAGCCCGTGCACATGCCAGGCTAGGGTAGGTCATACTTGTGACTAACACAAAAACACAAGGGTGTTTGTGCACACCTGACCAGCTTCATTTTTTTCTGTGGTACGCTTGGTTCTGCATAAACTTTGTCCTGCGTTTGATCAACTCAGAATTCAACAATCCTTATTAAAAGATGTAATCCAGCTAATGTTTCCGATGTCATGCTTATCCTAGTAATATTTTCAAGCTAAGATTGCACAGCACGATGCACCCCTTTTCTCCAATTCAGGAATGATAACCATATTTGTGATCTCACTTATATACGTACGGAGTAGAAGTGAACGACTCCATATCCATTTCAATATGTGATCTCGATAGCATTTTAGCACAAAACATTCACAACGGCTACAACCATTAAGGATGTTTTATGTTTGCCTATCTGGGACGAAGTATATACCATATATATACATAATATAGTCTTTTTTTGAGAAAAAATATAGGAGCATCTTTCCTTGTGCGTCGACCATGGGATCCAGAGCCAACGGCCAGGATGAAGCTCTCATCCATCCATCCACACACCGCCCATCGCCACGTCACGCCTTAACGGGTCACGTGACCTCAGGGGGCCAGTCGTGCGGCTGCCCACGGAGAAACCTCAGCGGCCCAAACCCCCCACTGAATTCCTAGCTAATTCCGGGATACTGCCACTGATCAGGACTATGCCCTAGCCCTGCGGGCGCACGGGCGGAGGGTGGCAGAGTCGATGAGGTTCGAGCTGGATACGGAGGGCAATGTGGGAAGAAGGGAATGACGGATAAAGGGTCTGCAGTTCACTCTCGGTTCTCTCTGCTGCGAATCGGCGGCTCTCGCTCCCTTCGCTGTCAGATTTTCCCCAAAGAGCCCCTCTTTTCCCGTGCGGTTTCTTGCGACTCTGTGTTCTGTTCTGTTCCTCGCTATAAAAATGCTCGATCTGTAGAGCCTGGCAGCCAGGTGCAGGCAGGCAGAAAGAGCTAGAGCTCCTTGTGCCAGCGATCGGAGAGACAGCAGCAGGAAGGAGAAGGAGAACTCGAAGGATTCGATGCGGAGCTCCGCTGAGGCCGTCGCGGTTGCGAGGGACGTGGCGTCGTCCAGCCCGTCCAAGAACACCTCCGCATTGGACATGAACATGATGAGGTACCCGCGAGAAATCTCCCCCAATCCTTTCCTCTAGCCGATGAGATTTTGCTGTATGCTCTTGGTGTTCCGCTTCGTTCGTGCGGAGATTAACAAGTCTCGATTTTGTTTTCGGTTAGCCCGATTTTGTTCCGCTTTGTGCCGGCGATTCGAGCGAAATTGATCCCTTTCTTTGCTTGCTCACCGGCGGTCCATGCGTCTTGTTTGTTTTACTGGTTCGTGACGTCGTGGATTGATCTGTGTTCTGTGTTTGTTGTTGTTTGCGTCTCTTTGGTGTCGCTGCTCGATTTTACCAATCTTTGCGGGCTCGGTTGTTCGGCTGTGTCAAATTCCTGGCTTTTGCCCCCATTCGATGGCTGTTTTGACCGCTATTCTCAGTTCCCTGTCGATTCTGCAGTTCTTGATTGGTTTGTCTATGCGGAGACGAAAGATTCAGTCCTCCGTTTCGAAAAAAAGAAGGAAAGATTCAGTCTTTGCCTGATTGTTCCGTGCCTCTCGAACAGATCTTCGAACGCTTGTCAGCCTTCCAATTTAGCAGCTCTCGAATAGATTATTTGTTTACTGATTTTGGTTCAGAATTCTCGCGAATACGGGGAAGCTTTTGCTGTTCGTTTCGTGCTGTATCCCAAATGTTCGACCTTTGTTTCTGGTGCGATCCAATCGCTCGCTAACTATCGTCTCTCGATTGTTTTGGTTTTGTTTTCCGTGCAGGTACCAGAGGATCAGCCCGGATTGCCTCCCACTCGCCAATGGCAGCAGCGGCAGCGGCAGCACCGCGAGCCGGAAGCCGCCGGCGCAGGAGCCCAGATCGAGCACGGACGTCCACGACGCCGCCACGGCTGACACCTCGCGCCTCGCGTCCTACCTCGCCGCCGCCTCTCTCGAGCCGCACAAGCCGCGCGCTCGCGGTCTGCTGCCTACTCCGGTGTCCTCCTCCGCATCAGCCGTCGTGATCCGCAGCCCGGCGCGCGACCACGGCCACCAGCAATCCGGCTTCGCCGACTACGCCACCCAGAACCCCAACCCCACCGGCGGCAGCAGCAGCGCCGCGCCGGACGGCTCCGTGCGGCTCCAGTGGGGCCACAACAAGCGCTCCCGCGGCCGCCGCGACACCCCGGCGCCGCCGCCGTCCCCTGCTCCCGCTCCCACGCCCCCGCCGGAGACCCCTGCCCAGGCGCGCCGCCGCGCCTCCATCAAGATCCAGCTGCAGCGCCGCAACGCCGCTGCGTCGGCGTCCGCGCCTGCCCCAGCGGAGAAGCTGATGCCGCCGCCCAGCGCCCGCGGCGGGCCCATCATACGCGCCGCCTCGTCCCTCCCGCCCCGCACTGCCGCCGTCGCCGCCGCAGACGCGCTCCACGGCCGCGTCTCCGTCGCGCTCTCTCACCACAGGTACGTGTCCGTTCGGTTCGGGTCGGTGTCCGGTCTAGTTTGTTTAGTGGGTTCGGGTCAGGTCCGGTCATGTAGAGCTGTCACGGCCCTCGCCATCTTTGGAAACCGAAGGCGCGTTTCGTTAGCTGACAAGATACCTCCGCTCACATCACACACCTTTCTGTCCTCATCTTTATTGAGCAGGTTTTGTTTCCACCCTATTCGATTTCGTCGTATATTAGGCATCTCTAATGACACTCAAGATGCCAAGATTATCTTTTGCTACTATCTTGCATTTACAAGGTCATTTGTGGCAATATACGATGCATATCTATCCACTAACTTTTCATCACACACTTCCAAAATCTGCCCCTTAACTTTCCGTATATCCGGTACTCCATTAATGGTTCTCATTCATTCAATGGTGTGAGTACGTGATGAAGGAACAGATGTGGAGATAGATAGCACCGCTAATTTTTATTTAGTACTAGTAGGATTTGATGTGAGACAGCGTATAAGTAGAGGATAGATACGTATTCATACAGCCACTGTCCCCCTCACAAATCTCTTTGTTTATGCGCCGGTCTTCGGCATATCCATTCATCCTCCTTCGGTAGTAGCTTCCTCTGCCGCCGCCGGTGCCGCGTCCACCGTCCGTCGTAGTATTCTTCCGGCGTGCCGCTAAACACTGTTCAGTTGCTACTGACCCCACCGAGGCTTTAACCCCAACCACCGAGCCGCGTCGACCGATCGATCGGAGACAAACTTTTTGATAGTTCTTGTAGCGTCGCTCTCAAGTTTTCTGGCTGACGCGATGATGGTGATGATCAGATCCGCGGAGGAGCCGCGCGCTGCCGGCGCAGAGCCGCATCCGTCGCCGGCGAAGCAGCAGCAGCACAGTAGGCCGCATCGCCAGGCGTCGGAGAAGGAGAAAGGGAAGGCGCCGGCGATCCCTGAACCGCCGCTGCCGAGGCAGCAGCCGGCGGCTGAGGTGCAGAAGCTGGCGGCGCGGCCGGAGGTGCCGCGGATCTTCACGACGCTGTCGCGCCGGGAGAAGGAGGAGGACTTCCTGGCCATGAAGGGCGCCAAGCTGCCGCAGCGCCCCAAGAAGCGGCCCAAGGCCGTCGAGAAGGCCGTCAGCGTATGGCACTACCACCATTTTCTTTCATTAGGAGTTGTAGATGATCTCACTATCTCAGTAACCTTGTGTTTGTGCGTGCAGACGATCTATCCAGGCCAGTGGCTGTCGGACGTGTCGAGGAGCAGATACATGGTGCGGAGAAGAAGTCCAAGAAGGTATTCTACCTGCCATTCTGAGCTGATTTTTTTTTAACCTGCGTTCTGAACTGACTTTAAACTGCACTTAAATATGCGACTAGTTCTGATGATTTGATACATACTCAGATTCACCTGTGGTGATGTAATAATAATGTCATAGATTCGCCTGGTAGGAATTTTTTTTTTTTGAAATTTCGCCTGGTAGGAATTAGTTAGGAATTACAGTAGAATCTAAAACTTTGGGGGAGAAAAGAAAAGAAGTCGCCGGCTTTTCCTTTTTTCGCGGCCGATGTCACGTGGGGCCCGGCCCATCGATGGCTATGCTTCGTGATTGCCGACGCGCAGTGGCCGCGGGTGGCCCACGTGCTGTCTCCTTGGCCAGGTGTTCTTACATGCGGGCCCGGGGAGGTCGTCTTGTATCGCCTTTGATGCTGAAAGCGCACGCCGATGTGGGTTGTGATGGATAATGGTACACTCTAGTAGCTTTCGACGCTGCATGTGGGCCGTGGGTAGCGTGGGCCCGCGTGGAGAGGGTTTGACGTCAATCGCTGACGTGTGGGGTTCGACGCTGGGAGTGGGACACGGGTATGGACTGACTATAGTTTGATCTATGTTGGTGGATACGTGGGCCCGGCATGGATAATCAGGTAGGCCTCTCCTGTCTCTGTCTACACTACAGCCACACTAGCTCGACTCACTGCCATGTGGGCCCAGGTGTCCCTTTTTAAAATGCTTGGAGCCAATTCCTGCATTGGCATGCTGCAGTACCACTCAATCTCATAATAAATAAATGAAATAAAGTTTAGAACACTACCACTACAAGCGAACCTGTGTAGAATATATAGAATGTGGGTCCTGTCTGATGTTTTTCTGGTGGGACAACTTGGGTGAGGCGTCGTGGATAGAGCTTGGAATCGTAGCCGTCAGTAAAGGAACAAGAGATGCTTGACCTTAAGATTGGCTTGCCCATCATTTGACTTGTTGCATGTTTCGCTTTCAAGTTTTATTATTATTCCTTTCTCTGGCTGTGGCTGTGCATTACTTTCAGCAAGCACTCACCTGACGGCGAAGAGGATTTCTCACCTTAAGCTTTTGTGTCACTGCAGCAGAAGCGCGGCGGCGGCCTCAAGGCCATGGACAGCGACTCTGACTGAGCTCGAAGGAGGGCTCTGGCGCGGAGACTCCGATGATGGCGCGGCGGGAGAAGCATTTTGGAATCGCCGGTGCGGAGAAGCGCTAGCAGCAACAACAGCAGGAGGAGTAGAAACAGAGGTCGGAGATGTCGGTCGGTCGATCGGTGGACATTCCATTCCATTTAGTTGGAAACAGAAACCAGAAAACAAAAAAACTCTAGTGCTCGTGTTATTCATTCGCCTTCCATTTTGTATATCTTGGGGGTGAATGGGTGGCCGGCTTTTTTTTCGTTTTAGCTTTTGGCTCCATTAGGTGACAAACAGTCCGGTGGTTTACATGGTCGGTGCCCGCCATTGCCGCCCCTTGGTGGTGGTGGGTTGTGCATAGCCATGGAACCTCCAGTCCGGAGAAGAAGATAAAGAAGAAACATTAGCTTTTCGCTCAGTTTTTTGCGTTTTGCTTGATTCTTCTTCTTTAAGTTAGACTTTGCGTGACTCATTTATGCTTTAGACATGCCGCCAATTGCCATGTCTCTCTGATCTCTGTTTTGCAGGTACTGTTTGCTTTGCTTGGGCAGAGCTGCACAAAGCACTTACTGGCTTGCTGCTTTATCTTAGCAGGCAGGATACGGTCCATGATGGTTGGCATATGGACACCAGTAAAAATCTAAGTAATTTACTGCTGCTACTCGTTGTTGTTCGGTGTGGACGAAAATCTCAGGAACATGGGCTACCTCATTCTTTTCTGGTGGTCACGGCGGAAAGGATGTAAATAGGAGAAAAGAGGTAACACCAACAACTCATCTTGTACACTGGTGACAAACAAAGTCTCAAGATCTTATCTGGATTATGTCTCGGGGTTTAAGTTGAACTACATAGATATACACCTGTAGAAAAAAAATATATTGTGCATCAACACTTCCACATTATTTTACTCGATTGCAATTGACAGCCCTCTCATTCGAGTTTTAAACACACCCATTTTTTTTTTAGAAACGGGGGGCAAAACTTTGCAAGAAAGCAAGTTTTGTGACCGCCCAGAATACAACGCGACTACTCTCGCGGCATCAAATTGCCCAAACATTTGGCACCCGCAAGGACCCACAGACAGGCCTCATTCTTAACTTTGTCTAAGAGGACTAACGAGGGCGCGCTCTTGTTGTGAAACACCCTAGCGTTGCGCTCGTTCCACACCTCCCAAGTGACGAGCAAGGTGAGAGAGGCGACGGCCTTGCGGTGCGGAGTAACGTTGGTCATTGCAAGCCACCACTCGTTAAAGCTGAGGTTTGACCAATCTCCGGTGTTGACGTTGTGAAGACCTAGCCAACCTTTAATGAGATCCTAGATTCTTCTCGTGAAGCGGCAATGAACCAGCAGGTGAACAAGAGACTTAGTCGTTTGCTTGCAAAAAGGGCAAAGCCCGCAGTTTGGCCACCCTCTCTTGGCAAGGCGGTCCGCAGTCCAAACCCTGTTTTGATCTGCAAGCCAAGCAAAGAACTTCGTCTTAGGCGGAGCCCAGGGCCTCCAGACCGACTTTTCCATGGAGGATGAAATGGAACCCATGAATTGCATATTGTAAGCCGACTTCGCCGAATACTCACCATTCGCCGTGAGTTTCCAACGGATTTCGTCGCCAACATCATTATTTAACTGGACGTTTGTGGTAAGGCTCCAAAGATCCACAAACTGTGAGAAGTGGGCCGTGGTGAAGTTATCATCAAGGCGCACCTTGTTCACCCAATCAGCCCCCAACATAGCCTTCTGGACGGAGCAGTTCTTCACATTAGAGCACTCAAAAATGAGAGGTGCGATGTCTTTAGGCTTCCTTCCATCCAGCCACGGCGCATGCCAAAAGGGGGTTTTGAGCCCATTCCCAACATAAATCGTTGTTGCGGCATAGAAAATGTCCATGTCCTCATTGGTGCAAGGGTTGCCAAAGCCCACCCAAATTTTTCCTGGGTCCTTCCACTCCAACCAAGGCAGCGCAAGCGCAAAGCGGTCGCAAACTTCCCCAAATGAAGGATACCAAGCCCTCCGAGATTCTTTGGGCGGCACACCAAATTCCAATTAACTTTGCATTTAGCACCGATGGTTTTGTCTTTGGCCGACCACAGAACTCATCCCAATTAAACACACCCATACCCATGTGGATGTATTTAGCATTATTCCTTCAAGCATGTAACTCGATCCCCGACTGAGAACTAACCGCAGTTCGGGTTGCAGCGCGGGCAGTTTCGTTGGCACTCCTTCACCGTGTGCCAGCACGGGACGCCCGGCAGCGTCTCGCAGCAGATGCAATCCTCGGTCCAGCTTTCGCCTTTGGTCCTACAGTCGTGGATGGCACAGAATTTCAGGGCAAGCTTGCTCTCGTCGGACTTTGAGCCCACGGCGGCGGTGGCGTTGGCATGGCGGATCTCGTCGATTCTTCTAGCCCCGGGACGGCCTATATGCAATAAGGAAGCAAGAGTTTTTTGTCAGATACATAATGAAATTTGGTGCAAGAGTAGCATGCATGATAGTAACACTTACACTGTCTAGCCACTACGAGGCAGCCGATGAACAGAACGGTGACTGCGCACGCCTGTCGGCTCCACTTCATAGTCTGATCTTCTCCTCTTGCTCTAATCATACGCTTGGGAGTCAGACACTCAGACTGAGAAGAGATTGAGAATTAAGGCAACTTAAGATGGTGAAGCTAAACTCGTGGCTGAAGTTTCTGAAGTACACAAGCTAGCTGAAGCTAAACTCGCAGTCACTTGCTACGGATTTTGCTTTGGTACCCTGCTACTCCTAGTATGCCACTACTCGTCGGCGTGCCGTGACTGTTGTGAAATTTCACCAACCTGAGCGATTTCAGAGTGTAGGATTCTGATACCCCTTTGAATATGTTGACCCTGGAAACTGATACCAATCGATTTCATTGCAAGTGTCTGTACCTGTATTTCTTCCTGGCCACTTTCAGTGCTTCATCTTGGACGGAGAAGAGTGGTCGCGCTCTGGATCGCCGCGGTTGAAGAGCAACACGCGGCTAGGTGGCTCGACGACGAAGGCAGGAGACGAAATGAAATGGTGAGGAGGAAGGAGGGGGATCTGGAGAGACACTAGAAGCTGTTGGGGAGAGTTGTCCTCCATACCGTGAGCTTCCGTCTTTTGCACTTGAATGGGCAGCAACTTTGATGAGAGTACGTAGAACGAGTTGACAGGAAATAGGAAAGTGATGTGGACGGCGGATCTGAAATAAACGTCGCTCCGAATCAGCAAGCTGGGAGCGGCCAGAGGTCTGAAAGTACATAAACAGAGTAACAGGGTTCACCGATAGAGGTGGGCACTTGGGGTTGCAGACTTGTAATGTCAGCCATTTTCCTGGCACTCCTCGTTTAACGAGATTAAAGAGATTATTGCAGGTGAACACCAATCCATCTCAACACTTTGTTAATAAACACTTTTGGAACGAAAACAAGGGTCCAACCATTGATGAATCAGAACCTTCCACTTCATTTAGTACCTTTCAGTCATGTCTTATTTCTTGGAACATTCCTCGAAAAAAACAGATGTTTTGGTACATCTACTTTTTCTTTAAGTACCAGGACTGGGACGATTATTCACATAATTTTGCAGAACCTCCCGAAGGAAAAGTCAATCGTTATAAGCTACAGAACAGTGTAACCACCACTTAGGCCCCAGTGCCGTTTCGATGACCAAAGTGCCTGAAGACCTCGATTCGATGACCTCACATGGAGCTTAATTTCCCTCCTTCACTTCTACCCCTGAAACCATGTAGAGAGAATAAGGGGTTTCGGGGAAACGACACATGCAACCTTCACGGCCTTAGTTAAAGATTAAATTAAAAATGGGAAAGGACTGATGTGTCGTTCTTCAAGGCCCAGTTATGTCAGGCCTCGTCAGCAACGATTAAATCGTGATTTTTCGTCGCCTAATTCGTGTCGTTTCATAGTGGGGTGTCTGGTGTGTCGTTCTAGACTAGTGTCCATGCCTGATTCGTGATATACAATGAAAATGGCTCTACTTGCCGTCTTGATTTCTTTGCTGTATTATTAAAATAAATTTTGTTTATTTATTACTGGTCCAAACATTGATCAATTAAAGTATAACTTAAGTATGACTTTGAACTCAGTTAAAATATAACTTAATTTTTACAAAGCATGGAATTGATGTGAATCTAAATAGTATTTGAATTTCTCAAATATATTGAGCGAAAGGAAATTTGTTCGGTTATCTACCGAAAAGGTTGACTAATATTTGTGTTTATATATTTCTTGAACAAGGAAAAAAACTCGATAATGGAAGCTCTATTGATGACATTGTCACGTTGAGTGTTATGTGGCTCAAACAACATACGGTGTACTAATTTAAGTGTTCCAGAGATACATTAGCGTATATTTTAAAAAACAGGACGGTGAGGCTAGCAGTTCATCTGTTTACTAGTTCAACCGACGACCGTTGGTTCATCGGTTCAATGACCACTAATAAATAAACAAAATTTATTTTAATAATATAGCAAAGAAATCAAAGATGTGAAACGTCACTTCCCTTCTATATCATCAATCCGTCATGGATCGGATGGTTAGCCAGTTTGGGTTCAAGTTAGGTACTGAGAGCCTAAGTCATGGGTTGGAATAACATCCCTTTTAAATTTATTTTGCCCGTGGAGAACTTAATACCTTGTAGCCGGGCGGACCGGTCTTGTTTTTTGCTCTGTTCTGAACAAAATCGTTGGTTCAATCGAATTTCTCTTGTTTAAATAATGTTTTGCTTTTTTTCTTTCTAAAAAAGGACATCTAGAGTTTCAGAATTGTTTTGGACATAATGGATAATTTCGAGTACCCTAGTGGACCGGCTTCATTGTCGCGTCAGTGCTATACATTCGCCATTCGTATTTAGGATCGTAGATGAATATTCAGAGCAACTTTTAGGACTGCATTGTCGCAAATCCTGAGTTTCGGGACAGTTCTCTAGATGCATTTCACTCCCGATTAGGATTGCAATCAAATATCCATCCAGGGAGAATGGGGGTCGATCGGGCGGCCGCAGCTGTGCACATCCAGGCCACTGGCAAAATAGAGAAGAGCGTTCGTTGGAATCGTTTTTATTCTCTTTTCCGGAGGGATTTCTTTGTGTCGCTCTCGATCGCGTAGCAGCTTGGGAGAGAACCATGGCGACCTGCTCCAGGGTCCGAGGAAGCCGACGTACCACGCACTGGTCACGTACCACAGCCACCAACTGATCCCCTTCTTAATATAGTCGTAGTACATCGAGAGAGAAAAACTCTGCCGGGACGCGCGAGCGCCTCCCCGTATCGGGGCGACGGCACGGCCGGTTGCATTCACTGTCGGATCGGTCAAGGAGTTCGAGGATTGAACCTGAGTGAGAGGTCGATCGAGCGAGCGATCAAGGATGCAGCAGCAGATGGCGGCGACGGTGGAGGAGCAGATGATGGTGAAGGCCATCCGGGAGGAGTGCCCCTGGGAGACCCTCCCCAAGCGCATCCAGGCCGCCGTCGTCTCCAAGGAGGAGTGGCACCGCAGGTACCAATCTTGGTTCTTGGATGATCTGATCGGTTCCGCCGCAATCCCATTCGTGTCAAGAAAAATAGGTTCCTTCATTCAGATGCCTGATATAATCTTCTCTGCTCGCGAAATGGCCTGATCCATTGCAGGGTCGTAGATTACTGCATCCGGAAACGGCTGCCGTGGACTTCCTGCTTCTCCCGGAAAGTTTGCAAGGAAGGGGAGTACTACGACGATCTCATGCGCTACCTCCGCAGGAATCTCGCAGTATGCATGTGTACCTAATTTTATTTCTTTCATCTGTGTATTCTTTAAAATTGTTTCCATGGTTTTCTGTTTATTCATCAGATTTCTAGCATTCTTTCATGACTGCTACTATGGTAAACATTTCGCAGTTATACCCATACCACCTTGCGGACCACATCTGTCGAGTAATGAGGATATCACCCTTCAGATTTTACTGCGATGTCCTTTTCGAAGCTATGAAGAATGGTAAGGGTAGTGGACAAGTATCGCGAAATGGAGGGAACGTCGATTGTTTAATTGCATTATTAAAATTATAGTTTGGACCTTTTGTTTCATTCTGAGATGTAATATATTTTCGTGTTACCTTTTGTTTACTCAATATGTTTGGCATGTGTTTACTGTACACCATTTTATTGTATATTTGCTAATAAGTGCTAGCGTAGATCATCCTAGATTAATAACACCAGTGTCAATGTTGTCAGCAAAAACAATCTTATTCAATATGCTCATAATTCTTTCTAACTTCTTGAAAATTCTCACAGAGCAACCATATGACAGTATTCCAAACTTCACTGCGGCTGATGCCCTGAGGATTACTGGTGTTGGAAGAAATGAGTTTATTGATATCATGAATAAGTGCAGATCAAAGGTATTACCGTCATTCTTACCCCCCATAGAACAAAGACTCAAATTGGCATAATAATTAGGCTTAACTGAAGTTAAGTTTGACTAAATGAGGATTCGTAAAGTAACTTGAACACAAATTCAAATATAATTTCATAAAAATAATGATTGTAGAATGATCAAGATTTAAATTTTACAAATTTTGTGGAACACCAATCACTCAATTTGTTATTATATTTTGTGACAATTCCTCTCGCTCAGTTGCCACATGGGCGTGAAACATGGGACCACTTCCTCAGAATGCGGGATTAATGTCAAATAGTGTAAAATGTAGATAAAATACATAAATTGTGCAGCTCGAGGAAATTTTCTTGAGTGGGGAAATTTCTATCACCCAGCACAAATAGAGGGGCGAAAGTGGAATTGATTTGAGTATTATTGTTGATGCAGGATTGAACTTTGAGATTTTAAATCAAACACACAGTGATAATTTTCATAGGTTCATAGAGGCAAACATGCCCCCAACTGGTTCTTTTCCTCATGTCGTATAATCCCTTCTCTTAACTTTCTGGTATTTTAGAAGATAATGTGGAAGCTGAACAAATCAATTGCGAAAGAGTTGTTACCTGCACAACCCGCAGACTTACTGATAGAACCTTGGTGGGGAGTTCGTTTTGTTAACTTTACATTGGAGGAGTTTAAGGTAAGATTCATGGAGGTTATCTTTCTTGTAAATTTTGTAAGGACATTGTACTTCCTACAGAATAAAATAGTGAATATAGTGTGTGTGTTCTCATTCATATTGTGAAGTATTACATATGATTGACTAGACATTGTCTCTCCATAATGTAGTAATTATACATGAGCACTTTTTATTTGTAGGAATTGATGGTTCTGTTTTACTGTAGAAGCTTTCTGAAGAAGAAACATTAGCAATAGACAAAATATGTAAGGAAGAGGTCAATTCATATGTTATATTTGATCCAGAGGTTATAAATGGTCTTTATAGAAGAGGAGGAGTATACTTTGATGTGCCAGTTTATCCGGAGGACCGTTTCAGAGGTATGGATTTAGAGCAAGTTATGCTATTTTTACTTATGTAGGATCTCTGTAAATGGTACCGTATTAAATTTACTGTGGGAATCAACTCATTCGTTTAGTTTCCTCGTGTCAATTTGTTTGTGCTGACAAAGAAATTGCATGGCACGAGCTTATAACTTTCATATTGGCACCAAATGTAAACTTCTACTTAGTGACGCTTGGTTCTAAAATTTTGCACCATTAATTCAGTTTCGAGACTCGAAGGTTTTGTTTCAAATAAGGATCAGTCCTATGAAGATCCAATTGAAGAGTGAGTAATTTCCTTCATTAGTCTTGTTCACTATGAGCACCATTGCTTATTGAACTGATGTGGATTGCAAGCTTTGTTTACCGTTGTTAAATATATTTTGTATTCTCTTGACTGCAGGCTACTATATGCTGTATTTGTTGTATCAAGTGAACATGCCACAGTTGCTGAATTGGCTAAAACTTTACAGGCTGACCTTTATCAACTCCAGGCAGCTGCATCATTTGCTTGTCGATTGGGATGGGCTACAAAGCTCTTGGATACAGATTCTGTTCTTAGAGATTCAAGTGAACTTTCATTGCCTGGTAACATTCTTTGTGGTGATGATGAAGGTTCACGTACGAGCATCAACTCGGAAAAATCTTGTGAATTACTTAACAATGATTCTGATGGACCCAGAAAATTCTCTGGAACTGCTTATGTGGGATTCGTTGTGGATGCTAATGTAACTTCATACTTAATGATGGGTTCATTATCTCCAGGTTAGATTCCCTTAATACCTCAATATACCTACAGTTTTTTTAATCTTATAACTAAGCAAAAATATGTTCACCATCTTTTGATGTGGAAGGAGTTTTATTCCGAAAGATTCTTATTGATGGTTGTACAATTTGTTACTCAAACTGGCACTCTACATTTATAATGCAACCTTCCCTTTTGGATCAGCGTAGTGTACTGATCATTATTCACTAACCTATTGCAGGATTAAAGTCCCATGCTGTAACGTTGTATGAGGCTGGAAAACTCGGTTATTCTTGCATTGCTGATCTATGCAATGACCTAGCTAGTTTAGAAGGGAAGAAGTTTGAGGGCGTGCTCCAGGAATTTGCAAATCATGCGTTTAGCTTGAGGTGCTTCCTTGAGTGTTTGCTGTCTGGTGGAACTTCACCAAATGAATCTACCGAAGAAATCTACCAGGACCGCTCTTTGCGGGATGATTTGTCCTCTCCTTTAAGCAAGGGAATCACCGATGAAGATGTTGATAATGCTGTCGAGCGTAACAAAATCTCATTTCAAACTACAGACCCAACCGGTGATGGCGATTTACCCCAACAGGAACACCCGAGGATTGATTCAGATGCATCCTCACCATCCACTACTATATCGAGAAGTAAGGAAAGCATAGTAGAAAATGATTTTTACAGCAGCCAGATGGTTACTGAAAATGACAATACCCAGACTACAGAACTGGACGGCTCAACTAGTAACAACCCCTTGCCGATGACTAAGAGAAATTACCGAGTCAACATTCTTCGCTGTGAGAGCTTAGCTTCGCTCACGCAGTCAACGCTGGAAAGATTACTTCTCAGGGACTATGATATTGTGGTATCTATGATTCCTCTTCCATATTCATCCGTTTTACCCAGCTTTGCAGGCCCAGTACATTTTGGTCCGCCTTGTTACGCCTCAATGACACCCTGGATGAAGCTTGCATTGTATACGTCTGGTAGTTGTGGCCCAATATCTGCTGTTTTCATGAAAGGACAACGTCTCCGGATGCTGCCTGAACCATTGAACAACTGCGAGAAGGCGTTGATATGGTCTTGGGATCACTCTGTGGTGGGTGGACTAGGAGGGCAGTTCGAAGGGAACTTGGTAAGGGGAGGCCTTCTATTGCATTACTTGAACTGGATGACAAAACATTCTGCCGTGATAGTGCAGCCACTAAGCATAAATGATCTCGACGATTCGGGAAACCTTGTAACCATGGACGTCCCGTTGCCCCTGAAAAATGCTGATGGATCAGTAGCATCTGCGCTAGCCGGCACTGATTTGTCTGAGGAGCAGATGACGAATTTGATTTCGTTACTGGAAGATCTATCCAGCAAAGTTGAGCTGAGCACAATTGGTTACCTTCGTGTAATCAGGCTTCACAAGGTAAGCGAATCGAGCGAACTTCTAGAGAAGGGAAGTTATGAGTGGATACCTTTGACCTTGGAATTTGGAATTCCTTTGTTCAATCCAAAGCTATGCGAAAGAATTTGCGAAAGGGTCGTTGATTCAAACATGCTTCAGAAAAATGATCTCACCGAACACTACGAGTCTATGCAGAACGTGAGGAAGAGGTTGCGTGAACTTTGCACCGAGTACCATGCGACCGGTCCAACGGCAAGGCTACTAAACCAGCGTGGAGGATCCAAGAACTCTCCACGCCAACTCTTGAACATTGTGAGTGGAAGATGGAGCCCATTTCACGATCAATTGTCACCTACCCAAGGAGGGACGTCGCCACGTGAACATGTCAGACTGAAGCTCGGAAGACGGCCGAAATGCTTTACTGAAGTTCTGAGCTTTGACGGGAGCATCCTCAGGTATGTCACAAAGAAACTTGACAGCAGCATGGGACATGTTATGTCACATAGTTCATAATACTACATTTGTACCCCTATTTTTGTCGACGGCTCATCGCCACATTCTGGATTTCTAATAGGTCCCACGCGCTCACTCCGGTGTATGAGGCTGCTACAAGATCTGTTACTGAAGATACACCATCCCCTACTGCCGTGAAAGCTGACTCAGAAGATTCAGACACCAAGGATGTGGTCTTGCCAGGAGTGAATCTCATATTTGATGGCGCTGAGTTGCACCCATTCGACATTGGTGCTTGCCTCCATGCTCGTCAGCCTCTCTCGTTGATAGCGGAGGCGTCAGCCGCGTCACTGGCCATCAAATGACCAATCCATCTCACACATTGCCATCGCAAATTTTGTTTTCTTAATGTTATGTACATAATTGATTATCGTGTAGGGTAATTGTTAGAATCAGGCTTCCTTTTTTTCAAGCTTGATGGGAAGGCCATGGTAGTTTTTTCTCTTTAGACAACGACAACTTTCTCAATAAGAAATGAATGGCAGGTTAGCTTTCCGTGCACATATCAAAGCTTATTGACTTGTCGATATCATGTCCCATTGGCATGATTAATTTCATTTACTTGCATCAGTTATAAGTACTACTACACCTCCTCGATCGGCGCCGAACGAGTCACTGAAGATCCAACAGAACAATAGTAATAACTTCGTAATCATCAAGCGCTAACACTGATATTTCTGGACGGCGCAGTTCTGGAAACCCTCCGACAGAGCCATGTAGCTAAGCGACAGACCCGCGCCATATAGGACGTAATCATTCGCTCTTTTTGCTCCTCGGTACCAGCGCCTGCAGCACGTACTCCCTCCGTTTAGGTGTGTTAGGCCTCTAACCAAAATCTATTTGTTCCGAAACGGTGGAGGAATAAGGCCCCACACTACGGGAATGGCCAACAGTGCCGACGGCCAGAACCTGTGCCGACGGCTATTTATCGGGGCCGTCGGCACAGGGTCGTGCCAGGGCCGGCCGTCGACAAGTCCGTCAGCACAGAAACGGCCGTCGGCACAGACGTTCTATCCCGACGGCCACCGTCGGGACACAGGAAGCCGTCGGCACAGCTCGTGAGGTGACGTCGACGGCACTCTGTGCCGACGGCTTTGCCGTCGGCACAGGACTCTACCATTTTTATTCATTTTTACCCTATTCTTCATTTTTATGTATCTATTTATTACTCTCAATTAAATTTAATATGTTTTTATTCATTTCTATATGTATATAGCTACGCCAAATAGCGGTCTCCACCCACATAAAATAACGTCGCGAATCTTATCTCTCTGAAGTATTATATGCGAATGTTGATTTGTGTTATCGCATGTGTGTAGATATTATTGCAAGTGTTGGGGTGGATATTGGTTTTCCATGTACCTCCACGCATTGTTTATCCCGCCATCTTTCTCATGTTCCTATGGCCTAACCTAACCCAACCAAGCAAAAAAGTCCACTGGGCTACCCCTTTCGACGCACGTCTATGGGGGTAGACGGAAACGTTAGGGTTTTTCCAGCGGATTCAGGGTTTCGCCGAAGCGGGGCCCCGGAGCGTCGGAACCCCACCCAAACCTAGGTTGTGCCATACCATATGTATACAAGTGTGTTGTGTGTTTCAAATGTCCAAGAATCTACTCCTAGGTGTGACAGACATCACCGGCTTCACTTTCTCTCTAGTGAGTTTCTGCACTTAGAGGTGAAAACTCCCCTTTCGGGCGAACCGGATGGAATCTTGTGTCGATTTGGGGTAGACTTTGGTTTCTCATGTTCCTATGGCCTAACCTAACCCAACCAAGCAAAAAAGTCCACTGGGCTACCCCCTTTCGACGCACGTCTATGGGGGTAGACGGAAACGTTAGGGTTTTTCCAGCGGATTCAGGGTTTCGCCGAAGCGGGGCCCCGGAGCGTCGGAACCCCACCCAAACCTAGGTTGTGCCATACCATATGTATACAAGTGTGTTGTGTGTTTCAAATGTCCAAGAATCTACTCCTAGGTGTGACGACATCACCGGCTTCACTTTCTCTCTAGTGAGTTTCTGCACTTAGAGGTGAAAACTCCCCTTTCGGGCGAACCGGATGGAATCTTGTGTCGATTTGGGGTAGACTTTGGTTTCTCATGTTCCTATGGCCTAACCTAACCCAACCAAGCAAAAAAGTCCACTGGGCTACCCCCTTTCGACGCACGTCTATGGGGGTAGACGGAAACGTTAGGGTTTTTCCAGCGGATTCAGGGTTTCGCCGAAGCGGGGCCCCGGAGCGTCGGAACCCCACCCAAACCTAGTTGTGCCATACCATATGTATACAAGTGTGTTGTGTGTTTCAAATGTCCAAGAATCTACTCCTAGGTGTGACCGACATCACCGGCTTCACTTTCTCTCTAGTGAGTTTCTGCACTTAGAGGTGAAAACTCCCCTTTCGGACGAAACGGGGGAAATCTTGTAAAAACTTGTGATAAAAGTTGGTTTCCCATGTGCCTACGGAAAAACTTGTGATAAGAGTAATAAATAAATACATTAAAAAAGATGATGTAAGTGAAAAAAAAAAGGAAAAGCCTATGCCGACGGCAAAGCCGTCGGCATAGGTCCCACACCTTATCCTTATCCCGCCACAGCTCCTCGACCACCCATCCGCATTTCTTCGGCCGGCTACCCGCTCCGCGGCTGCCCCGCTCCCCCGCCGCCCTGCTCCGGCCAGCCACGACCCCGCCGCCACCCGCCCCTACCCAGCCCCGCCGCCACCCCGCCGCCGGCAACCCCGCCCCCTCCACCCGCCAGCCGCCATCCCCGCCACCCGCCCCTACCCAGCCCCGCCGCCAGCCCTTACCCACCCCCGCCGCCAACCCCGCCCCGAACCCGGCCGTCCCACCCCTCCCTCTCCTCTCCGCCGTCGCCGCCCGAGACGCTCGTCTGCCGCGCCCCTCGACCCGGCCGTCCCGCCTCCTCCCCGCACCTCCTCCACGCCGGCGTCCCCTGCCGCACCTCCTCCACGCCGGCGTCCCCTGCCGCGCCTCCTCCTCCGCACCTCCTCCACGACGGCCCGCCGCCGCGCCTCACGCCCCCACCCCGCACCTCCTCCACGCCGGCACCTCCTCCACGCCCTCCCTGCACAGGTTAGTGTTAATTAGTGTTAGTTAGGTTAGTTCTAGTGATACTGTTAGTTAGGTTAGTTCTAGTGATACTGTTAGTTAGGGTTAATTAGTGGTACTGTTAGTAGATTTTAGTAGATTTAGTGTTAGTGGTACTGTTAGTAGATGTTAGTGGTAGTTTTAGTGTTAGTGGTACTGTTAGTAGATGTTAGTGGTAGTTTTAGTGTTAGTGGTACTGTTAGTAGATGTTAGTGGTAGTGGATGGCTATAAACCATGTTAGTTAAGCAATATAGTTAGATTAGGACCAAAAAAATCATGTTTTGCATTAATTTTCGGTTGTTTAGCTACTAGGCAAACTTGTGAATTTGTGTAAGAACAATAATTGCTAACCTTTGTTCATTTTGTACACTAGGCCCCGTCGTGACCACCTCGCTGATCCGATTCCGTGTGGAGCGTGAGAGTGGGGATTGTCGACGGAGGGTGTCGGCGGAAGATCTTCTTCGCCGTCGATCACGCTTCGAGGGTAAGAAATCACGTAGGCCTGCTTTTTTTATCTATGCTTCCTTGACTAACCCTGACTAACCCGTGTATCAAATGCTTTTACTTAACTAAGTATCATGTCGGAGCCGGAGCGAAAGTTTCGTGGTGTTCATCGGAGACCCACGAAGATCCCGACTTGGGCAGCTCAGATCACAGTGGATCACAGGAAGATCCAGCTTGGTACTTTCAGGTGCCCGTGGCAGGCGGCCCGCGCCTACGACTGCGCGGCGGTCCAGCACTTTGGGGCGAGAGCGATCCTCAACTTTGAGGATGAGCGGAGCGTGGCGCATCTGTTAGCGCCAGATGGCATGAGGATCGCGACGAAGGCCGAGGAGAGGGAGCACCGGCAGGCAGAGAGGCTGCTCAGGGCGCGCCACCAGCGCGAGGAGGATGACCCCTTGGTCAAGGATCTCCTCCTTGATCCCCAGGTGATGGCGGTCCAGTACCAGGTTTTCAGCGAGAGCCGGCAGCAGCGCGGGCAGGGCGAGGCCGGCCCCTCCGGCACGCAGCAGCAGGGCGAGGACTCTAGCAGCAGCCTGTCCTCTTGTTGGGACCGCTTGGACGACGCCACTGACACCGGCGCGAGTCGAGTTTAGGATGTCTATCATCCTACCTGTCGTACTACTAGACTTATCTTGCTACCTGTTGTACTGCTAGACTTATCATACATGCTACCTATGTATTATTGTGCTACTTGTCTATATGTGTTATGTTTAGCTAATATGGTTACATCGTTCTGTGGTTTATTCTGTTTTATGTTTAATTATTAGGTAAAATGGAGGGATATTTGCTTATATATTTCGATTGTTTGTACTTTTTAGATGACGTAGCTTCCCGCCAGCCAGCACCGTCGGTCCCGCGCGTCGTCGCGGCTTCTCCAGCTGAGGAGGGGCCGCCTCGGTGCCCTTTGTTTTGTCGCCCTCTTCCGGAGCACGTCCTCGACCTTCTCCGGCCACCGATCACGCTTCGAGGGTATAAATCTTTCGCCTCTCTTGCTGCATAGGTTTATTTTGGTCTAGATCACCAAGTCAGTCGCGTAACCCGAGTCAGATCCCATCCGGAAGGGTTACAAATTTATAAATATGCAGGATTGTCCATCTTTGCATATTTATAACCGTAACACTTCCGGGTTGTCCTGTTGGACAGTCCGAGTACGTGTAGATCGGGTCGTGTTCCATGTTCTACCCCTTCCTGAGACGTAATTTCGGCAGCACCTCCCTGTTGTTCTTCGGATGCACACCCTCTCGGCTTGACAAGCTCGAGACGTGTATTCTGAAGAACAGCGGGGAGGTGCTGCCGAAATTCCGTCTCGGGTCGGGGTAGAACATGGAACACGGCTCGATCTACACGTACTCGGGCGGGATAGGCCCTCCTATTAGAAGTGTAGGTGAACCCTTGCATGATGTAAAGATTAAAATTTGACCGTAATTAATCTGGTGACACTAAATCATTTTATTATTACTTGGTGCATATTAAAAGACTGCGTGCTTGTTTCGCTCCCAATAAAGCAGAGGATGGCTGATAATGGGTGGATGTACACTGGCCGTGTCGATAAGATTAAAAGAACAGAGGAGTGGGAGATGAAGACCAATATATTAGTGAAGGAGTTAGGGCGTGGTTCAAAGGCAAAAGGAGTTCGTGGAAGGTGCCCTTGCACTCATTGCAAGAATCGTGACCGTCAAGGAAAGGAAGATATGACTAAACATCTTTGGTTGTATGGGTATACGCCTAACTACGTCACGCATGTCAAATTTGATCAGTACGAACGTCTCAGAGTTGGGGTGATGCGGCAGCGGATCGATGGCAATGAGTACGATGGGTTGAGAAACATGCTAGATGATCACCATGCTGCTTACATGCCGGATTCGCCACCTCCACAGGAGGAACAGGAGGAACCGGGTGAACCGGAGGCACCGGATGAACCGGAGGAACCAGAGCCAACCGCGAAGGCTTTCTATGAGACGATGGCCTCGGCTACGAAGCCTCTATACGAGGGTGCAAACCAGAGCCAGCTCGATGCCGTAGCTCAACTACTAAGTGACAAGTGTCAGTTCTCCACCACCCGTGCAGGCTTTGAAGCTAATCTGACAACAACTGGTAACATGTTGCCCAAAGGGCATTGTCTGCCAAAATCCATGCACGAGGTGAAGAAACTATTGGGATCGCTCAGCATGGATTATGAAAAGATTCATTGTTGTCCAAAAGGATGCCTGTTGTTCCGGAAACAATATGCGAATGACAAGTACTGTAGCCTTTGTGGGGCCTCTAGGTATGAGGAGAAAACGCTGCCTGATGGTCGGAAGAAGCAGGGAAAAATCCCTGTGAAGGTTCTTCGGTACCTCTCATTCATAAAAAGAATGCAGCGGCTTTTCATGTCCGAGGAGTCTGCCAAACAAATGACTTGGCACAGGAAAGGGAAGAGATACGTCGACGAGTTAGGACGGGAAAGGATGGGACATCCATCTGATGGTGAGGCATGGAAGAACTTCGACTTGAAACACCCCCTTAATTCAGCAGATGCTCGGAATGTCAGAATTGCAATAGCAACAGATGGGTTCAATCCATATGGGATGTCGACTGCGTCGTACAGCTGCTGGCCCGTGTTTGTTATTCCGCTCAATCTCCCTCCTGGGGTACTAATGCAAAGGAAGCACATGTTTCTGTCGCTGATCATTCCAGGGCCCGAATACCCGGGGAAGAATTTGAGTGTCTACATGCAACCGCTTGTGGATGATTTGCACCACTCATGGCACAATGGGACGTGGACATACGACCGAGCATCAAAGAAAAACTTCTTGATGAAAATTTGGTTCCACTATTCCATGCACGACCTACCCGGGTATGCCCTATTCTGCGGATGGTGTACAGCTGGTAAATGGCCATGCCCAGTGTGCAGGAACCAACTTGAGTTCCTTTGGCTAAAGTCAGGTCGCAAGTATGTCGCGTTTGACAAGCATCGACAGTTCCTCGAAGGAAGCCATCCTTATCGAGAAGACAAAAAAAACTTCACGAAGGGCATAGTTGTGCGTGAAGAAAAAGCAATACCGAAGTTCGATGGTGCAAAAGTTGATGCCGAGCTACGTGCTCTCGTGCCTGCTGAGGGATCTATCCGAAAATTTCAGGGGTATGGTGTAACGCACAACTGGACTCATGTGGCAGGCTTAACGCAGCTAGAGTATTACAAGGACCTCGAACTTCCCCATAACATCGATGTGATGCACACCGAAAAGAATGTTGGAGAGATGATCTTTCACACAGTCCTGAACATTACTAAGAAGACAAAGGACAATGTGAAGGCTAGAGTTGATGTTCAGAAGCTCTGTGATAGGGAGAGATTACACATGCGGCCTCCGAACCCTCGTCAAAAAAATTGGTTTAAGCCAAATGCCGACTACTGCCTTAATAATATCCAAAAGAAGGAGGCATTGAAGTGGCTCAAAAACATCGCCGTGATGTTCCCTGATGGTTACTGTTCCAATATAAGTAATGGAGTCAATCTTCTTACATCAAAAGTCACTGGGCTGAAGAGTCACGACTATCACATATGGATTGAGCGGTTGATGCCGGTGATGCTTCGAGGGTATCTCCCCGATAGTATCTGGCGAGTGCTTGCGGAGTTGAGCCATTTCTTCCGCACGCTCTGTGCGAAACAGATATGTCCCCTGATTATTGCGAAGCTGCGTGATCTTGTGCCGGAGTTGCTATGCAAGTTAGAGATGATCTTTCCGCCAGGCTTCTTTGTTCCGATGGCACATCTCGTTGTGCATCTCGCGAACGAGGCACTCTTGGGTGGACCGGTGCAGTTTCGTTGGCAGTTTTGTATTGAGAGAGAGTTTAAGTACATTCGAAACATAACTGGAAACAAAGCTAGGATTGAAGCATGCATAGCTGAGGCAACAATACGACAGGAGATGGCAGACGCCGTGACAACGTACTTTCCCGATGAAGTTGCCACTATGCATAACCCGGTCACTCGGTACAATGTCGACGAGCCCAAGAATGACCCCAAGCTCCTCCTCTTCCAATGTCCCGGTGGCAAGGCCGGTGCCGGTGAAAATTGTAAATTGACCAAGGAAGAGAAGGATTGCATAATGCTCTATGTGCTTATAAACATGACGGAAGTACTCGATTTCATGAGGTAAATGGTGAACAAATTACTTTGCAACTAGTAACTCAGTTTCGGTCTAATACGTATTTTCTCCTTTTAGGCAATTCCAAGATGAATACTGGTTGGGAACGGTGGATCCCGATCCCGCGGAGCTGGACACTCTTCTGAAAGAGGGTGCTCACGGAGGAAAAAAATTTGTGTCTTGGTTCATGGGAAAAGTAATTTCTAACGTGTCCCTATTACCTTGCAATATGTGACTTGTCCCTCTTATTACACGTAACTAATGCACAAAACAATTTGAACCGTACTTGTAGGGAGCTGATCCCAACGTTGAGATGACAGATGAGCTGAGATGTGTTTCCCAAGGATTTAACCGTACCGTCATGAAGTATGAGAAGTATGATGTGAATGGGTTCCGCTTCCATACAGAGTATCACCAGAATAATCGTCCTGGAGCAAAAACTGTAAATACTGGGGTCTTCACCAAAGGATCCAGAGGAGCCGATGGAGCCAATTACGTAGATTACTACGGAAGGTTACAGAACGTATACGAGCTGACGTTCAATCGTACAAACATAGAACTCAAGCTCGTTGTGTTCAAGTGCCACTGGTTCGACCCATGCACTGGACCACATGGTGGACAGAGAAGTGAGCCTTCCATTGGGTTAGTTGAAGTTAAGCCTTCAACCACCTATACCGGAGCCGATGTCTATATTGTGGCTCACCAAGCCAAGCAAGTTTATTATTTGCCCTACCCATGCCAGAAAGAGAACCTCAAGGGCTGGGAAGTCGTGTTCCGGGTATCCCCACATGGTAAGCTACCCAGGCCCTCCGACGACGATTACAACAACATTGACCCTAAAACATACGAGGGAATTTTCTATCAAGAGCAAGAGGACTTCGGGCACTTTGACTTACAAATAGGTGGTCTCGAGGAACTCGAGAACAATGCACACACTCATGGTGAGTCAGTGGTCGATCTGAAGGACATAGATGTGCTCTCGAAGTTTCATGCGGAAAATGACGACGATGACGAGCCTGGCGATGAGCTTCCGCCCTACTACTCACGTGATAGTGATAGTGATAGTGATAGTGAGAATGAGAACCGACACCCTGATGAGGAGAGTGATGACGATAGGTATTTATTTTTGGTATCTACATGTTATTATGTCTTTTATTCTTTAGTATTTATTTTTTGACATGCTTCTTCATTGCATTATGTCTTTATGCTTAGTGTCTACATTTTATTATGTCTCGATGCTTACTTGTTTTCTCTTTCTCAATGCAGTTGATTGAACAATATGAGTCAGGGCAAGGAAAGCGCTTCTGGTGGTCCTTCTCCCGGTGCTACGCCGATCCGACGCTCACCTACTATCAGCCGGGGAGATATGGGGTTCACCCTGTCGCCGTCTCCGCCATAGATGTAGGGTCTTGGGCGTCTAGACATCTAGCTATATATGTATGTATCTATTTGATGATGGTCCTATGTGTGTATCTACCTGATGATATAGCATTTTGTTTGATGATATATGGAGCCATTGTGTGATTTTGTTTGTAGTGAATTTGTCGTGATTTTTGATTATTTTTTCTGCTATTTTTGCCGCAAAAAACGAGCTGCTGGTTCCGAAAATCTGGTAACACCTGTGCCGACGGCATTGCCGTCGGCACAGACCCCTTAATGTGACAAAATGGTCACCCCTGTGCCGACGGCAATGCCGTCGGCACAGGGCTATCCCAGGAGCGCCCAGCTGCCTCCACGTGGCAGATCTGTGCCGACGGTTTTGCCGTCGGCACAGGATCCTACCCCTGGCCCGGCCTGTGCGGGCCCACACGCCGCTGTGCCGACAACCGAGGTGCCGACGGTGCGTTTCTGGCCGTCGGGAAAAGCTGTGCCGACGGGTTATGTCTGTGCCGACGGCCAGGTGGCCTATGCCTACAGGGCCCTATGCCGACCACCCTGTGCCGACGGTGACCGTCGGCATAGGTGTGTGCCGACGGCATCGAGACCTTTGCCGACGGGCTTCGGCCGTCGGCACAGCTGGTCATTCCTGTAGTGCCAACGAATTAATTACGTTAATAATTACTCCTTACCTTGGTGCGGCAGGTCCTCTCTCTCCCCCATATAATTACTCCTTGATCGTTTGGGTTTGCATGCTGTGGGAACACACCGGTGCATGCAGGAAAATTTGGGTTTGATTGGCTCTCTCCTACGCGCGCGCATGCAGAACTGTGGGCCTTGACGACGTCTCAGTTTCCTTTCATTATGTCGCTAATAACTGCTTTATATCTCTAATCGTTGATTGGTGGATTTTGTACGACATGAGGAGATGTTGGCAACCAGTAAAATTGTACATTGGTCGCGCTGCGTTTTGCTAGGGGCCTAACACACCTAAACGGAGGGAGTATATCAGATGAAACACATCATCATAAAGACATAAACTGATGTAAAAATTGATAAGAGAAAACCAGAACATGCATGTATGTTTGAGACGGATCGTACTCGTACATACCATTGGGGGTCACTGGGTTTAGGCTCGACCTGCACAGAGAGCTCGATGGCGAGCTGCTTGTTAACCTTGGTACAGTGACCAGGGAGCTTGCTGTCCAGCTCGGTGATCAGGCTGTACAGCTCCTCCTTCTTCTTCTGTATCTTTGCCAGGTGAGTGCGCACAAGGCGCTCTGCAGCAGGTTTTGCACAAGGAAGCTGGCCACACAAGATGAGCTTGTTAATGATGTACGGTAAATATCCAAGCTCTGTGACATGGCAATATTGCACGTAAGAAGGATGTACAACGCACGAACGAGAGGTTTTAATTAACATACGTACCTCGGTGGTGCTTCTGGCGGCTGGTGGCTTGGCCGCAGCCGAGGAGGCGGCCCGGCGAGAGCACGTCGATCGGCACCACGGTCCGAGAAGTCGTCGCTGCCCCGCCTCCTGGACAGCCGGCGATGTGTAGATCGCCTGCAGTCGCTGGAGAGCGTGGTCACCGAGCCTCCTCGCCGCGTATCGCAATGCCGCCATTGCCGGTTTCCCTTCTTCCGATGTCTCACGATCGCCTGGTGGAGCGAATAGATTGATTCGTGAGTCAGTAATATCTCTCTCGTCCTACGGTCCTAGCTAGTAGCTACTTGTATACGCGAGATGCCGAGACCGTGCATGAATCCGAGTCCGTCTCCATCTCCAACATCAGCTCACACTCCCCCCATCGAAACTAACCAATTGGCAGGCGTTTCCGACGTGCGGATAGATAGATGGGATACATCGAGGGCAAAGCGACCCCAGCACCAGCAGCACAGCTAGCTAGATAGAAAATATTGTTGGCATGGTTGGCTTCAGTCCAACTTATACAAGCACCCGATGAATTTCGGTGGAATTTATGCGGAAATGGAAAATTCTCAGTAGATTCTATGTATAGGGCGCTCGTGCATTCTGATATACCAGTTGATGACAATAAGAAAATATGGCAAATGAAGATTCCACTTAAAATAAAATTATTTACGTGGTATCTTCGTAGGGGTGTCATTTTAACCAAGGATAACCTTGTCAAACGGAATTGGCATGGAAGTACTAAGTGCGTGTTTTGTCCACACCAAGAGACAATAAAACACTTATTCTTCTAGTGTAGTTTCGCACGTTCTATATGGTCATCTATCCAAATAGCATCTAACTTATATCCACCCTAGTCGGTTGCAAATGTTTTTGGCAACTGGCTACATGGGATAGATAAAAAGCTTAGAACGGTTATTAGGGTGGGAGCGATTGCCGTTATATGGGCGCTCTGGCTTAGTAGAAATGACAATGTTTTCAATGATAAAAATATTTCTCATATGCAGGTACTCTACCGATGCACAAGTTTTCTCCGTTCGTGGTCCACCTTACAGCGAGTGGGACATTGAGACCTCTTTACGGAGGCGTGTGCACGACTGAAAGAGGTGGCGAAGGACATTTTTTCACAACATGGGTGGCCGCTTGATCGCCGGATTGGTCCTCCATAGGCAGTCGAGCTAGTCTACGGCGTAGGCGTTTTGCATTATCATTCTTGCTGATTGTAATTCGTCTACTGTTGCACTACTTTTACTTTCTCCGTTGGATTGCGGCTGTGTGCATTGTGGATGCAGAGGCCGGGTGTAATACTTAAACTTTTGAGTAATAAAGCCCTTTATCTAAAAAAAACTAGCTAGATAGAGGACTAATGCGGATTGCCAAAACGATATACGACATCACTAAACTATGTGTATAATTACATATTAAAACACGCATGTACAAAGAATTAAATTTTCAACGAAGAAAAATACTGGCACTACAGGAATGGCGCTCTACGCCGACGGCTTTTTGTCGGGGCTGTCAGCGTAGAGCCCGCGGAAGACAGCCCTCTGATTTGGCCGTCGGCGTAGAAAAAGTCGTCGGCGTAGTTTTGACACAGGGCTACGCCCACGGCAAAGCTGTCGGCATAGATTCACAGGGCTACGCCGACGGCTTTGCCGTCGGCATAGCTATGATTTTTTTCTATTTTTCATTTAATATGAAATAATTCACATCTTTAAATACGTAAATCAAAATTTAACAAATAAAATGTCTAAATCGATTAGAAAAATGAGAGGAATCCAAATATGACATCTATATCATCTTTTTCACCATGCATATGACTTTTTGCAACATATTTTTGGTAATTGCTTAATAAAAAAAGTCATTTTTAGTACTTAAAAAATAGAAAATGATATTTATAAAAATATTTTAGAAATTGTTTTTGGCAACAATGTTTGTCATATCAAGACACACCTATGTGTCAAATATGGACACATTATCACAAACTATGGCACGGAGGTGACCATAACTTGATCATTTGGCTCGAAACTTATACATATCTATAGATGATAGACCTTTTTGTGAAGGTTTTTTTTTGAAATAGTTGTCAAAACTCAAGTTTATCATTTTTGCTAGAAACTAGTACACATAAAAGGAATCCATTCCAAAGGATTTCATTTTGTGAGCATTTTTTCACTTTTTTTTAAATGGTCAAAATGGCCGCCGTGCCTATTCATTCAAAGGGTTCACATTTTTCAAAACTATCGATGGTTCTGTGATATAACCACTAGTTGTGTACCTTAAAATGATTTTTGTAAAAAAATAGAGCAAACTGTCACACACTTGTAGTTCAAATTTGGATTACTTTTGGAAAATCGGCATAAAGTCATTTAAATAGGTGAAATTAGGTAGAAATCGAGAAAATTACTAATACTTGGGGATTATCCATCAAATATGTACTACTCTTTGTGAAAATAAGATGGGTGCCTTTTCGCAACATATTTTTGGTACTTGCTTCATAAAAAAAGTCATTTTTGGCACTTAAAAAATTGAAAATGATATTTAAAAAATATTTTGGAAATTGTTTATCGATGTTTCTGTGATGCACAAGATGATATGGATGTCATATTTGAATTCCTCTTATTTTTCTAATCGACTTAGACATTTTATTTGTCAAATTTTGATTTACGGATTAAAAAATTTGAATTATTCCATGTTAAATGTAAAAAAGGAAAAAATAAAGTAAAATTCATTTTATTGTTATTTATTCAAAAAATATTATTACATAATCATTGTTATTTATTCAAATAAAATTTAAAAATTTAAACAATAAAAAGTGTAACATCATAACCCAGGGGTTAATATGAATTATATGATACTAATATCAGTTAGTTATAACATCTCATTTGGAAGCTAATTTGGAAAGAATTCAAAAGTTAAGCGTGCTTGGACTGGAGCAATTTGAGAATGAGTGACCGAATGGGAAGTTTGACCATGGTAAGTACTTTGACCTGAGATTATGTGCGCAATTAGAGATTAAGTGTGTGGCTAAGTGATAAATTTCGGAATAGAATTAAAAAATATAAATAAAAGTTTTTTAAAAAATGATGAAAATACGCGCCGATGGCTTTTGTCTATGCCGACGACCATTTGACCTATGCCTACAAGGACCTACGTCGACGGACTTATGCTGACGGCTGCCGTCGGCATAGGTTGTGCCGACGGCCTTTGGGCTTTTGCCGTCGGCGTAGTGCCTGCTTCCTGTAGTGTGGATTACAAGCCGGTAAATTAACATGTTCTATACTAATAAAAATTACACATAAACAGTGAGAAAGTATTAATGAATATACACATTTAGCATACATAACTACTTTCTCTGTTCCAAATTAATTGACATAGATTTGGTATAAAGTTGTACAAAATCTATACTCGTCAAACAAAATCACTTAGCATACTCACTTACAAGTTTCCATTTTAACTGTAGTTAATGGCAGACAAACAACATGCCCAGGAAAACCGGTGAAAACCAAACACACACCCTACTAGCACTCAAGGCACATCATCCGAGGAATAGAAGAGTCCCTAACCCCAACACCATCAGAAACAACTTATACCCAGCCAAGCCAAACATCGCAACCTCGAGAGTACTCTCACAACCATAGTAGTACTCACGTCTGGCCTTGTGCAGATAGAGATCAACCATTTACCTCTACCAACTAACGAACTGCATGGATCGCCGTCGGCGCGATAGGCTTCTTGCACATCCGCATATAAGACTCCATTTTCGCTAGCACGTCTTCCTCGGTCATCTCCTTTGGCAAACTCACCGAAAGCCTCTACCACCTTATCTTCAGCGCGCTTAGCAATTGGGATATTGCAAAGCTTGTTCTTCTTGTCCAACATTGTGTGTTTGGTATTCACCGGTTTTTCTTAATTAACCATGTCTTGTTTGATTTGGGTCCAGTTTCCCTCATTAATTGGACCAAATCTTGTTCTTCTTAATGCAATGCGGGAGCTGAGCTCCGCGCCCTCTGACGAGGTTCCCTGAAAAAAAGACTCAGTTTTGTCGATTGTCTTTTGAAAAACCATGTCGCCCCTCTCCCCAATGGCTTAGATCCGAGCCCTATTTTTGGTGGATGTCGTTCCACATCACTCCAAGGTATTCTTTTATGTTTCCCCTCTTTTTATTGGTTAAAATCTCCGCATTTGAACGATTTAGAGAAATCATGTTCAAGTTTTGCACTTCAGACTGACAGCAACATGGGATGGGCATGGGAAATGCAAAGATTTCGAAACAAAAAGAGCTGAAAGTGTATGCGAGAGAGAAAGATTTGGCAAATTGCTGCTTTAGTCGGTTATCAGAAAGCAAACCATTTTACGAACTTGGCATGGCGCACAGATCGCGTCCTGTGCCCTGACAGGCCTAGATAACTGACAACAAATTCTGCCCATTCTAACGACGGATGAACAACAAGTAAAACAAACACATAGAAATGATACAACTATAAAATCCCTGAGCCATCATATTTGCTTGCTTATGCAAATCGACCATCTGCCTTAAATGTTTGTTTATCTTCTTCAATTCCCCGTTTAGTTCCGCGAGCAGTTCAGCGTTGGGCGCATACCTCGTCGTCGGCACGACTCTGTCTGCCCCCTCTGTCCGAGCACAAATTTCCACATCAAGCGGCAAATTGAGCTCCCGGGTTGCGCCCCGCTCAAATCAATGGAGTCCTCAAATTTAAGCCTCCAAACCAAAAAAAAAAAAATAGTAGATATAGGGTGTCTTGAACCAATAATTAGATAATTATTCGCATGTGCAACTAACTGAACTGTTACATGCTAATGTTCATGGCCATACCCGAGAAAACCGTTGGCTAAGGCAAAATTAAGGCTTATGTATTTAAATATTCACCACAACAATACAATAAAAAAACATGTCGTCAACAGTTAAATGTTGACTCAAGTGCTACTAATGGATCTTTATGCGAAATGTATAGTTCTCGTATAATTTCTTGATATGAAATCGGAGCATCGGACACACACCTGATCATGATTTAAGTTAGAGATCCGGCTGCTGGGAGAGAGCCACCAACTAGGTGAAAATATAACATCATGCATCGACATATATGTGAACATACACACATGCTAAAACGTCATATATTGTGGAGCGGAGGGAGTAGACTGGTAATCGGGATATCCGACTGATCCAAGATTCCGAGCTAGTATCATGTAAATTTGGCAGGGTTAGTCATTGGACAGCTGGCTCTTGCAGTTGTAATCTTGGAAAAAAAGATTCTTTATCAATATAAAATACAATTTTTTTTACCTCTTTCAAAAAAAGGGCAAAAGCTGACATTTCTTTTTTGAAAGGCCGAAAAAAGACGCCGGCTCTGCACGATCAATGCATATATATAGCTACAAGAAAACAAGGTGACATAATATCTCTTCAAAAAAAGGCTTACCTTACTATACACTAAGCATGTCCTTATTTCATGGCCAAAGTTAATGTCAGTTATTAAGATCGTAACTGGAGGGTGAGTATCTCAAACAAGTAAATTCAGGTATTTGCCACTCCAAACTGTGGGTCGTACTTTTTGCTTCTCGATATCACCGACGATGTGGCCTGGGGACCCACTTGCTAGTGAGTATTCTTTCTATCAAGCGAGATGTAAATATGCAAGTGTACTACTGATTTGCGGAAAGTATCTTTGGCTCCCGAGCACCAGTGATCCTGGTGGTTTAAATTTTTTGAAAACACTATTTATAAGTTTCAACAAAATCTGAAAAAAAATCACAGATGTAGGCAATGATATATCCCACGAACGTGCAAAAAAATCAACTTCAAATACTTTGCAGTTTGGGCTACATGAAAGTGACAAAAATGTGGATCTAAATATGTATATTTTCAAATCTCCAATTTTTGCACGTTCGTAGGATAAATAATTGGGGCTACATCCTTGCTTTTTTTAAGATTTTTTAAAAACTTATAAATAGTGTTTTTTAATTCTTTAAACCACTGGGATCACTGGTGCTCGGGAGCACCAAATCTCCTCTCACTGATTTGTAGGAGTAAGTATATGACTCCTGAGTCATGATATGGTCCATACGGCCATACCAATAACCGATACATCATGGGGAAATGTACTCCAGGAATGTACACACAGTATTAGGATAAGGAGTCCTGGCATGACAACAAGGGGGGAATGTGTAAGGACCCCTCAGAATTACCAGTCCGAGGTGTCCACGTTATGTAAACAGATCACGATCCCAATGATTAGTGCATCGCGATCACATAACCAACATGGTATACAGAGTTACATCTTCCAACTTGATTGGTACAAGACTTACATAAAGGGGTGGTCACACGACCAAGCTTGCAACCATCGTCACGCAGGACGGAATTAACTACGATATAGCGGAAGCTTTTGGCTAGCGCCGGCCCTCGTCACAACCGGACGCATACCCACAGAGCAGTTGACCGGTGACACTCAGTTGGCATAGTCGTCGGCGTACTCCTCATCTTCGGCGTAGGTCTTCTCGATGAAAACCTGGACATTGGAATATCCAGGGACACAGCCATGAGTACAATTACGTACTCGCAAGACCACCACCAGGCTTAAATTTTCATGGTAATGCAATAGAAGCGTTTTCGAAAACTGGGATAGTTGCTATATATGACTATAGGGCTTAATTTTCGCAAACGATGCTTTTAGACATAGAGAATACAACATCTCTATATCTTTGTTGGAAAAGGTATTTGGAGATATAATTCTCCTTCCTTTAGAAATGACAGAAAACATTTCCACGCTTGAAAACACTTTTGTAAAGCTTTCTTCAAAACACTAGGATAGGGATGCCCCTTTTTCCATTCCGGGTTCCGACTGGTTGACTCCCCGAGACCAACCATCTTCTCCCAAAATCCGTACCTCCCAGGTACCTCCTTGATTCTTCTTTTAGTCCAAAACAGAAAACAATTTTTTTTCTTTCACCAGTCGCCCAGTGTGGCCTTTGCAACCGTCCATGACCGCGGACACGGCTATTCGAATAGCTTTACACTCTGCAGAGGGGTGCACTTTCACCACATCAAATAGGTCACCGCCGCGGATCATCCCACGGATTGCCCGACGACAATACGTCAAACGTCGGGACACTAATCAAGACTTTTCACTATGTCCATACTAATACAGAGATACCTCTTCAACTAGGTTGTTCCCCCCGGCACCGTTTGACCCATCCCATGGTGTCAGACCGCCATGACAGGGGACCTAATCGGTGCAACTGGTGGCGAACTTAATCCCACTCTCTTTATGTCCCTCTCTCTTAGGTGACAACCAGTTCAGGGGCCATAGCCACCCCCTAAGCGAATTGAGGTAGCCCCATATTAATACAAACAAGCTTCCGGTCAAGCCCTACCCATATCAGGTAATGTGGTTGCACGGGTTAATTTTTTGGGCGGCAGCAGGGACTTCGTAAACAAACCTCCATCTCCGATTGCTCCCAGCAACTCGGGTTTTCGTAAACATCTCCGATTGCCCCAGCAACTCGGGTTTTATAACACTTTCTCGCCGATTGCTCCCAGCAACTCGGGTTTTTCCTTTGAAAACTTGTTAACAAAACCCAGGCTCCCATCCTAAAATTTTGAGGTAAGAATATAAGGATATACTACTAGAAAATATAATTTTCTTGATAGCGCCTTCAGTAACAGGCTTCTCAAGTGAAGTCCTATTTTTATAACACCTATTATATACTAGTAGATATCTTTGGCCAAACAATAATTTTGTAAAATAGTTTTTGGGTGACAAAATGCCACAAAAGAAATAAAACATGCATTATTGTATTTTGAAAACAAAACATGCTTATAAAAATAATAGGATTTCAGTATAGTGGTGAGGTGGCTTGCCTTGCTCAGCAAAATGTCCCTGGTCTTGTTCTCCCTCGTAGGCGGGTTCAGCTTCCACTTACTGCTCCTCCTCTTGCGGTTCTATCGTACCGGAAAATTAAACGCGACTACCGTTAATTCTAAGTAGCGGGTTGACAACAATCTAAAGTACTTAAACAAAATAGCAAGCATTGCTCAAGGCACTAAACTAACACTCAAAAGCAAACAACTTACTTAATTAAAACAGCAACAAACAACAAGCCCATATAACTAAGACAAACAACAAACATACCTAAGACAGTATACACAACAACCCTAATAGGTAAATAGGTAGTTCTAACTAAACACTAAAGCAGAACTCCACTTAGGGTGATTAGGTCACTTAACAAGGGCTGCTACTGCAGTTTAGGAAATACTTCAGACAAAAGTACCTCTTTAGTTTTCAGGAAATACTTCAGACAAAAGCTAAGTTACTAATTATTTTCTATTAATAAACTTAATTCACCAAGCTAAGATAGAGACGTTAACAAACTACTCATGCTAGTCTTAAACTCAAAGACTACCAAGTTTAACTAACAAGGCCAACAAATTACACCACACAAGCATGTTTTTCAACTTCAACACAATTTATTATTTATTTACAAATAGGGTTAAGGTGATAATTAGACAACCTTTTTGGATCACTTTCAATTTGTAAAACTAAACATCACTAATAAACTTAAAACAACCAGTAGCTAAGAAGAATTTTATTAGTGAAGTTTACTTTATTTTATTAATCACGAAATTAAGCAAACAAGCATGATTAATTCATTTTATTTCCTTAGGCACTAATAGCATTTTACAAATAACTTTATTTTATTTTTACTCAAGCACTAACAGTACTAACATATTAAGAACAACGTTATGTAGTGATATCCAGTACCTAATCATTTCATAAACAACAATAGCAACAATTTCAAGAAGGACCAAATATTTATTTTATCCTTTTAATAGGCAGAAAATGCAATTTTTAGAATTTATTTAGCCCAGGGTGTTCTGTTCAACCAAATTTTATGAAAAGCTAGGTTTAGGTTCTTTGCATGAATTAGAAACTACTGCAATTGGATTTACCCAAAAATCTTATTCACAGAAAATTAATTAAATGCTAGAAAACCCTACTGGTCCAAACTTCAAACACATGCCATTTCAAAACTGAGCATCACAAACACATGAGGTTAATTTCTACTGAAAGCTACAGTCACAAGCATTCCAGAACAATTGAGTTTGCTCTATTTGAAAAATCGTAGCTCAAGTTATAATCATAATACTAGAAAACATAGTTTTTACCAAAATAAATGGTGACCACGAAATATAAAATATTTTGGTGGCAAACCAATCCTGCACGACTAAAGAAACTCAGGGGCATCTACTCATATTTTTCTTAACCTAAAAACATGCACCAAACTCACAAAAATGAATTAAACCAAACACCCTAATTAAACCGTGACAGAAAAAGATAAAATCCGCTAAAAAAACAGCGCGGGCCGCACACGGGCCAGATCTGGCCGTGTCTCACGCGAGCGCGTGCTGGACCGGCCCAACAACGCGCGCAAAGCGTCACGCGCGCGGCAACGGTCGCGGCCGTGGGGGATTCAAAGGGAGTCGTAGATCGCGAGATCTACGGCTGCCATTCATCGTCTCCGATGCGACACGCGCGGACAGGCCCGAGGCGGAGGGAAAAAGGGCGGCGGTGGTTCGCTCACCTAGGGGCGCTGCGGGTGATGGTGGCGAGTTGCGGAGGGTAGAGGGGGTCGAGGGAGAGCTGCGGACGCGGACGGCATCAACGGAGGTGGCCGGAATCCATGGCGTGGTCGACGGCAAGCTCCACGGGTCGAGGATGGACGCGGCTCCTCCTGCGAGTTCTGGGCAAAAAGAAGAGGGGGAGGGGTTAGATCTAGGCAAGGGGAACATCACGGGCCAAAATGGTAGAGAGAGAGGGATAGAAACGCCGGCAAAAGCTGCTCGACGCCGACGGTGACCTTCGAGTTCCCGGGCGTTCTTGAGCAGCAAGGGTCACGGGGTGTGGCTGGGCTTCGTGGGAGGGGAGATGGGGGTGGTGTGCATGCTCTGGAAGAAGAATGGGGGCAGGGGAGGCACGAGCTCGAGCTGGGGGAGTGTGCTTCCTCTCGGGCTGTTTTGGACAAGAGGAAGCAAAAGGGGAGGGAGTGGGGTGCTAGTACTGGCTAGAATGGGTGGTGGGAGGTGGGCAGAGAGAGGGTGGTCAGGAGGGACGTGGTCTGGCCAATAGGAGTAGAGGGAGTGAGCTCCGGTTGGTTGACTAAGGAAAAGGAGAGAGGTGAGTGGTGGAGAAGGAGATGGGTGAGTGACACATGGGTCCTAGCTGACTAGGATGGTCTCTCTCTGTCCAGCAGTGAGAGAGGTGAGTGTTGGACAGAAATATGAGTCGAGATAAGTTAGGTTTTAGGGGTCGGTTTAGTGAGAGATGACCAAAGGTCATTAGTTAGACTAGTCCCTAAACCCTAGTTGTGTTAGTGTCAAAACAGGGTGCTAATAACCAACTAAGGACATGACTCGAAACTACAAGCACTAAGGATCAACAAGGAACAAAAGCATGTCAAAAACTATTTCTGGTTTGCTTAGTCTAAGGCTCAAGATAGGCCAAGTTTTAACAAACCAGAAGATTCAATATGCCAAATTTAAAACTATAGGAAATTATAAAAGTGGTACTAAAAAGATTCAAACCCAACCAATGGGCTTAAGAAACCAAACATGAGCTCAAGCAAGAGTTGTCTAAAATAAAACAAAAGTTTTTTTTTGTTATTTCTGAAAATTCTAACTTAACACCACAATTCTAAAAGAGGTAAAACATTCCACTCAAGCAAGACCAGCCAAACAAACATTTAGCTACCAAATCAAAACATGTGCATCAAATGATGTTACAATCACTCACCCCATGAACACTCATTAAATAACACACTTAAGTCGAGCAATTCAAACACAAACAATTATCAATCAACAACATCCTAAACCCTTAGTATAATTAAGTGATATAGGGATCACACATAATCATGACAAGGTGGTGTTTAAAAGTATCTCAACTCATAACTTCATAGTTTTAAAAAGGTTTGATAAATAGAAATATAGGAGTAATATATCCCCCCACTTGTTTTATTTTCAAAGATGTTGAAAATAAGAGTTTGAAAATAAGGGATGTTGATTCTTCCAAAATTACATAGTTGGATTTTTGGTAGGAGATATTATATACATCTCCATAGTTTTGAAAACACTTAAATTTTTGGAATACTTTTAATTTTCTCAAATAGTAGGGTTTTTGGGTTGTTGCTAAAATCAAGACATCTTTGAAAATGAGGTTGGCCAAAATAAGATTGGAGAAGATGTATGGATAATTCTTGTCATGACATGATCACCAAAATTTAATGATATGTTAAATTAGTTGAGTTCAAAGGTTAGTGTTTTCAGTGGTTGTTAACTCAATCAACAAAGCAGACAAGGTCAAACAGAGAAATCAGAAGTGAAACACAAGCATTAGGGAAGCATTTCAAAAAGTTTTTGTTGACTCTGATTTTTGGCTCTATAAAAACTGTGTTTTTCTAGCTTCCCAAAATTTGGGGCGTTACAGAATGATCACACAGTTTCAGAGCAGGCCCGTTAGCTAGCTTGCTAACTAGGTAAACTATTGCGTATTGATGCAATGCAGGAACAAAACAAGGAAGAAAAATACTAGATCGATCTCAAGCACACCACAGGTAGATAGATGACATGTCCCTGTTGATGGTGGTAAACTAGCTATGCCAGTTCAAAGTACAGCAGGCTTACAATGTGCAAGTTTTCAGACACACATATATATGGGAAACATCCATGCTATATATGCATGCTAAACCCTGAACCTCTCACAAGCTTGCCAAAGGATATATAGTAGCCACCAAACAGGAAAGCATCGATCATCATCACCCCACGCCATTCTTGTCTCTTTGTAAGCTGTAAATGACTCTTTTGCCTAATCGATGTAACATGACACGTCTACACCTAGTGCATCACCTATCCTGCCACTTTGCTTTCTGGGGTACTACCAAAAGAAAATTTCAGTTTCCATTGCCATTGTTGCAACGTACTCTTTTCTCGCATGGTTCGTACATACCCCAGTGTGGCAGGCCTCAAACTGTTTCGGCGGCATCGCCTGCGGCGACGGCAGTGAGACTCTTGAGGGCGTCATCATGGTCGCTAGCGAGGGTGGCCTCGTCGTCCTGATCATCATCAGTGGCGGTCTTCTTCTTGCTCTTGGTGTACTCGCCGTAGAGGTACGAGGAGAGTCCCCAGATGCAGAGCACGGTGGCGATGGCCTTCTCGGCGCCGAAGGGGTCGCCGAACACCACGACTCCGCCGATCACGTTGGCCGTGAGCACCGCCGCCATGTAGACGCCGCTGTGGAGCGACGAGGTGAGATAGATCACACCGGCGGTGCCAATGAAGCACGCCTGCCACGTCACCACCAACGTCACCACCACGACCCAGTACACGGCGTGGGACCCCTTCCAGCGAGCCACGTCATCCCCCATGCCGCCCGACGCCACGAGCCCGACCGCCGCCACGACGGAGGCCAGCGCCTGCATCACCACTAGTGTGTAAATCTCGACACGGAGACCTCACAGGGACCAACACACTTAGACATAACCAAATCTTAGGCTACTTAGATTTGGCAAACAAATATTGTTATTTTCTTAGCTATATGGGATTAATTTAAAGAAAATATGTTGAGGGGCAGTATCGTATATTAATATTAAGAAAAAAAATACCATGTCTGTTGTTGTAAATTTTTGGTTTTAATCTCCCATATAAATTGTTGGAGTTACACACATTAACATTCCATGAAACAAACAATGTATATTTTGCGTTTATAAGAACAATTACATGGTTAATTGTATTGTGTGAAATATAAAATGTATTGATAAATTGACAAAAATAATTATGGAAAATATGAAAGTTTGGTATAAATATGTTGCCAGTAAGAAAATAAATATTTTAATTTTAATTTTATGAAAAGTAGATGTATCGGTTATTGGTATGGACCATAAATATGATTCCAGACTCTATAGAATTTTAATGCGGTAACTTAGCGACAAGCGTGGACAGAAAAAACTATTAATCCGGTTCCCATGAAATAAAAATTAACAAAGGAGAAGTAACCTTTGCTAGATGACAAAAAAAAACCTACTGTACAACGACGTTGCTTTCCCCGAGACTCACATCCCCACCTCTTATGCGGTGGCGTCGAGACCTATGTCGGCGACTGAAGCTGTGTGTCATCTTCGGAAGGAGTGTTGTGAGCTTCCCGAAAGTGTCTTGAATTTATTATTTTACTTAGGTCTCAATATTTGTTTTCTACATAAAAAAATACAGATGGCCAATGGAATCTTTTTAAAAAATATTCACAATTTGTTTTTCATTGTGAGTCGTATATTCCATGGTCATGGTCCACATACATAACTAAGAACTCACACAGTTTTGTAGAACGTCAATTCCAAACTTATTCTGCATGTAGCAATCCTTATTTGTTTCCAGCGAAAACTATTCCCCTTCACATTTAGATCCACTCGAAGAAATGGTGATATGACAAAAAGAAAACAAGGAATACCATTAAAGACCCATTCGAGGATATCAACCTATATATCATAACCAAAGTTAATGTCAATTCTTAAGATCGAGAGGACGAGCATCCGAAACAAGTGAATTCAGATGTTTGGCACTCAAAACGGTGGCATCGTACTTTGCCTATCAATATAACAGAGGATGATCGTGAGATGTAAATATGCAAGTGTACTGCTGATTTGTAGGAGTAAAGTATGACTCCTAATATGGTCCATACCAATAACCGATACATCATGGGGAAATGTACTCCAGGAATGTACACACAGTATATATTAGGATAAGGAGTCCTGACATGAAAACAATGGGGGAATGATTACACAGTTTTAGAGCAGGCCAGTTAGCTAGCTTGCTAAGTAGGTAAACTATTGCCTATTGATGCAATGCAGGAACAAAACAAGGAAGAAAAAACTAGATCGATCCCAAGCACATATGGATAGATGACATGTCCCTGTTGATGGTGGTAGACTAGCAGGTCCAGTTCAAAGTACATCAGGCTTACAAGGTGCAAGTTTTCAGACACGCATATAAACATGAGGGTGCGATTACCTTTCCGAAGGGCACTGCACGCATGGCAGGACACCACGTGGCTATTGGATGCACGTAGCAAACCTGGACACGGCAACTCGTACGAAGCAACTCCCGCACGTCGTTCCGATCGGTGAGGGCTGGCTAGCGCGTACATCCCGGCCGCGCGGCTGGTCGCTGTACGTGCATGCATGTACGAGCGTGATCCCGAAGCCCCGATCGAACGTGAAACTCCTGGCGCAGGTCCACGGATCATGTATGTTTAGCCCCACGCCCCACGTACACACGGATGTACGCCCAGCTCCCGCGTTCGGCTGTACATCCATGTCTGCGTCTTGTTGTACTTTCCGTAAATACAAGAATATTTATTATGCACAACACACAATAAGATGTACACTCATGCTACTACTACATGTACACAATGTACACTCACGTAGCTACTGTATGTACATGATGAAACAAGATGTACACCTACAGGCTGCTACTAGATGTACAAATACGTTGATACTGGATGTACACACTAACATGGTGTACAACTATAGAAACATATGTTGTACAACTACACAGATATAAGTTCTACAATTAATAGGGTTGTACAACTAAGGAGACACAGGTTGTACAACTACACAGACACATGTTGTACAGACACAGGTTGTACAACTAAACAGACACATGTTGTACAACTAATGTACAGACACAGGTTGTAAACTAGACAGACACGTGTTGCACAGACACAGGTTGTACAGACGCAGGTTGTACAACTAGACAAACACATGTTGTACAACTACACATACACAGTTTATACAGACACAGGTTGTACAACTACAGACACAGGTTGTACAACTATACATAACCGGAAGTACAAAAAAAAGTTCGTCGAAACATATCAACATGGGATCTAGTTTTGAAGATCTCGACGCGAGGAGCTCAAAAGTGAAAACGGTTCGTAATTTGGATAAACGGTTCTCAAGATATTTTGTTTTTAAAATTCGGATTTGAAAAATAAAAGGCAAAAAAGCAAAACTGTATGCCCACGTACATGCATGCCCTCTCTTTCTCTCTCATACTCCCCCACTTTCAATCTAATTGTGACACATGACAGACATGCAGACAAACAAAATTGAATCATGTGAAAAGAAACCGACACTTGTCACAATTAGAACGATTGTGTGGTTCCCTTTGGAAAGGGAACCCTTTGGAAAGGGAACCCTTTTTCTAGTGATTGCCGGGAAACATCCATGCTATATATGCATGCTAAACCCTGAACCTCTCACAAGCTTGCCAAAGGATATATAGTAGCCACCAAACAGGAAAGCATCGATCATCATCACCCCACGCCGTTCTTGTCTCTTTGTAAGCTGTAAATAACTCTTTTGCCTAATCGATGTAACATGACACGTCTACACCTAGTGCATCACCTATCCTGCCACTTTGCTTTCTGGGGTACTACCAAAAGAAAATTTCAGTTTCCATTGCCATTGTTGCAACGTACTCTTTTCTCACATGGTTCGTACATACCCCAGTGTGGCCGGCCTCAAACGGTTTCGGCGGCATCGCCTGCAGCGACGGCGGTGAGGCTCTTGAGCGCGTCGTCATGGTCGCCGGCGTGGGTGGCCTCATCGTCCTGATCATCATTATCGGCAGCGGCCTTCCTTTTGCTCTTGGTGTACTCGCCGTAGAGGTACGAGGAGAGGCCCCAGACGCAGAGCACGGTGGCGATGGCCTTCTCGGCGCCGAATGGGTCGCCGAACACCACGACTCCGCCGATCACGTTGGCCGTGAGCACCGCCGCCATGCAGACGCCACTGTGGAGCGACGAGGTGAGATAGATCACGCCGGCGGTTCCCATGAAGCACGCCTGCCACGTCACCACCAGCGTCACCACCACGACCCAGTACACGGCGTGGGACCCCTTCCAGCGAGCCACGTCGTCACCCATGCCGCCCGACGCTACGAGCCCGACCGCCGCCACGACGGACGCCATCGCCTGCATCACCACCTGCACCTCCACCGCCAGGATAAACCCGCCGGAGACCGCCTCCCGGTACAGCAGCTCCATCACGGGCAGGTACGCCGAGAACAGCCCCGCGGCGCTGAGCGTGACGACGAAGCCGAGGATGTACCCCTTCCGGTCCGGGCTCTCGCCGGCGTCCCCGGAGCGGAGCGCGAGGAGGACCGAGCAGAGCGTCATGAGCACGACGACGTTGAGGTTGACGAAGGTGATGGGGTGGCGGACGATGGCGACGGCGAGGACGAGCGTGAAGGCGAGCTGCGTGGAGAGCAGCAGCGACGAGGTGGAGACCGGCAGGAGCGAGGAGCTGTAGGAGAAGAGCAGGTTGTTGACGCCCATGAGCGCGCCGATGACGAGGCAGACGGTCAGGAACCGCCGCGAGAACCAGAGGAATGGGCGCGGCGCGGTGGCTGGGCGGGCCCCGAGGAAGACGGCGGCCACCAGCGTCGGGAACCCCGCCGACTGCACCAGCGTCACCACCCACTTGTTCTGCCCGCCGTGGTCGAAGTAGAACCGCGAGAGCAGGCTCGACGCCACCGAGCCCACCAGCAGCGCCGCGTAGTTGGCCATCAGGAGCACCGTCGACGCCGGCTTGCCGCGCCGGCGCGGCACCGCGGCCGCGCCGCCCGCGCCTGCGGCGGCCGATGAGGAGATCGCCATTGCCCTGCGCGCCGTCGTCGCCGAGGAGGAAGACACGATCGATTGATGGAAGGAAGGATGGATGGCGATGGGCGTCGATCTTGGGCGGGGCATATATATACTCCTCGGCGATGTATTAGGTAGGTAGTGGCCGGAGGGATCTTCTTGTTGGAGGAGAAAATCCTGCTAATTGCGTGGAGTGAGGAGGATTTTGGGAAGGTTTTACACTGCTCGCCTCTTGCGTTTCTTTGCTTTTTCAGATGGCCGGATGTGAAAAAGGCGAGGCGTCCGTTACAGTACGTTACTAGTCCAGCTAGCTGTTTGTGTATACATTCGTATATTTTGAATACAGCAAAGCTGGCAAATTAATGATTGGCAGAAAAATACAAATTACATTTGCTATGCAAGAGTAAACGGCAATGGAAACAATAAATACAATAAATAGTAAAAAATAATTACATGCATGTATACATGGATATGTATATTCATTAATTGCCCAACGCTAGCTATACCAAGTACTAGGAGCCAGAATCGGCAAAATGTCCTGTAAAATCTCCGAATTGATTCGTTGATGATCATAGGCAGAAGATCCATGGATTCGTTCTGAAACGGTAACAGTAATTTATTTTGGGGTGGGGATGTGTAACAACATTTTATACCGTCTGAAATATAACGGTTGGTTTTAGATTGCTGTCGTTGAGATTGTGCTGGGGGGGGTTAGTATAAGCGGAAATGAACTGGATGCAACAGGATTGGAATCTCCTTTCTCGATTTGGTGCCTACCCATGGTTGTCTCGTATCCCGTTTTAGGGGTGGGATTGCGTACCGACGGGAATTATTGACGGCTCGCCTAACGTTCACATGCGCGCGGTGTTCGATCTGTGGCTATGTGTGCAATGAAAGCATTTTTTTTTTCGAAACACAGTACAACGCAGGCGCTCATATACACGCGCACACACTCATCCCTATGAACGCACGCACACCCTACCCCTATGAGCACCTCCGTGAGACCGAGTCGGCGGGTCGAGTATTGAGATTGACGAAGTCACCATGGGCGCCTCGCTGTCGACGGGAACGTCACCTCCCACTGAAGAATATTCCGTCTTAAATGAGAAACACCAGCGTCAAACCTGGAGTTTGAACTCTGGTAGGCTGAGGGTACAACCATCCATCTAACCATCGTGCCACAGACAAGTTATCCAATGCAAGCATATGCTTAAACCCTAGATGAGAAAACTACACTGTCCTTTCTCTCCAAGAGGTGCTTACCTAAAGATGGAAAACTGAAATCTCGGATCAATCATATGCGCGCTTGCAAACATGGAAAGCAAAGTAAATGAACATATACGTTAATTGGTTTTGTCTTCAATATAAATGCATAAATGTAGATATTTTCGCAATTTTTGTGATAGCCCTTGGCCCCTCGTGGACAATCCATCTTTCTTCCATCCAAAATAATAGGAAATTGACATGTATCAATAAATCTAAATATGGAATAATTAGTTTGGAATAATTGTACTTTTGAATAATTAGACATACAGTCTCACAACGGAGCTCGGGGAACATGCTCCCAGTTAAAAACGACATTCAGACAATCAGACATGTACATCCTATACGCACATGTAAATTTAAAGGAAAATGAAATTCTTATGGGGCAAAATAAATGCACGAGAATAACAATTCAAGATAAAAGCTAAAAAATAATTTGCTAAATGCTACTAGGTGCTGATTTTTCTCATATATAAGGATGGTTTCAGCGGAGTTGTGCAGATAGTGTACACTATCTTACAATTGCTACATGTGATAGTTTCCATTCGTGGAGTCATCTTGGGCTGAGAAATTTCAAACTTCAAACTTCCCTCTTCCCTTTTTGTTTTTGCATTCTTCCCTTCTCAATTTTGAAGACACGAGGTTGAATATCAGGGGTGTCAGTCTTGGTCCATAAATCCCTCCCAAAGAACTTAGTAGATATGAGGAGTGTGGCCTTCCAAATACATTGGCTTCTTGACGAAATAATGCACAAAGTCTTCAGGAAACTAGCTTGGCTTATAAATTGCAGAAATAGCAGGGTGGCAAGGCAATCCAGTCATATCCCATTATTTTTGCAGGCACGTGTTCTATTTTCAAGGTCAATAACATATATATTTTCCTGACTGCTGGTTAGTTGCCACAGTTGACCTACGTACTTAACAACTTTGAAAGCTCTCGGCCATTTCTTTGCTTCTCCTAACTTCTCAAAGTAGGTGGTGGTCTACCACTTAGCATTTGTTGCAATAGATCTTTTTGTTTCATACCTAACCATGAGCTTAGTCCCGATTCCATCAAATATTTATTTGACTATTTTACCTCTAATGTCAATAGCACCTCCCTAACATTGTTCACAGCCATATAAGTTTTTGCAGTTGTAGTCCATTGCATGCCTAGTCCAATTTTCGGCAGTGAATTTGCAACGCCATTCACATGCTTCCTCACATACATTTGTCATATTTCATTGCCATGTCAAAGCCATGTTTAGCATAGGCATAGCTAGCAGAGTGTGTATTCGTTTAATTCGTCTCCTCTACAACCAACAAATTAAAAGTTCACATAAATGTGCCTAAGGTGGTATCTTTGTGGGCCGTTGTGGAAAACTTGGTTTATTTCATTTACTAGCACTGTCAAACACGTATGTTATGAAGCTAGGACAATTCATCAAAAAATGGTACAAATATTCACACATATTTTACGAAGCTAGTAAATTCATCAAAGAACAATACAAATATTCACACCTATTTTTTGTAGCTATTGAAATTCATAAAAATGCTACCAATATTCACACATATTTATGAAGCTAGTAAATTTCATAAACAAAAATGGTATAAATATTCACACATATTTCATGAATCTAGTAAAATTCATCAAAAAATACTAAAAATGATAAATATTCAAAACTATTTTATGGAACAATGAGAATTCATAAAAAATGCTACAAATATTCACACATATTTTATGAAGCTAGTAAAATTCATAAAAATATTTTAAAATATTCACACATCTTTTATGAAGCTAGTAAAATTCATAAAAAATATTTTAAAATATTCACACATATTTTATGAAGCTAGTAAAATTTAACAAAAAATACTACACATATTTTATGAAGCAAAAAATATTACAAATATTTCGACTTATTTTTTTAAGCTACTAAAATTCATCAACAAATATTAAAATTATTCACACATATTTTATGAAGCTACTAAAATTCCTAAAAAATACTAAAAATAATCAGACATATTCTATTAAGTCAGTAAAATTCATCAAAAATTCTATAATTATTCACACTTACCTTTATGAAGCTACTAAAAATTACCAAAAAAATTACTACAAATATTCACACATATTTTATGAAGCTAGTAAAATTCATCAAAAAAATACTACAAGTATATATGCGTACCTTTTGTCTATCTGACATAATAGTGTTGTTGCAAAGCTCCCCTCACTCACCACCAATTGCATACTTCAGTTCTATGAAAAAGAACACCAACTTGTTGCTTCTTCTGTGTCCACAAGGCCATCCATTTGGGTAGATGTTGTCGTTACCATCCATACAGTGGCCACAATAATTTGGTGCGCTGTAGGAAGCTTAATAAAACAACCATTTAAGCCATCGAAATATAGTGGACACAAATGTTCCACTCAAACAAAGGAAAATAGAATGAAAGTATGGGACGTAATTGCTTACCAATAAACAATCTGCGTACGTTTAGAAATCCTTACATTGATGCACCCAAAGGAATAAAAAAGGTAACGAAATCTAGGATTTGGGATGGGATGGTCATGTATCCCTTTCGTTGTGACAATGTATATGTTGCCTAGGTTTGTATCAGTGATAGTCTACACATAATCTCTTGGCCTTTTGTACTGTTTCAGATCGTCGCCAACTACAACTTTTAGAGATTCTTTCCTAGCCCTATACGCCATGAACTTTGGCACCTCTATTCCAAAATTTATCTTTCCATTATCTATAAAAATATCAACTCCTGTACCAAGGATCTGTTCTGAAAGTCTGCTAAGAGGCTCTGGCAGCCCATTTGGACTTAACTTTGCAACTTTCAACTGATGGGTCACAAGTGTGTTCAAAGTACATCTTCCTAATACAACTTTTTTCACCTGGTATCTTGCTTGCTACCATTAAGAAGGAAATCCTTCTCTTTGCATTGATCTATTATTCTATCCTTGCAATTTATGTAAATTATGCATAGCCCTTCTAATTGGTGAACATCTGTGAAACACATTTTCACGCATATTGCTCCTTAGGAAGAAGTATATTCTCATCATGCCACATCCTTGGCTTCCTCTTCTTGACCTTGATTTCCTCCCACTTCGTAGCACAAATGCTAACTGAATGCAGTCATTTGAATCCTCTTGCCAACTCTTCCAAAGTTTCATCAGCGGAGGGCACATAGCAGTGTCGTCTCCAGAAATTTAAGGCCCATGTGCATAATGTAAAATGGGGCCCTAAAATTAGAAAACGGTGTGTATGTCACCGCGACCTATGAGACAAAGATCGGTGTACAAACTTTTGATTTTTCTTTTGTGTTGTTAACAAACACTAAAACTCATTAGGGATGGAAATGCTCTTTCACCCGTCTCCGATACTGATGCGAAGAGCTCAATGACAACGGAGTGGGTTCACCGTTTACCCTAACATGGGCAACGGTTTTTATATTACATCGTTACTGATATGTTTCACATTAGACATGGAGTTTTGCTAATCACCGTATTCCTGTTCGTCCTGCTGTACAAAATTTCATCGCTACGCGTGGCTGGAGCTCTGCTCCTATATCTTCACGGCCGCCGGATGATCATCCACTGTCTTCATCGTGCTGCACAAAATGTACTGCTCCTGGTGACGGCACCATGTACGGAGCCCCGCTCCTAGGTCTTCACGGCAGCAGCATCGTCACCAAGCATCCACCAAGCCCTTCACACAACAGCAAACGGAGCTAAGAATACAGAGCAAGTACAGAGCTAAATAACACTAAATAAAAGAGCGAACTAGCTAAGAATACTGAGCAAGTACAGAGCTAATTAAATAACAGAGCAAACTAGCTAAGAATATAGAGCAAGTACATAGCTAAATAACACAACAAACTACCTAAGAATACAGAGCAAGTACAGAGCTAAATAACACAACAAACTAGCTAGGAATATAGAGCAAGTACAGAGCTAAGTGATGACGTGGAAACACACGTTCGTTGGGAGACCCCAAGAGGAAGGTATGAAGTAGTGCGGCAACAATTTTCCCTTGTATAATCTACCAAGGTTATCGAACCAGTAGAAATTGGAAGAGCTTCAACACGGTGTCAACGGTGCCAGAAAATGTAGGTGTTGACGTGGACCTGCACACAACACAATCAAAGTACTTTGCCCCAAGAAAACAGGAAGGTTGTCAATCTCTCCGGCTTGCTGAATATAAAGGATTAAGCATATGGTGTGGAATATGATGATGAACACAAAAAGTAACAGCGAGGAAGTAAACGTAGAGTGTGGTAAAAACGGTGTTTGTATAAGTGTGGAATAAAGGACCAGGGTCCACAGTTCACTAGTGGTGTCTCTCCATAAGACAGATAAACAAGCATACATGTTGGGTAAACAAATTACAGCTGGACAATTGACAAAATGCAAACGCATGACAATGCAATATATGATAAGAACATGTTCACTGTTAGATCTATTGGGCATTACAACAATATACATAGACCGCTTACTAGCTGCATCTATGACTAATAATTCACTTCCCGGGATAGCTTCCGTGTCTCCCATGAGTATTAAGTTTCAAGCAACAGATTATAACATTAAGCAAAGTGTGTAATGTAAACAAAGCATATGACAGATAAGCGTACCCATAAGTATAGCAAAGTTATTTTCTCCCTAGTGGCAACAGCACATCTACAGCCTTAGCAAACAACAGAGAGCATGCAGAAACATAGATAAAATATGATATAGATAGATGAACAAACTTGATCATAACTTCACAATTCATCGGATCCCAGCAAACACAACATATAGTATTACACAAAGGTTATCTTGATCATGTTAGGCAGCTCACAAGATCTAAACATGATTGCACAAGGTGGAGAGACTACCAACTAGCTACTGCTATGGACCCGTAGTCTCGTGAAGAACTACTCACGCATCACTCCGGAGGCGGGCATGGTGATGTAGAGCCCTCCGGTGATGATTTCCCCTCCGACAGAGTGCCGGGAAGAGATTCAGAACCCTCCCGAAGTAGGGTTGACGATGGCGGCGGCGACGGAACTTTTCGTGGATTTTCGCTCGGATATTTAGGGTTTCCCGATAAGATGTGATTTATAGGCGAAAGGGCGACGTCGGAGGACGGCCAGGTGGGCCAGGCGGGCTAGCAGCGCGGGCCCACCCTTGGCCGCGCCGTGGGCCCGCCTCCCTCCTAGGGTTGCCTCCTGGGCGTCTCCTTCGGGCAGATGCTTCGTCCCAGTCCAGAAATAAATCAGTTAAATTGGCGTACTTTTCCGAGAATATTTCCAGAATAGAATTTATGAAACAAAAAGACAGTAGAAAACAGGAACTGGCACTGTGGCGTCTTGTTAATAGGTTAGTCCCATAAAATGCATAAAAATAATATAAAGTGTAAGATAAACATGTGGTAATCAATATATAATAGGCATGGAACATCAAAAATTATAGATACGTTTTGGACGTATCACTAAGTAACACTAAATAACATAGCAAACTAGCTAATAATATAGAGCAAATACATAGCTAACAAAGTAAACAGAGCAAAATAGCTAAGAATACAGAGCACCTACAGAGCTAACAGAGTAAACATAGCTAAATAGCTAAGAATACAGAGTAAGCATATCTAAACAAAACTAAATAGCTAAGAATAGAGAGAAACTACAGAGTAAACAGGGCAAACAGATCTAATTAAACAACAGAGAAAACTAGCTAAATAGCTAAGAATACAAAGCTAATACAGAGTAAACAGAGCAGTATTTACCTTAGGCGAGGCGGGGTCGCTTATCGCCGCTGGATGTGTCCCAGGCGCCGGAGCTACTGTCAGAGGAGACCTCATCCTCCTAGAACGCCGGCGCCTCCTCCTCCTCCACAGCTGCGCCGCCGCCGGCGCAGCATCTGGCCCAGGCCCCTGGACATGCATAAGAGACCGGTCTATGGCCGCCTGGAGCTGCGTCTGGAACAACGCCTCCTAGGCGTCTTCCGTCGCGTGCTCGGCGGCGGAGATGCGGACTGCTCTTTGCATCGCAGCAGTCCGAATGACACCGTAGGCGTGCTCGCGCTCAAAGGAGGCACGAGAGAGACTGACCTCCAGATCTGAGTCCTCTTCGTCCGAGGAGGACGAGATCCGGGCATCGGTGGACTCCGCCGCCGTGGATCCGTAGGGGATCTGACGGGTCTGCATGAACTTGGCGAGAGACAGCTACGGTTGGCGACTCGGAGGGTTGGCGGAGGAGGATGCTCTATCCTGGCTTCCGTCGGCGCCGGAGTGGTTCGCCATCGAGGCATTGAAGTGCGTAGAGAGACTGTGCGGCTAGGGTTAGGACTTGGCGGAGAGTGAGAGTGAGAAACACTGGAGTGGGTGGTTTTTATATGGGCACCGTGCCACCGTTTAAGGGCTTCCACATATGAAACGGAGATTTCATGAACTGCGTTGATGTTGTGTAGATATCAGCAACGGAGATATTTTACCCTCCGTTGGCAAACATATAGGCAACGGACATATTTTGCCGTTCGTTGCCATTGAGTCGGGCCCATCGACCGACTAGCGCGCGCTCTCTCTCGCAAACATATAGGCAATGGACATATTTTTCCGTCGCCTAACTCGTGTCGTTTCCATAGAGGGGTATCCGATGTGTCGTTCTATACTAGTGTCATGTCCTTTTATACAAAATTCAGAATTTTATGCTCTAGGTTGGCGAGTTTGGCTCTATCGTCTTCAACGTCGAACCCCTGATTTGGCCTCATAATTGTTGCGAGAAACTTTGGATCTGCGAACGGGATCGATTTCATGGAGGATTCATCTTTGACTTCTATCGTATGATAAATTTTGAAATAGTTGTTGGTAGGGCAGATGCGTTTAAAGGTCTCAAAAGGGCTAGATTTCTCAAAAAATTGAATACCGACGTCCACGGGCTGGCGGCGACTGAAAGGCACACACATGTTGATTAGATAGATTTGAGATAGCCGGTACATGCATTGTTCTCCGGCCGAACAGGCGGGCCATCGAGTCAGGCTACGAACATACGCGAGCACGGACCATGCACAGCACGGAGTACAGGTCCGGTAGCCTGGATTGGTCCTGGCTGGACCAGCAGACCAATACATGGCTTCTTGATTTGGATCAAATCGATTGTTCTGTACTACAATTTTTTCCCACCCAGTTTCTAGAGAAAGTTTATGTAGTTCTCCTATACAGTATAAACAGACAACTAAAATTACTGATTAATTCCAGCATTTTCGGTCCATATAATTCAACAAGTTCAAACATCTCCTGTATATTTTTGTGGCTTTTATTCATGTGTTTTACAAAATTAAAGGACATGTTTACACACTGTAATGTAGCAAATTAATGGATTGGGTTGGTAATTACTAAGGTGGATTGAAGGTGCTAACATCATGAGCATTTCTTTCACCAGAAACTCCGGCCACCCTGCATTTGCTGCGCAGGAAGTGGACAAAACGGTGGTGAGATCGACATGCCGAGAAGAAGCAGGGCCGGCCGGGGGCCTTACGCACGTACAGTACACGTCGTCACTTCGAGCTATAGCCGCTGGGATGGATGCATGGAAAAGCCAGCATGCATGATGCACTTACGACTGCTACGTAGTACACTTGGCTGTGTTGACATCAACAGTTTTGTACTTGTGGTTTGCGTGGAGAGCTGCTGCATGCCTGGGAAGTGTTTGCCCGGCTGGCCGGCCGGTCGACACTTGTCATGGCGGCATGTAGGTAGCTAGCAGAGGAGGATGAAACGGCTCAGGGGAACAAGGGTCGATCGACACTTGTCAGCTACCTAGCAGCCTGAACCAACTGGATTAGATCGACATGACATGCATGGGGTCGAGGATCGATGTGACTTCCCTCGTGAGTATATACATATAGATATATTCGTATTGAAGATAGCACGTATGTCTAGGACGTCGGGTGTGGCCAGGTTTTCGAGCTTGGGTGTTTAAAAAAAAATTGGCGACTCTATAAAGGATTCACATAGCAAAAACCAAAACTTTTTTCCCGTAGTTAGAAGAATCATTGATGTTTTTTGCAGAAGTTAGAGAAGAAGTACTACACAATAAGCTTAGATTGATGTCACGTACCTATTTTTGCTCACAGCACCCTTGATGCATGCACCTATTATGCAATATATACACATGCGATTTTGTTATCCAAAAAATTTGAGTGTGCATCTGCACACCGTGAACCTATGTGGATCCGTCCATGTACCGTAGTACTCCCTTTGTGCATAAATATAAGAAGTTTTAGCTATTCAACATGTTGTCTACATGCATATTAATATGAGTGTACATATACACTAAAATATGTCTACATACATCTCGATATATGTGAATGTGGACAAATGATAAAACATCTTATATTAAAAAACGGAGGGAGTAGTATAGTATATCCTCGAATGCTTGGTTTTCAATTTCGGCTACCACCGAAATCGCTCAAATGTAGTGAATTTCCGCGTTGAAAGGCGATTTCGGTGCTACGGAAAGAACTGGAATTCGGTAAATTTCAGTGAAATCGCTTTCCATTCCATGTTGCATGTTTTGTCGTTGTGCATGGGTCGTATACGTGTGTTGGTAAGTCAGTACTAACATGTACACAAAAACTCATCCTTAAACTAGTGACCACTCAAGATGGAACCAATTACGTAGTGAGTCAATTGGAGCCACCAAGAAGATTTTGATGTTAGTTTTGTTTCTGGTGGATGCCGTTTTCTCTCTCTCCTCCTTCCTTCTAGACGTTTCCAGATTCCGCCGCTCGCTCTCCTCGCCGCCGGTAGCATCCTCACCGCCGGCAAAACTCCAACCCTCCCTCCCCTATCGTTTCCCTTTGGTCTCGTCTCCTTTCAAGGTTTTCCTTTCCCACCTCCCTGCCATCCATCCGAATCTTCCCTTCTGATTTCTTCCTTCCAATACCTCCCTAGATCTGATCCATCTTTAGTTCTTCTCCACGCATATCTCTCTCTCTCTACCCATCGATCTGCTCCTTCCCAGTGGTTAATTTCCAGATTTTATACTTTCTTTCCACAGCTCCAAGACTCCCAATAAGAGGGAAACCTGATACGCAACCTTGGTGCCTGCCGCCTTTTGCTCGCCAGCACAGCACATCCCACTCTGTTTTCTCAAACTTTCATCCCGAGATTACCCCACCTGGCTGTATGAATATCTTCTGTCTCAATTGCCGTGGCTGCGGACAGCATGAGACAATTCACGAAATCCACAACTTGGTTCAGACTCATCGCCCTTCCCTGGTCTTTTGTCGGAGACTAGAATGCTTGGAAAGAGAGCAGAAATTTTGAAATGGAGAATTGGAATGGACAACGCAATAGGGGTGAATAGCGATGGTCTCAGCGGAGGCTTGGTCCTATTCTGGAATAACGACGTCTATGTTCGGCTGCAGAATTTTAGTAAATGGCACATAGATGTAATGGTGAAAGGTGATGCTACTGGCAACGAAGAGTGGATATTCACCGGCTTCTATGGCGAGCCGAGGCGTCAATTCCGGAAGGATAGTTGGGACATGCTGAAGTATTTGCGCCGACAAGCGGATGCCCCATGGTTGTGTGCAGGAGATTTCAATGAAATCTTATGCAATACTGAACAATTTGGAGGAAACATTAGAGATGAATGGAAAATGGATGGTTTCAGAGAAACGGTGAACTACTGTCAGTTTACTGATCTCGGATACACGGGACTTCCATATACGTGGGATAACAGACAAAATGGCCAAAACAATATCAAATGTCGTCTCGACCGTGCTCTTGGGGATGAGAGGTTTCTCAAATGTTTTGAAAGCACACATGTTCAGCATATCCAGACTACCAGGTCCGACCATTGCGGACTTCTTATATCAGTTTGCCGATCTGATTGGATGGCTGATGCAAGAGGATCCAGACCGTTTCGGTATGAAAATGCATGGACACGACATGAGAACTATGATGAGGTCATTAGATCAAATTGGAAGTCTGGAGTGTCTAGCCTGGTTGACATGGGACTCAACCTCAATCGTCTCAAAGGAGCGCTCCAATTGTGGAATCGCCACGATTTTGGCTCCGTGAAAAAGCAGCTTCATACAATGAGAACCAGACTCGAACAGGTGCGTGCTGAATCTCTACGGAAGGGCCCTTCTACAGAGGAGCGCGAGCTTATGAGGAGGATTTCCGAACTACTTTCTAGGGAAGAGGTGATGGCTAGGCAACGATCCCGTACTCTATGGCTGAAAGCGGGTGACCGGAATACAAGTTTCTTCCATGCGAGAGCAAAGGAAAGAGCTCGAGCGAACAAGATTATTTCTTTGAAAAAGGAGGATGGTACAGTATGCACATCCCAATCTGATCTGCAACTCATTGCATCAAACTTCTTTATGAGATTATTTACAGCTCAGGAGCAAACTGTACCAGAGGAAATTTTAGCCTATGTGCCATCCAAAGTTACTACTAATATGAATATGAATTTATGCAAGCAAGTGACTGATATGGAGATCGAACAAGCCCTTTTTATGATGCGCCCTGACAGTTCTCCGGGACCTGATGGCTTTACGGCCGGATTTTACATCCGCCATTGGGATTTGCTAAAATCAGATGTATGCAATGCCATTAAAACTTTCTTTAATCAGGGTATCATGCCACAAGAGATCAATACTACAATACTGGTGCTTATACCCAAGATGAAGCATCCACAAAACTTATCTCAGTATCGTCCTATATCTCTTTGTAATGTTCTCTATAAAATTGCTTCCAAGGTGCTTGCTAATAGATTGAGGCCAATTCTTGATGAGATTATTTCAGAGGAGCAAAGTGCTTTTGTCCCTAGAAGAATGATAACAGATAATATCCTCATAGCATACGAGGGCATCCACTATCTCAAGAAGAAGAAAGGGAAGATGGGGGCGTGTGCTATCAAATTAGACATGGCAAAAGCCTATGACCATGTTGAGTGGTGCTACCTTCGTGCATTAATGCAGAAAATTGGTTTCGACCAATGGTGGATCGACCGGGTAATGGCTTGTGTGGAAACAGTATCATTCTCTGTTAGAGTTAATGGACAGTTGTCGACACCTTTCAGACCCACTCGAGGTATTAGGCAAGGTGACCCGATTTCTCCATATTTATTCTTATTATGTTCTGAAGGACTGAGTTGTATGTTGAAAGGAAAGGGCCCACAGTATCTTGCTAGAGGAATCCGGATGGGAATTCACTGCCCATGGCTATCACACTTGATGTTTGCTGATGATTGTCTCATTTTCTCGCAAACGAGCGAAGGGGCTGCCAACCGGCTGAATGATATTTTAGAGAAATACAAGAAGGGTTCTGGGCAGATGGTGAATAAAGATAAATCGACTATTTTCTTTAGCTCCAACTGCCACGCCTCGGTCAAGAATGTAATGCATGACGTATTGAGAATTGAAAGAGAAGCCTTGATGGAGAAATACCTCGGATTACCAACAGCTGTGGGGAGGTCAAGTGACTCAGCTTTTGAAACATTGTTACAAAGGTGAAGAAGTTGGTTAATGGAGGAATAGTTAACAAACTTAGTGGCGCGGGTCGAGAAGTTCTAGTTAAAGCGGTTGCGCAGGCTATACCAACCTACTCAATGAGCTGCTTCAAGCTTTCTGCCAACACATGCAAAAAGATTACAAGTTGTGTTGCTCGATTTTGGTGGGGTGGAGATGAACATAAAAACAAGATCCATTGGCGGAAATGGTCTGAAGTGGCTATCCCAAAAACTCTTGGGGGCTTGGGATTTAGAGATCTTCAGAAATTCAACCAGGCGTTACTAGCGAAACAGGGATGGAGACTTCTCACGAATCCTTCCACCTTATGTAGTAGAATCCTCAAAGGAAAATATTTCCACAATGGGAATTTTCTGTCAGCGGTAAAAAAGAAGAATTGTTCTCAAACTTGGCGTGCTATCCTTCATGGTCGTGAAGCTCTGAGGCAAGGTCTCATTAAGCGAGTGGGCAATGGAAGCTCGATCAATATATGGGATGATCCTTGGATTCCCATGAATTACAGTTTTAAACCACTAATTAGACTGCCTTCTGCTACAGCTATTAGAGTTTCTGAACTTCATGACGGGGAAAGATGGATCGATGAAAAGTTGAGTCAAAATTTTGTGCAGGCTGATGTTCGAGCTATTTCTGCAATACCATTGGCTAATATGGTGGATGATAACTGGGCATGGGCGGCAGAGAATCATGGTAATTTTTCCGTCAGATCAGCGTATCGGATTCTTATCAGGGCTGCGTGCAGGAGCAGCCTTAGCAATGCTTCGACATCTGTGGGACAGGCTGAATCTTTCTGGCCCCGCTTGTGGAAGTTGAAGGTGCCACCAAAAGTTAAAATCTGGTGGTGGAAGGTAATTAATGGATATATTCCGTGTCGTGCAGTACTTCATCGTCGTCACATGGAGAAAATTGCTTCTTGTGAAGAATGTGGGGTGAAGAGGAAACTCCAATGCACGCTTTGCTTAGGTGCTCTTGGGCGCAGAGTTTCTGGAAGTTATTGAAGGAAACCATGGGTATCAAATTACCTAGACTTCATCCGCAAACATGGGCGACTGATTTGATTTCTGGTCAATTACTGACAGAGGAAGAAAGCTGTATTATCCTGTGTGGAATGTGGTCCATTTGGATAGCAAGAAACAAGAGAAGACACAATGAAGGCTGTAAAACCCTGCACGAAGCGGTGTCTTGGGCAATAGAGACAACTTATGATTTAAGCAATGCGTGCAAAGAGTATGTTAGGCCTACGACGCAAGCGAAGAAGAATTGGACACCTCCTGTTGCAAGTGAATGTCGACGGTGCATTCAAGACTACTGATATGAGTGGTGCCACTGGTGTTGTGATAAGAAGCCATGATGGTAGTTTCATCAAGGCTGGAGGTACCTGGGTGAGCTCAGCAGCAAGCGCTCTCAACATGGAAGCAATGGCGTTGCGGGACGGTGTTCTTCTGGCCCTTCAGGGGAAATTTTCCAAAGTTCTTGTTGAAACGGATTCAGCTACCCTCATGAAACTTTGGCGTGAAGACAAGGATGGACGATCAGATATTGGGCCTGTGCTTTTGGAAGTGAAGGAGCGTAGCAAGGTCTTTTCAGAATTTGACTTGCGTCTTGTAAACAGGGAAGCTAATTCTGCAGCTCACTTTTGCGCTCAGGAGGTGTACTATCGTAAGCAACGTTGTTTGTGGCTTGTCACAACGCCTTCTTTTCTACTCCCCTGTATTGAACAGGATTGTAACCTCATGCTGTTGTAAATTAATAAAACTTCTGTTCTGCAAAAAAAAAAAAGAAGATTTTGATGTTGGTTCTCCCGGCTATGTGGCATCATATCAGTAATCAGTAGGCGCTCGCACAAACGCACATGCAATTGTTTATGCAGATACTCTGTCGTTTATCTGAAAAAAATGTGCCATCAGAAAAGTTAAGGTGCATGCATGCAGGAGCGGCATATATGATTGCGCGCACACCCTTATCTCTACCACCATGACATGAAACTACGTACAGCTCCGACCAACAACCAACATCTTGCGACAGCGATGTATCGCCGTATCAGTCGGCCGATGACAGATCACGTACGCGGTAAGTACATGCAAGTACATACATGGACACTTCCAAGCTAAATAAGTTGGCGACCGAGATAAGCCACTCACTGCTACTCCCTTTGTTTTTTAATACAACATGTTTTAGATGTTACACATGTTGTCTATATGCATAGTAAAATGAGTGAACATATAAAGTAAAATGTGTCTATATACATTTGTGTGCATGTGAATGTGGACAAAAGATAAAACATCTTATATTAAAAAACAGAGGGAGTAGCTGCTACCCCAAGTGGTTGCACACGAGGCCGCTTAGGCTATAGCAATCACTCGAAGCTCGGCCGGTAGACATGTCTACTTCGTGGGGGCTCACGCACGCACGCATGTCTGCACACATGCACTCCGTTTGGCACTTGTGAAGTTGTGATCTGCGTGCTCTTTGTGTGTTTTAGGGCGTAAAGCGACTGTGACCTAGGTTGACAGCCGGGTCTAGAGCTACGAGGCTCTTCCATATATAGGTGCCGAATTGACGTACGCCAGGTAATCAACCACTACATGTCTGGCCATGAGTACAGACAACATATATGGATGCTAGCGAAGCCAGCTTACACAATAAGCACCCCTTAAATTGCTAGGAAGAACAATGAACAAAGAAACAAAGGCTAATACAGGAGAAGACAACGGTAAAGAAAATGAAGTGTAACCATGTAAACGTCGAACTCTTCATCTCCACCAGAGCGCTCGATAACATAGGAAGAACCAAATGCAAAGTCAACCAATAGGATGGCAAGCCGTCGAGAGAAAGGTTTTCTGTTTACTTTGAAAGAGCCAGCCGTCGTCATGCTACCACCCGTCCATCGCCGAAGAGGGTCCACTGCCCTCTTGTCCTAGCTCAAACGGCGCCGCACCGCCAGACAACAGATTGCTCATCCTGAGCACACAATGGCAACAAGTAACTGGACCACCAAACAAGAAGAGGCTCCGAACCTGACCACCCAAGCGACGAAGATGGTGACACATATCAGATATGATGGACCAAAGATGGATCCATGCACAATATCCAGTGCAGAGGTCATCGGCCATGGCCACAGACCGACCACTCAGGTCAGATACAGTAATGCACGACACCAAACCCCAGCCTGAGCACACAGCATGTATGCAAGGCCCCGACGCAAGACGAGCTCACTGCCAAGGAGAGACGGTGCTTCCATGGCCAAAGCAACCTCCAATGCCGTGAAGAATCCCGTATACATGCCACCGAGATCTCGTACAAGAGCAACCACTCGAGGCACACTCGGGTCTAGAGGAGAAGGAGGCAGGGAGGTCTGTCGGTGCGGGCCAGTTGCCGGCGGCTATGGAGAGGCCAGGGAGGCGGCGTGCGACCCTACTCTCCCTAGTCGCCCGCAGCATCGGACAACCGGGGAGGGGGGGAGTATTTTTCCACACAAGTGCTAGATATCGTACCTTCTATGAATTTCCTTCCAAGTCCAAAGCTTTCGTTTACCTTTTACCCGCGCATAAAAGGATTCAGAGCTCATTCAGTTGCCATCATTTCGTACCGGAATCATGGAATTCAATTGGAATTGGAAAACTTCATTTCAATTGGAAATTCCAGCAAATGGCTTGGCATGTTAAATTAGGTTCTGTCCCTAACATGTCATTTCATTTCAGTGATTTCATTTCGTTTCAAGAGTTTACTTCAACTCTCCGGTGGCCCAAAGCGCTTTAGGCACGCATTCCTCGTAAAAAATACCCATCTGACCCTAAAGCCTAGCTAAAATAAGCCCAATACAACTGTCAGCCATTGATGGGCCATGTAATGCGCGGATGCTTCGCAGCCCAGCCCACTAACGCAGCATCCATGCCTCCACAGACCACAGATATAACCTACCACGCCGCCTCCTTCACAAGACCTCTCACCCGCGCCGCCGTCTCCCAGCCCCCGCCCAACCGCCGCCGACCCTTGCCGCCGCCGCATCCTCCTCCTCGCCGGCGAGATGGTACGATATCCCCTTGCTCCTTTCTATGGATGCAGAGTTGTAGATTTTCTGGCATGTCTGTCGGGTGTAGGAATCGTCTAGGTTTGCGATTGTGTGAGTAGCCTGTGCTCGTGGATGTACAAGTAGGTGCTGCAGAATTGGTTTCCCGAGGAGTTGGTCTGTGTCGTAGAGAAACCTTCCTCGAGGCGGTAGCATCTGCCAGATCCAGAGCGGTTTGCCCGCAGTGTTCTGCTCTCAGTGTTGCTTGGTGCGATTCGCTGCTTGCTCAAATCGTACTGTACCTTTGCCTGGTCATAGAACAAAGATGATGTCGCTGTACTGAAAATTTCACTTCTGGGGCGGGTTTGATCGGTATAGGATGAGTGTGCATTAGTTGTTGCAGTAGAAAGGAATTAGGAAACTAGCATGGTATCGTTGATTTATTGCAATTATGTATCACTGTGTAGGCAGATTCCATTGTTTACAAACGAAACGAATCAGGAGTAGAATGATGTACCAAAAAAAAAAAAAACGTGTACCGACATTTCAACGGCTGGTTTGGATAGTGTGATGCACCATACTAGCTATTTCGTCTCAGTTGTGCACCTTCCGTCAGTTACAGCGCTAATCTTCCCCGCAAAAGAAAAGATATGTTGCTGATCTGACATGAGCTACATGCTTTGTTATACAACTTATAATAATATGGTGATGTTTTGTATGCAAACTAGTCGTAACTCTGTTGCTTGTGTCAACTTCTTATTGAAATGGTCTATTATGCTTGGCACCAATTTTAATTGTTCATTGATCATGTCCATGTGTTATATACTGCCTTTGTACGTAGTAGCTCACTTTGCTCCTCTAGTATACTTGTAGAGAGGTTTTAATATTTGTGTTTCTGCTGGTATGTGCAGACGAAGCGCACCAAGAAGGCTGGAATTGTTGGCAAATACGGTAAATTCATTGATGCTGTACAGATGATCAGTTATCATTCTCATGGATGTGTGCTAATCGATGTGATCATTTGTTATGTCAATGATGTGTAGGTACCAGGTATGGTGCCAGTTTGCGTAAGCAGATCAAGAAGATGGAGGTCTCCCAGCACTCCAAGTACTTCTGCGAGTTCTGCGGCAAGGTAAATCTGTCAATGATTTTAGCGATTGCTTGTGTTGTTTTTGAAGTCGTACAAAATCTACTGGCTGGTTCATTTGTGCAGCTATGTTGTATAAATCATAGTGCCTGCTGTCATTTGGTATTCTTGAAATGAGCGTATTATCTTCTGTGATTGAAAAAAGTAGCCTTTAGTATAGGTTGTATGTTATTGTCTTGAATGATGACTGTCTAGAGGAGAGCTTAGTTGACATCCTAAGTTGACTTGGTTCAATATGCTCAATTGCTGACTGGCAGAACATAAAATAGAAGTGTTACTAGAAGAATGTTAACCATACTCGGATACTTCCTAAAAATAGAAGGATGTTGTCCAAGCTGCTGCTGTAACCCCTCTGCATGATTGCGTAGGTACATGATCTGCTGTACATGTTTTCAATACTGTAGCCTTCTAGACAGGAAATGTATAAAAAAAAAAAAGGACGTACCCAGTGCTGAGAGCTCCCGCACTGTGCGGGGTCTGGGGAAAGGTGTCAGTGGCAAGCCTTACCCTCACGAAGTGCAATGTGAGGAGACCGCGACTCGAACCTGGGACCTCTCGGTCACAGGCGGTGAGGCTCTACCGCTGCACCAGGTCCGCCCATTTTATTGTTGTTACTTCAGTGAGAACATCTAAATATGGTAAAGTTGGTTTTTTCTTCTGAATGTGAAACCTGATGTTGGTTTCGTTACTCTTAAGACTATTTGCTGCCTATTCTTTTTCATCTGCTCTAATGTGATCTTGATTCGCAGTTTGCCGTGAAAAGGAAAGCGGTTGGAATCTGGGGATGCAAGGACTGCGGCAAGGTTAAGGCTGGCGGCGCCTACACCATGAAGTATGTGCTGCTGACGTCAGTTACAATTGTGTATTTCCTCATAGTTGTATTATCATGTTTGCTCATTCTTTTATTTTGCATTTCCAGCACTGCTAGCGCGGTCACTGTCAGGAGTACGATCCGCCGCCTGAGGGAGCAGACTGAGGCTTGATTCTGGTCACAAATTGAAAAAGAAGCCTTTGGATTTTTGTAGACTCGTGAACCGCTGTTTAGCTGATGCGATTATGACAAACAAAAAATGTTGTATCGGTTTGTAAGGATCTGGCTGCACTAAAGTGATTCCTGAATCTATAGCTGTGCTATTTCTAAAGGATCTGCAGTTTACAAATGCCTCGCTATTTCTGAATCTGTTATGGTATGCAGGCCTCAACCTCAGCAGGTTCGGCTGCTTACTTGCTGTTGTTTGAAAACTGAAAATGATCTTGGTTATCTGGAACGATTAGTAGTCACTTATGTAATGCACTGCACAGTTGCTTCTCCCTGTTGTGCTCTGCTATGTCACATTCGTGAAGAAGACAGTGAGCTCTCCAGCTTTCTCCGAGGAGTCTTGGGAGGAAGTAGAAGGCTAATTTGTAGCGCAGAAATTAGCCTTCTACTTCCTCCCAAGACACCTTGGAGAAGTGTTTTAAGAAATTTGCTAGAGTAGGTTTTGTTCTTTATATTTGTAGCATTTAACTCGTGACAAAAAGGGTGCACAAAACAAACAAGCTACTCCCTCTGTTCCATATTAGTTGATTCAAAAATAGATGTATCTAGCACTAAAATAAGTCTAGATACATTCATTTTTAGTGTCAATTAATATGGACCGTAGAGTATTATTTTAGCAGGTCGCCTTTCAAGTTTCAACTGCAGAGCCAAGTAAAATGTCTCTTAGCTGCCATGCCAACCCATATCTTAGCTGAAATTGGTTCTTCCCTATCCTATGTTGTCTAATGCCCGTTTTATAACAAGATTGAAATTTGAACCAGCTAGTAGAGGTTGTCCATTTGAGGCTTGATCTGGTCAAAATTATACTAATTATTATGTCCTATTTTACATCTCATCCATTATCATAAGCTATTCACATCAGGACTACGACTGCTGATAAATATACTGAATTACTACCAACTTTCCTTGGTGGTACAGCTTTTTGGTTCATCTCGGCGTTCTCGTCTAATAGAAATGACACATTTGGGTGCGTGTTCCAGAAAAAAAATACTACCAACTTAACAGATGCCTCTCCTTGAGTTGCGGATGATGAAGCAAATCAATCCTCTCCCTTCTCAGGCCAGCTATGCTATTTACATTCACACGGATTCGTGTAAACTGAATCTCCCAAAGACAGTGTGGTCACTCAGTTCCCAGCCTCGACGCCCATCACCTTTCTCCAACAATCTCCCGCGCTCCAAGCTGCACGCGGCCACAGCGATATCAGCTTCCAAACTGCTACCTACCAGCAAGCCTAGCATCCATCCACAGAAAAATAACAAGCCAAGACACGTTTACCTTGGGCTGGCTTCTCGATCCACGGACCGTGCATGACGTTCAAGATGCTGCACGCATCGCTGTACTCCAAATCCTGCAGCAGCTTGGGCGTCAACAGGAAGCACCTGCACCCACGTCGGCAAACAGGGGTTAGCGAACTGAAGGCGGTCACATCAGTAGCAGAAATCCAAGCGGAATGAATTCTTCATGGGCGAGCAACTGACTGCGGTGTGTTCGGCTGGCTCGCGGCTCTGACGTCTTCCTCTCGTTTATAGGGTCCATTCCTGCAGTTTTCAGGAGAAGCCGCTACGTCATTTTCTGCATGATATATTGTTATTTACTAGTACTGTTCGTGGAAACACGAGATCGTGCGGGCGTCAGCCTTGCCTTGGTTTATCTCGTCGACCACCCGGAAGGGGCAGTTGGTGAGATCTTGAAGCGATACGAGATACAGGATGGTCGAAACTGACCGCTCCTACAAATGACCCAGAAAATAAAAGTATAAGAATGCATAAGAGAAGCGAAGACGATACATCTGAAGACTTTTATCCATACCCCTCCAGACTGGTGATGAGCACTTAGCACCTGCAGCTGACCAGTTTGCCTGTACAAAATGAAACATTCATTTTAGAAGAAAGGAAATTACACAGCAGAGTAAGGTACAACACATCAGTCTACAAGCCATTGAACTAAGTACCAAATACAATAGATAACAAGGGAATGAGTAGTCAATAGATATTTCTAAAAAACAATAGATAACAAGGGAATGAGTAGTCAACAGAAAATCTTATAAGACCATCCAGATAAATGCTTCTCTGATAGAACACTAGATATAGGAGTACTGCTTATGTTAGCTATGGATGCACTAAAAGGCATCAGGAAACAGTATTTTTTTTAGCAAAGTGCAGTGGTGCCAGTTATTATTTGCCCACAAATAATACAATAATACAACAGTGTACACTTGGGAAAAAACTCACCTAAATTTCACCTTTATAAGAATACCGTATTGACTAAAATCAAGACCATGCTCATCTGCCAGAAATTTTTGAAACAGCAGTCGGTATGTTATCCAAAAGTAAACAAACAATGACATAAAACATATCCAACATACATACCAAGTGAAACTTCTCCAGCAACAGCCATTTCTTGGAAGTTGCGACTAAAGGTGTCATTTATTTTTAATACAAGCCATTGGAGAGTTGGCAGCCATTTACCCTTGAAAATCAGCAAAGCGAAGTCAGGAGTGACAAGATCGCATAAGGTTGAAAAATGGTGGTAATATAGAATATATCAGATGAAATGCCCAAACCTTCGTAGTTTCTATTTCGGAGCAGCATCTCTCACAAGCTACTTTATCATCGTCAAGGTTAGCTGATATTGATTCTATCTGCACAATTCAGATAAGCAATTTTTTGTCACCAAGAATCCATATAGAAGTAGCAGACTGATGAGTAGCACAAAGGAACATAATTTAATTTGACACATGAAGATATATTCTTTGCCGTGAATCTATCAGCTAAGGACGCGAACCTTCCCCTCGTCACTGTAGCGGAAGGCGAATTTTGAGCGAAACCCGTCGACCCACCTCACTCGCCGGCGATCTACGGATCCCTCCGCCTCCGCCGGCCGCCTCGGCGGCGGGAGGTTGGGGAATCCGTAGATCCTGGCCTGTATATAGCGTAGGGTACGGTAGGACTTCAGCCGGCGGCGACCTGGAGGTGGAGGAGGCGTCGGTGGTGGTTTGGCTGTTGGACCGTGTCCCCTCTCGCGGCGGTGCTCCCCGGAGCTCTGGCGTGTGGCGGTCCACTTCCTCGAGCTCGCGGGTCCTCGGATCTGTTGTGCTCGGTGTGCTCTGGCCAGTTCCTCAGTGGCGGAGGATCTGGAGTTCGAAGACGGTGGTGAAGATGGTGGTGATCTCTGGCGCGACGAAGACGGCGCTCCTGCGAGTAGGATCTTTGGATCCGGCGATTGGAGACTTCCCGGTGACCATGGAGCTGGCTCTCATCCAAGGCTTGTGGCAGAGCAGCGGTTCCGGCGCGCCCCCGTCGGCTTCAGCGCGTCGCCTGTGTCGGGGTGTAGAAGAAGAAGGGCTTATCTGTAATTTTCGGTTTCTTCTGTACCTTTCTGTAAGAACGCTGGAGTAATGCTGTCTTCACTTTAGCAAAAAAAAGAATCTATCAGCTAAAACTTGGTCTTCTGAAACGGCTTGAGGTTCCGTTCCGATCACCCTTTATCTATATATACTACTTTATTAGCATAAGGATAGCAACTGACAAACATGTATGTTCTGTTGGGAGTTCTTTTTTCCTGCACTCAGATAGTGACACATTCTGCCTACAACAGAAAGCACTCACTTAAGAAGACACAACTCAAGTGTAGGCATTAAGTAACCTCCACAAGGTATAATTCCACTGTCATAATCACACCACTGATTCCCCCAGTTATGCTCTGGAGCAAGATATAAGAAACTTGTACCTCACGTTGCCGATTCTCATACTCCTGCAACACGTTTTGGTTAAGAAACAGCATAGAATTCGCTTCAGATTCAGTATCTTGTATTGCACCTTCCAGTTCTTCTATGGTAATAGGCATCTGCAATTAGAAAGGCGATCAAATCATCAAAAAATGGGTGTTAAGTGCAAATGCATATGCACCTAAGACAACAAGTTGTTAATTCGGTCCAAAATAACCCCAGCACATAGGACATTGCAGATTCAAAGAATGCACAGAAAAACTAGATGGACAAGAGAACAAAGCAGCAAATAAGTAATCCGGACATTCGAACAATTATACAATGGACATGATTACAAGGCCATTATAACTCTTGAGAAAGAAATTTTCTTTCATAAAAAGAAAAGATTAACACACTGGGTGATTGTGTTAGAAAATGAGAGGCTGCTGGGATACACTATTTTGAAAGAAATTTTGGATATCAACCAAAGTAAGATTTTAATAGAGTTCAAAATCCAAAAAAAGACTATTTCAAATAATTGACAAAATACGCACCCAGAAGTTGCATTGGAGGGTGCTCACACTTGGTGTTTCCGTTGTACCTTAACCTTGGTGTGACAAGCTTTGGTAGTTTAATGCTATTAATATAAGGTAGGGAAATTTTTACCTTTTGCGTCTACAACATGTATACCTTCTTGCTCACTAGTCACCGTAGTTGCGTTACAAAATGAAACTAGAGGAAAATTGATATTGCAATTTTGTTCTTTTATGTTCCCAAATGTTCTGTTTGCAAAATTTATCCATAGTTCATATATGTTGACCTTTTAGCACAAAATATTCAAATCCTGAATAATTTCTTAAGAGTTTATTAATATGAATTCAAGAATATACCTTCTCAAACTCTTTTGTAAGGTCTTCAGTGAGCATAGATATTGATTCTGCATTCTGTTTTGCCTTAAACAGCAGCTGCCTATGCACTTGAGTGATTCTTTTACCTGATGAGAAAATTAAAATATCTATTGAGAAAACAATAAGATGCCATATGCTAACTATTCTTGGATCAATGCAGACAAAATATCAAACATTCAAGTGAGATCTATTTCAAAGGAATATTTGATCAAGCAAACCTCGGATGCAGAGAGAGTCTGACATTCCAAGATTATAGCTATGGCAAGCTCTGAGTTTAGGCCAATACTGAGAGAGAGAACCGCAGCGAGAGACCTATCCCTTTGGAGGACCTTGCAATCTCGATGCCTAGAAAATATCTTAGTTGGCCAAGGCCCTTAACCTTAAACTCTTCGCTCAAATTTTGCTTTAATTGTACCATCTGAATAGTATCATCAATGCCATCCACATATACTGTAAGAATCGTGTTGTGCCGCTCGGAGTGGCGATAGAACACAGTGTGGTCCCATTACATTGTTTGAATCCCATACCATAGATAGCACGACGAAACCATACCCGTTCAGGAGGCTTTCCCGCCTTAGCTCATGGTTCTTTCCTCAGGGCAATAGGCAAATTAAACGAATCACCCGTGCCAAATGGCTCACTCTTAGATGAGTTACCTTCAGAGAGTCTGAACCGTTCTATGGATAGAAGGCGGACCTCAGGTCCTTGTTTGACTCTCCTAACACAAATGGTGCTAGTGAGAGGGTCAGAGTGAATTGTTGAGGACAAAGGAAGATGAACCACAGAGAGTTTTTGTCGGTTCAATTCCGTGTCCTATGAGTGAAGAGAGATGGAGAAAGCCAAATGAAGAATTGAGAGTGTATACGAGGATACAACCATCAAGTGGAGACAGATGCAGAAAGCCAAGCGAGGTACAAAATTTGAGGGTGTATATGAGAAAGCAACTGCAACATGCACAACAATATAAAACAACTATTCAGATCCAATTGCATGGGGAGTAGCACATTCTAGTAAAAATATTAAGAGTTGCAAAACAGTTCTCCAGTATTACTGTGTCTTTTTTTTGAACCAGTTTGTTCATCATCAAAAATCTGATTTCCTTTATTCTTCTTCGAAGCAGGTGCCTTCCTTGTCAGGGTCATGAGCTTAACATTGGTTGGTAGCTGGTTGAAAGACAATATAGTTGACTCAGCTTGTCTTTGTCTTTGAACCAGCTACCGACCAATGTTAAGCTCATGACCTTGACTTGGAAGGCACGTGCTTCGAAGAAGAATAAAGAAAAACAGATTTGAGATGATGAATAAACTGGTTAGAAAAGGATCAGTAATACCAGGGAAATGTCTTTGCAACTCTTGATATTTTTACTGGAATGTGCTGCTCTACCTGCATTTGGACCTTACTAGTTGTTAGATCTTGTTGTGCATGTTGCAATTTCCTCCTCGTATACACCCTCAATTTTTTTTACCTCGTTTGGACATTACTAAAACTAGGCCCGCTTGGCCCGGTTCTAGCCCGTGCAAGGAGAGAGGTCCCGGCAGAGGCCATGCGACGAGGAGGACGACATGGGTGCAGCCAGCCACGCTCGTGCCCCACGCCAGGCTCGCGGGCCCAGATCCAAGCCCACCTAGCCCGCCCGTGAGCGTGCGGCCGCCGTTGTCGTCTTGCCGCAATCCGGCCACCGAAGGACTGCTCCAGCCTCCTCCCGCCGCCACACCCCACCGCCGAAGCGAAGGCAGCCAGATCTGGTTGAGACAGAAATCCGCCACCGAGATCCCAGCCACCACGGGGCACCCGCATCCTGCACCAGCGGCCGCCGCCGTCCTCGCCGCATCAGCACCGCCGACCGCCATAGACCAGGCCCATCCTCCCTAACATCGCCAAGGGCCAGGACACCACGAGACGCCCCGCCCCCATCGTCGGCAGTACGGGTGACGCCCAGCTGCGTCCTCCGATAAAGGCGAGGAGAGGGGGAGAGGAAAGGGAGAGGGCCAGCGGCGAGTTTCTAGGGTTTCTCCCGTGTCGCCTCTTAGAGGGACACCGCTTTTTTCTTCTCAGAGTGGCCACATCTTCACCCTAGAATACTCTACACTCTATTAGAGTACTACTAGTACACTAACTTCAATTCCAACAAGCATGGATCGCATGAAGTATTGGCGTGTGTGACATAACACCTGTCCCCAAAAATTGTACTCCCAAAGATCAATATCATTCATATCATGGCAAATTGGATGCAAAAAGGAAAACCGAAGAAAGAACGGCTTGTTCGCTTTCTACCATTAATACAACATGGACTACCAACTACCAATATGTCCAATATACTTGTTAAAAAAATGTAATCGGTAACACCAACTCACGGTTTTCATAATCTCTGGCAGCTTGAACAGCATTCTTTTCAAATTTCTTACATCCTTTTCCATCTCCCAAATCTATGAGATGCAATCAGTTGTCAAAGGGAAAACACATCAATAAGTTTGAAATGTTTAGAGACATGGAACAACATAAAACACAAGTATTTATATTTAAATGAGCCACCATTTTCTTATTTCATCCTTTTCTTGTTTGTGTGTTCATAAACATGTGCACTGTGAAAATTGCACCAAACTACTTGCATGAATCATTATCCTACAGAACATTCTACATTAGTGGTGATTAACTAGGTGTAAATTGCAAAGTTCTATCAATGCAATTAATGGGTACCGACCTACTTGGTATTAGGTTTTAGGTAGTATGAGATATCACGGAAACATACGGAGGTTTTGAACAATCTATTCTTAGATTTTGCAGATGTAACTGCTTTCTCAAGGAGCATACCTTTGTATCGAGCTCAATAAAAGCCATGTTCTTCTCCGCAGAACTCCATTTGAGAGCAACAGCTTCAACAAGTAAACTCTAAGAGAGCAAAAAACAAAATGAAGTAAGAAATGTAGTCTTGATGATGAGAAATGAAATATTTAGTGGCCAGCTTAAGAAGTACTAGCCTTTAATTTTATCATAGCTTGAAATCGTTGATCATTTAACTTAGCTAGCTGATCAGTAAGCTTTCTTGTACTGGATTCCACGTCTTCCTCTTGAGATATGTCCTCCAGCCTTCTTCTTTTCATATCTAGAGAGAAGAACAACAAATTATGCAAGCTACATGTAGAAGAACAGGGAGAAAGTACCATACCTACACGCCTTTTCATTTCCTCTGCCCTCTTCTTATGGTACCTCACAAGTCAATAATCGTTTCCTGAAAATACGATGACCAAAATATAAACATTAACAGAAACAACTGAGCTTTATTTGAATATAATGAAGTGAAAATCATTAATAAATATATGAAACCTTTTTCTTGCGGATTTTTGCCTCTTCATCTTCTAATTTCATCTGGTCTTTCTGGAGCTCTCTTAAGGCTTCCACCATGCCTTCAGTCTTTTTCGTAAGTTCATTGTTTTCAGATAGAAGGCTTTCAATATCAGTAGAATTCAAGTCTGCAAGAATAAACTGACAGCATTAGTAATAGGTGAACGATATAATCCACCAACTTATCAAGGCGGAGATTTAAGACATACCGCACACCAAGAGGCGCGACTGACGGACTGAATCAACAGTTGCAGACACATGATTACCATATCTTGATATGGACCATCGATAATGGTTACGTGGAGTCCAAAAGTCAGAAATACCTAATTTTTGCACGTCACATGCTCTTTGATCTGATTGATCTGTACCTATATACTTCATGGGCATAAAAAATAAGCATAACTCTTTTGAAGTCATAACCAGTGCAACTTGGTACAAATTCATGAACTGGACATAAGCAGTGTTATACCGATTCATCCAGATAAGCCTGGGTAATCAAAACATGTTTTACAACAGGAGGAGCTTCGAATTCTTGATCAAGTCGTGATTTGATTCCAAGTTGCTTCATCTGTCAAAAGGAAACTTAACAGACTCAAAATTTACTTTGTCGGTATTATTTTTGCTGAGCGCATTTTGATTGGGAGCAAACCTAAAGAAAGATCCGAGTTATAAAGATTATTATAATGTCCTCACATTAAGTGTGTAGCTGAGATGATTTGTGCGGGTGAAGTGCATAACATTTAGAAGTGTGTACCCAATCTCTCAACAACATTTCGCCTCACTAGATATAGGCAATGTCTCTCAAATACACAGGTAGCATGAGAATTTGTTGGTGGTGCCATCCTGATTTTTCTTAGAAGAACCGAATGGCATCGCCAAGTGAATTACCGTCGTATTTAACCATCGGTGTAGGTAATGTTCCTCAGAGTATCATTGTAGAATACAAATCGTCCGGATGAGACTGGGTATGTCCAAAGGGGACATGTGATATCCTACATGCAAGGCCTTCTCGAGTCACCGCTGAATGTACCCAGTCTCAACTGTGTGTTTTGTTAGATCTGTGTTGAGACTTTGAGTACAAATCATTCGGATAAGACAGAGTATGTGCTTTGCCGAGTGGGCTGATGTGACACTAAACGCATTATACTGACGCGCCACAAATTGCACTCGGTAAACATTGGTGACACGTGGCCGTTCCCTGTAGCCTAGTATTTTTGTCCGCCCCTCGGCAAAGATGAACATCGTCGTTTCTATCGGACGGCCGTCAGTCATTTTATGTTGCCGAGTACAGTCCGAAAATAGCCAGCATACGTTTTGCCGACATCCACGGTTATTTGAAACTCGGCAAATAAAAGTTTGCCGGCATAATTGTTGCCGAGTATGTTTTGCGGAGTGCATTATTCAGCAAACACTTTGCTGACATGTTTCTGGCGTTTGCTGAGTATTTTGCGTACACGGTAAAAACATAGCGGATTCCAGTAGTGAGGAGAGTATTGATGAGTAATAGACATTGATGTCCTAAAATGATAATTTGACTGGTATAAGCATGCTAACCTCCGGGGTAATGTTGAATGGCTGACTCCTGATGCTGTTGTGCCCTGTGAAGTTCAGAACAGGAATACCATATTGCTTCAGTTTTCTAAACAAGAGGTCGCGGTCCGAAGCATCCTGAGTAATGAATGACTGGAATATACAGCGAAATGGCAGTTAATTTGTTTGCAGATATAATGCTTTCTCGTAGAAATCAACGGAGATGATAAATTAGGTCCACGAAAGAAATATAGACACAGGAAGCAAAGGAAAATAATCTAGAAAACTGTTTCTGGAGATGTCCGATTGGACAATGATCATCTTGAGTAAACTAGATGACCAGTCTGCTCTGCACATTAATCGTGCACAAGACATGGGCACAATGTGCAATGGCACAATGACAGAGATCTGCAGCCACAGGTAGACCTACACCGGTTCGATCAAAGAATCCTTGATTTACACTACATCTGTTTCACAATATCTGCCCAGCATGCCTACCTACAAGGATTTACGGAACACGAAAAAATATCATAGTATTCTTACCTTCCATATATATTTTTTAACATGGTTTTCCAAGTAAGCAGCGTGAGTCCTATTCTTAATATTAACCTGAGATCAGTCAAAGAAAGAATGATAAGCTTCTTGGGTGCAAAGAAAACAGCAGTTGGTAGGCATGGAACAAAAAAACCTCAAGGAGAACAGGCCCATAAACTTCTCTCCTGAATATATTTTTGTTATCTTGAACCCAGCGGTATGCTTCACTGATTTTATCAGCACCAGTTCTTTCCAATGCTTGGAGTAGCTTATTGTTCTTACTTTCCATTTGCTTCAACCTATAGAAAATGTGTATTAGGTAGCCACATCACAATAGTGTATATATGGTAGTTGACAAGCTGGATACCTATCGGAACACTTCCTCAGTTTTTCTCTCTCCTGAGCTAACTGACGCTCATCCTCTTTCCATCTGATTTTGAGATCGTTTATGGCACACATTTTTTTCGCAATTTCATCAGTTAGTTGTTCCTGCGCAAAAAGATAAATTCAGCCAAAAATGTAAACAATATTACTCATGAATACTGTGTTACTACGAGTGTATAAACTGGATATAGGATGGTTACAGATGCGAACAGTAACTGCGTAAGTAGATAGCAAAAGAAGGATGGAAACACACTGAGTAAACTGACCATTTCATCTCTAGGTGGTTCGTATGGTTGTACATCTTGAAGTTCCCTTTCAGCAGCAGCAAGAGCTTCCCTGGCAATGGAGACCCTTTGTTGCCAAGATATTTCTTGCCTTTTCACATCTTCTATGTCCTTAGACCTTGTTTTCAGTCGTGCACTCTGATACAACAGCAGGTGTCAAAGATAGACAACAGGAAAAAGCTGCACTCAGGAGCTGATTTCGCAGCAAAAGAGAAGAGTTCATACCAGCTGCCCTAACTCAGATGTAACTTCCCGACGCTTGTCCACGTTCTGATTTATTTGGTTGGTTATCTTCTTGGTACTTGAAGCATGAGTCATTTTCTCTTTCTTTAGCTCTCTATAGAAATATGGAAAAGCAAGAATTTGTGTATTCCATTAAAAAATTACCTTTGCTATCTCAATCAGACACACAAAGTTAAGTTGTCAAGGAGAAATTTTCATTGGACCAGAAATGCAATACCAAAATATAGCTAGGGGTAATCAGAAATTGAGTTCCAGTTAACAAGAAAATTAATAACTGAAGATCCTTCTGAATGGAGAAAGTTGTGTTGTGATTGAGTACCATGACACCTAAACACCCACTAACTATCGGGTTTTTTTTCTGATACTAAACGACAGCAAAAATTCTAAGAAAAAGGATGAGTGCAGCACAAGATTATACTATCTCACAAAAAAAATACACACGGAAAACTCATACTCTGTGGCCATGTATGTGAATATAAAATTCATCAAATTTTATCCTTTTCGTTTCTCCCAAATGGCACAACATATTAACGTCAAACTTAACATATCATTATAACTTTTCTACTCAACATGGAGATATATTTTTCAATCTTTCAGAACACCGAAAACTCTATAAGTGGGTGTGTAGGTGTCATGGTGCTTAGAAAAACCATAAGTTTCGACTGTGGTACATACTCGATAGGGGCTTTTAAATCTTGCCAGATTTTGGCTGCTTCTTCCATTTTCTCCTTGAAGATTTTCTCCTCGGCCTGTACCTTTATGAACTCCAACTTCCTCATGTCGTATTTGAGCCATGGCAGCTTCTTCTTCATTAGCGCGGCCTAGGGCACAATCAACCAACACAGTATTACCATAATATCATGAGAAATTACTGTCCATAACATCCATAGGCAAACAATAAAACGACCTTTTCATGAGCTCATCTCTTTGCCGGACACGTTGGACATCTTTTTCCTGTTCGGCGTTGAGGGCCTTCAGATTGTTCAAGGTCTCCTCCTTTTGCTTCACAGCCTGAGATTCGATATAAACTCGGTAGCTTAAGAGTGTACGAGATCAAGTGTATGAAGCCAACAGGAAATAGAAATGAAGGGTGATGCTTACCACTTCGAGAACCCTGAGGTCCTTGCTCCACTCTATGAGCTGGCGATGCTGGACGGGTAAATCAGGATCACCAACGGCCTTCTCGGTCTCTTCTAGCAGCTGGATGGGGGTCAGCTTTGCAAACTCACATACCCGGTCTTGTGGCAGGAACTAGCAACACAAACCATCATCATCATCTTCAGGTTTTTACAGCGATGGGAGAAAAGAAAATATGAGAGACAGCAGACCTGGGTTAAGTTGTTGACTTGAATATTGAACTTCTTGATGACATCTATGATTTCCTTTTTGGGAACAACCTCACCTGCAGGAAGAAACCGATCGGAATTACATGACATGACAATGTTGAGGACAGACAGGGTTTTGATCATAAGAGAATGAATTAAAATGGGTACAGACCGTCGAGCAGCCACTCGGACTTGTTGCTGGTGTCGATCTTCCTCGTGATGCGGATGTCGGCGCGGCCGGGCGCGTCGCCGCGGAGGGAGAGCGTGACGTGCCCGGAGCCCTCGCCGCGCTTGACGAAGCCTCGACGGAGGTGGCCCTGCCGAGGACGGCGGGGTCGGCGGCGAGCGCGAGCGCGATGGCGCAGACGAGGGAGGACTTGCCGGAGCCGTTGGGGCCGATGACGAGGTTGAGGCGCGGGCCGGGGCGGCAGACGAGGCGGTCGTAGGTCATGAAGTTGCGGAGCTCGATCTCCACGATGTTGCCCGCACTACAGGAATGACCAGCTGTGCCGACGGCCGAAGCCCGTCGGCAAAGGTCCCAATGCCGTCGGCACACACCTATGCCGACGGTCACCGTCGGCACAGGGTGGTCGGCATAGGGCCGTGTAGGCATAGGCCACCTGGCCGTCGGCACAGACATAACCCGTCGGCACAGCTTTTCCCGACGGCCAGAAACACACCGTCGGCACCTAGGTTGTCGGCACAGCGGCGTGTGGGCCCGCACAGGCCGGGCCAGGGTAGGAGCCTGTGCCGACGGCAAAACCGTCGGCACAGATCTGCCACGTGGAGGCAGCTGGGCGCTCCTGGAGAGCCCTGTGCCGACGGCAATGCCGTCGGCATAGGGGTGACCATTTTGTCACATTAAGGGGTCTGTGCCGACGGCAATGCCGTCGGCACAGGTGTTACCAGATTTTCGGAACCAGCAGCTCGTTTTTTGCGGCAAAAATAGCAGAAAAAATAATCAAAAATCACGACAAATTCACTACAAACAAAATCACACAATGGCTCCATATATCATCAAACAAAATGCTATATCATCAGGTAGATACACACATAGGACCATCATCAAATAGATACATACATATATAGCTAGATGTCTAGACGCCCAAGACCCTACATCTATGGCGGAGACGGCGACAGGGTGAACCCCATATCTCCCCGGCTGATAGTAGTGAGCGTCGGATCGGCGTAGCACCGGGAGAAGGACCACCAGAAGCGCTTTCCTTGCCCTGACTCATATTGTTCAATCAACTGCATTGAGAAAGAGAAAACAAGTAAGCATCGAGACATAATAAAATGTAGACACTAAGCATAAAGACATAATGCAATGAAGAAGCATGTCAAAAAATAAATACTAAAGAATAAAAGACATAATAACATGTAGATACCAAAAATAAATACCTATCGTCATCACTCTCCTCATCAGGGTGTCGGTTCTCATTCTCACTATCACTATCACTATCACTATCACTATCACGTGAGTAGTAGGGCGGAAGCTCATCGCCAGGCTCGTCATCGTCGTCATTTTCCGCATGAAACTTCGAGAGCACATCTATGTCCTTCAAGAAGTTTTTCTTTGATGCTCGGTCGTATGTCCACGTCCCATTGTGCCATGAGTGGTGCAAATCATCCACAAGCGGTTGCATGTAGACACTCAAATTCTTCCCCGGGTATTCGGGCCCTGGAATGATCAGCGACAGAAACATGTGCTTCCTTTGCATTAGTACCCCAGGAGGGAGATTGAGCGGAATAACAAACACGGGCCAGCAGCTGTACGACGCAGTCGACATCCCATATGGATTGAACCCATCTGTTGCTATTGCAATTCTGACATTCCGAGCATCTGCTGAATTAAGGGGGTGTTTCAAGTCGAACTTCTTCCATGCCTCACCATCAGATGGATGTCCCATCCTTTCCCGTCCTAACTCGTCGACGTATCTCTTCCCTTTCCTGTGCCAAGTCATTTGTTTGGCAGACTCCTCGGACATGAAAAGCCGCTGCATTCTTTTTATGAATGAGAGGTACCGAAGAACCTTCACAGGGATTTTTCCCTGCTTCTTCCGACCATCAGGCAGCGTTTTCTCCTCATACCTAGAGGCCCCACAAAGGCTACAGTACTTGTCATTCGCATATTGTTTCCGGAACAACAGGCATCCTTTTGGACAACAATGAATCTTTTCATAATCCATGCTGAGCGATCCCAATAGTTTCTTCACCTCGTGCATGGATTTTGGCAGACAATGCCCTTTGGGCAACATGTTACCAGTTGTTGTCAGATTAGCTTCAAAGCCTGCACGGGTGGTGGAGAACTGACACTTGTCACTTAGTAGTTGAGCTACGGCATCGAGCTGGCTCTGGTTTGCACCCTCGTATAGAGGCTTCGTAGCCGAGGCCATCGTCTCATAGAAAGCCTTCGCGGTTGGCTCTGGTTCCTCCGGTTCATCCGGTGCCTCCGGTTCACCCGGTTCCTCCTGTTCCTCCTGTGGAGGTGGCGAATCCGGCATGTAAGCAGCATGGTGATCATCTAGCATGTTTCTCAACCCATCGTACTCATTGCCATCGATCCGCTGCCGCATCACCCCAACTCTGAGACGTTCATACTGATCAAATTTGACATGCGTGACGTAGTTAGGCGTATACCCATACAACCAAAGATGTTTAGTCATATCTTCCTTTCCTTGACGGTCACGATTCTTGCAATGAGTGCAAGGGCACCTTCCACGAACTCCTTTTGCCTTTGAACCACGCCCTAACTCCTTCACTAATATATTGGTCTTCATCTCCCACTCCTCTGTTCTTTTAATCTTATCGACACGGCCAGTGTACATCCACCCATTATCAGCCATCCTCTGCTTTATTGGGAGCGAAACAAGCACGCAGTCTTTTAATATGCACCAAGTAATAATAAAATGATTTAGTGTCACCAGATTAATTACGGTCAAATTTTAATCTTTACATCATGCAAGGGTTCACCTACACTTCTAATAGGAGGGCCTATCCCGCCCGAGTACGTGTAGATCGAGCCGTGTTCCATGTTCTACCCCGACCCGAGACGGAATTTCGGCAGCACCTCCCCGCTGTTCTTCAGAATACACGTCTCGAGCTTGTCAAGCCGAGAGGGTGTGCATCCGAAGAACAACAGGGAGGTGCTGCCGAAATTACGTCTCAGGAAGGGGTAGAACATGGAACACGACCCGATCTACACGTACTCGGACTGTCCAACAGGACAACCCGGAAGTGTTACGGTTATAAATATGCAAAGATGGACAATCCTGCATATTTATAAATTTGTAACCCTTCCGGATGGGATCTGACTCGGGTTACGCGACTGACTTGGTGATCTAGACCAAAATAAACCTATGCAGCAAGAGAGGCGAAAGATTTATACCCTCGAAGCGTGATCGGTGGCCGGAGAAGGTCGAGGACGTGCTCCGGAAGAGGGCGACAAAACAAAGGGCACCGAGGCGGCCCCTCCTCAGCTGGAGAAGCCGCGACGACGCGCGGGACCGACGGTGCTGGCTGGCGGGAAGCTACGTCATCTAAAAAGTACAAACAATCGAAATATATAAGCAAATATCCCTCCATTTTACCTAATAATTAAACATAAAACAGAATAAACCACAGAACGATGTAACCATATTAGCTAAACATAACACATATAGACAAGTAGCACAATAATACATAGGTAGCATGTATGATAAGTCTAGCAGTACAACAGGTAGCAAGATAAGTCTAGTAGTACGACAGGTAGGATGATAGACATCCTAAACTCGACTCGCGCCGGTGTCAGTGGCGTCGTCCAAGCGGTCCCAACAAGAGGACAGGCTGCTGCTAGAGTCCTCGCCCTGCTGCTGCGTGCCGGAGGGGCCGGCCTCGCCCTGCCCGCGCTGCTGCCGGCTCTCGCTGAAAACCTGGTACTGGACCGCCATCACCTGGGGATCAAGGAGGAGATCCTTGACCAAGGGGTCATCCTCCTCGCGCTGGTGGCGCGCCCTGAGCAGCCTCTCTGCCTGCCGGTGCTCCCTCTCCTCGGCCTTCGTCGCGATCCTCATGCCATCTGGCGCTAACAGATGCGCCACGCTCCGCTCATCCTCAAAGTTGAGGATCGCTCTCGCCCCAAAGTGCTGGACCGCCGCGCAGTCGTAGGCGCGGGCCGCCTGCCACGGGCACCTGAAAGTACCAAGCTGGATCTTCCTGTGATCCACTGTGATCTGAGCTGCCCAAGTCGGGATCTTCGTGGGTCTCCGATGAACACCACGAAACTTTCGCTCCGGCTCCGACATGATACTTAGTTAAGTAAAAGCATTTGATACACGGGTTAGTCATATATGAAATGAATATATAAAAACACTAACACCTATTTTCCTTCTATGATTGTCAACAACATTTTATTTGCTACATCTATCCCTAAATCATTTTGTTATTTTCTATTTTCTACCACTAAATTTCCATCTATAATTTCTATTGTGCTATTTTCTAATTTCTACCACTAATTTTCCATCTATTTTCCTCTTTTCTACCACTAATTTTCCTAAAATCCTACTCCTAAAATCACTAAATCTAAAATACACAGAAAATAGGGGAGATGCGAGGAGCACCTGGCGGTGCGGAGGGTACCTGCGGCGAGGAGGGTAGCACGTCGAGGGGAGCGGCGAGGTTGCGGGGCCGGTGCGGCCAGAGGGGAGCACGGCGGAGGCGGGGCGAGTGGCGGCGGGGGTCGGGTAGGGGCTGGCGGCGGGGGTGGGTAGGGGCTGGCGGGTGGAGGGGGCGGGGTTGCCGGCTAGCGGGTGGAGGGGGCGGGGTTGGCGGCGGGGGTGGGTAAGGGCTGGCGGCGGGGCTGGGTAGGGGCGGGTGGCGGGGATGGCGGCTGGCGGGTGGAGGGGGCGGGGTTGCCGGCGGCGGGTGGCGGCGGGGCTGGGTAGGGGCGGGTGGCGGCGGGGTCGTGGCTGGCCGGAGCAGGGCGGCGGGGGAGCGGGGCAGCCGCGGAGCGGGTAGCCGGCCGAAGAAATGCGGATATGGGTGGTCGAGGAGCTGTGGCGGGATAAGGATAAGGTGTGGGACCTATGCCGACGGCTTTGCCGTCGGCATAGGCTTTTCCTTTTTTTTTCACTTACATCATCTTTTTTAATGTATTTATTTATTACTCTTATCACAAGTTTTTCCGTAGGCACATGGGAAACCATCTTTTTTAATGTATTTATTTATTACTCTTATCACAAGTATTACTCCGGGGCCCGCTTCGGCAAACCCTAAATCCGCTGGAAAAACCCTAACGTTTCCGTCTACCCCCATAGACGTGCGTCGAAAGGGGGTAGCCCAGTGGACTTTTTTACGTGGTTGTGTTAGGTTAGGCCATAGGAACATGAGAAACCAAAGTCTACCCCAAATCGACACAAGATTCCATCCGGTTAGCCCGAAAGGGGAGTTTTCACCTCTAAGTGCAGAAACTCACTAGAGAGAAAGTGAAGCCGGTGATGTCGGTCACACCTAGGAGTAGATTCCTGGACATTTGAAACACACAAACACACTTGTATACATATGGTATGGCACAACCTAGGTTTGGGTGGGGTTCCGACGCTCCGGGGCCCCGCTTCGGCGAAACCCTGAATCCGCTGGAAAAACCCTAACGTTTCCGTCTACCCCCATAGACGTGCGTCGAAAGGGGGTAGCCCAGTGGACTTTTTTGTGGTTGGTTAGGTTAGGCCATAGGAACATGAGAAACCAAAGTCTACCCCAAATCGACACAAGATTCCATCCGGTTAGCCCGAAAGGGGAGTTTTCACCTCTAAGTGCAGAAACTCACTAGAGAGAAAGTGAAGCCGGTGATGTCGGTCACACCTAGGAGTAGATTCCTGGACATTTGAAACACACAAACACACTTGTATACATATGGTATGGCACAACCTAGGTTTGGGTGGGGTTCCGACGCTCCGGGGCCCCGCTTCGGCGAAACCCTGAATCCGCTGGAAAAACCCTAACGTTTCCGTCTACCCCCATAGACGTGCGTCGAAAGGGGGTAGCCCAGTGGACTTTTTTACTGGTTGTGTTAGGTTAGGCCATAGGAACATGAGAAACCAAAGTCTACCCCAAATCGACACAAGATTCCATCCGGTTAGCCCGAAAGGGGAGTTTTCACCTCTAAGTGCAGAAACTCACTAGAGAGAAAGTGAAGCCGGTGATGTCGGTCACACCTAGGAGTAGATTCCTGGACATTTGAAACACACAAACACACTTGTATACATATGGTATGGCACAACCTAGGTTTGGGTGGGGTTCCGACGCTCCGGGGCCCCGCTTCGGCGAAACCCTGAATCCGCTGGAAAAACCCTAACGTTTCCGTCTACCCCCATAGACGTGCGTCGAAAGGGGGTAGCCCAGTGGACTTTTTTGCTTGGTTGTGTTAGGTTAGGCCATAGGAACATGAGAAACCAAAGTCTACCCCAAATCGACACAAGATTCCATCCGGTTAGCCCGAAAGGGGAGTTTTCACCTCTAAGTGCAGAAACTCACTAGAGAGAAAGTGAAGCCGGTGATGTCGGTCACACCTAGGAGTAGATTCCTGGACATTTGAAACACACAAACACACTTGTATACATATGGTATGGCACAACCTAGGTTTGGGTGGGGTTCCGACGCTCCGGGGCCCCGCTTCGGCGAAACCCTGAATCCGCTGGAAAAACCCTAACGTTTCCGTCTACCCCCATAGACGTGCGTCGAAAGGGGGTAGCCCAGTGGACTTTTTTGCTTGGTTGGGTTAGGTTAGGCCATAGGAACATGAGAAACCAAAGTCTACCCCAAATCGACACAAGATTCCATCCGGTTAGCCCGAAAGGGGAGTTTTCACCTCTAAGTGCAGAAACTCACTAGAGAGAAAGTGAAGCCGGTGATGTCGGTCACACCTAGGAGTAGATTCCTGGACATTTGAAACACACAAACACACTTGTATACATATGGTATGGCACAACCTAGGTTTGGGTGGGGTTCCGACGCTCCGGGGCCCCGCTTCGGCGAAACCCTGAATCCGCTGGAAAAACCCTAACGTTTCCGTCTACCCCCATAGACGTGCGTCGAAAGGGGTAGCCCAGTGGACTTTTTTACGTGGTTGTGTTAGGTTAGGCCATAGGAACATGAGAAACCAAAGTCTACCCCAAATCGACACAAGATTCCATCCGGTTAGCCCGAAAGGGGAGTTTTCACCTCTAAGTGCAGAAACTCACTAGAGAGAAAGTGAAGCCGGTGATGTCGGTCACACCTAGGAGTAGATTCCTGGACATTTGAAACACACAAACACACTTGTATACATATGGTATGGCACAACCTAGGTTTGGGTGGGGTTCCGACGCTCCGGGGCCCCGCTTCGGCGAAACCCTGAATCCGCTGGAAAAACCCTAACGTTTCCGTCTACCCCCATAGACGTGCGTCGAAAGGGGGTAGCCCAGTGGACTTTTTTGCTTGGTTGGGTTAGGTTAGGCCATAGGAACATGAGAAACCAAAGTCTACCCCAAATCGACACAAGATTCCATCCGGTTAGCCCGAAAGGGGAGTTTTCACCTCTAAGTGCAGAAACTCACTAGAGAGAAAGTGAAGCCGGTGATGTCGGTCACACCTAGGAGTAGATTCCTGGACATTTGAAACACACAAACACACTTGTATACATATGGTATGGCACAACCTAGGTTTGGGTGGGGTTCCGACGCTCCGGGGCCCCGCTTCGGCGAAACCCTGAATCCGCTGGAAAAACCCTAACGTTTCCGTCTACCCCCATAGACGTGCGTCGAAAGGGGTAGCCCAGTGGACTTTTTTACGTGGTTGTGTTAGGTTAGGCCATAGGAACATGAGAAACCAAAGTCTACCCCAAATCGACACAAGATTCCATCCGGTTAGCCCGAAAGGGGAGTTTTCACCTCTAAGTGCAGAAACTCACTAGAGAGAAAGTGAAGCCGGTGATGTCGGTCACACCTAGGAGTAGATTCCTGGACATTTGAAACACACAAACACACTTGTATACATATGGTATGGCACAACCTAGGTTTGGGTGGGGTTCCGACGCTCCGGGGCCCCGCTTCGGCGAAACCCTGAATCCGCTGGAAAAACCCTAACGTTTCCGTCTACCCCCATAGACGTGCGTCGAAAGGGGGTAGCCCAGTGGACTTTTTTGCTTGGTTGGGTTAGGTTAGGCCATAGGAACATGAGAAACCAAAGTCTACCCCAAATCGACACAAGATTCCATCCGGTTAGCCCGAAAGGGGAGTTTTCACCTCTAAGTGCAGAAACTCACTAGAGAGAAAGTGAAGCCGGTGATGTCGGTCACACCTAGGAGTAGATTCCTGGACATTTGAAACACACAAACACACTTGTATACATATGGTATGGCACAACCTAGGTTTGGGTGGGGTTCCGACGCTCCGGGGCCCCGCTTCGGCGAAACCCTGAATCCGCTGGAAAAACCCTAACGTTTCCGTCTACCCCCATAGACGTGCGTCGAAAGGGGGTAGCCCAGTGGACTTTTTTACGTGGTTGTGTTAGGTTAGGCCATAGGAACATGAGAAACCAAAGTCTACCCCAAATCGACACAAGATTCCATCCGGTTCGCCCGAAAGGGGAGTTTTCACCTCTAAGTGCAGAAACTCACTAGAGAGAAAGTGAAGCCGGTGATGTCGGTCACACCTAGGAGTAGATTCCTGGACATTTGAAACACACACTTGTATACATATGGTATGGCACAACCTAGGTTTGGGTGGGGTTCCGACGCTCCGGGGCCCCGCTTCGGCGAAACCCTGAATCCGCTGGAAAAACCCTAACGTTTCCGTCTACCCCCATAGACGTGCGTCGAAAGGGGGTAGCCCAGTGGACTTTTTTGCTTGTTGGGTTAGGTTAGGCCATAGGAACATGAGAAACCAAAGTCTACCCCAAATCGACACAAGATTCCATCCGGTTCGCCCGAAAGGGGAGTTTTCACCTCTAAGTGCAGAAACTCACTAGAGAGAAAGTGAAGCCGGTGATGTCGGTCACACCTAGGAGTAGATTCCTGGACATTTGAAACACACAAACACACTTGTATACATATGGTATGGCACAACCTAGGTTTGGGTGGGGTTCCGACGCTCCGGGGCCCCGCTTCGGCGAAACCCTGAATCCGCTGGAAAAACCCTAACGTTTCCGTCTACCCCCATAGACGTGCGTCGAAAGGGGGTAGCCCAGTGGACTTTTTTGCTTGGTTGGGTTAGGTTAGGCCATAGGAACATGAGAAACCAAAGTCTACCCCAAATCGACACAAGATTCCATCCGGTTCGCCCGAAAGGGGAGTTTTCACCTCTAAGTGCAGAAACTCACTAGAGAGAAAGTGAAGCCGGTGATGTCGGTCACACCTAGGAGTAGATTCCTGGACATTTGAAACACACAAACACACTTGTATACATATGGTATGGCACAACCTAGGTTTGGGTGGGGTTCCGACGCTCCGGGGCCCCGCTTCGGCGAAACCCTGAATCCGCTGGAAAAACCCTAACGTTTCCGTCTACCCCCATAGACGTGCGTCGAAAGGGGGTAGCCCAGTGGACTTTTTTGCTTGGTTGGGTTAGGTTAGGCCATAGGAACATGAGAAACCAAAGTCTACCCCAAATCGACACAAGATTCCATCCGGTTCGCCCGAAAGGGGAGTTTTCACCTCTAAGTGCAGAAACTCACTAGAGAGAAAGTGAAGCCGGTGATGTCGGTCACACCTAGGAGTAGATTCCTGGACATTTGAAACACACAAACACACTTGTATACATATGGTATGGCACAACCTAGGTTTGGGTGGGGTTCCGACGCTCCGGGGCCCCGCTTCGGCGAAACCCTGAATCCGCTGGAAAAACCCTAACGTTTCCGTCTACCCCCATAGACGTGCGTCGAAAGGGGGTAGCCCAGTGGACTTTTTTGCTTGTTTGGGTTAGGTTAGGCCATAGGAACATGAGAAACCAAAGTCTACCCCAAATCGACACAAGATTCCATCCGGTTCGCCCGAAAGGGGAGTTTTCACCTCTAAGTGCAGAAACTCACTAGAGAGAAAGTGAAGCCGGTGATGTCGGTCACACCTAGGAGTAGATTCCTGGACATTTGAAACACACAAACACACTTGTATACATATGGTATGGCACAACCTAGATTTGGGTGGGGTTCCGACGCTCCGGGGCCCCGCTTCGGCGAAACCCTGAATCCGCTGGAAAAACCCTAACGTTCCCGTCTACCCCCATAGACGTGCGTCGAAAGGGGTAGCCCAGTGGACTTTTTTGCTTGGTTGGGTTAGGTTAGGCCATAGGAACATGAGAAAGATGGCGGGATAAACAATGCGTGGAGGTACATGGAAAACCAATATCCAGCCCAACACTTGCAATAATATCTACACACATGCGATAACACAAATCAAGATTCGCATATAATACTTCAGAGATAAGATTCGCGACGTTATTTTATGTGGGTGGAGACCGCTATTTGGCGTAGCTATATACATATAGAAATGAATAAAAACATATTAAATTTAATTGAGAGTAATAAATAGATACATAAAAATGAAGAATAGGGTAAAAATGAATAAAAATGGTAGAGCCGTCGGCACAGAGTGCCGTCGACGTCACCTCACAAGCTGTGCCGACGGCTTCCTGTGTCCCGACGGTGGCCGTCGGGATAGAACGTCTGTGCCGACGGCCGTTTCTGTGCAGACGGACTTGTCGACGGCTGGCCCTGGTACGACCCTGTGCCGACGGCCCCGATAAATAGCCGTCGGCACAGGTTCTGGCCGTCGGCACTGTTGGCCATTCCCGTAGTGCCGGCACGTAGTCGTCGTCGCCGCGCTCGATCTTGGGGCGCTTGGCGGAGCGGGCGGGCGCCATGGATGGTGATGGAGGCGGCGGAGGAACGACTTAGGGCGAGTACAACGCGGGCGCTTGCGCAGGCGCTAGGGAATTAAATCCCGGCGGTTTTACGTGATTCCTGATCATTTTCCAAGCGTCGACGGAAAACTAAGCGCCCGACGCTTAATTATCGTGTGCAAATAATGACTCCAAGCGTCCGGCGCTTAACGCATAGCGTAACTGATCCAATTAAGCGCCCCATCAAGAGGCCAGCGCTGTACATGCCCTTAGACCATGTGCAATGGGGGCTCTTAAGGTAGGCGCTAGGATAGAAATCCCAGCAGTTAGGCCGAATCCCAGAAATTGTGCTAGCGTCGCCGCAAGAGGAGGCGCCACAAAAATTGGTTCAGACTAACGGCCAGAAGCTTTCCCGAGCCTTGATTAGCGCTTGCCGTTGGAGCGTGGGGCGCTTACCCTTTTATATGGTAGGATAATTAATTTCTTTGGCTTGGCAAGCGCCTACCTTAGCTGGCTCGGTCGGCATATTCAGTCCATCTAACCATCCGGCCCATCCGCCAAGATACCAGTTCCTCGAGATCAAGTGTACGTGTCGTTCTACTTATCTTCGTAAAAATCTTGTCCGTTATGTTTTTTTTTTGTTAAACTGTTAATACAGAAGTTTTAGACACGCCTAGGCAAGAGATCGGTTAATTTTGGCAAAAGAGGTGAGACCTTTTATGTTTACTTCTTCAAACAAGATGTCATAGAATGCATGATTAAAAATGATCTAGTTATTTCTGTCATTGTTTCACTATCATGTCAACCAATGCTGTCAAAAATCTTGGAAATAGCCAATTTTTGTATTAACATTGTAATGAACATTGAGACAATACTAGAATGGATTGGCGCGCTTTGTAATGATTGTTGTACCCGGACCAGTTATAGAAGGGGATTTCGCAGTGCTGAATAATCGAGATTTGAGGGGATCTGCAAGATGTTTTGGCGCACAGCCGAAATTTTGGAGTTTAGATGGTTCTATATTGGCTATATTTCACGGATTTCAACCCAAATAATAAGGCGATGGCCATATCCATAACATACTTTCCTATACTTGACCCATATTTGGCACACATGTGTATATGGTAATTGCAAACAAAAGTTTCAACGTAAATTTGCAAAAAATTCATGTGAAAGAAATGATTTCCATTTCATGGGTGCCAGATTTTTTTTTGGCGAAGCGACTACCAAAAATATAAAACAAAATATCGTCATATCAATTTTCACACAAAGTAGACCTCGTGGGATGGACAACTACCATATTTGAATAATTTTATCCCTTTACATATATATTTGTTTTTTAAGTATCGATTTAAATCAAATCTAATCTAAAAGTGTGTGACAGTTTAGTCATAAATTTTGGCAAAAATCATTTTAAGGTATCCTAATATGATTCATGTTGTGTACACGAATAAATTTCAAATATTCGACCTCTACCTATCAGTGGTCAAGCAGACAATATTGACCCCATTTAGAAAAAAATCCAAAACAAATTATCAAATCAAAAAATATGGAAAACTTGTATCGATAGTTTTTTATGTGAAATGTTTGTCAGAAAAAAATACCGAATCCCAAATATGACACTTTATTTTTTAAAAAAAGTGTTCACAACTCTGCACGAATCGCCACTTCATCGGTTCTTGTTGCGTCAACCTCCATAGATAGAAGCCTTTTTTCTCATTATAATCACAGATTGTTCATTTGTTGTAATTAGTAAAAGTGCACGTACAAGTGCGGTGCAACGCACTTACAATATACGGGAACAATACTTGTAGTGCAGGTGATTTCTTGTTGATTTCCATTTATAAATATACCATGCAAACAATCAAAACTACCAATCACAAGATGGAATAAGTAAACTAACCAGGGCACTGCTTGCGCCGCCGTATTTGTGTTGGATCTGCACTGACATTCAGAGATAAACAGTTTAGAATCAACTACACTACAACATGACATCAGCAGAACTACAACGGCTTGGATATATAGTTCCTAACTGACCCGGTGCGAGAGCCTCGATGATATCGTCCAGCAGCAGGCGAGCTTCAAAGTGGTGTGCCAGAGCCTTCGCGAACGATGGAACGTCACACTGAGCGAGCGGCAGAGCAGCATGGTGCGGCTGCCGGCGGATGTGCCCAGGCAAGGTAGGCGAATGCGGCACTCGTGAGTGTCTTCGTCTCTTTGCTGCAATTAAACCATGGAGCACATGCTTGATGATTAGCTGCTTTTCACCATGCGCATTCTATTTTCCGTTGACAGAATGGCGGGGAAAGATCTTTTTTACTGGATTTTCAATTCAAATCTGCGCCGAGAGAAAGTACTAATCGGTTCTACCATCAGCAGCGTCGACACGATGCCGACGCCCACGGCGGAAGCAAAAAGGCTCTCCCGCGCAGCCGTGCTCCATGTGCCTACTGCCGCCGCCACTTCCTCGTGCTCGTGCGGTCCCGAATCAACAAACGTTAGGCACCATGGTCACCACCGGCTCATACATGGTCACCAATGTCACTTGGTCTTGTCCATCTTCAAGGTGCGCCCATACGTTGGTGGAACTGCTTTGGCTGGAGTAGTGAAACCTCATATTACACTGTTACGACACAAATATTTACCATGATAGATATCGTCGGCTAGATAATACCCAATTGTATAGTCATGTTAAAGACACAAGTCCAAAAAAAACAGTGCCAAAGACACAAGTCCTCCGAAGCCATTGCTTCAACCACAATAGTGGGATCACGATGATAGCCGGTGTACGGGCCGTGCCAAGCCCTAGGGCAGCACTTCCACTTCCAATGCATACATTCCACACTCTTAAGCATGCGCGGCCATCCTCTTACTTCATTCATGGTCATCAACATCTTGGTGTCCTCATCATGGAAGTTCGGAGGTACCCGGGGCCAAAAACCCGAATCAACACCTTCGCAAACACTTGCACACATTTGAGCGTGGTATGTTCTTCAATGCAAAGATACTCATCGGTGCAGTCAGTTGGGGTGTCATAATATATCACTCTCATTGCACCGATATCTTTTGTTACGAACTAAATCCAAGTAACCACGTGACATTCCTCCGACGATTGAAAAAATTGAGAGTTTTGCTCGCAAGTTTCCACAATGCGAACAAAAGGAGGTCTACACATTCGATAATGCCTACAGAAGATATGAGCAGGTAGGTGCGAACCTCGGTGAAATACTCCCTTCTAAGAAGTTGATATCGGAGAGTTCGGTTACGCGAAATGCAAAGACGACCAATCGTCGAGGCTCGACGCTTCCTATTATTGTTGTCCTAGAATTCTTTGGTGTCGAGCATCAAGACGAGGTTCTCGATGTCATTGTCGAAAAGGAAATCTTCTATGTCGGAATCATCATATGACGATGAGGATGACGACTACCAATCATCAACATCCATCTAGAATAATAACTCCTAAATCAATCAAGAAAATTATGTTTGGACACAAGCAAGGCGCACCTGCTTCCCCACCGACGAACGATACCAAATCCACCGCCCATTCTTTCCCAGGAACCCAAATCCGTGGCGCCGGCGGCGCGACAGCTGCAAACTCGAATCTGCGTCTCATTCACGCCAGAGCAGTCCCGACCGTTCGGAATGGGGCCTCGCGCTGAGCTCTGAGACGGATCCTTGGGGGCGGCTCCGGCTAAGCGGGGGCGCAAGGGAATTGCCACCCGCGAGCCTCCCAAAGAGGTGGGAAAGAAGCGGCGAACGACAAGGGAGCTACTCGACGACGGGGCGTGGCTGGGGCCAGCTTGATTCGACGATGATACGCGGCGTCGGCGGATTGGTGCACGCGGGCTGAAACTTCCGTCACGTGAATCTGCGGTTGCGTCTTCTCCGGCGATCTTCTCCGGCGATGGGCGGGATGATCTTCTCCGGCGATGGCCGGGGCTCCTGAAGCAGCTCCGGGATGCGGTGTTGCAAGGAGACGATGGTGAGAGATGGCGCTTGACTTTTCGTGGTATGTTTTTTTTTGCGTGCGTGTGAACGTTCAGCTGGTTGCATGTGCATGAGTGGACACGTGTCGAGCAAGGTAGGCGGGGGATCGAAGGCCTCCGATCCCCCGGGGGACGCCTAGTACTGTCCAATAATCAAGCGGTTAAGTAAGGAAAATGTTGAGTTGTTTTTCACTTTAGTTCTTGACATGTCATTATGTGCAACATTGATAGTTGTAAGACATAAATGCAAAAATATTGAATATTAAATAGGCGATATTATTTTATTTAATGTTAGACGGCTCACAACAGGGAATAACTTAGACTAATAACATGTATATGTTACTACTCCCTCTGTTCCTTTATTTAAGGCGTGAAATTTTTCCCTTTTTTCCAAAAAGTAAGGCGCATGGTGAAGTCAGTTGCTGTTCTCCCGAAATTACCCTCCACTGGTTGGCTTCCTCCCGCAAAATAAGGTGGTAGTAATTCACCTGAACAAAAAGCTACCCTCGGATTGGGCAAGGCTGGATACTACTCCCTCCGTGCATAAATATAAGAAGTTTTAGCTATTCAACATATTATCTACATGCATACTAATATGATTATATATACACATTAAAATATGTCTACATACATCTAGATATCTGTGAATGTGGACAAATGGTAAAACATTTTATATTAAAAAAATGGAGGGAGTAGTAGAAACGAGGAGTAATAATGAGGGGCAGGTTTTGAAAGAGACCGCTGTGCATGGCTCTCCTTAATCCCAACGCCAAAAATTTCACGCCCTTTCCATTGAAAGGGGGGGAGTACTCATAGTGGGAGTAACAGGTGTGTAGTACTTCCTATCTATACCTAATAATAAAGCAAAAAGGGTTTCTTGGTTCAAAAAGAGGGGTTCTTGGTCCAGCTTTTTTTTTGCCGATTTTACCCCTGTGTTCTCAGAAATATTACCCACCACTGCCACCCATAAGTCATACCTGTTCGTTTTTTTCTTAAAGGGTTTCTTGGTTCAAAAAGAGGGGTTCTTGGTCCAGCTTTTTTTTTGCCGATTTTACCCTGTGTTCTCAGAAATATTACCCACCACTGCCACCCATAAGTCATACCTGTTGCCCATGTTGGAATAAACCAAACTGTCCGTATCCAAGTTGAGAACGGGTTGGTTGTTTCCATCGTAGGTGGTCAGGTTTCATAGTTCGAGTCGGTATGTTTATTTCCTTGTACGAGTCAAGGTGCAGGTGTTTGTCTGCTCCTATAAATAAAAAGCCAAAAAGACCTATGAAGCTCACGGGCTGAGGCAAACCAAAATCGTATTTCTACTTGTGTTTCCGGCGACTTGGTTACGTAGCTAGCAGGCTAGCAGCAGAATCGATCAGGTGCTTGATCGTTTAGCTAGCTTGTACGTGCGTGTCCTCCCGGCGGATCGTCGGCGGCCCGTCGGAAGTTACTTGTGGACAGGGGCTAAACCAACAGCCCAGTCCCGATGGATGGCCGCCCACATCTTGAAGAAGTGCACGTAGCTGGAGCCGTCGGGCACGGCGTGGTGCAGCGTCGTGCCGACGCAGATGCCGGCGCCAGGGAACACGGTGAACTGCACGGCGAAGACACCGTGCTTGGGCAGCGTTGGCACGAGGGGCCGGAGCCTCGCGGTGTTGCGCGGGTGGTCGCCGGCGAGGTCGCAAAAGTTGTCTCCGCCAACGACAACCGTGAGACGAATAGAGTCGTTGTCCGAGCACACGACCTCCAGCGGCGCCGCGACCTCGGCCGGCAGCTCGTGCGCGAGCTTGCCGGCCAGCGGGTGGAAGCTGTGCAGCGCGTCGGCGAGTGACGCCTTAAAGAGGGGCAGCTCGCGACTGAGAAAGCCCGGGACGTCGAGGGGGCCGTGTGTGCTGTGGTGTTTGTAGAAGAAGAGGCGCTGCACGGGCGGGAAGTCCCAAAAGAGGAGGTCGAAGAACGTGAGCGGGAGCGCCCGCGGTTGTCCTGCCGCAGGCACCGGAGACGGCCGGACCTCGCATCGCTCTAGGACGGTCACGTGCTGGTCAGCTTGTGCCGGCGCCATTGTTGGCCGATCGAGTGACGTAATGCCTAACAGTCTAACACACTAGCGTCATTTAACATGAGTGCTAACTATTGCAGTCAGTTGAACTCGACAAGAAATTAATTGGTGCAATCTGCAATTCAGTAAAGGCAGAGATGGACAACTGCGTTTGTTGTGTGGTCTCGGTATTGTGTCCATGTACGTAGCAGCCTAGAAACATAATGCGACTTGCAGGTAGAAAAGAACAAGGGCATGGTATTTTCATCCTTGATCCAAGACAATACCAGAATAGAAGAAAATGCACCATGTTATATGCACTTAAAGGCAACAACTAACAAAGAGAAATTTTTGTTTCAGATTTTTTTGTTATTTTTTACATTTCAAATAGGAGGGAGGATACGCCCCATGTTCACTATATTTATGTATGTAGGGTTTGCATAGGGAGATCTACCACAGATCTGCAATCTGAAAGACGTGATAAAATTGTCTTATGTTTGCCACAAGTCTTGTTTGCACATACGAGAAGTTACTTAGTCGGATTTTTATATCCCGTTGCAACGCACGGCACTTTTGCTAGTAAGTACCTATAAGTAAGGCGTGAAATTCAAATTCCTGGCGCTACGATTAAGGCAGCAAAGTGAGGGGCCATTGTTCAAAAAAAAGTGAGGGGCCAAATTTATAGTTACTTGGACATTTTTACCCCGCCTATTCATCTCGCTGGTTGGTTGCATCCAGAGATATTTAATATTCGACGCATGCAAACGACACTGCCCAATCCTCGCATGCATGCAACCCCGCATGCGGAAAGTGGTTTGTGATCCGGGCACCAGTACTCTCTCATGTTTAAAAAATTCAAATATCATGTTTATAAGTTAAAAAAGTTCCACGCGTAACCAATAATATATCCTACTAACGTGCAAAATTTCAACTCCAATTTTTTTGTATTCTGAGCTACACAAAAATAACAAATGTGTAGATCTGAGAATGTATATTTTTCAAATCTTTAAGTTTTATCATATTTATTCTTTTTGTTATTTTTGTGTAGCCCATAATACAAAGTGTCTCAATCAAAAGTTTTGCACTATTGTGGGATACACCATTAGCTACACGTAAAAAAATCAATTTTTTTTTAAACTTATAAATATGATTTTTAATTTTTAAACAGTAGGGAGCACTGGTGCCTGGGATAAAAAATCTCCATTGCCCGGCATGGCCAATCAAAGCCAGGTTTGTAAAAAGCTTGTAGTTACTGCAGCCGATAGAGTAGGGGCAAGACCGGTAGATATGTGTCAATCTGCTCTTACGCCTTGTTTTATAGAAAAAATTAGAGAAAGATATGTGCCTTGTTTAAAGGAATGGAGGGACTATCATGCACAAGTTTATTTATTAGTTTATACACACGTGGACACGGACTTTTGGCACATGGAGACACGTGAGGAGCGAATTCAACAGATCCTAATAACTTCACAATTAGTAAATAAAGTAGCGTATTCGGGCGTCCGATCTTATAATACGGATTGCTAACGTCATGGAGACACTATAGAACAACATCTAGCTTGGTGCATTTAATACGTGAGTTAACATGCATGTGCATTAAAAGTCCGGTGGTCGTTAATTAGTCAACTTAAATATGGTGAAATTAATTTAATTATGGTGAATTTAATTAGGCAACTTAAATATGCATGCATGTACCAATAGTCTATACCCCACATGTAAGCGAGTGACGAATACATATCTGATACTCAAAAAAAAATCAGAAAGAAAGTTCAACAAATTCTGAAACTTTAGTCAGGCAAATATTATCAAGTATTGCACCCGTACAAAAAATTGTGTTCGAAAATAACATTTATTGCAAGTTGGGTTAAAGATTTCCCAAAATTGACGCTATACACATGCCATATTCATCGGAAATTTGTCTTTTTGCCCAAAAGTTAACACAAATATTTCACGACCAAATTATTTAGACGAGTAGAATACTTGGTAATCTTTGAGCGTAAAAATCTTCACAAAAATTCAAACATTTTTGAATTTTCTAAATTGTTCAGATTTTAAAAAATGCTCAATTTCACAAAAATGTCTTATTTTTGGAAAAATAAAATAAAAGTATTAAATTTAAAATTATTTATAATTGAAAATTGTTTAGATTATGAAAAATGTTCATTTCTTTACAAAAATGTCATATTTTTGGAGAAATTAGATTAAAGAAATGATTAAAATTTTAAAAAATATCAGAATTGGATATTGTTCAGGTTTTGAAAAATCTTCAATTTTAACAAATGTCATATTTTTAGTAAAAAAAACTAATTTTAAAACTGATTAAATTTAGAAAATCAAATTGGAAAATGTTTTGCAATTAAATTAATTCAGGTTTTATAAAAAAACTAAAAAATGTTAAAATTTGACAAACAATTCAGATTTAAAATTTTACAAAATTTATTATTTCAAAAATTGTTCTGAATAAAAAAAACAATTTCCCAAATAAAAATCTTGATTTATCTAAAGGATTTTATCATTCTCCACAAATTTTTTTATTCTCCACATTTTATAAAATTATATTTTCAAAATATGATTTTTTTTCAATTTTTGAGTATTTTTTAGATATGAATATTTTTAAAATCTAAACAATTTTCAATTTCGAAACATTTTTATTTTTTTTAAATTTAGTCATTTTTAATCTAAGTTTGTTTTTAAAAATATGACTTTTTAGTAAACTTGAACAATTTCCAAAATCTGAACAATATTTTAATCCTGATTTTTTTTTAAAATTAATCATTTTTTATATCTGATATTTTTCAAAAATATGAACTTTTTGTAAAAAAATATTTTCCAAAATATGATCAATTTTTAATTTGGAATGATTTTTAACTTTAAATATTTTTAATATGATTTCCCCAAAAATATGAACATTTTTTGGTAAATTGATTTTTAATTCTCATCAATTACCAAAAATAATATATTATGTGAAATTAATTTTTTAAATCTGATTTTGCTAGTTTCGAACATATTTTAGATATTGAAATTTTTTCAAAAACTGAACCATTTTCAATAGCGATTTTTTTTCAATTTTCGAAACATTTATTTATTGCGAAAACTAAACTTTCAATATTATGAAACATTTATTTATGTTTGTGAAAATTCATTGAAGAAATGAAAATATATTTTAAAAAGAAAGTGCACATAAAAATGTTTTACATGTGCAAAACTTTTATGAAATATTTGTGATGTCACAATGAGTAACAATGAAAATATGCATGAAATATTTGTGGTTTCAACACCATTTTCAAAAGTCGAATTTTGAAAATTTTGAAAATATGCATGAAAATATATAGTATTGATCTTGTTTTGAAGACTCCTCAACAAGATATCAAATATAAAAATATATCAAAAATCAGACATTCGGTTCAAAAGATATAACCATTGAAAATAAGACTGAAATTGATGCGTAGACTGAAATCAGACATTCGGCCCATGTGTCCAATTTTTTTCCTACGCGGGCTCTATGCCGATGGCCCCGACAAAAAGCCGTCGGCATAGGGGGCCGTTCCTATAGTGTGATAGAGGCATACAAAATCAGCAGAGACCTTTTTTACGAGAAAAAAAAAGAATCAGAATTATTATTACTGACTACTAGTGTGCGCATCGACTCTGCTTAAACATGAGCCAGCGGTTGGCGAGATCACAACTCCCAGGCGCTCCTGCTGCCAGATGTTGCCGATCACGGACACCCCAGGCCACGCGCCCTCCTGCAGCCCGATGCACTTCACCCCGGGCGCCGCGTCGATTACGTAGCTCTTTGCCGGCGGCGCCAGCCTTGCCGACCCGGCGAACCGCACCTCCAGCCTCGGGACCGCTGGCGGCGTGCTCGACGCCGTCCAGTTGTAGCAGTACTCGAACGGGTCCATGCTCACCCGAGGCACTCCCGCCGGCTGCTTGCTCAGCGCGGCCATCACGGCATTGTACGCCGGTGTGGCCAGGATGGTCAGGCTCGTGCCGGAGTCCAGGATCGCGCCGCCATTCTTCGTCACGTCCCACACATCCGACGGGTTGTCGAGGGGCTTGCCGGCGACGGAGACGGCGTCCACCGTCACGGCGTAGAACGGGGCCATCCGTGCGTCGAGCAGCAGCGGCGTCCGCGACGACGGGGCCGCCGGCGCCGGTGAGAGCGCGCCACCGTGGGTGTCCGAGTCGTCGTCGGCCGGGCCGAAGGTGAGATAGCTGGTGGCGTTGCGCGGGGCGAGGTGGTCGACGAGACAGTAGGAGAAGCGGCCCCCGAAGCGCACGGGACGCGAAGGAGATGTTGCTGTTGCCCAGGCTGAGCACGCCGTCGGATGCCTCGAAGCTCTCGCCGTCGTACAAGGTGGTGCCCAGCACCACCTCCTGCAGCTTCGCCTTCCTGCAAAATTTCGATGTGTTTTTTCCAGATGAGAGGGGAGGAAGGAGTTCAATCGCAGCTCGGTTTCCGTTTCGGATTCAGATTCCTTCCGATCCCGATTCTTATCAGGTACGATTTCTTGCTCCATCTATTTAATCTGCCCCTGCTCCGCCACAGAAAGCACACTAGCCAAGATTTCCTCACACCGAGCAATACTACATCTTAAGATTGAGATGTCGACGAATACAATGTCGCTGCCGTGCCTTGCGTTCCACAGCGTGGTGGAGCGATCTACGGTACTGTTCAGCGCGTGGAGAAAAAGCCCATATCGGCGGCGACGTCGGCGAGCTGAGAACAAGATCATCTGCCCGACCACCCATGGGTTCATGTTAGCCCGGGATCCGAGCTCCCTGGCCACCTTCCTCTGGAGTCCCCAGAGTCGCGACAAGATCGAGCTTCCTTCCTTGGGACTCGAGATCGAAGATGATCTGCTTGTAGACTGCAACTGCCTGCTCTCCGACAAGCCGACCACTCCGGAATGCGTCGTGCTCCTCGTCCAGCCTGACGGCCCCTTCATATGGTACTGTCACGTTTGGTGGGATAGTCAGTGGACAAAACACGAGTACGACATAGGGACCCAGCGCAGTCCGAGCTCGTATCCGCGGGAGGAGAAGATTGTCATATGCCCGATCGCCACGGCAGGTTCTACTTCAACAGCATATCTACCAGCCTCGGCGTCATCGACTTTTCCCTGCTCCCGTCTTCAGTTCCATCGCCATCAAAGATACCATCCACGCATCTTATGAAGGAGGTGGGGCTAGTGTGTTCTTGGTAGAATCTAATGGTGAGCTCTACATGGTAGACCTGTGGTGCTCCCTCAATTTCTCAAAGCTAGCATACACGGGTGCCAGCGTTCATAGGATGGATTTCTCCAAGCTACAATGGTGCGAAGTGGACGATCTCGGTGACCGTGTTTTCCTCTTGTCCCGATACGAATTTGGTGCCTCGTGCACTGTCGGCGAGGCTGGTTTGAAACAGAACTGCGTCTATTCCATGGATGTTCGCTGTAATAGGTTGCAGGTCTTCAATGTAAAGGATGGAAGCATGGAATTGCACACACTTGATGATGCTCCGGTGTCGGATAGAGCATTCTGGGTGCTTCCTACTGACTGAGTAGCAGAAGAAACCACAAAAAGCTTCGTTTTCATGTACTTTTTAGTTGTCGCCAACATTTGCCAATTTCGGATTTTTACCTATATAGATGACAAATTATTCTATGTAAGACCTATGAAGACCTATTTATGAAGTTCTGGAACAATATGCTAGCTACCAGTATCCTATCTTAAGAGTGTGTATTAGCTGTTATACCGTGATTTCATTTGCGAATGCTTGAAGAACTTTGCAGGGTTCTTGTTCATGAAATCCATCTTATCTATTTGTACTGAACTGAAAGTTGCGCTGGGGAGAATTTTACATACGAAATCTTTTCCCAAGTAAAAACTAAAAACTTCCCATTGGCATCGGCATGAAAAAACCAAATCAATGTGGGTTGTCCGATGTGCTACACGCTACAGGGTATCAGGGATATGGAAGACATGGGAGTGCTGGTCCTGGAACAATATGCCCTACCAATATCCTTTCTTAAGAGTTTGTGTTACATTTCCTTTGGGAATTCAGGAAGAACTTTGCATTTTTCTTGTTCACGAAATCCATCTGGTCTACTCCCTTATCAATAGATAATCGATTTGACCAACGTAATACAGCATATAGATTGCAAATATATACCATAAAAACTTTGTTATATTTTAATGTTATTAATTTTGGGAGAGGTTTCTTGACTCCCGGAGGCATATGCACTCTTTTTAAAAATACATTTTAAATGTATTTGAAATGTTAAAAAATTACAAAAAAATATGTTTGCGCACATATATCCTAACATCCTATGTGTTCATGAAGTCATTTCACGAAAAACCGATAACTTTTGTGACTTGTGTTAATAAAGATAATTTTTGGTGCTAAAATAAGCCAATTTTTTTATCTCTTTTACACAGCCCACAAAAAATATCGGTTTTCCACGAAACGATTTTGTGAATGCATAGAATGTGAATATGAAGACATGTGAATAAGTTTAAATTCGCTATTTTACTCTTTACAGAAGTAGTTCTTCTAGTAGTTTCAGTCATCGATGAATTCTGAATGTCTGTGAAATTGTGTTTGATGGTTTTGTCTAATGGAACCGGGTAGAGCCATCTATAAAAATCTACGGGCCTGTAGACGTTGCTAATTGTGATTACTGACAGTTTTTTTCTTTTCACTTTTAGAAAGCATCATTCCACATTTTCACTTCATTTTTTTTTTTGAAATTCACATTTTCACTTCATTAACACTTGATAGAGGCATACAAAATCAGGAGAGACCTTTTTTACGAGAAAAAAATGAATATTATTATTACTGACTACTAGTGTGCGCATCGACTCTGCTTAAACATGAGCCAGCGGTTGGCGAGATCGAACTCCCAGAGGTGCTCCTGCTGCAAGATGTTGCCGATCACGGATACCCGGGCCACGCGCCTGCAGCCCGATGCACTTCACCCCGGGCGCCGCGTCGATCACGTAGCTCTTCGCCGGCGGCGCGAGCCGCCGACCCGGCGAACCGCACCTCCAGCCTCGGGACCGCCGGCGGCGTGCTCGACGCCGTCCAGTTGTAGCAGTACTCGAACGGGTCCATGCTCACCCGCGGCACCCCCAGCTGCTTGCTCAGCGCGGCCACCACGGCATTGTACGCCGGGTGGCCAGGATGGTCAGGCTCGTCCCGGAGTCCAGGATCGCGCCGCCGTTCTTCGTGACGTCCCACACCTCGACGGGATGTCGAGGGCCTCGCCCGCGACGGAGACGGCGTCCACCGTCACGGCGTAGAACGGGGCCATCGTGCGTCGAGCAGCAGCGGCGTCCGCGACGACGGGGCCGCCGGCGCCGGTGAGAGCGCGCCGCCATGGGTGTCAGAGTCCTCGTCGGCCGGGCCGAAGGTGAGGTAGCTGGTGGCGTTGCGCGGGGCGAGGTGGTCGACGAGGCAGTAGGAGAAGCGGCCCCGAAGCGCGCGGCGGCGCGGGACGCGAAGGAGATGTTGCTGTTGCCCAGGCTGAGCACGCCGTCGGATGCCTGGAAGCTCTCGCCGTCGTACGAGGTGGTGCAGCCCAGCACCACCTCCTGCAGCTTCGCCTTCTTGTCCGCGCCGCTGCCGCCGGACAGCGCCACCGTCGCCGAGTCCGTGCCCACCACGCCGCGCGCCGACGAGTTGTCCTTGTACCTGCGACGTCAGTTGACAGTTCGTTAGTGGGTGAGTCGTTGGCACATGCAGAGATTCGAGCAGAAGACACTCAAAAACTGTACCATAATGAGGTGAGATTCACTCCTGCTATGACACGCTGTAGTGTTCGACGGATTGCCTAGTGTTCTAACTAAGCTCAAACGTACACTGAACTTAGAAGTGATAGTGGCACGACTTGGGGACCGAGACTTTCGGAAGGACCAGAACGAGCTTGCAAGTTACTCTATCTTCTTTTCTCAAGAAAGCAGCTGTGACCATCTTCTACGTGGTGTGTGTAAAAGAATCATTTATAACAGATAAGCCATGTCTTATTCATGAACTGTAAATACAGAGAGAATCCAAGAGGTGGACCTAAGTAGAGTGGAGTACTACATGATCATCCTAGCTCAACACAATTTGTAGCCAGTTGACCGAGTCTGTTTCGGCAAAGAACAATAATGTCAATCAGCCCCATGAAGCTAGCTGTAGTATGCCCAGAAGAATTGCAAGTTATTGGCAGAATGTGATCTGGACATCCAAATTACACGAGCTGGTACTCTTATATACTACTGTGCAGAAGTCCATAGTAGTACGGTTCTCTTAACATTTTTTAGCTCGATCAGCACAGCAGATCATCAATTGACATAGCCATTACCTGTAAAGCACGTGCTAAAGCGATGGACGACAGGTCGATATACTAGCCAATCGCTGGGTGGGATAGGATGAACATGGCAAGATTCAGATACGGTACGGGCGCGTGCTTGCATGAACGTACAACTAGTAGCATGCATGCTAGCCAACTTGAAGTAATATGCTATGACAAGTGCCCAGGATTGCAAAGAACAACAATTAGGCAATTAGCAGTATATATTAAGGGTTAACGACAGCAAGAACAAACTGAACAAATGCTACAGAGAAGCAACAACAGCAGTTGAGGACGGGTACTGTTTCTGAATTCGTATTGTACAAACTCATAGCACGCCTCACTAAAATTGTACTAGCTCATCACGAGGTGATGACTCCAGCTATATATGACACGCTGCAGTGTTCCGACAGATTGTCTAATGTTTGAAAGCTCAAACGGTACTCTGAACTTAGAAGTGATAACGACACGACTTGGGGACTGAGATCTTTTCCAAACGTGCACAACAGGTCGACATGCATGGTAGCATGCAGAAGAAGGATTGGATAGGACAAACATGTCCAAGATTCATATACGGTAGTACAGTACGATGGAACCAACTCGTTCTCCTCCCGAGTTGCTCCCGCGAGCGACCGGGGGAACCCTAGCGCCGCCACACCCAGACCCTCCTCCTCCCTCCCTCTCCTCGCCGCCGCTGGAGGGCGCCCGTGCAAGCTCAAGGTCCTTGCCCTTCACGTCGGCCTCCTTTGCTCTTGCCTCAGCCTCCTTAACCTAGCCTCGACCTCCTTGCCTCTTGCCTCGGCTTCCCGTGCTCTAGTCCGAGCATTTTTCTCTTCTATATCGAGCTTCTTCTTCTGCAATTCAAAGTACAGCTTGGCAGCAACCACTCTCTCTTGGCGTTCCTTTTCTCTCCTCTCCTCCTTTTTGTCACATGACTTGTCATTTTGGGATAGGAACTCGTTAAATGTCTCTTGCAAGGCAAGGGTTGTTGCATCGCATTTTGCCTCGGCCTTCGAGTTGTTCTCCCCCCTTGGCCTTCCTTCCTTCTCCGATGGGTTCTCTCCCACGGCGGCGGCAGCGGCGGGGCTCCCTTTCCCCTCTCTCGGCGGTGGCGGCGAGGGGCGTTACGGCCAGGGAGGCGCGGCGCTGTTCGTGAGGCGCGGCGGCGTGGCTTCTCCAGTGGCGGCGCGGTGGCTGCGGGGCGGTTCCCTTCGGCCGGCTCTCGGGCCGGTCCTCGGCGGCGGCGAAGCTCCTTCGCACTTGGCGGGCTAGTTGGAGGTCGAGTTCCCCGGGGTGCTGGTGGGACAGCGCGGCCATGGCCGGCTCTGGCGGCGGCGCTCTTCTCTGCTCCTGCTATGAAGGCTCGGGAAGGGTCACGGGTCAGTGCGGCCGCGGACACGGTGCTCCGGCCGCCTCGCGTACACTGGTCGAGGCAGGGGCCCCGGGCCCTGGCGAGCCCAGTTGTGCTTCTCCTCGGATCTGGCGGCTCCGGCAGCCATGGGGGCTCCTGGCTCTCGATCTAGCAAGAGGATGCAGTCTCGGTGGTCCTCCGCTCTCCTTTCAGCTTCGGCGGGCTCGTGGATTTGGTATGCCGGGGCGGCGGCCCTGGATGGTGGTGGTCTTGTGGGTTGGCGGGCGAGCCCAAAGATCTAATGGTGCTGGCTTGGACCATGGCCGTGAGGACGGGTGATGCCTGGTGAGTTGCGCTCACACCATGGGAGGTGGAGAGGTCTTGCTGAGGGGAAACCCTTCCCAGGTTTTTTCCCGGGCCACGGCGGCGTCTGTGGACATCGTCCCCTTCTTGAAGGCGTCGTGGTGGCTTTCCTCTGCCCCCCTTACGTGCTCCGGGTGAAAACCCAAGATCTTTGGATCGGGGTGGCGGCGCTTTGCGTCGTGCTCTTCCTGAAGACGTCGCCTTGGAGCTCACGGTGGGTAGCTCTCCGGAGGTTGGGTGGCGGAGGCCTCTTCGGCATGCTACCTCCGGCAAAGCTTGTATCTTGATCTGCACTCCAGGCGTGTCTTGTTGGATCTTCTTGGTGTGCCTCAGCGAATTGGTGCTCCCTTGGTGGCTGTTTCTGTTGACGTTTGGGCAGGTCTCGGCGGTGTGCAGTGTGTTGGTGAGCCGGCCTTGGCTCTAGGGTGAGCTTCGGCTCGACGACTTTGCCCATGTTGACGGTGTGCAGCGTTTGTCGGTGTGCCGGCCTCGTGGACGAGCATCGGCCCAACACTTTTGCCCGCCCAGCGTGTTCTCAGCCTCATCAGAGTAGTTCTTAGGTGGTGTCCGCCTCGCCGGAGTTCCTCGGTTGTCCTGTGTGGGTGCGTGTATTTCTTTGATATAAGCTGGGTTCAGCACTTTGTAGTTCAGCACTTTGTATCCTTGTTGCCGTTTCGGCGTTATTAATTTAACGTTAGTTCTTTGGCCTTGTATCTAAAAATATACGGTAGTACATCTTGACTAAACAAGCTGCAAAATGGTATATTTCCCTAATCAATACGGCTATGCATTAAAAAAAGCCATAGATGACAGGTCGATGGCCTAACCAAAAGCTCGTGGTCGGAGATTCAGATAGAGATAGTGTCTATCAAAACTTACCTGAGGGCACTATTCCACTTGTAGTAATAGTACCATGGTAGCACGACGTGACAATGATCGCAAAGAAGAGCCAGTAGTAAGGATTAACGACAGGAAGAACAAATGAGCGATTGACAGGGAGAAGCATCATGAGCAGTTGAGGACGGAGGACTAGTGCATCTCCTCTGAACTTTTAATCACATCGGCACATGGCGCGCCACCTAGCACCCGCCGTGCGCGTCCCTACATGCCTACCCACCAGTTCGGCGCACCGCACTCGGTGTCTCCCTCTACCGGCGGCAACTTGCTCATAGTAACGACGACAGCGCATCGGCGCTGGTACGCTGTGTGCGCCGCCGCCTAACCGAGACGACGACGTGCTCGCCGCGTGCCCCGGGAGCCGAGAGCGCGCTCGCGCACTCCCACGCAGCGTGGCTCCAAATCTGGCGCGCGCGACAAGGTGGCGCGGCCGTCTGACTGACGCCACCGATTTAATACGGAGACCACCACCCACCCCGACATTTCACGCGCCATTTTATCTGTCTAGTTCGGAGCAGGACACCACGGTTCCAAATGAGCAAAGATGAATGAATCTGTCGAGTTGGTGAAATCCAATGAATGCAACCTGAAACAGAAGCTAGATTGGGGTTTGGCTTCCTTCCGACATGCATGTGTGTTGTTTGCTACCACAATAAATGGCCGCAACGAACGCCGCAAAAAACCGAGGCAGGCATGGCGGAACTCGGGGCTCCCCGGAATGAATGCTGCGCTCTGCTACGGCGACAGCGGCACGGCCGCGTACCACGACCCACCCACCCACCAGCAAGGCCTGCCAGCACTTACTACGTACTGCCCCGCGCCACCCAGAACCACCGTGTCGAATCGCATGCAAGATCTACTCTACTGCCGGCGAGTAACCGATAGGAGAACTGAAGCAAGATAGAGGTTGGCAATGGAGTTATACTGCACTGCACTGACCTGTAGTCGTAGGAGCAGGGCGCGGGCGGGGTGCTGGCGGCGGAGCAGTTGGCGAGGGAGAAGGGGACGTAGGAGGTGCACGTGTCGGACGAGCACGGTATGGGCGACCACGACCTCGAGTCCGCCGGCCGGAACACGCGCGGCGATGACGCCGACCCCGACGGCGCCGGGGACTCGGAGCCGCGGCACTTGACCCAGGTGAGGTCGCTGCCGGTGTCGGCGACGAGCACGAAGGGCTGCGCGGGGGTGCCCACGCGGAGCCGCACGAAGTACTGGCCGGTGCCCGTGTACGCGCCCGACGTCAGCGGCATCGCGAACGCCGACGACTCGGGCGAGGTCGTCGCGAGCCTGGCGGAGATGTGGGCGTGCCGGTGCCGGTCGTCCTGCGCGCGCTCGGCGAGCGACGCGTACGGAGCGGCCGGGTGCAGCCGGAGCCGCGCCGACGACCGGTGCCTGTGCTGGTGCCGGTGCGCCGAGGCCGCAGCGACCGCGCATGAGAGGTACATGGCGAGCACAAGCAGGCCAACTCGCGCCATTGCTGCCTTCCGCTTCACGCGGCTAGCTATAGCGGCGACAATGGCAGGACGTAGTGCGACGAGCGGAGGCAGAGCTTTGGTGGCGGACGGCCCCTGCTTTTTGGCAGTGTCAGGCAACGGCGACGACGGAGACGCCTTTTATAAAGCCGCCTCTGCTCTCCATGGATGGATGGATGGATATTAACGCGGTTCATCGCCTGCCAGACTCGGACTGGGTTGGACCCGTTTAAGTTTAACTACTGTGCCACTTGCCAGAAGTAGATGTGTTTGAAGACGTTGTCTGAAATTAATTAGGCAACATGATCAAATTTGCCAATTCAAATTAGGTGTGCGATCAGTGTAATTTGGCAGCGAATAATTACGCGCAATAATCAGCTAAATACTCTTTTGGCAGTAAGTTTTGAAATACGATTGGTACGGGCCATATATGCTATGGTTGGATTTCAGTAGAGATCACGCATTCCCATAAATAAAAAAGTTGAGATCACTCATGAATCCTCGATGGGTGACTGGGTGTGGTTCCAAAATTGCAAATTTTTTTTTTTAGACGAAAAGGCAGCCTGGCCTGCTTTTCTTATTGATTAGAGCGATAGTACAAGAAGTACAACGAAAGAAAGCAAAGGAAAATAAAACAGCTAAAAGCTAAAAGAGCAAAGCTAGATCAGCAAAGCTAGATCAGTCAGGCTCTCTAGGTCTTGACAGCAAGTCAAGCGCTGCTGATTTCCCTGCTAGACCCCAAGTCCGTGCTTCCTCAACGATGGTCTCGTGAATTCTGCTGAGCGGTGCTGCTGTGTTGTTGAAGATCCTGTTATTTCTCTCCTTCCAGATCGACCACCAAACTAGGTGTGCAAGCGTAGTCCATTTCTTTTTGTGAGTTTGCTGCATGGAAGCTCTTGTCTCCGTCAGCCAAGTAGTGAGGGAGGCCGTGTCTTGGGTCGGTGCTAGGCTGGCAGGTAGCTGCGCCGTGTGCAGCACCCTCCGCCATATCCTGTTCGTGATGGGGCAAGTTGCCAGCAGATGGAGAGCGGTTTCAGGTTCACTGAGGCAGAGGACGCACGCCGCATTGTGCGGCCAGCCTTTTTTCTGGAGACAATCTGCTGTGTGGCACTTGGCAAGGAGAGCCAACCAACTGAAGATTCGACATTTGAGAGGTGCTTGGCTGCTCCAAACGATGTCCCGGTAGTTGAACCTTGTGGATCCTTCAAATTGCATCTCATAAGCAGAGGTTGCTGAATATAGCCCATTGGCAGTCCATCTCCATCTCACTTCATCCTCAACACCAGGTTGCAGAGTAACTCCAGCAAGCATCTCATGGATTTTCAGGAATTGCGTTAGCGCTGCGGGAGAGAGGTCCTGCTTGAAGTGCCTCAGCCATTTGCTGCAGTAAGCGCCTGTGTGACGGTGAGGTTGCGTTTGGTGCAGCTTTTGAATAGGTCTGGCGCAAGCGTGGCGATGTTTTGGTTTGTGAGCCATGGGTCCAACCAGAAGTTTATACGGTGCCCATCACCCAGCTTGAACTGAACCGCTGCGTTGAAGAGTTTTTTCGCTCGATCATCAATGCCAAGGGGGAGGCCTGCCCAAGCTTTATCTGGTTCAGTCCAGGCGTGCCATAGCCACCTAACGCGAAGGGCTGTAGCTTTCCTCTGCAGGTCAGTGATGCCAAGGCCACCGAACTCAAGCGGTCTGCAAATCGTGGCCCATCGCACCAAACACTTACCGCCAACTGCTATCTCTTCATTGCTCCACAAGAAACCTCTTCGTATTTTGTCCACTGCCTTGATAAGCCACATTGGGGGGTCAATAACCAACAGCTGGTAGATGTGCATTGCAGATAGGACATGCTTGACTAGAAGTAGTCTTGCATCAAGCGAGAAATTTCCTTTGTTCCAACCTTTCACCTTGCCGGCTAATTTGTCGATGGTGGGCTGCAGGTCACCTTTGCGGAGCTTACGGTCTGATAGCGGCAGGCCCAAGTATGTGCAAGGGAAGGACTGAACTGGGCATTGCAGCAGCATTGCAAGGGCATCAACATCAATTTCTGCACACTGGATTGGGATGATTGAGCTCTTTGTATAGTTAGTATGCAGCCCAGATGCTTCTCCAAAGCATTTTAACAGCGCTCTGATTGAGAATAGCTCTTCAGGGTCAGGGATGCTGAAGATCACCAAGTCGTCGGCATACATGGAGATCCTGTTTCTGGCATGCAGGTAGCGGCCAGTTGTGAGGGCACCCACTCTGTCAGCTAGTGCAAACAGCTCCGCAAGAATGTCAGTTGCAAGCACGAACAGCTGTGGAGAAAGAGGGTCTCCCTGCCGCAGGCCACGGCGATGGAGGATTTTCTCTGTGAGCTCACCGTTGACAACAATCTTGGTTGTTGCAGTCAGCAACAAGCATGCAATCCAATTCCTCCATTTTCTGCTAAACCCCTTGGCTTCAAGAACTTCAAGCAGGAACTCCCAAGAGATGGAATCAAAGGCCTTTTGAAGATCCATCTTGAGCAGCAGCGTTGGGACTTTTTTCTGTCTCATCAGCTTTGCCTGAGCCCGAACAAAGACGAAATTGTCATGTATGGCTCTCTTTTTTATGAAAGCACTCTGGCAAGGGTTAACGAGCTCGTGCATCCTTGGACGCAGCCTCAAGGCTAGGATCTTAGTAAACAACTTGGCAAAGAAGTGGACGAGGCTAATTGGCCGAAACTCTTTTGGGTGCACTGCGTCGGGGCTTTTTGGGAGCAATATCATAGTGGCAGAATTGAGGAGATGCAGGTTGCGCGAGGTGCAGCTCTCCAGCGCACTGATGGCTCTCATGATGTCATAAGCAATTATTTGCCAAGTCTGCTTGAAGAACAGGTTTGTGTAGCCGTCAGAGCCTGGTGCCTTATCAGAGGGCAGATCCATGATCGCTGCCCGCACCTCCTCGATTGAGATAGGGGCATCCTGATCGGCAAGGTCGACAGGAGTGATGCCCAACAGTGTAAGATTCAAGGTATGCTGGCGTTGCCTAGTCTCACCAATGAGGTTCTGGAAGAAATTCCAATTGCGTCCTCCTTTCCCTGCTGGTCGGTAAAAACCTGATCATCGACTTCTATCCGGTGGATGTAACTCTTGCGGCGGCGGGCCGATGCTTTAGCATGGAAGAATCTGGTGCTGGCGTCGCCCTCGCGCAACCACTGAATTCTTGATCTCTGCCGCCACATGGTTCTCTGAATAGCTGCAATGCCGAGACAGTTAACTTTGAGCATTGCACGGAGCTGCCTTTCACCGTCAGATAGCGGCCTTTTGTCCATTGCTTGATCTAACTTTAGGATCAGCTCACTAGAGATGGCAGCCCTGAGGTCCAGGTCTGAGATGAACTGGGCGTTCCAACTAGTTAGAGCCTTGGCTGTAGCTGTCAGCTTTGCGTGCAAGTTGATGAACGGATCTGGTTGTTGCTGAATCGAGTTCCAGGCCGCCTGCACAATCTCCATAAAGTCATCCCGGCGCACCCAAGCGTTCTCAAAACGGAAGTGGCGCACAGGTCTGAAGCCAGCATCGGTGCTTAGCAGCATTGGGCAGTGATCTGACATTTCAGAAGAGGCAGCTTGAAGAAGGCAATTGGGGAACGAGACGTCCCATTCCTGGTTGTACAGCACCCTATCCAAGCGAACCATGGTGGCATTACTTTGCTCATTGCTCCAAGTGTAGCGTCTACCACATAGATACAAGTCCTTGAGCTGCATGTCATTTACAAAACCTCTGAATGCGGCCATGTTGCGTCTGTTCAGGTTTAGATTGTTCTTGTCACTGGCCTTTATGATCATGTTGAAATCACCGGCAACAATTGTTGCAGTGGCGGGTGGCAGCTGGTTGTTGATGCGGTCCCTCAAGGATTGCAGGAACACAGCCTTGTCTGCATCAGCTTGTGGCCCGTAGACCGTGATCAAATTGATGCTGGATTGCGAGCTCTTTAGTATCCCATGTATGGCCACGGACCAAGGTGAGGAACTGCTAGTGTTCATCTGAAATTCATCAGGCTTCCAAGCGATCAGAATTCCGCCTCTGGTTCCATCAGCAGGGGCAAAGCAAAACTCAGAGAACAGCGGACCACAGCACTGACGCACAACCTCAAGATCAACTAACTGCAACTTGGTTTCTTGGAGACAAACTACAGATACATTGTGTCTTCGAATGACGGCGGAGATCACTGCTCTACGGGCTAAATCATTGAGGCCCCTAACATTCCAGAACAATAGGTTGCAATTCATTGGGAACAAATACGACACGGTGGCACAACCTGGATCTACTGGACCGGCGAGACCATCTGGCTTGGTCCCGGCGCTGGCGCTGGCTTGTTCCCCCTTCTTGCCGCCGTCTTCCTCTTCCTGCTTGCCTCCTTTGCAAGAGCTGCAAGGTTCTGCAACTGCACGGGGGAGAGGTTGTTGTCGAGGGCTCCCTCGTACAGCCGCAACGTCTCGTCGTCAGATTCGTCGCCCTTCTCCGCGAGCGCCAAACCGCGCTTGCTGACGATCAGCTTGCGGGCCAGCTTCATGGTGGTGTTGCCGCCGCCCGTGACCTCCTGCTTGCGGTTCTTGATGCGGTGGCTCCGGCGAGTGGCGGTGGTGGCGCACTTTGTCCTGGGGCGGCGGGGTGGACCGGGTGGGGTGTGTGGCGAGCGAGCAAAGGGGATCAGACCCGGCGTGATGGGTTGCGTGATGCTGCTGAGGAGCTGGTCTGCTGTCTGTCGCAGAGGAGTAAGGGTCGCCGGCCCATTAGTGATGGCAAGGCCAGCTGGCGAGGCCTGGTGAGCAAGCACAACAGGACCAGTCACGATGGGCCGTAGATCAGGCCCATCAGTGGGCACTTCTCCCAGATTCGGCCCACCCCTAGGGTCGTGGGGGACTGCTGCATCCTGGAGCGCTTCAGTGGCAGGTAGTGCGTCGTCGCACTCTGCGCTCTGCGTCTCTGCTGCTGTCGGCGCAGCCTGTGGCGTGGTTCTTGGAGCGGGGGAGACCAGCTGCTGTGGCTGGGCGGCGTCAGGAGGTGGCGTGCACTGCGTTGCCTGCAAAGCAGATCCCAACATGGAAGGTCGCAGCGGATCAGCCGAACACGGAGCAGATGGTACGAACAGCGGCAGGGGCCAGTTCGGGGTTGGAGGTAGCACGGGCGCAGCAGGGACCGCCATGGTGGTGTTGACTGTCGGGGGAGCCAGCAGTGGGCCCGGAGGCCGCGTGGAGACCGCAACTGACGGCGTTGCCACGCAGACGGCGTGCAGCAGCGCCGAAGCTGCATCGCCGGCCTCGCCGTTAGAGGGCGTGACTGCATGCACGTGGGGCTCAACCGTGCTCGTCTCGCAGCCCAGCGGCGCGTGGAGGGGAACGGCGTGGAAACCCTCCGGCGTAGCAACGCGGCGACGGCAGCCACCAGCACGGCGTCGAGGGCGGTGCTGGCCGGCGGCCGAGCCGGCCGAAGTCGCCTCAAGCCTCTGGTGCCAGACGTCATCTGGGACGCCATGCGCCCAGGGGTGCACCTGCTCCTCCTCCAAAGTGTCCAAGTCGTCACCGTCGTCGAAGCTGTCGTCGTCACGACTTGTCCACTGGTTGCGCGTCGCCGGCGCCGGCCTGATGTAGATGGAGCTGTCCAGATGGACAAGCACGCGCGTGCCGAGCATCCTGGGCGGGCATTCACGCAGGTGATCTTGGTTGCAGCATTCCCAGGGCGTGCCAGCCCCAGGGACCGGCGCGTCCGGCGAGGAGAAGCCCGCCGGCAAGTAGGTGTGCGACAGCGGGTCCACACATGGCTTGGGCTCGTGGATGTCGATGACCGTCTCCGTCGGCACGTCCTCCAGGCGGTCGACCCACGCCTCCAGCACGTAGTAGGAGAGGTCGTGCTTGCCGAGAGTCTCGCCGGCCACCGTGTGGATGAGGCAGCCCGGCAGGGCGCGCTGCACCGTCGCTAGCGACCATGCCTGCGGGGCAAGCTGCTCGAGGAAGAGCCTGACGCTGAACTTGTACTTGCTGAACGTCGCGAAGGTGAGCCTGGACCAGCGGCTGATGGTGATCGGCGTACCTCGGTAGTGGAATAGCGGCAGCGCAGCCACGAGGTCGCACCAGCGAGTGGCGGAGAAGCGGGCGAAGTAGACTCCAGGTTGCCTGAGCGAAATCTGCACCGCATCGGTCGGCAGCTCGGGGAAGTCCGTGAGCAACCCCTCGCGCAGCTGGCCCGGCGCGAGGCGCGGCTGGGTGCCCGACACCGTGAACACTAGCGCCGAGCTGCGCAGCAGGATCTCCTCGTCCACCATCTCCTGAGAGTGGTCAAGCACCACCTTGGTGCACAGCGAGCGCCTGACAAATCCGAGCTCGGCCGCCATGGTCGGGAAGGGGTCAGCGAGTGGTGGCGGCGGTGGTGGTGCTGTTGGGCTCGACTGAGCCGGTGTGGCGACTGGTGGCTCGTTGGCGGTGGGGAAAGCAATGCGGGAGTGGACTGGTTGGCGTATGTGGTCTGGGTGGTCAGGCGGAAAGACGAGGCGCGAGCGCACTGGCGGGTTTGCAGGCCGGCGGCGAGCTGCGTGCAAGGGAGGCAGAGGGACTCTCGGCAGGTGGCGGGTAGGGCAGTTACGGGCGGGGTGACCCTCGTCCAAGCAGTGGATGCAGCGCGCGAAGTTTGTGCAGTGGCGAACCGTGTGCTCCGGGTCGAAGCAACGGTAGCAGCGGCCGCGGAGCTCCTGTTTAAAGGCCTCAGCGGCGGAGGAGCGGGTGAGTGGCCGTTGGCCGGCATTGACAGCGGCCCCCGAAGAAGGCAAAGAGGATGGGCGCTTCCCTCGCTTGCCCAACACCTCTTGCCATTCCGGTGTAACCTGCTGCCCATCATGGCGCGGCTTGTCAGGGACCACGACGATGCTCTTGACCGTAGGCTCGAGGCGGGGAGCGGGGCGAGGTGTGGTGGAGGCCAGAGGTGGCGCAGGGGCCGCAGAGGGCATTGAAGGCGCGGCTTGATGGCGAGCTGCCATGCTAGCATAGGTGGGGGAAGCCATGGTGCTCGAGGGCGGGGTGGGTGGGTCGGAAAGGCGAACACGCTCTGCAGATCCAGGAGATGCCGCGGCCGGCGAGCCGAGGCCGGCAGGGTGCCGCTGCGGCGAGCGGCGGGCGACGGTCATGGGGCAGTAGAAGACGTTCCCGGAGTGGGAGGACGGCACGGCTGCGCCGTGGCCGAGGTGGCCACCGGCGGCTAGGGCGGGGGTGGGAGCGGAGCGGAGCTAGCTAGTCACTGCTCGTCAGCTCTTGTTGTATTACGACTCCTGACCTCCAAAATTGCAATCAAACGACCGAGTAGCTCCGATCGATTCTCGCCGATAAACATCTCCGACAGTACGTGCGCGTCGATCGACCAGGGCGTTTTCGCCAGGTGGAAGCTGGTGGATATACACGTTTCCTTGAGCTGACTAGATGTGTGCAGAGAGGAACAGGTGGCCAGCGTGTCACATCAGCAGGTGACACGTCTGCACGTACGCGCTCGCTCCCTCGGTCACCGGCCACATCAGGTGTCACATCAGCTCCTGTAATTTTCGCTGCCTCGCCGTAGTCAAAGGGCGGTTCGCTCGCGTGCCGGCCCGGCGCTCTCTCGGCGGCGCCTCTACCATTCCACAAACATCGCGGCCGCGCCGGAGGCGTACACGTGAACGTTTGCTTATCCACAGATGTATATATCCATGTTGGCTCGTCGCCGGTCGCCGCGTCGATCGGTCGTGCGTTTGTACGAAACCATGCCGTCATGCATGATCTCATGCACACACGTAAGTTGGAGCTTTCTCTGGCACGGCCGCGGGATGGTACCAAACTCTGTTGCTCCTGCTACCGACAAGTGCCGACTGCCGAGTGCGCCCAATGGATCTGCATGCCTAATAGCGCTACAACCAGACTGCAGTATTAGGCGAGCTCGAGCATGCTATGTGTACTCGTATTTGTAGCAACATGATGCCGTGATTGATTCATGCCACAGTAGTAGTTGATTGATCCACTCACATAATCTTGTGTGGCTACAGTGCACACATAGGGTAAGCAATTAAGCATAGGCGTGCGTAGTAGCCACGGGAGATTCTATGAGTGGATGATTGGCTACCGTGGCATGAATCATCCACTTAGAGTATCTTATGTGGGTACACCATTCCACTACTTCTGTTACTGGATTCGTACTGGAGGAGACCTTACCTTTCTCCCGCCGCCTTTGAGAGTCTCCCGTGTGCTCGTCTCCCCGGGCTAGATTTGAGCTGCTCTTGTCGGCGTGTTGCCGGAAGGAGATGGCGAGGTGAAAGCGCCGGTTGTAGATCTAGGTTTAGCTTTTTAGTTGTTCTGTTTTTCTTCTGTGTTGTCCCTTGTGGCGTCTTGGGTCGGTCGCCAGCTATCTCCGACCATGGCTGGTGCGATCTTTCCCGACTGTGCAACTCCGGTGGCAAGGGTTGTCGCAAGCGGGGGAGGCTCTCCCCGACATCCCAAATAAGGTTGTGGATAGAAGTTACCTTGGCGGTGTTGCGGGCGCGCCGTTGGAGTGGAAGGACTTGTTGTTGCTAGGATCTCCATGGTGGATTTCTTCAACGTCGAGCTTCGGCCGCTGCTGAATAATAAGCCTATTATTTGGTTCTTCTCCGAGCAACTTCTTCTCTGCATGTCTCCTCCCACTTGTGGCAAAAGTGGCGAGTTTGATGACGGGGCGATCTATACTGACGGTGTCGGCGAAGAATCATCTGCTGCAAGGTACTTCTACTCCTCATGTCTTCTTCTTCGTCCATCAGGTGTTGTGTTTGCGAAGGATGGAGCCAACGATTGGGTGAGCAGCAGTGGAGTTGGGAAGCAATCTTCTTGAGCACCACCTCGGCGGCGGGTGATAACTGTACGACATCCAAGGCCAACTCATGGCCTATCCAGAAGCCGACGAAGGGCTCCGGCGCATGTTCAACCTCCTCTGTGAGGCCCTCTCGAGGTCAGCCGCCGCTTACTACGTCTACACGGGAGCAAGTGGTTTCGTCCCCGCTTCCGGGTATGACGGCGGCGATGTCAACTTCCAGATCGGCGGCGTAGAAAGAGAAGGACCAGATTGCTTTTTAGATGTTTCAGTGAGGTCTTTTCTGCAAATAGTAGGGACCTATATGTAATTTCTTATCTTATGGGTCCTTTGTAAAATTATGTACATCCATTGCTTGGAATTAATGTGATGCTTCCTGCCCCTTCGGGGCGCTCCTTGTTAAAAGAAAATGTGGCCGCCACGTACATTGGTATGGCTATGCTATAGCCATGTTTTTTTTATCGGCTACATAAATAAGTTGCACAGAAAATATAATGAGTGTTGTTTCTAAAACTAAAAGAACAAGTAGACACACTTCCCAGTCTGTTTTAGGGAGCGACGGTGGAGGCTGCCGCTCCCAATAGCTCGACAATATGTGCCGATGCTTCAATAGTCGTTGTCCGACACACTTACGGGACGTTCTATTGGGAGCATCGGTGGAGATGCTCTACCTGTACCTAGCGAGTTGAGTGGGGTAGCTGATCGATCGCTGGACATATAAATGTCAGGAGAACATCTGAACATATATGGCCAGCTTATAGCTAGACAGCAGCTTACTGTTAGCAGCAGGCTAGCTCATGTAGAATCGACTGTGGAGAGAGATTTCCAACCGGGCTGACCCCCTTTCCATTACCGAAATAACGGAAATACAGAGTTTTTACACCACCAAAATCCGAACGAACGAAAGGAAAAAAGAGGAAACAAAAGGGGATAGAGGGGGAAAGCGAGCTGGGACACTAGCAGGAAACCCGCCGGCGAGTGCTCGATCTCGAAACACCCCCTACGGGGCGAAAACATGCTACCATCGTAGCGAAACAACCACCAGGAAACACTAAACTAGGGAGCACCAAAACGAAGGACCAACATCTTCAAAGTTCCGAACTAAGTGGAGAGAGAGATTTGAACAGAGCTAGCGCATGATTGTGTCGACGGCTAACAAAGATAAAATTCTGCTCTGATATCTCTCACTTGCAAGGATGATGGAGATGGATCGATCCATATATGTGAAACAAATATACACAAGCGACAGGACTGTGTTGTCCGGTCAATCAGCGATGATACACAGCTGGCCTGCATGCAAGCAGTCTTGGTAAAAAAAATGTGGCCGCCGTGTACATTGGTATGGCCATTCTATAGTCATGTTTCTTTTATTGGCTACATAAATAAGTTGCACAGAAAATATAATGAGTGTTGTTTCTAAAACTAAAAAAACAAGTAGACACTTCCGAGTGTGATTTAGGGAGCGCCAGTGGAGGCGGCCAGTTTAGCTGGACAGCAGTACAGTTAGCTGCAGGCTAGCTCATGTAGAATCGAGTGTGGAGAGAGATATTTGAACAGAGTTAGCGCATGATTGTGTCGACGGCTAACAAAGATGAAATCCTGCTCTGATATCTCTCACATGCAAGGATGATGGATCGATCCATATATCTCTACTACAAAAATATGCAGTGTCCTGTCTTCTGCCAGCGACGGACGAAATCGAACAACCCAAAATCTGCCTCTAATCACGACAGGGTCCACTTAATTGTAACTCCTGTAATCACGCTCTCGCACGTTTCACGATCCCCTTCTTTCAGACTCGATCCAATCGCTCCTCCGCCGCCTCCGCCACCCACCCCTGTCCCTCCAAAGCCGTCCTCCGACGGTCATGCGCCTCTCCTCCGCTTCCCCTCCTCACCTCACAGACCCGGGACGAGCGCGAGACTACGGGCTCGCCGGCCGAGCCACAGCGAGCAGCCGAGGGCAGGTTAGGCTGCGGAGCTCCAGACGTGGTCGAAGGGGACGACCAAAGCGCGGCAGGGCGACGGCCTCGGCCGGCGGGAGGGACACGGGCAGAAGGGCGGCGCGGAGGCACAGAGGACGAGCAGGTGCTCGCCTGCCCGAGGTGCTGCTGCTGGTGACCACCTCCCCGAGCTGTTCCTCCTGCCTCGACCAGCACCTCTACCTGATGCTGCGCGCCCACCTCCCCGACCAGCTGCTGCTGGTGAGCTATCTCTTCAACCAGTGAACCATCTTCATGAAGAAACTACAATATTTGCGATGAGCTTGACCTAAGAATTGCTAGCGTCCTACAAAGTACAGGACATTCATTCTGAAGCTAAATTTTGCGATGATGGGCAAAAGTATGATGTAGCTGACAAGAAGGTGAATTCCTTTCTCAATCCAGAATGTCAAACGCTATGTGTATTAGTTGTCTGATAATTATTCTTTTCAACAACTATAGGTTCAGAAAGGAAAGAGAAGTATAATTCCCGCTGGGGACACATCACAATTTAAATGATTAAAGGACTCTGGCGTTGCAATTCTGGAAGATCCTAAGCATCTGAACTGGTACAACTGATTTGTGGAGTGCGCGTTTTGATCCATTTGAAAATTTACTACAAAAAAATGCAGCTGAATATTTGGTACTTGGGATTTCAAGAGGGAGAAAACTGAATCAGTTTGTCGTCCAGGCCTTCCAGAGGAAGGAGCATCTACGTCGCAGCAACTCGCCTTCTCCAGGCGCAGGTAGAACACCTTACTAGATCCTGTAATCAGACCATCTGGATGTATTTGGCTCTTTAAATTTACAATGAACCAACTTCTAAAATATCTTCTAATCATGCTATCTGTGTCTATGCACTGGGACTATTACTGCATGTTTGGTGCTTTTGACCTTGCTATCTGATGCATGTATGTGTACAGTAGTTCTTCAAGAAGGGCCTGACTCCTCGGTCCTTGCTTTACTTATATTTCATCAATTTATCTTATTGATGCTTTTTAATCATCCTATTAATAGTACATGTTTTAGACTAATGATCCTTGTTGTCTTATGAAAAAATAAATTATGTGGTTGCTTAAATGTATTGGAGTTATCCGTCCACATGATCGTCTGATATGATTCATTCTAGACCCTTGACCCTACAAAATTAAACTTTGAATTTCACACTAGATCTTATTTTTCAGCTCCACCTCATGCACGCGATGTGTCCTCCTCCCCCAATTTTCCCAGCTGGTGCGCCACCGGCCCAGTCCCTTCGTTCCTGCTCCAAGTTAGTGTCTTAGATTGCTTTGTTTGCATCAGAATATCCCTAATTGGCTTAATTGGTCACGTTGTGTACTTCACTTCGTTTTTTCTCAGAGATATAATTAATTGTTCATAATATTGCACGTCCTCAATCGAATTGGATCTATTATCGTGTAGAATAATAGATTCCTGATGTAGTGTTGTTAATATGTTGGCCAGATCAGAATCGACGAAGTGACATGGTGAACTGTCGTCTAGCCTAGCTTGTGGAGATGCTTATATGACTGGAGCAAGCTTCTGAAAAATTTCTCCAAATTCCTCCAATAGCATAATTTCTTTGACTATAGTTTATACGTTTGCATATTCTGTCCTTACTAAAGCTGTTTCGTGGTGCATGTATGAATACAGATTGGCCTATAACACACAAAATAAGAAATAAAAAGAATTTTGTGTGGATGCAGCGGCGGGCTGGCGGGCGGATGGTGCAGTCGACATATGCCAAAGAAACAAGCAATGCTGTGCAGTCTGTATGGCAGGCTGGCGGGCAAAAGGTGTAACACGGTCTTAGCGGAAAGCCAGCAGACATGTCGTCTGATGCAAGTCTTCCATCCATGTCGACAAACAACATATGCAAGAGCAGCGAGAGGTGTGTTCTTCAGTTCTTCACGGAAACAATTCTAAAAAAAACATCGGTTTGTCGTTCTAGAACAGCTTGCAACCGCTGCACCACTGCTCATTTTGCTTATGTGTTTCTCATCGAATGCACCTTGTGAAACTTCTCTTAGACTTGCTAAAGCATATGCTGTAGGAACTTTTAACCACACATTACAGGGAAAACAAGATCTAGTTAGGCAAGTCTCCATTACCACAACAGTACATCCACGGATGACTGATCCACCAAATTAACAAGAAATACAACTCACCTCCACAACAAACTCAATGGAATTTAATGGATTCACATAGATTTTAGGTGAGTTTTTTCTGAAAAGTAAATGAAAGAGATATAACACAAAATTAAAATAACTGGGAAGAGATGTGAAACAGTTCTCGAAATTTCAGAACAGTGGCACTATGGATAACAATAAAATATGAACCCAAGATCGGAATAAGAGTAACTGGAAGGATAAATAAATGTTTACTTCAAATAATCGAATTGGCACTGGGACAGTGGGTACTTTATGTTCAAGTATAATTTTTGCAATGCTTGTTCTGCCACAGAACAAGAACAAGCATGCTTCAGCAAAGAGAATTACCTGTAAGATAGAAGACATTCATTTATCCTCTTATGAGTTTTCTGTAAGTAATTATTCAGTACAAAGAAGAGAGGACATGTATGTCAGATTATCTAATGACTCAGCAACTTCCTTTCTTTCCCTGTTTGGCAGTAAGCTGTACTCATACTTTTAACGATATCTTGATGCAGAGCTAGTTGGCATGTTCAGCTTCAAGGTACCTAATCCATAGGAAACTATACTGGCCTGGCAGCGGCAAGGAACTAAAAATTTAGAACAAGTTCTTTCAACATAATTGACAGCAAACTGCATGTATATTGTAACTTCAACAAAGAAAGTCGAATGCACGCATGCATAGATGTACATAGAAGCTAAGTGTGGTTTCACAACCAAATTTTCCTATCTGTACAATAGGGGCTTCTATTTGGGATCAAAAGACTAATTCAAACAGATCGGTGACTTTGCAGCTTAAACAATAAAAACAATTGAAAAAATGAATATAATACTCCAGAACATGTCATCTATTTAGCATCAACCAGCGAGCAGAAAAATAGAGGTGTCGTTTATTTAGTTTCTGGCACTGAGCAGCAATATATATAAGAGGGTCACTGCATTGTCAACATCAATCATTCAATTAATGCCTTCTTGCTAACACCCAGACATGCACACTCATGTTTCTGCCTACAAGTAACAAAATACTAAGAAATACGCTTAGAATTCAATGTAACGATACTCAAAGGAGTTTTCTGCTGTACATATGAGTATTTGAGAGAAAAAGTAAAAACAGGGAAAAAAGCATTGGCAGCTATGATGACTGAACCATACAAAATAATGCACACATATACACTGCAATTCTCCTTCTAAAAACAACGGTTGTGCTTGGTTCTTGCTAAGAGGACAACAAGCTCCACCACGATTGCCTGCAGGGAGAAAGAGACTCCGATGTACCTGTGACGCTGCTGGACGACGCCTCACTCCCCCTCGCCGTCACCTTGCTCGGCGTCCAGAATTCTACATTACAGCAAAAAGAATAAAGAATCACATATAGCTAATAACAATTGAATCTTTCTTCTCCTATCAGTGTGACGAACGAGAATGTACACACGAATGGTAAGTCTGTATTATAGACAAATTGAATGAATCCTTGTCAGCAAATGAACCAACGAAAAAGATCAGTTCTTACTTCTTCACGGCTCTGCAGAGAATCCTTGTCCTCCTCCCCCAATTTTCCCAGCTGGTGCGCCACCGGCCCAGTCCCTTCGTTCCTGCTCCAAGTTAGTGTCTTAGATTGCTTTGTTTGCATCAGAATATCCCTAATTGGCTTAATTGGTCACGTTGTGTACTTCACTTCGTTTTTTCTCAGAGATATAATTAATTGTTCATAATATTGCACGTCCTCAATCGAATTGGATCTATTATCGTGTAGAATAATAGATTCCTGATGTAGTGTTGTTAATATGTTGGCCAGATCAGAATCGACGAAGTGACATAGTGAACTGTCGTCTAGCCTAGCTTGTGGAGATGCTTATATGACTGGAGCAAGCTTCTGAAAAATTTCTCCAAATTCCTCCAATAGCATAATTTCTTTGACTATAGTTTATACGTTTGCATATTCTGTCCTTACTAAAGCTGTTTCGTGGTGCATGTATGAATACAGATTGGCCTATAACACACAAAATAAGAAATAAAAAGGCGGAAAGCCAGCAGACATGTCGTCTGATGCAAGTCTTCCATCCATGTCGACAAACAACATATGCAAGAGCAGCGAGAGGTGTGTTCTTCAGTTCTTCACGGAAACAATTCTAAAAAAAACATCGGTTTGTCTTTCTAAGTATTTACTACTTGATGATCTGTTAATGCAGACTCCGGTATTTGGAATTCAGACTGCGCCTGCATCTCTGCCACCAACATCCATGGGTGTTCCAGGGGCTAATGCACCATCATTTGGTCCTCAAGGGTGTCAAGGTCAGGCACATCATTTGGTCCTTCTTATTAAGATTCAGAAAGTGTTAAAAAAAAGATTTTTTTATGACTTGACGAGAATGCAGTGGGTAAAATACGAAACCAAAGTTGTGTTAACTGAAGAACTTGAAGTGTTCTTGCACATGATTTATGACAACTAATAAACCCAAAATTATCATAATGCATGCAGAACTATGGTCTGGATTCTGAGAAGCTCCATGTTCTTGTGGGGCGTGTATAGGCATGTTTAAGTGTGTAGATGGAAGAAGGAAAATTAATCCTCAATGCTCGTCTTCAAATTATAGGGCCTGCTAGAGCAGTGGCCGGATGGCGGCAAGTGCAGTAGCCAGACGTCTCCCATCCTTGCGAGATCTTGACATGTTGTTGATAGATCCCTATCGCTGCTGCACAAACCATAGAGAGCTGAGTTCATCTTTGTAGTTTATATTCCCTTTATGGTTTTGTAGTTTAGCCGGTTCATAAGATGAATTGTGACATTGAAATTTATGTGGTTCTGGAGAAGTAATTCTGCAGCTGCACCACCACCACTAAGAAATTAATTCTGATATGCCTTTGGTCAGGAAAGTAATTATTTTGCCTCGGTTTCCTTACATGTCCACTCCGAGGAGACAAAATATAGTCAAAAGAATAAGTGATGCAACACTGTTTTTGAGATTTTGTAAATTTCAATTTGTTTGGCACACTATTTTTGAGATTCTGTATATATTGAATGTAGGCCTTGATAGCTTTTTTTTCTTACAACAAATGAAACACTGTAAATTTATAGGCAAAAAAGGTTCTTCGGGGCATCAAAGGTGGACCAAAGCTGGGCAGGAAAGATGGAAAGGCGAAGTGTGGATGGAAAACAGAGAGGGAGATGGATACAGATCTTATGTAGTGGGGTACAAGAAGGGGATAAAGAAGATCAGATAAGCAAGTGGTATGGTCACCACTCACCACAACGAAGGTACCATGAGGATAGACATTTGTAGAGATGACATTGGAAACTAGAGAACAACTTCTTCATCAGTGCTGCAATATTTGGCTCGCTCTGTAGCAAATTAAGGGTTCTTTACAAAAAAAATCTAATTTTCTGAGCTATACACTGTATTTGTTTTTATTCAAGTCTATTGCGATCGCAAATGTGATACTTTTTTTAACAGAGTGTGATACCTTTGTTCTCGTGAAAGAATAATGAGGACAAACATTGTTTTAAAAGTGCTGCATCTTTCATTATGTGTAAACAAGACTTCTAGGAGTAATACAATGGTGACATAGGAGTGGGGTGACTATGAACTATGAAGTAGTGAAGTACAATGGTGATTTGTTGGAGTAGGGTAACTACGAAACATAATCGTGGGTAGGAAGGAAAGAAAACTTGATGGTCCGTGGCAACGCACGGGCATTTAACTATATATTGAAAATTACCAACACTGTTTTTCTTATGAAACGCCTTAGCCTACAAATTATCTATGAAAAACTATCAATCCAAAAGATGCGTAGGAAGAGAAAGATGAAATAGTTCACACGTGTTGTTTCCAGAAATTCATGCAGTCACTTTTGTTTCATGGTTATTTCAAAAGGATATGGTTATTTAGATCTTTCTGAGCAAAAGCTTACTAGAGGCAAAACAATCACAGTCGTTACCGTTAGTTTTGTAGCACAACAACTTTACCAACACAAAATCTCCTATAGTTTTGAATTGTAAAGTGTCGAGTTGCATCGATCAGTTAGGGGAGTTCGGCGACACCGCCGCCCACATGGTCGAGCAGTTGTTCTGGGTCAAAGAGAGACATGAGAGGTATGGGGAAGTCCATTAGAGAACAATGAGGCGGGGCGAAGACAATTTCACGTATCGTACTCAGAAAAACACTACAAAGAGATATGGGGAAGTCCATTAGAGAACAATGCGGCTAGGTGCTCGACAACGAAGAAAGAGAAATGGGTGGTGTGGTCCGGTGCGGTGCGGTGGATGAGGAATAAAAGGTGCGGCAGGTGACTAGGCCAGAGGAAGGAGGGAAGAATACATTGTTGGCAGGATACGTCATGGTGGCGCCGTAGTGTGATTCTTCTCCATTGCCGTTAGCAGGGGAGTTTCTAGGACGAAGTATGACACTATGCGCTTCTAAAAGAGTAGAGATTACTCTCGAGTCAAAAAGAGTATGACTGGTATTCCAGGCATGGGTGGAGGAAGTCGAGAGAGTATTTTATCAAACTGAATGTGGATGCGGGATTTTGTTGCCGAACCAATAAAATCTGCCATGGTGGCTTTCTTATTGGTGTATTAGCAGATGATGTAACTTTGTTGCCGAACCAATAAAATCTGCCATGGTGGCTTTCTTATTGGGGCATCATATTTGTAATTACTATGCGGTGCCTTAATTTTTGTGAAAAGTCGTTGATCATATTATCGTTGTTTAGTTATTGGTTATTCTTATCAAGAATGTATGATATATCAATCAGAAACCATAATGAATGGCTGTATTTAAGATTACGGAAATAATATAGAATGGAGTACGCGCATTGATTATTTTTCACTTGTTGCTCTTTGCTAAATTCAGCGAGTCATATGACTTTGCTTGCATTCTAATTGACAAATAAGCGTTGAATGTCTAATTATTATTATATATTACTTTCAATCTTATGTTTTTGGGAGACATATGACGGTTGAGCAGGGTAGAGAAGAAAGACATCACATACTCTTATCCCGGAAATCTTGTCTCCTTGCAAGGTGATAGTACGGAAACGAGGGATGAGATGAAAGCTCGATAAATTTACACACCCGTAGCAACGCACGGGCATTCAACTAGTGTGAAACAAATATACACAGGCGACAGGACTGTGTTGTCCGGTCAATCAGCGATGATACACAGCGGGCCTGCATGCAAGCAGTCTTGGTAAAATTAAGTTGATTCTGCGATACATTGCTTAGATGTGCATGGCCAGGAGGACATCTGAACATATATGGCCAGCTTATAGCTAGACAGCAGCTTACAGTTAGCAGCCGGCTAGTTCATGTAGAATCTCTAGTGTGGAGAGAGATATTTGAACAGAGCTAGCGCATGATTGTGTCGACGGCTAACAAAGATAAAATCCTCCTCTGATATCTCTCACATGCAAGGATGATGGATCGATCCATATATATGAAACAAATATACACAGGCGACAGGACGGTGTTGTCCGGCCGGTCGATCAGCGATGAATCGATGATACACAGCGGGCCTGCTGCATGCAAGCAGTCTTGGTAAAATTAAGTTGATTCTGCGATACATTGCTTAGATTGCATGGCCAGGTGGAGTTGGGGCTCGTCAATCCTCACGACAGCCGTATAGCCTTCGTTTTAAGAGAAGGCTTGCCCCTTTTCATCATGGGTTTCCCTTACAAACTGCCTGTCTGTGTGTGTGTTTTTGCCTGTCCGGCCGGGCCCGGATAGCAATTTGGTGGCTGCTTTCACGAACTATGTCGGTGCATGCGCTGATCAATCCTCATGATTTGCCTAAGAGTTCACTGTCTTGGAGCATTTTCTCTCGGCCATCGTTCATGCTTCGAAGCTGTACCGCAGTGCCGGCTTGCTTTACGAATTTAGACAGGTCGCAGGTCCTATTCCCAGCTGCACTACACGCGGAAGACACGACATGTTTATTATTCGCTACGAGTTCCCCGACTGAAACGCCACGATCGATCGACAAGTTGGGGGTTGGCCCTCTCTGACTGCAGATGAGATGATAGATTGGAAGGGGCGCACATGCGGCGCCAAATATTCTGTCAAGTAACATGGCGATGAGGAGGAAAAAGGGAGGTTGGGAGTAGTAGGAGCGGAGCGGCCACTAGCTCGACCATTTCTTCTTCGTTTCCAGCGAATCATCCATTGACGGCAGAGACCCACATGTTCGGTACAGTGCCAATCGATGCTATAACAGAAATTGTTCTGATTCTGATTAGACAAGTGAAAATGCTTGATTATTATCTGCAGAATCCCAATGAAGAAGAGTAGTAGCCATCAATGTGGTGAGTTAAACTAAACTGACTTAGCTTAGAGTCCCTGTCGTGGGTATAAACCTGAAGGATGTTTTGCCTCGTTGCCTGGCGAACGATGCACACTCTGGATCTTAGTTGTCACTCGATCGGTAGGTGACTAGTACAGACAGCAGAGTAGAGTGGAGACAAAGTGTATAAAGTGTGTTGAATCAAAATTTCACTTTTTTTCCTAGCCCAAAATATACTCCCTCCATTCGGAAAAGGATGTCACAAAAATAAACTATCCTTTTCCGAACGGAGGGAGTAATAAATTTCTTTACAAAATTTCTGGCGTACCTGCGGGATATGTATGTGTGTTGGTGTAATTTTTTTCAGAATTTTTGGAATAAAAAAAGTGCGATTTTCAAAAAATTCAAATAACGGGAGCACTGGTGCTCGGGAGCTGCTGCGGATTTCCCAAAGAGAAGTCCATATCCACATCAGGACATGTATATGATAAAAGTACTAGTTCTGAAGATTGTTATTATAGCACCAAGATGATCATGAGATGAAGTGTCTCAGTTGGTAGGTACCATGATACATTATCATTACAGTAAGAGCATCTCTAACAGCATTCCTATAATTTGGATTGCTATAATGGGTATAGAAAGAGGAGAGAGTGCAAAATTTGAGCTCATACGTTATTTTAGGCATATGTAGTTTGAATCGATATCACTCAATAACAAATTTAAATTCAGTAAAATAAAATCTGAAAAAATGGGAAACAAATAGTCCGAATGGAGCAAATAACAAAGTCTATGGAAATCGAAATAGAAAACATGACAAATCAAGTATTTTGTTGACCACCACTCCTCAGTGAGATCATGTTTAAGTTGTTGATGAGTCTACGAATCTCGAATCTCATGTTGAACTCGAAGGAAGTGCTCGATGTGGTCTTCTTCCTACGAGGCTGCACCACCCGGCCAATAAAATCATAACGGTGGTCAAAATTATTGGCATTCCACTCAGGGACGGAGCCAGGATTGCTACAAAAGGGGGGGGGGGGGGGGGGCAATTTCATAAAAAATAATTTTGAGGGAGGCATATAGGTAAATTTTTCTAAATCTGGGATTAAATCTGCAAATTAACAAGGGTCTTTTCCGAAAAATTTACACCATGGGGGGAGCCAGGGCCCAGCGCGCCCTTGGCTCCGTCCCTGATGCCACTCATGCTCGATGATTATATTGTGCAAGATAACACAAGCCATCATGATCCTCCCCAAAGTTTTTTATCTCAAAACCGAGCCAGACCATGCACAATAGCATACTGGGATTGCAATCCCAATGCCCTCTCCACATCCTTTCTACCTGCAGTTTGAGCAGTATGAAAACGAGATTGTTTATTACCTTGAGGATTTGGACTTGGCTTGACAAAAGTTTCCCACTATGGGTAATATCCCATCGGGATGATAGTAACCCTTGTCGTACTTGTGTCCATTTAGCTCAAACTCCACCTCTTGCGATTCTCCCATGGCCAAGCTTGCAAAAAGAGGCGCTTGGTTGAGCACATATATACCATTGCAAGCTCCAGGCATACCGAAATATGCATGTCATATCCATGTCTCCTGATCTGCAACGACCTCGACTATGATGGTTGGATCTCTGACATGGCCAGTGAACTATCCATGCCACGTCGCAAGGCAGTTCTTCCACCTCCAGTGCATATAATCAATGGAATCGAGCATCCCTGGAAACCCCCTTGCGGCATTCATCTCCAAAGCCTCTTCGTGTCTTCAACATTGGTGCTCTCAAGTACCGTTCGCCAGACCACTTGACAATTATCTTCGCAAAGTGCCTCAAACACAAGATGGTCGTGCTCTCAGCCATTGCAATGTAGTCATACACCAAATCGTTGGGATTCCATAGGCAATAATGTGTACTGCCGCAGTCATCTTCTACAAAGTGCAATGACCAAGCAAGCCTGTGCAATTCCTTTTTTGCTCGAAGAAGTTGTCTTTCTCTTTGATCACGTTGAAAATGCAGATGAACAAATCCGTGCCCATACAAAATTGTTCGGGATACAATCGAGGCAAACCCAGAACTCCAAAGTAATTCAACATAAGATTGTGGTGGGCTTCTTGCCTCCTCTTACAAAGCACTTCACGACAAACAACTGAACCCCCATGTTCCGGTCTCTTGTTTCTCTCCATCTCCATCTTCATAAGAAAGACGAGGTCCTCATCTTCAACCTACTCCTTGGACGTGAATCTGATCATACCAACTCATATACGATTTTAAATAGTACTTTAAAATTTGTGTACACCTATATACTAGCTTGCACAAAAATCAACAAAAAAGATAACAAAAAAGCGTACCTTCTGGACAATTCGCCAAATAACGACGGGCGATTCGGAGACAAGGACTAGCCGGAGTGGAAATTGGTGGCGTGAGGGTTTCAGATGACGACGAGAACAAGAGTAGCCGATGGTGTGTGTCTTCACCTTCTGATGTCAAGATGACAAGCAACTGGACAAAGATTGTCGAGGAAGCTGGAATCAAGTAGTGTGCCATCCCATGTGTGTCCTTACCTTCTAATGTCTATGAGACTATGACACACTTCTATTCTTATAGACTCCGTTGGGCCTCCAAGCGCAAAAAATTGTAGGACAACAACAATTTTCTGTTAAGTTGATGACCCACGATTTATCGAAACATGGGAGTTGTAGGTTTAAAGTAATCTCTCTCAAGAGACTCTTCAATCAAGATATAAGAAGTCTCTTGTGTCGCCAATACACGTAATACAATGGTTAATTGTATAGCTGCACTAGTTCGACGACGAGGCTGGCCCTACAGACCACGAGATTGGGCCCTCTCACGTTGGCGGCCAGGCGGCAATGACGACGAGGCTGACCCTAGCGAGCCACCTCCTCCCGACGTCTAGATTAGATTAGGGTTTGTTTACATTTTAGTGGTAATTTTAGTTTCAGTTTTTTTTTTTGCAATTTATCTAGTTTCAGTGACAAATGGCTCTTTAGTTAAACTTTTGCGAATGTTCAAAAATTATATTTAAACTTTGGGGGCGTCTTTGGGGGCTACATGAACTAGATACGAAAGGCTCCTAGCTGAAAGAAGGGGAAACACAATTATTAATCTATTAAATTGACTAGCCAATGAGCAGAACTAAAGCAGGTTCGAATATATTATGAATGTCCAGTTAAGCAGTTCATTAGAAGATTAACGCGCCTATGAAATCCCTTTTGTTAGCAAAGGAACGGCGAGGCGCGATAATGTGTGCTAATGTGTCGGCCAGAGACCATCCCAGACGGGTCCTTCCAGTTCCAACCCATCAGTGTCTACTACGATAACAACGCTGTCAACAACATGCAGAATCCATGGTGGTACATTGTGTGGAGCACGGACATGAACACAAGAATCCTCCTAGAGTACCTCGTCGGCATCAAGTGCCCCAGCGTGCAAGAGATGCAAAGGTTAGTGAGCGCCCTGTCTGAAACTCTGAATTGATGCAGCAGTTATCACGCATGTTAAATATTCAGCGCACTGGCTGCAAAATATACCTGATCTCCTAAATCTTAATCTCTTTCACTTGATGCTTCGCCATTTTTTTTACGTGCGTTGCCACATCAACATTTTATAGCCCCAGCGTGGCTACATCAACATTTTATAGACGTGCACATGTACTAGTAGACAGGGGCGGAGCCAGGCCCCAGGCCACCCTGGCCATGGCCCTGGGCGTGATGCCTAATTCTTTTGAGCACTGTTCATTACTGTAGCAATTTATCACTGTTTGGCACTCTTTCGACAAGCTTTGCCCGGGGCGTGGCTCGATCCTGGCTCCGCCACTGCTAGTAGAGGAAAAAGACAGTTCACCAAAACTCAGCAATGCTTTGCATCAGACTACTACTGTACTACACCAATAGAGCTCATGTCTCCAAGCATTCAAGAATGAAAGGTGAACTTTCCCATTTTCCATTGCAGCTTCTTGCTGCTCCACACCAGCCTTCAATTCGGCTTATACCTGCCAAAAACTGGAGATTTATTACTGTTCTGATATTCAATCACAACAAGCAGAGTTTACTGTTCTGTATATTCGATCACAACATGCAGCAAGATAGCACAAGTATATGTCAAGTCCCGGCTGTTACATTTCTTCCATTTTGTTTCCGTGTTGACTGGCAGAGATAGCACAGTATTCTTAGATCAAGATAGCACAGGATAATAGCACACTATTTACAGATAAATCAGAAAAAATGCTAATCACAAGGAAGCAAAGTCGGCCAACCATGCTGGCTCCGCATTTGTGTGCTAATGTGCAGATAAAAGGATTCACCAGCATAGACCTAAAAGTAGTGTGAAGCAAATAGTGTGATAAATCGGCAAATGTGCTTATCACAGGATATTCAGGAACAATAAATCATATGGTTGTAAGCACCTTCAGGAACAACAAATTATATCTTACATTTGACCTATTCTGTTAACACAGACTGGTTTAACAAAGTTAACTAAACATGATTGGATCCAGCACATAGAAGAAGCATGAATCCAATTCTGTTAACAAGGGGACTTTTGTGCACAAACTGTAACTACTTTTGTTTCCTCTTCAGGAATGACTGCAATCAATCTCGTTAACCTGCCTTATGAAAAAGCCAGATAATTACACTTCATCTTCTGATAGTAGATCTGACATGGGTAATCATATACAGTAGCCAATAAACTGCAAGCATTCTCCAACATGCATCACACACATATTCTACCATGACGAGACCTCATCTGCAAGTAAAAAGTTCTGGAAGAATGAAAATACCCTGAGGCGCTGCGAAGAGGACGAATGGTGTGATCTGCTTTTACTGGGCACCTCGGTGAGTAGCGAGTTGTAGGTGGCCTGGTCGAACAACACTACAATTTCACCTCCTTTTGCTTCCCTTGCTCTTGTTCTGAAACTTGCCACGCAAACTCCATGAAAAACCGTTAGAGAGGAGCAATGGTATGCAATCAAAACAAAGAGAGTATCGTATGGTAAGCAACAGAGTATCATGTACAGCTTTTCATCCATTGCATCAAACTTAGTCAAAGCAACCAGCGCATCTTATTTGAGTTTTTCATCTATTTGATTAACTGACGGAATACCACAGGCTTATAGGACACACAAGCATAGAGCTAAGCTAATAACCTGAAACTAATCTACAAGGCAAAGCAGTAAAGTAACATGATACAGGACCATCTCAAACAACAGTGCAGTAACCTGATACATTGATCTGTCCCAGAAGAGCCCGGCCAGGACCCTACGGCTCTTCAAGCGCGTCCAGGGTGAACGAATCCTAACTACTTTAAACCAAAACAAAGCGCCGAGCTCTGGATCAGCATTCTCTTATAATTACCCTATAAGGATACACCCCAAAAGATGGTGCAAACAAAAGTTTCTGGACATCTTTAACATCCACAGGCCCAAATCTCACTTAAGTAATTACCATTTGGGACATATTTCCGCGTCTTCATACCCCTTATCCCTGATTACGTGTATCAGATTCCCGTGCAACATAACCGACGGCACACCATGATTTGATTTTGTCATGTTGATGCCAATGGCATGTTGTATTTTCACACCTCCCTCCAGTTCTAAGATATCACAACAGCTGTGTCGAACCAATCTACAACGAGATAGTTGAAGCTCAAAAAGGCAGCCGCTTACTTCTAAAACAAAGCTACAATTTCCTAAGTACACATAATCATAAAAATTGGAGACACGTAAGGCTGAGATGCAGTAGCAGATTTGAGCCATTTTCCAAGCACAGCACATGCGCCATGGCGCTTGGTCAGGACAGTACTCTGTATAATGCCCACCATAATTTGATGACTAGTGTTCAGGGAAGTTAAGAGAAGAAAAACTCAGTGTTTAAAGTAATAAATGGAGTAGTTGGCAATTCATCTCCAGGCAGTAGCCTCGTCGGATGCTTAATGTGAACAACTATGGAAGACAAGCTAAATTATACACTTTTCTTTTGATCCCTTGACAATCCTCAAGTCATGTGTGCATATATTTTCGTAAAGAGTTAAGCGCTCGAAAGATTCAGAGTTTTTATCCACAAGTTCACAGTTTTATGTTGCAATTTGGTATCTCAACGAAACAGTATTACATTAAGTGTACTGAACTATATAACTTTGATACTTTGTAGCCATAAGAACGTAGTACATGTCAGATTCGATTCAACAACAAAAAATCATCATCATAGCTGAAAATATCAAAGATGTGATGGCGATAATATGAGTTTCATCCCGCCAGAAATAGGTCTTACATAGTGCAATTCGATCACATAGGTACAACTAAGAATAACAAGAAACAAAGCATGTGGCTACTCTATATATTGGTAGAAAGCATCCAGAAAGCTTTGTCCGACAACACAGGAGCATCATCAAATTCCTGAAGCTAAACTATACACTTTTATTTTGATCTCTTGACAAAAGTCATGTGTGCATTTATTTTCGTAAAGATTTGAGCCCTCTATCAGTTCGCAGTTTTATGTTGTAATTTGGTATCTCAAAAAAATATTACATTAAGTGTACTGAACTACAGTACTTTGTAGACATAAGAACGTAATACATGTGAGATTCAATTCAACAACAAAAAAATCATAGCTGAAAACATCAAAGATGTGATGGCGCGCAAATATGACATCATGTAGTTTCATCCCTCCAGAAAACATCAAACATAGTGCAATTTGGTCACATAGGCAAAACTAAGAATAACAAGAAACAGCATGTGGCTACTCTATATATTGGTAGAAAGCATCCAGAAAGCTTTGTCCGACAACACAGGAGCATCATCAAATTCCTGAAGCTAAACTATACACTTTTATTTTGATCTCTTGACAAAAGTCATGTGTGCATTTATTTTCGTAAAGATTTGAGCCCTCTATCAGTTCGCAGTTTTATGTTGTAATTTGGTATCTCAAAAAAATATTACATTAAGTGTACTGAACTACAGTACTTTGTAGTCATAAGAACGTAATACATGTGAGATTCAATTCAACAACAAAAAAATCATAGCTGAAAACATCAAAGATGTGATGGCGCGCTAATATGACATCATGTAGTTTCATCCCTCCAGAAAACATCAAACATAGTGCAATTTGGTCACATAGGTAAAACTAAGAATAACAAGAAACAATGCATGTGGCTACTCTATATATTGGTAGAAAGCATCCAGAAAGCTTTGTCCGACAACACGGGAGCATCGTCAAATTCCTGTAGTTCAGCACTTCCATCCTTTACGCTGAACATATGCAACAATTTTCGTCGAGGATTATCCATTAAATAGATAGAGTTCTGCTGCAAACCAGACTGGCCTACTTCGGTCGAGGCGCCAAATTCATCCATGGACAAGAGGAATGTGCGGCCACCAAGATCGTCCACCCTGCGCCACCTTCTTGTCGAGAATTCCATCATGTGGACCATGGCTCCATGGTACAGTTTTGAGATATCAGCGCACAACAAATGTACCATGTAGAGCTCATCATCAGACTCCACCAGAAAAACATGAGCCCAATCACACCGGATCCCATAGTTCTCGTCGATGGCGATGGAGCTGAAGACCGGAGCGCCGCTGCAGAAGTCGATGACGCCAAGCTTGGTCGACATGCCGTTGAAGTAGAACTTGCCACGACACGCCGCAATCTCACAGATGACCACCTTCTCTTCAGGCGGGTCGCAGCCCGGAAGAGCCTGGGTTCCTATGTCGTACTCGTGTTCTTCCCACTTACTGTCTCCGGCACGACAGTACCATATGAAGGGGGCGTCGGGCTCGGCCAGGAGCACGACGCAGTCAGGAGAGGTTGGCTTGCTGGAGAGCACGCCGGTGCAGTCTAAGAGCAGGTAATCGTCGACCCCCTCGTCTACCGCCTCGAGTCCCAAGGGCAAAGGCGGGAGCTCGATCTTGCAGCGACTCTGAGGACTCCAGAGGAAGGTGGCCTGGGAGCTCGGATCCCGGGCTAACATGAAGCCATGGGTGGTCGGGCAGATGATCTTGTTCTCCAGCTCGCCGATGTCGCCGCCGACGATGGGCTTCCTCTCGGACGCGCTGAACAGTATTGTAGTTGTAGATCCATCATCCACGTGTGGAATGCGAGGCACGGCAGTTGCATCGAACTGGTAGACATCTGAATCCTGAGATGTATTGCTCGGTGTGAGGAAATATTTGGCTGGTATGATTCCTACGGCGGATTAGGGGCAGCTTAAATACACGGATCAATTTTGGTTCTAACGGTGTCTCGTTTTAGATTCCTTCCAGTTTGGACGTTGACATTCAGGACACGCGTCGTATGTCATCGCCCATCGCTTCTCGGGGCGGTTACTTTTTTTTTTTAATTTTCCACATATATTAAACCAGCAAAGAGTACATGATTACATCGATTACAAAAACAAAACTAAAGAGACTAGCAAATTTATGAGATCTTTAAGCCCTTTCTTCATCCATGACACAATCTCGTACTTTTCTGAAGGCAGCCGTAGAACAACGCCAACACCACCAAACCACAGACCTGTGAATACCACCGAAGATTCTCCCTTTTTAATTTTGAGCCGCAATGCCAAGGCTTTGTGCACGCACGTATCCATTAAATTAATCAAGCAACATCGGCAAGAGCACCACCACTGATATTTCAGGGACAAATAACCGAACCACTTTGTCGACGTCGTTGGGAGCCGAGAGAACGAATTACCATTGCCGAAGACGTAGTAGCCGGGATAGATATTGCGAGGACAAACCTCCTCGCGGCAACCATGAGAAACAATCCAAGATTGATCTGGCGAAACAAGATCTGAAGAACCATACCTAGACCGACTTAATCTTCCAAAGCCACCATTGACGTCGGGAAGGGTATCTCGCCGTCGAACGAAGCGTGGAAGATCACTTATTGCAGACGATACCATCTCCATTAACGAAGAAGATGACGACAAAAACCAAACTCTACCATTAAGGACCTTCGAAAAGCGCCGTGCGCAGGTCCAAGGTCCCCACCCCTCCTAGTGCCAGAACGGCACCTAGAGGAGGCGAGGACCCGTCGAATCTTTGCCGGCGGCGACGATGAAGCTGCAGATATCACCGGCGGCGGCGGCTAGGGTTGAAACCCTAGGCCGCCGCCACGATCGCCCTTTTTCCTCTCTCTTGTTTCTTGTTGGGACGGTGACTTGTGTTTCCATATTTATTTTATTTTCCCTTCTTTTTTATTTTATTTTCGTTTTTTGAGAAATAGGTGAATTTTTTTTCGTTTTTGGTTTTCTTCTATTAATCCGCTAACATTGTTTTTCAAACACCAACAAGTTTTTGAAATACTGAGGCAAATTTTTTTTTTGTTAAATGTGAAACACTTTTTTCCAAGACATGAAACTTTATTTATAACATGAACAATTTTTTTTAACCCATCGATCTACTTTTTTGGTTCAGTATTATTTTGGTTACCCAAATTTTAGTTCCTTTTGTTCAACGTTATTTTCGTTTCCCTTTTATTTTCGGTGCACCGGCTGTGCATATGATGCACAATTCATAGACCAACATAGTGCACAATTCATAAATAATCCTAGGTTACCCCCATGTTAACTTAGGCACCTGTGCGCGGAGCCATGGGATTGCAGTGCCATCACATAATTCAAAAGCTCATAATTTAAAAGCACATAGTATAAAAAGTCTAACCAAAACATACTTATGCCTAGACATCTGATCAATTGGAATCAGGCGTCCTTTGATTAAGGTACAAGAGGCAAACAGTTACCACATGACAGTTTTTGTCATAGTATATATTTCTGTACCAGAGAAATATCTATATTTAAGACAATACTTGAGTAGTCAGTCAAATAAAGAAGTGTAAGGAAGAGATGATTAAGTGAACTCAGCTTTAAAACACGACTTGTTCAGAAACAGAAATAAAGAAGTGTAAGGATATGAATTTTACAACATAAACTCCTAAAATCCGATACATATATCATGTTGGTAGCTCGTGTCAGAGATCTGACGACCAAACTAGACCAGAGGCCCCGAGCTCTGCTTCTCAATTCACACTAGGATTATTTCTACTTTGAATTAACTAGAGTTGCCTAGCTAGCAAGCTAGTTATGTGAAACGAATCAGGATGGATTAATTTGGCAACTCGCTAGTACTTACCATTCAAACCAAAATCCTCAATCCTCAAATAAACAGCAAGCTAGGTCATTTAACTAACAGATTTTTTGGCTACTGTTTAGCAGAGCTAGGGCAATAAACAGAAGCCATTAGATCTATACAGTTCCTACGCGCATGTGCATTACATGGAACAAATAAATAGCTCTGCTAAACAAATCGCAACCGAGCTAGGGCAAACAAGAACTGGAGGCAACCAGGAATTGGATCTCAAGGAGTCATCAAGAAACCTAGAACTTAGCTAGGACATTCAGGTAGCAGTCATCAAGGGAGGGTAGAGGACGAGATTGGAAAAAAAGGATTTGCATCAGAAAAATCCCGTCTTGCTAGAGGAAAGCGGCGGTGAAACGAGCTCGGTGCCAATAGTGTAGGTGCAGTCGGCGGCGTCAGATGAGGAAGCACTGGCTCAGCAGGATGGGAAGGTCGCCGTTGCTTCCGGCTGCTGCGAGATCGAGGAGCCGCTCGCGCCAACGGCGTCGCGAGAGAGCAGATCGGGCGTCGCTGGCGCGTTGTTGCAAGCATCGTGCGCCGCCACGCCAAAACGGGGAGCTGCTGTTCACCGCGTTTAGCGGCGAAACAGCGCATCACCGCGTACCCCCTTCTGGCTACTAGTAATCAAGCACGTGCACATGCACGTTACATATACATATAATTGTATGTTGTATATAAACGCGGTAGTTGTAAAAGTTCTGGAGGAAAACAAAAGTTTAGCTAAAACTAAACTGGGGTTGTGTGTTTTTTTTTGAATTTTTTCACATATATTAAACCAGCAAAGAGTACACGATTATATCGATTACAAAAACAAAACTAAGAGAGACGAGCAAATCTATGAGATCTTCAAGCCCTTTCTTCATCCATGACACAATCTTATACTTTTTTGAAGGTAGCCGTAAACAACGCCGAAAACACCAAACCACAGACCTGTGAATACCACCGAAAGTTCTCCTTTTTAATTTTGAGCCGCAATGCCAAGGCTTTGTGCACGCACGCAGCCATTAAATTAATCAAGCAACACCGGCAAGAGCACCACCACTGATATTTCAGGGACAAATGACCGAACCACTTTGTCGACGTCGTTGGTGAAAGGATCGTATGGCCACCTAGAGGGGGGGTGAATAGGTGCTACTCCAATTTTTAATTCTTTTTCGATTAAGGCTTGACTAAAAGGTAAATTCTCTAGATATGCAACTATGGTGAATTTACCTATATGACAAGTTAAGTCTAAACAAGATAAGATACAAGTAGTAAATAACTAGAAAGGATTAACCGATAGGAAAGCACGCGGAGACAAGAATGTATTCCCGAGTTCCTCCTTTTTAGGGGAGTACGTCTCGTTGGAGGGGTGTGAGCTTCAAACTCAAGATGCCACAAAAGGCTTCACCCTATTCTCCGATGAACCTCGCACAAAAGCTCGGTCCACCTTTCTTTATCGGAATCCTCCAAAGCGGAATCCGGAGCACAAAAGCTCGTTACAACAACTTGAGGCTCAACCCACAAAAGGATTGGGGGCTCTCAATCACCAACAACACCTGCTACACAAAAGTAACAAGCAAGTGAGAACAACAAGATGCCTAGGTTTTCCTAGTGGAAACCCTAGGCTCGAATCCCTCAAGTGAATGAAGGGGAAATGAAGAACACTTCGGTGGAGTTGTAGATCCGGGCCTTCTCCTTCAATCCTCCAAGTATGAGTGAGTTTGGGTGGAGGGATTGGGAGATACAATGATTCTTGAGCTTGCAACAATGGAGTACTTCGAATCTGGGCGAGCTATTCTTCTTGGAGAAGAGCAGTCTTTATATAGGGGTCCCTGAAAATCTAACCGTTATGTGCAGAAAAACTGCACAGCGGTACTACCGCTGGGACAGCGGTACTACCGCTGCCTGCTTCCCTGCGGTACCTAGTGCACTGCAGAACCCAGCAGCAGCGGTACCTCGCAGAGGTACCGAAGTTGCCAGGCAGAGCGGTACTACCGCTGCACGGCCCGGTAGTACCGCTGGGATCGATCGATTAAAATGAATGAACCCAGCGGTAGTACGAAGCAACTACCGCGGGGTACCGTGACCAATACAGAGAGCAAAAACGGCCTAGCGGTACCACTGGCGGTACCACCAGCGGTAGTACCGCTGGCTGAAACCAGCGGTATCACACGGTACTACCGCCAGGAGGAGTACCAGCTGTGCTGCAGGAGTCCCGCTCCAGGTGGAGCGGTACTACCGCTGCGACAGCGGTACTACCGCCAGACACAGGAATGCTCACTGTGCTGATTTCCAGGGTTACAAGCTCCACAAGACATAATGTATCAACGAGATATATCTGCAATTGTCAAGCGCACATTAGTCCTGATAATGTGTTGTCATTAGACTCCAAAATAGATTTACGAGCAAGTATGCTCTTTCAATCTCCCCCTTTTTGGAGTATGATGACAACACATTAAAAAGGTTGACAAAATATAGGCGGGCTCCCCCTAACTATATGCATTAGTAGAATTTTACGTTTGAATGCAAAATGCATATAGGTTAGGATCAACACTCCCCCTAGATTTTATAAACCGGGCAAGTTTATTGAAAACAAACAATAAGGCACAACTTGCACAACGGTAAGACATGAGATAAAAGCACATAAAGTCCACATAGGCTTACAATAATTTAAGGTCCACATGTCTTACCCCATGAGTTCAACGAAAGAAAAAAAACGAGATACAAGAGGTGCACAAGCGAACAAACACCAAATCGAGAAAAACAAGCTTGTGCCCTCAACCATGCAACTCCCCCGGACAACCTAATAGAACCATCTCCCCCTTGGCATCATGATTCCAAAAAGGGAGAGGCATAGCTAACGTCCCAAGAGGAAGTCACTCTTCATCGGAGGTGGAGGCTGCAGCAATGTCGTCACTTTTATCGGCTGAAACTGAACCATCCTCACCACTTGCATCACCCTCCGCATCATCCTCACCATCATCATCCTCAGAAGCTTCTTCATGAGCAGCGGATCGACCAACCTGAGTGCGAGACCAAGGGACATCTGGCTGAGAAGTGGATGCATCATCCTGAAGATCATAGTCCACCCAATCGCGACGGTGCTTGAGCCAATCAGCTTCTGCAGTAATTCTATCCTCAGACCCGGCCTTAACCGGAACGCCTAAGTGCTCAAAACGCTGACGGTTGAGTTGACGCTCTTTCTTGTTCCTCTCATGTTCTTTATAGGCCCTCTTGTCAGCATCATCAATGCGGCAAAAGATGGTCTTTACAGCACCAGCCAGCCACTTCTTGAACCCATTGTCTTGAGCATTTGCCTTGGGGGGAAGTTCAAACAAGGGATCATCCTCATCATCATTGGAACTTTCTTGTTCAGCGGGAATAAGTGGAGGAAGATGTTTCTTTATGCTCAGCTCCTTGACCTTGTGGTCGGTGGGATCCTCCTCATTGTCCAAAAGAGCCAACGGAAGCTTCTTCTTGACCCACGTGGAAATGATCAATTGCATAATGTGAGCCCCAAATATAGAAGGTCGCCTTTTCATCACCACAGCATACAATTCATGCCATATGATGTCCATCACATCCAGCTTCTTGCCTTGCCCAACCATGATAGAGGATTCAAACATAAGATCAATGAGTTTGCCATGGATTTGGTCAAAGTTTCCCACACGAGGCATAACGGTGTTGCGGTAGATCCGATGCATGATGTCCCAAACCTTTAGCAAATTCTTTTGGAACCCCACCATGGCACGTCCTTGGATGTATAAGTCAAAGAGGACCTCGTGCTTCATCGGATTTGAGTTATAGTTGATGCGAAAGAATTGTTGCTGAGCATCTTCATTCAACACAAACCCATTTTCAGCCAACCCAAGAAGAGAAGCAAAATCAGCCCATGTGGCCTCAAGAACCTCATCTTTTGACATCCATTTAATCCGTCTTGGCTCATCCGCGAAGAAGTGAACGGTGGCAAAGAATTGCATGACAAGGTGATCATTGAAATTCTGCTGCAGCCCAATATAGTCATAGATCCCAAACTCTTTGCAAATCTCAATAGCATCGCCAAAATACCGAAGGTGCTTCTCCATGTGATCGGTGTCAATGCAAAACTGTTCACAAACCTTGGTCTTGTGCTTGGGAAGGACTTCATAAAAGATCTTCTCTTGAAACAGATTGTGGAACCCCGGAGTGGTGTAAGTACGGAGCTTAGGAGTGGCATAGGGGTTCATCCTTCTTTCTTTGACAAAATCCCTTGATGACATGAGATTGAGCGACTTGCTCTGAGCAGCTCTGAGCTTTGCAGCATTTGACTTCTGACGGCGAGTGGTCTTTTCAGGCATAACTTCAGGCTCTTCATCTTCGTCAGCTAGGTCTTTGCCTGAACGAGCACGCTTAGCAGCCCGCTTGGTGTGACTCCCACTAGCCTTCTTACCAGCACCTGTGATAGCATAGGAGGATAGCAGGGAGATAAGTATTGCAAAAACATCGAGACCAAACGAAAAGAATCCAGATTGCACAGTTCTGGAAAATGCCAGTTCCAGCGGTAGTACCGCTGGTCCACCGGTAGTACCGTGGAGCGGTAGTACCGCCACGAGGGCGGTAGTACCGCTACCACCAGATCTAGCGGTTGACTTCCCGGTACTCGCTCGATCTATGGAAACTTCCAACAAAACTTTGCAATGAGGATCCTAGACTAAGTGCCATCTATTTCCTACAACTTCTACCACAAGAACTACGGAAAAACCTAACCCCATTGCATCTCAACGAATCGACTAGGTTGAGAGGTAGGAGTGAGAGATTTACCGGAGCTCATCGCGGAGGAGAGGAGGAAGAAGAGGGTGCTTTAGCTTCTTTCTGGCCGGAGAGGGGCTATCCAGGCCGGAGGTGTGCTCCCCGGCGACGAACCGTGGCGGCGGCGGCAGCGGTGGGGTGGTTTTCGAAGGAGAGGGTCGAGGGTGGAGGGGATAGAAAAGAAACTACCCCTCCACGCCCAACTTAACCTCTGGTGAAAACGAACCCAGCGGTAGTACCGCTGACCCAGCGGTAGTACCGCCCGAACTGGTACTTACGGTAGCCAGCGGTGGTACCGTTCCTGGGAAGGAACGGTAGTACCGCTGATATGCCGGTAGTACCGCTACCTGGTACTATTGACTTCCAGCAAATTCTGGGAATTCAACGGTAGTACCGGGTACCTGGTGACTACGGTACCGCTCGAGGGACTGCTGTGCCTGGAAACTCCAGGCAACGGTAGTACCGCGAGGGCACCGGTAGTACCGGGCACTTTTGCCACGAAACGTCGACGGGTTGGTCACAAAGTTTTACAAATAGAGAGAGGTGTTTGTGGGATAGGATATTGGCTTAGGATAGAGTAAGTAACTGGGGGAAGAGAGGCAAACCAAGTTTGCAAGAATCAAACAAGAAAAGCCAAACTTGGTGCTCTCCACAAGATACACAAGAGGTCCAAATAAAATCCAAATAAACCAAATAAGATCCAACTCCTCACACAGAGGAGGGCGGTGGCCTAGGCCACCATGTATGAGTGTGTGGTGTGACACCGCGAAGATGTATCTTGGGTTCACGGCCACTACTCGTCATTTAAGCTCACAATTCATGAAATGAAAATAGAGAGGCAAATGAGTTCTTAATGTCGGCATAATGGGGGGAGGGATAGTCCAATAGATTAGGACCGCACTCCCCCTATGTCCATGCCTACATCCAAACCAAATTACTATTGTCTAATATGGGTAGGTATGCAAGAAGTCCACTAAGTCCAATTGCTTATGTCCACCACATTTAGTTCTCCTCTCAACTCCTTGAATCTTGCTTCACCAAGAGGCTTTGTGAACATATCGGCGAGTTGATGCTTGGTGTTGACATAGTTGATTGCAATATCACCCTTTTCAACATGATCTCGAATAAAATGATACCGGATCTCAATGTGTTTGGTCTTCCCATGAAGTACCGGATTGTGAGCAATTTTGATGGCACTTTCATTGTCACATAAAAGAGGCACTTTGTCACAAATGACACCATAATCCTTTAAAATTTGCCTCATCCATAATAATTGTGCACAACAACTTCCGGCGGCAATGTATTCGGCTTCGGTGGAGGACGAGGCCACACAATTTTGCTTCTTGGAAGACCAACTCACAAGAGACCTACCAAGGAATTGGCAAGTACCCGAAGTTGATTTTCTATCCATTTTGCAACCCGCCCAATCCGCATCCGAATAACCTACAAGATCAAAGCTTGTCCCATGGGGGTACCAAAGACCATAGTTAGGAGTATCTATCAAGTATCTTAGAATCCTTTTAACCGCGGTTTCATGACTTTCCTTAGGACTTGATTGGAATCTTGCACACATACCCACACTAAACATAATATCCGGTCTAGATGCACAAAGGTAAAGTAAAGATCCAATCATAGAACGATAAAGCTTGGGATCAACTTCCTTACCCTTCGGATCTAAGTGTAGATCCGCCTTAGAGTCCATGGGAAACTTATATGGCTTGGCGTTGTTCATATCAAATTTCTTGAGCATGTCTTGAATATACTTGGCTTGACATAAGAATGTTCCTTCACTATATTGGTGGATTTCAAAGCCAAGAAAATACTTCAATTCTCCCATCATGGACATCTCAAATTCCTTGGTCATTAGCTTAGAGAATTGATCACTAAATTCATGGTTAGTAGAACCAAAGATAATATCATCAACATATATTTGGCATACGAAAAGCTCTCCATTTATCCTTTTTGTGAAAAAGGTGGGATCGATTACCCCAATTTCAAAACCATGGTCTACTAAGAACTCCTTGAGATGATCATACCAAGCACGTGGAGCTTGCTTGAGCCCATAAAGGCCTTATGTAGTAAGTAGACATGGTTAGGAAATTTAGGGTCTTCAAAACCCGGAGGTTGTTTCACATACACTAATTCATTTAGTGGACCATTTAGAAAAGCACTTTTAACATCCATTTGATATAAGTAATATTATGAGTAGATGCATAGGCAATCAATAAACGAATAGATTCAAGTCTAGCAACGGGGGCATAGTTTCACCGTAGTCGACTCCTTCGATTTGGGTGTAGCCTTGTGCAACCAATCTTGCTTTGTTGCGAATGACTTGACCATGTGAGTCTTGCTTGTTCTTGAATATCCATTTGGTTCCAATGACATTATGTGATGTGTCTTTGGGTCTTTCAACTAATGACCATACTTTGTTGCGCTCGAAGTTGTTCAATTCTTCATGCATGGCCGCAACCCAATCCATGTCTTCAAGAGCATCATATACCTTGAGAGGTTCTAAGCTAGACAAACAAGAGACATGACCACAAAAGTTAGTTAATTGATTACGTGTGGACACACCCTTACGAATACTCCCAAGGATATTTTCTTTGTAGTGTTGGAGATGATCCAATGTTGATGCACGCCGAATGACTCGGCGTTCTATGGCTTGACCAATTGTTTCACCAACACGAACATCTTCATCATTTCCTTCATCTTGTTCATGGTCAACCCGAAGTGGAGTTCTTGGAGATGGGGGTTCATCATGTTCTTGTTTCCACTAGAGTTGGGTGGGTCTTGACCATTATCTTGCTCATGTGGATGACTATCATGATCTTGTTCTTGTATAGCTTGTTGATCAATGGTTGAGGTGGATGGTTCAACTTGAGTAGAACTTGTTCCTTCTTCTTGAGTGTCCATAATAGGTTCTTCAATAGGAATAAGTTCCCCTATGCCCATAGTTCTTATGGCTTGAGGTGGAGGTACATCACCTACATTATCATGATCAATATGCTCCGCTTGGGAGCCATTATCCTCGACAAACTCCACATTCATAGATTCTTCAACACATCCGGTGGATATGTTGTAGACCCTATAAGTATGGGAGTTTGCGGCATATCCAACAAAAATACCATCAAAAGTTCTAGATTCAAATTTAGCAATTGGGCAACCTTTAATGTAAACATGGCATTTGCATCCAAATACGCGAAAGTAAGAGACATTTGGCTTTTTACCGATAAGGAGTTCATATGGTGTCTTTTTCATGAGAGGACGAAAGAAGAGCCGGTTGGAGTAGTGGCAAGCGGTATTGATGGCTTCGGCCCAAAAGTTATATGGGGAATGAAATTCGGCCAACATAGTTCTTGCCATATCAATAAGAGTGCGGTTCTTCCTTTCGGCGACACCATTTTGTTGGGGAGTATAAGCAGCGGAATATTGGTGTTGTATGCCTTCCCCACTTAGGAAATCATCCATAGTGTAATTCTTGAACTCCGTACCATTGTCACTTCTTATTGCCAAAATCTTGGAGTCATATTGGCGTTGAACTAAGGTTGCAAAGTCAATGAATACTTTTTGAGTTTCACTCTTCCTCTTGAGGTAGAAAGTCCAACAATATCTTGTATAATCATCCACAATCACCAAACAATATTTCTTGCCACCAAGACTATCATATGTGGGAGGCCCAAAGAGATCCATATGAAGGAGCTCCAAAGGCCTCTCGGTGGAGATAATGCTCTTCTTGGGATGATTCTTTTCATGCATCTTTCCGGCTATGCAAGCACTACAAGGACGATCTTTGGAAAAATTAACATCGGTTAGTCCTACCACGTGTCCACCCTTCACAAGAGTTTGCAAATTTCTCATACCGACATGGCCTAGCCGGCGATGCCAAAGCCAACCCTTGTCGGATTTAGCCATTAGACACGTGGCGATTTGAGTGGTCTCTTTCGAGAAATCGACCACATACAAACCGTTTACACGAAATCCAACAAAGGCTACTTTAAGAGTTTGAGTGAAAAGGATGGTCACGTGGTGTTTATTAAAGATAACGGTGTAACCGACATTGCATAATTGACCAACGGAAAGTAAATTATATGAGAGAGATTCAACAAGTAGGACCTTCTCAATGGATAACTCCGGAGTGATCACTACATTGCCATATCCCAATACCTTAAGTCTTGCATTATTCCCGACGGTGACATGAGAAAATGTGAGTAATTGATTCAATAGGCCCTTTACTACTTCTTTGCTTCCGGTCATGTGAGAAGAGCACCCACTATCAATGAGCCATGAAGATCCACCGGAAGAAAAGTCCTACAAAGAATCAAGTCTTTGTTTTAGGTACCCATTGTGAAATGGGTCCTCTTTTGTTAGTCACAAGGGTCTTTGGAACCCAAATAGCATAGTGATAATCATCTCCATATGAAGTGCCAACATATTTAGCAAAAACACAACCATCTATAGATTTCATAAGAACATATGAAGGGTTGTATTTTCCCGCAAAGTCATTGTGAGTGGCATTGCCCCTTGTGGCATCACCACTCGCAATGGTAGTCTCTTTTGCTTGTGCGGGCTTGGCATTCTTCTTCTTCTTCTTGGCAACATAACCAAGACCCTCTTTCCCTATGTGAGGCTTTTGCGCTTGCAAGAGCTCATAAAGAGGTTTCTCACCTTGAGGGCTAGAGGCCTTGGCAAGTTCATTCTTCAACCTAGCATTTTCCTCAATGATATTTGCATGATCACAAGAGCAAGTAGAGGAGCTAGGTTCATCAATTTTAGTAGATTGTATTTGAAGTTGTTCAAAAGACTTGGTGAGAATAGAGTGTTCACTCTCCAAGGCCTTGTGAGCCTTGGTGAGCGACCCTAACTCATCGGCTAGTCTATTATGACCAACACCAAATACGACCTTTTGTTTCTCTAAAACATTGTATTTAGCAATAGCATGGTCACGTTCTTTAATGATCTTAGAAAGAGTTTCATTTTGAGATTCATCAAGATTCTCAAGCTTCTCCTCAAGAGAAACTCGAAGTTCATGCTCTTCCTCAATCGCCTCGGTAAGGGAAGCGATCTCATTAGCATATTCTCTTTCTAGTCTCCCCTTTTCTTTAAGGAGATCTTGTGCGATGCCATATTGACTCATAAGAATCTCAAGCCGAATCTTGCTTTCACCTTGCAAGTTAGTCATCAAGAAATCCAAAGCAACATTTTCTTCCTTAACTCTAAGACTCATAAATTCATGCATTTCATTCATAGTCTTAGGAGGAAGGGAAGGTGATACCTCGGAGAGCTTGGCCATGAGACACGTAGCGGATTTGGTGGTGACATTATCATTGGGGGATTCAAAGAGAGAAGGGGTTGTCGATGAAGCAATGGCTAAAGCGGCCACTTCACTTGTGGTTGTTTCTTCTTCATCACTCTCATCCCCGGACATATATTCCTCTCTCACCACCAACACCTTGGAAGGTAGCTTCTTGTTGGGATTGAACTTCTTGAAGTAAGGCTTCGTGGGAGAAGAACTTGACGCTTCCTTGCGAATGAGTCTTCCTCCATGTTCTTCACGGTTCTTGTAAGGGCATTGGGCAACATAGTGGAATTGATCTTGACAATTGAAGCAAGTCTTCATTTTTGGGTTGCCTTCCTTGTAGCCTCTTGCTTTATGCTTTTTATCCACATAAGCTTTAGCTTTAGATGGATTTTTCCAAAAGTCCTTCGCCATGAGAGCCACATAATCTCTATGAGCACCCTTGAGTTCCTCGGGTGCCAAGTAACTTCCCTCTTCATGATCTTGGTCTTCATCTAGTTCCACAACCTTGGCCTTCAAAGCAAGTGAGGAACTTTGGGCCATTCCAAGAGCTCGGGCACGAGAGTCTCTAGCAATTTGAGCTCGGACCTTGTAAGATTGCATCTCTTGCATGACTTCATTTGAGGTCAAGAGGTCATAGTTGTGCTTCCCTTGGAGACTATTCAAGTCGTTCTCTTCAAACGGCATGAGGGCATTCACATACTTCCTCTTGATGTAAGTATCATCCACATGTTTAGCACCAAGGTCTCTAAATGCGGTAGCAAGAGCCTTGAGCCTTTGATACATCTCCTCATGAGTTTCATCATCTTTCTTGTAGAAGCCTTCAATTTGATTGCTCATGGCTTCATATCTATTTCTTCTCATGCTCTCATTTCCAACAAACACCTCCGTGAGATTGTTCCATGCTTCCTTGGCGGTGGTGCAATCTTCAATGTGATGGATGTTCTTTTCACCCACGGCAACACGGATCACATCAAGAGCGGTGGAATTTAGTTGAGCTTCAACTTCTTCTTTCCTTGTCAAGTCATTTTCATCCACCGGCTTGAATCCATCAACAATGATCTTCCAAAGACCTATGCAACCACTTTTCAAGTGAGATTTCATAGAAGATTGCCAACGGGTAAAGGAAGATGCATTAAGACTAGGTGGAGCTCCTCTTAAGTGAATAGGAGGATGAGGCACGGGTAGGTCGGGAGAGTATGCAAAAGGAACTCTAGCATGCTCTCCCTTCCCATTAGGTGTTTTAGGTGAGGATTCATTTTTATTTGAGTTCACCCCCGCTTTCTCTTCGACACTTACATCCGAGGGCTTCTCCTTAGGAAGATCCTCCTTAGGAGGAGCCTCCGGAGTTAGGGAGGAGTCGATACCCTTTGCCACCATGAGTTGCTCTAACATTTTGCGCAACTCTCCCATTTGAGTATCCATAGAGGACTTCAAGGAAGTGAAGTCCTCCACGGAAACAGAAGTGGGAACGATGGTGTCATCGGGTATCTCATTCCCATGTTCGTCGAGGGCCATATTTCTCTTAGGCGGTTAAGCCCGAATAAAGAGCCGAGGCTCTGATACCAATTGAAAGGATCGTATGGCCACCTAGAGGGGGGGGGTGAATAGGTGCTACTCCAATTTTTAATTCTTTTTCGATTAAGGCTTGACTAAAAGGTAAATTCTCTAGATATGCAACTATGGTGAATTTACCTATATGACAAGTTAAGTCTAAACAAGATAAGATACAAGTAGTAAATAACTAGAAAGGATTAACCGATAGGAAAGCACGCGGAGACAAGAATGTATTCCCGAGTTCCTCCTTTTTAGGGGAGTACGTCTCGTTGGAGGGGTGTGAGCTTCAAACTCAAGATGCCACAAAAGGCTTCACCCTATTCTCCGATGAACCTCGCACAAAAGCTCGGTCCACCTTTCTTTATCGGAATCCTCCAAAGCGGAATCCGGAGCACAAAAGCTCGTTACAACAACTTGAGGCTCAACCCACAAAAGGATTGGGGGCTCTCAATCACCAACAACACCTGCTACACAAAAGTAACAAGCAAGTGAGAACAACAAGATGCCTAGGTTTTCCTAGTGGAAACCCTAGGCTCGAATCCCTCAAGTGAATGAAGGGGAAATGAAGAACACTTCGGTGGAGTTGTAGATCCGGGCCTTCTCCTTCAATCCTCCAAGTATGAGTGAGTTTGGGTGGAGGGATTGGGAGATACAATGATTCTTGAGCTTGCAACAATGGAGTACTTCGAATCTGGGCGGCTATTCTTCTTGGAGAAGGAGCAGTCTTTATATAGGGGTCCCTGAAAATCTAACCGTTATGTGCAGAAAAACTGCACAGCGGTACTACCGCTGGGACAGCGGTACTACCGCTGCCTGCTTCCCTGCGGTACCTAGTGCACTACAGAACCCAGCAGCAGCGGTACCTCGCAGAGGTACCGAAGTTGCCAGGCAGAGCGGTACTACCGCTGCACGGCCCGGTAGTACCGCTGGGATCGATCGATTAAAATGAATGAACCCAGCGGTAGTACGAAGCAACTACCGCGGGGTACCGTGACCAATACAGAGAGCAAAAACGGCCTAGCGGTACCACTGGCGGTACCACCAGCGGTAGTACCGCTGGCTGAAACCAGCGGTATCACACGGTACTACCGCCAGGAGGAGTACCAGCTGTGCTGCAGGAGTCCCGCTCCAGGTGGAGCGGTACTACCGCTGCGACAGCGGTACTACCGCCAGACACAGGAATGCTCACTGTGCTGATTTCCAGGGTTACAAGCTCCACAAGACATAATGTATCAACGAGATATATCTGCAATTGTCAAGCTCACATTAGTCCTGATAATGTGTTGTCATTAGACTCCAAAATAGATTTACGAGCAAGTATGCTCTTTCAGTTGGGAGCCGAGAAAATGAATCACCATTGCCGAAGACGTAGTAGCCGGGATAGATATTGCGAGGACAAACCTCCTCGCGGAAACCATGAGAAACAATCCAAGATTGATCTGGCGAAGCAAGATCTAAAGAACCATACTTAGACAGAATTAATCTTCCAAAGCCACCATTGACGTCGGGAAGGATATCTCGCCGTCGAACGAAGCGTGGAAGATCACTTATTGCAGACGATACCATCTCCATTAACGAAGAAGATGATGATCAAAACCAAGCTCTAACATTAAGGACCTTCGTATAGCGCCGTGCGCAGGTCCGAGGTCCCCACCTCTCCTAGTGCCAGAACGGCAACTAGAGGAGGCGAGGACCCGTCAAATCTTCACCGGCGGCGACGATGAAGCTGCAGATGACGTCGGCGGCGACGGCTAGGGTTGAAACCCTAGCCGCCACCACAATCGCCCCAAGATCGCCTCGCAAGTCTCCCTCCTCCGTACGTACCGGTTCGCTCCTCCGTTCTCTAATTAATCTCTCTTAGGGGGGGGGGAGGGGGGGTTGTGTTGATTAGAAAAGGTTTTGATCCTGTTTGGGTTGACTGGATTGAAACGGCAGTGGAGTCAGGGAGGGTTTGTGTTAACATTAACGGGGAGAATGGGGCTTTTCCTCCGTCAGGGTGACCCTCTCTCCCCGCTCCTTTTCAATGCGATTGTGGATGCGCTGGGAACAATGATAAAAAAAGGCCAAGGAAAAAGGGCATCTGGTTGGGTTAGTGCCGCATTTGGTTGGGGGGGGGGGGGGGTAACACATTTACAATATGCTGATGATACGGTTCTTTTTCTTGAAATCTCGGATAAATCAATTGTCACGATGAATTTTTTATTGTACTGCTTTGAGGCGATGTCGGGTCTGCGCATTAACTATAAAAAAAGTGAAGTGGTGGTTTTTGGGGTAGATGGAACTGAACAGAAGCGAGTTGCGAATCTTTTTAACTGTGGAGTTGGGTCTTTGCCGATGAAATACTTAGGTATTCCAGTCTCGCCAGATGCCTTATCAGCTTCGGATCTTGAATTTGTTGTGGAAATGGTGTTGAAGCGTTTAGAAATTTGGGAAGGATCTCAATTGACCTCGGGGGCAGGAAAATTAGGATTGATTCTTGTCTCTCAAATATCCCAATGCACGTGATGTCTTTTTATAAACTGTCGGATGATAATCATCATAAGATTAATACGGCCATGGCCCGGTATTTTTGGGAAAGCACATATGGTAAAAAGAAATACCATATGGTTCGCTGGGAAAACATGTGTCGTCCTAAGGAGTCGGGTGGCTTAGGTTTTATGGAGAGTAAGACTAAAAACATCGCGCAGCTTTCTAAATGGATTTTTAGGCTAGAACGTGGGGATAATGATATTAGTTGCCGTCTCTTGAGAAATAAAAATTGTAATGGAAATGGTATTTTTTTAACTCGGACCCGAGTGGGGCTTCTCAGTTTTGGAAAGGTTTGCATTCCATCAAAAATTGGGTGAGAAAAGGCCTTCCTATATTCTTGGGGATGCTAGGAAGGTGCGGTTTTGGGAAGATGTGTGGCTAGGTGAAGTCCCTCTGCGATATCAATTTCCAAATCTGTACTTGTGCTGTGAGCAGCAGGAGAAGACTGTGAGGGAGGTGTTGGCAGGTGGGGATGCCAATTTGACTTTCCGTAGATCTTTTGGTGGGATTGAGTGTGAGGAATGGGAGGTTCTGGGCAATCTGTTGCAGAATGTTACCTTAGAAGGTGGTGTGGATAAAGCGAAATGGGCCTTGTCACCTAAGGGGGATTTTTCTTCAAAATCACTTTACAATATGATTCTCTTCTCTGGGGTGAGGGATGTGGGGATTATGGAGATGTGGAAATCATTTTTGCCTCTTAAAATATTTTTTTACTTGGATGTGTATGAGGGGTCGCATTCAGGTCAAAGTTGAATTAACCAAAAAAGGGTGGACTGGTGGCGTGGTGTGCAAAATGTGTGGCGAAGCAGAGACTATGAATCACCTTCTTTTTTGTTGTCCCATCTCACACTTCAGTTGGTGGCTAGTGAGAGAAGCGTTGGGTTGGAACATCACTCCTATTAATATGACGGACTTTGAAATGTGTGGCATTGGAATGCCAGGTCGCAAAGCGAATTTGGTGGGCTGGATGGTGTTTGGTGCTTGTGCTGGGGCGATTTGGACTTGTCGTAATGATTTTGTTTTTTAGAATAAAACTCCTTCTTCTTTACAGGTCATCTACAATGTGATCTCCTTCATGTCGCAGTGGCTGATGCTGGTGCCAGCAAAGCTTAAGAAGGAGGCCACGGCGGTGCGAGATAGACTGAAGCACAAAGCTCGGGAAAATGCAACTCATTTGCTCGTGCCGTCAGGGAGTTGGTTGAGACCTAGAGTTTGGTTGTCTGTAATGATAGCCTGGAGGTTTTTGTGCTTCCCTTGTAATATACAAATTTGCCGGTGGTGTTGTGGGGTGCGATCGTTTCACACCCTGCTTCTGGGCTCGCTTGATGGATAGGTGGTGTTTTTACTTTCTGTGTGCGTTGTGTGTAAACGACTTTGTGAGCTTTATTAATAAAGCTGGGCCGGTGGCCTCTGTTCGTAAACTAAACTGGGGAATCATTATCAATTTTCTCAAAAATATATGCATAAATATTCATTTTTTCTCTCTGAAATGGATTAGCAGAGTTTTCGTCAAATATGAAATGTAGATCCATCAATTTCACTAAATAACATGGTGTTAACTCTGAACCAAAATGCACTAACTTGTGGGCAACTATGTTACAATTGACTCCAGCTGATTCAAGACTGAAAAATGGAAAGTGCATGGGCCGAGGCGCCGAGCTTATCTAGAAAAATCTCATATAAAAGATTGAAATTCTGAGATTGCAATATGCAATGAGAACTAAATGTCTACCATGCCATCTTTCTATTAAAGCAGATAATATCTTAATCTCGTACTTCTGGAAAGCTTCTCTAGAAAAATCTCATATAAAAGACTGAAATTCTGAGATTGCAATATGCAATGATAACTAAATGTCTACCATGCCATGTTTCTATTAAAGCAGATAATATCTTAATCTCGCACTTCTGGAAGCAGACTCAAGCTATGGTGTTTCTAGCCATTTCACAAATATAAGTATTGTATTAACAACTTCTCTATGCATGCATTCTTATATAGCCACTAAATCTTACTGGTCTCCTAAGCTCAGCATATGAAAAAGGAAAATACTGGCACATGGGGTAGGGTAATCCTTGTTATCTTGTATTATCTGATTTAGTCTTTTTGGTGGTTTGTTTCAAAGCGCTCTCCTTACGGTGCTTTCTTTATCTGCACATATTGGGTACACATGAGATTAGTGAACCATTTGCTGCCAATTAGATGTTGATAAAATGTATCTTAAAGCGCCGAGTAGAAGTAGTACCTTCACACCGCCCCTATCAGACAGAGGCCAGGAGACAACTTGGTGCTTTCATGGAAAAAATCTGAGAGGAAGTGACCATTAACCTGATATTTTAACTTCTAGCATTGGAGTGAATAAGCAATAGCTCAGTCCTGGAGTATCAGGGAAAAAGCACAGCACTTCAACTGCCATGACCTTGATACTAACACAAGCACACAGCTTGGAGGCCATCCATCAACTACGGTTGCCCACTGCCATTGCCTTGATGGAAAGCATAATAAGGGAGCTGAAAGATAAAATTAGGTATTTATAGTTCCTCAAAGTGAGCTGATATCCCATTCACTGGTTGTACCTGTAGTGAAATGTAGGGAAGATATAATGAAGAACATTAACTAATAAATCCACAACGGAAATATATGCCAGGTGGTCAGGTTGAACCTATAAGTCACATCAATGATCAGGTGTCTGTTGTCATTATGTAAGATTTCAAAGTACACATAAGTGGCCTCGAGAGGAACTGCATTTTTCCATACTAGCTAAATGCCCGTGCTTTGCTACGGATTAAAATCTTTCAATGATTTGTATTTCAGAAATATGCACGAAGGTAAGTTTTCCGTTCTTATGATGCCGAGAAGCACCACGGGGATGTATTGACTATGTGTGGTGGACCGAGAAGCACCATGGGGATAGGGGTGATGATGGCGCGGGTCACGGCCATGATTGCGAGCGTGCATGCGTCGGCTCCTTCGATGATGCTAAACATGTTCAACAGGAGCTCCTAAAAAAAGCCTATTTTACCCATGTGGACACGACTTGTGCGGCCTTTTGAAACATTTGAGTTTAGTCCATCACGTGCTAGTTTGAATCTCTAGATGATGATTGCAACTGATTTCATCATAGCTTTCAGTTTTTTCAAGGATCTTTGTCGCTTCTATTTGTTACAGTTTGTTAGATACTCGGATTTAGCGCAACATGTTCACTTAATCGATAGAGTAGCTTGATCATTCGGGACACACCATTTATGAGGAGAACACACTTCAAGATGCCAAAGATCCAAAGAAAAATCGGGTGTTCATCACCACATTTCTGATTTCTCTATGTGCAAGTTTCGTGAACTTTTTCGGATAGACACACTCGTCTCCGCGAGGTCGGCAGCGCGGGCCCACATACGTCGCGAGCGCCACGCAGCGCACGCACGCGGCGAGCACGAGTACGCGACCGACCCCCCTCGCTCTCACACCCCATTGCTGTTCAACTTCGTTCCCAAGCCAAGGCATTTCCCCCAAACCCAAACCAAAACCCAGAGCGCCACCGAGGCAGATGGAGCCCCCGCCCCCGCCCCCGGCGACGATGGAGCCCGGCGAGCTGGACGCCCTGCTACCAGCGGCCGCCGACTTCGCCTCCTACCCAGGTCGGTCGCAACGCCTCCCCTCTTACCTTCGCCCCTCCCCATCGAATCGAATCGAATCGAATCGGACCATTTCCGCCGTGCTGCTCCACTCCCCAGGCGGGGCTCCTCTTCCGGAGTCCGGGCGTTTTCCGAGAAATTGCTGGCTCGCTAGGGTTCGAGCCTGCTGGTAGTGGTAGCAGATCCTGGTCTCGACCTTCGAATGAGTATGCCGCAGTTGTCTTAGCGCTCGGGCATCACGATGTAGCGTTACTGATTCCGCTCCCGGGGTTTGGATTACACTAGCTAGTAAATAGTTCCGTCCCAATGCCGGTTGGATCCGCAGTATAGCTGCAGGGTGTGCTTGTTTCCCCATCTCCGATGTTGGGGATCAAGTCCTCTTCCCACCAAATCGATGGGTGGGCTTTCTGAATTTAGGTGGTGCTCTCAGAGTTGGACCGCGCTAGTTGCGTTTCGAGAAGGCATCAGGCAGAGTCAGTTTTCTGTCAGTTCGGTACTGACTTATTATTGTTCCTTGTCTTTTGGTAGGAGCGCATGGTGATGACGCTGTGAGGCAGTTCCTGGAACAGTTCCCTCTGCCTAAACTGCTGGGGTAAGTTGTGTTTGTAAGCTGCATTTCTCTGGCATTACTGTGCTGTCCTTTTTTTTTTTTGCGGAATGTGCTGTCCTGTTTTCTAGACAGTCACAAATGCCATGAAGAATCGATGCTATCACTGCCATTTATCTGGAATATCGTGCTCGCTGTTTTGATACGTCTTTGTTCTGCAGTGCGTTGCAGAGTCAGGTCGATGTACCTGAGACGATTGAAACTGTTGCAGCGTGCTTGGATAAAGTGTTTTCGTCGAGATATGGAGCATCGCTTCTGCCAAGCTATGGTGTATGTGTAGCTTACTATCTCCGGTGGATTTTAATTTAGACATGGCCAGCTACACCTCTTACCTTGATCAGTTCATATCTAAACATAGAATTGTAATGTCGTCTTTCAGGAATTTATTCAAGCTGGGTTGCTCGCGAACTCAAAGAACATCAGACAATTAGCCTGCAAAGCTGTATGTATCCTGAGTATTAGCACATGATTTTTATGGATGCAGTATTCTTGCTTTGATTGCTGCAACCTTTACCATTCATTTAGGGCATTTAGAAAATATGGTACCCATTGGTCTTCAAATCAGATATAGTACTTCGTGTCATTCATTTGTTATCTTGGCATGGCAAATGCTTAAATGCACAATTCCTGTTCAGTTGCGTGCCTCACAAGGTTTAACTTTAAGCATGCTCAGCCAGCTGATTTAGCTTAGTTACCTGCTCTTTTGCTCTGTTTATCCCTTTCTTTGTCTTTTTGTATAGCAGCAGGCAGTTTGGTTTTGGTTCTGAGTCCTGACCATGTACTTTGCGCCTCTTGGGTTTTTTTTATAATACAAATGACTCAAATTTTGATGCTTGTTAGAGAAAAAGGTTTAATTTTAAGTTTAAAGTGGTCTTAACTCATTTTCCCTCTACTCTCGCAACCGAAGTGAACGCTGTGTACAAACAGAACACTGTTTTGCTTTACCAACTCCCGCAAATCCATTTTATTATTGTGTAAAACCACCACTGGCATGCCAGATTTAACACCTCTTGCAAAGAATATCTTCTGCAACCTTTGTTCAACCAATGTCTTCAGACTCACTCTCAAGTTTTATACCAGGTGATACATCTTCTTGAGAAGGCTGGAGATAGTGCTGTGGCTGTGGACACATTTGTAAAGCATAATCTGTACCCTCTTCTGATCAACTGTTTGATTGAGGGGTAATCATATTATTATCACAAACTCCATCTGACAAGCCATGTCCCATAACATATGCACTATGCTCGGATATATTTTTTATTAATTGTGTGTGTTTTGTGTAGTGACGAAAAGATCTCAGCAATTACTTTGGATGCCATAAAATGTCTAGCAGAAATTCCTAGAGGAATTGTGAGTATAATATTTGTCCATATGTTTTTCTAAATGTGGATAGAGGATGCTGAAATAATCTTTTGCTTTCAGGATATCATATTTCCACCAGACGGTCAAGGATCTTTGCAACTCGACAAAGTGGCAGCTCAGTCATCCTCAACTGTATGATTTCCAAAATCTGCTGTTATTAAGTCATTTTTGTGGAACAATCGATGCCTGACCTCTTTGCACGATGGCAGTCTACATGCATACATCACAGAACTGTTCTGTTTATACTAGCAGACTACTTATGTGTGTTCAGATACAAGTACTTATCTCGTGAGATACATAAGAAATGTTATATATGTCGAACTAGATGCTATTAGTATTGTTCTGTAAAACCTGTTTAAGGTGTTGTTCGTGTCCCTTTTCCTTGCAGGCACGGATTCGCATTCTATCTTTGATAGCTAAGCTCTTTGCTGTGTCAAGTTCTACTGCTACTGCAATTCGTGACTCAAACCTTCTCAGCTTATTTGAGAACGAGATAAAAGATACAAAAGATATGCTGACAACCCTGAGTGCACTAGAGGTCCTCTATGAGGTAATACTATATGTCTTAGTTGGATTGCTTTCTTATTTTCCCCCTTTTATAACTTGATTTATCCATCAGAAGGATGTATGTATCTGTTAGCCTAGTTTTCAATGTTTCAAATAGCTGGCTAGCGCTGCTATAGCGAAGCTGTAGCACTTTGAGGCTTTGAGCAGGTTGCCGCTAAATGGAATCCATGTACAATGGCGAGCTATAGCCCTATTTAGTGCCTCTATAGCTGTTTTGGAGAGTTTCCAGTATTTGTCATACCCCGCTGTTTAAAACATTGGGTTTATCCCTTTAGTTCTAAGAAAAGCTAGACAGATTAAATCAAGTGATCTATGCTATATTTCTTGCAGAACAGGGTTATTTCTGGCTGTGCCATTATGTAGTTGGATTAACAAAAAAAATCTCCCCTTCTGCTGAATAATTTTATTTATTAAAATGAAAAAAAATGCATAGTTCAGGAAAATCATAAGTGAAACCCCTAAACAAGCTAAGCTGGACAAACCAGCTACCATTGGTACAGGCCATCTAATTCTGAGCCATTTCAGGTGTGCCATCAAAAGCCTCTTCAATTTATGTTTCTTAGGAGGGAGTATTTCAAGGTCTTGTAATTTTTTTGATTGAGACAGGAACTTTTTTTTCCGCGAAAACCCAAAAAGCTTTGCGTTTCGAGGCAGTAACTCTGTGCCACATCAAGTCCACAGTCAGAATTCTTCTGCATCCACGGTTGTTGGGAGATTTTTTGGTTGTATTATGTCTTTGAAACCAGATATTTTTCTGCATTTTTTTAACCTCTTACTTCATTTGCCTATCACTGGTCAAACTGTAACCAATACATAGCAAATACAAAATGAGAGTTCTAGCCGGGCCTAACCCCTGGGGTTGGTAAAGCGAAATGGGGGCCACCATGTAATTGTTGATGATAGAGAACTAGGAATGGAAGATTGAGTGCATTAAAAAAAGGAATGCAATATTGTGGATTTTCTGAGGTAAACTATTCACTTTAGCTAATTATGTCTTTACTTGTATTGCAGCTTGCGGAACACCCTCACAGCAATATCTTCTTGCTGAAGAACAGTTTGCTTCAACACATAACTGATGTGATCAAGTACTCAGCTGCTACCTCTGTATTTCTGATTTACCTTTCGTGTCTTTCGGCTATTTAATGTTGTATATCTTTGGTCCTTGTAGCGATTCCTCAACTGATTCTATTGTACGGTCAAGGGCATCATTGATCAGTGGGAGTCTTCTTTCTTCAGCTGATGCTTTTATGACTATAGATCAATCTTGTAAGCATGCTTTGTCTTGCAGCTACTATACTTTGAGGTTATGGCTCTGCTAAATATTTTACTTCTATTGTTGAAAATTTGAATTGTGTTCCCCTCTACTTTTTTTCTTTCTATGTACTCTGCAAAATAGAAGTGTATTCCTACATTAATAATTCATGAACAGCTTATTCATAAAAAAGCATGATTCTGAACACAGCTTTTGTTCTAATTTATGATAAACACTGATTACTAATTTGTTGGGTCGTTACTGGTACAATAAATCAGAATGCATCTTGATATTATCAGGGCAAGGGTATCTCTGGTGGGATTCTTAAAAAAAAGTATTAAATTGAAATGTTAATTAAGATTTCTTGATGTTAGGTGTTACAAACCTGCTCTTGGCCATAGACACAATATTGAGGACGGAGGAAGGTCAAAATACTGATGAAATTGAGAGCGCATTGGAGACTCTAGGTCTAATTGGTACAAGTAAGTCATGGTTGAATTTCTTCCCTGTCATTTTCTGTTATACTGAAACCTGTATCTGTTTAATTATGGTCTGATTAACCAGAACACTTCATTTCATATTCTGACATACTGTTTGTTTGTCTCTGTTGGGGAAATAGCAACTCAAGGAGCACGTTTGTTGTTCAGTGATTCATCAAACGTTGCCAAACACGTGGTAGAACTATCCTTTGATCGACAGGGCAGAGGCAAACAGCTGGTAAGTTCGTCTACTAACATCTTTGTAACTGTCGAAGTTTCGAGAAACTATTCTAGTAGTGATCATGTGCAACTTTCAGGCTGCTTTACATGCCTTTGGAAGCATATGTGGTGTTGATCGACAGGAAGACAACGTGAAACTGGATGATCAAGCAGAAGAACGCCTGAAGCGCTTAGTCTATACTGTAGCATCAAACAGTCCAAAATTAACTCCTTCGGTCAGGGCAACTACAACTTCTCTACTTTTATCTTCCTCGCCTCATGTGATTATAATTTTGCCTTAAGCCGGTTTTCTTGTAATGGTTTGCCAGGCTCTTCTTCTATCAGTTTTAGAACAAGATCCAGATATTCGGATAGCTGTAAGCAATTCTTGCTTGTTAAAGTTACTTGTTACTGAGTATTTTCTTTCTGTATCTGTAGTTGAGCAATAAAGTGGACATTGACTGTTTGCAGGCTTATAGAGTGCTATCAGGACTGGTTGTTCGAGAATGGTGCCTGAGGGAAGTTTGCTCAAAGTCAGAGATAATCACAGTTGTTACGGATCCAAAAATGGAGACAACAAAATTTGGTAAGGAACTAGTAGTACTTCCAGTGCTAATACAGACACACAGTAGTATATCTGTCATTAAATACAGAATCATGCATCTGTCATGTCGTGTACGATCATACATATGTTTGTTTTCGCGAAAATTGGTGTTCTTTTACTTTTAGCATAACTGGTCTGGAGTTACCCTAAGTTATATAAGTTCTAAATAAATATGCATTTGAAAGTAGATTTGATACTGGTAGTGATACCATCCACCTTCCCGTATTTGGTATCATGCTTGCACAAAATCTACCCCTCGACTTACCTTGTTGCAGTGTTTGCTCTGATGTTCGGCATGTGTCCAACTTCCTTGCTTACCACCTAGCACCATCCATCTTAGCGACACGCTAGAGTTCTTCTTTGTTAATAATCCAGTCATGAACTATGCTATATCGTGTTCACCGAATCAACTGTTCTTACGACTACATCGGTTCGTTACCATAGGCATGGAAGCACGGTACGCTTGTTGCGTGGCAATCAACAAGGCGTTGTCGTCGTCCCACCTTCTCCATGAACCGAGCCTCTCTGAACTCATTGGAAAGGTATGCTATGCTCCTGGTTCGCGTATCTGCTAATTTTGTTGTTGTTTGATTTCGACTAACGAAACAAATGCCCCTTACCGCAGTTGAATGAAGCAGTTAGAAGGGGTCCTTATCTTTCGGACAGGAAGCGTGTGGAGGCTGTGCCGGAGGTTGGTACCATGCAGAGGTTTTAGTTTCGCGTTCTAGCCCTTCAACTGCAGCAACCCTGAGAAGCTGAGCGTACCATCTATGCTCGATGCAACACTTGCTCGGTTCTTAGCATACACTACATGAGAAGCACCTGCGTTTTTGTTAGTGGGGTAACTGAACTTGCGACACGAGGATTATATCAGAGATTCGGGTTCTTCGGAATTTGCTTTTGTAATATAAACATATGATGTAGGGATGCTTTTTCATTCCAGTCCATACCATGATGTAAAAACTAAAACTGACACTGAACTTGTGAGGGCGAGGGTAATATCAGAGATTCAGGTTCTTTTAATGTTTTGTTTTTGCGGGTAGGTTCTTCTGAATTCGGTTTTGTAATATAAACATATGATATAGGGGATACTGTTTCATGCCAATCCATCTCACCGAATCAGAAACTGACTGCGAGTATGACTCTGTACACTGTACAGTACTCCCTCCGTTCCAAATTAATTGACTTCCATTAGTTTACATGTGGATGTATCTATACGTGTAACATGTCTAGATACATCCATGTGTAGACAAATGGAAGTCAATTAATTTGGAACGGAGGGAGTACAACATATGCACAATTGAACCGCAGCTGCTAGAGCGCCTCAAGCATCCTCGTCCTCTGGCACCGAGATGAGAAGCGAGTACTTGGCCTTGAGCGCGATCTTGCCGCCCTTCCACGCACAGCTTGGCGCCCGTGACCACCCAGTACCCCGGCAGGTCGTCGCCCCCCTCGTCACCTCCGTCGTTTCCACGTACTTTGCCATCCTCTGCACTGGCGGCGGCACAGGCGGGCCCTTGGGGAACACGGCCGAGTTCACCTCCACCTTCCCTTCCAGTGCCTCCAGGCCCTGAGTGCCTCCGGCGGTTTCGCCGCGACGATGGTTTCGATAGCGCGGCGCTGAACATCGCCGATATTGAGCCTGACTTCCGAGCCACAGCGAGCGGTCCGTCCCACTCTGACCGCCGTATCTTGGTCCGCGCCACGCCGGAGAAGCCGAGCCGCAGGAAGAGCACCTCTTCAGGCACGCCTCGCGCACCTCCAGCCACGCCGCGGTCACCACGGCCGTGCAGTCGTCGATGCGCGCCCCGTTGTGCTGCACCGGCGCCGTGCAGTAGTGCGTCAGCAGCGGCGACCTGACCGGCTCGAAGTAGGTGCGCTCGTTCAGGTCTTCTTCCTCTGTGGGCCCAGCCCGCCGAACTCTGGCGCCCACTGCCGCGGCATCTGGAACTCCAGAAACTGCTCCAGGTCCTCGATCAGCGGCTTGTCTGATGATGGTCCAAACGAAACAGGCAAACGATTAGATCATCAGACTCACAGCAGAGAAGAACAAAAAAAACTCTGGGTAGAGCGGATCAGGCGGATGCTTACATCTGAGGTAGAGATTGACGGCGTGGTTGAGAAACCCGCGGCCGGGGACACCAGCGAGCAGGGAGGTGATGGGCACGAAGGCCATCGAGACGACATCGGGTGAGCCAGCGATCGTCGTGGCTCTGGCCATCGTCTACGCCGCCTCGCCTGACGTGGACGCACACGACGTCGTCCTTGTTGAAGATCACCGGCGACCTGAACGTGCGCCAGGCAGCCGAACCAGGGCCGGGAACTACCCGTCGTGATGACCCACCACTATTGGCGGCTGAGTTCTCCCGGCAGCGATCCTGGGAGAATAGGTCGTCAGATAGCTTCTTGAGCCTGGCCTGCAGGTCGCGCGGCGCGAGGGTGGAGCCCCTGAGCTTCTAAATATTCCTGCCCCGACTGATTGGAGACGAAAAGACATGAGTCGAAGAATACGGAAAGTAGTTTTTCTCCCGAGTTCTAGTGCTCCGCCACTTTAAAAAATTCGAAAAATATATTTTAAAAGTTTCAGAAAAATATGAAAAAAATCATGCATGTTTTCAATGATGCATACTAGAAGCGTACAAAATCTTAAAGCAAAAAACCTCCATATTATAGTCACAAATTTGTAGTTTGAAAATATGCATTGTTAACTTTAGTCAGATCTGTAAATTTGTCATTTTTGTGTAGATCGAAATATAAACCATTTCGCGCTGTAATTTTGCACCTATGTAGGATACAACATCAAGAACATGCATGATTTTTTTTCATGTTTTTGTGAAACTTCTAAATATATTTTTGAATTTTTTGAAGTGGCAGGAGCACTGGAGCTCGGGTGCAAGAAATCTTCACTCTCGAATAATGGCTGATAATTGGCACTTCATATAGTCTAGAATCACCTATTTAGTTACATCTAACCTGATAGTATCGTACTCTAATAATATTTTAAAATGTTATTTGCTACCAATTGTTGTAAATACATAATAAACTATGGAAAAATACTTACAAAAGTGTAATTCGACAATACTGTTAGTTTAGATCTACATTGAAATCCATCACAATAAGCAAGTATCTTAAACATCCCAAAAATTATTAAAATATATTTTACAACATAGAGTTTGAACTAAGCGAAGAAAATGAATTTGCAACCTTGAATAATAGAATGCTAGGACAATTATGTATCTTAATGTGCACGACGTCTTTCATTTTCTAAAGTCCTATCTAAAAGATAAAATATCATGTATATCGATGGATTTTGAACAACAAACACATCAGTTTAATGACAAGAATAATACAAGTAAAATAGTTTGATATAAAAGGGAATTATATATACTGTGTAATCCGATCGAATGTGAATCACACAGGAAACGAATCACTTTTCTGTGCATGATGTGTAATCGGATATAACGTGAATCACAAGGAACTTGGTATAGTAAGCTTTTGAATCCGTAGCGCAGCCCCAATTATATAGTTCGACACCCTAATACAAACACCGAAAGGGATTATAGTTAAGCGGACGAATTCTAGCCCCAAACCCTAATAAAAATCCTCAATCCAAGGATAAACACGCCACAAACTCTAATGGTGGAATCAAAATAGATCTGGAATCGAAACTCAAAACAGATCTGGCTCGAAACGGTCTGGACTCCCCAAACCGATCCCCACATAGAAACACCGCGTGCCCCACGGGACTCACCTCGAATGGCAGCGCAAGGCTCGAGGCGCGAGGATGGGGCCAGGGCACTCCTGCGAGATGCAAACCAGATGCGACATGTCGTTGCGGATGACGCTTGGAAGACGACGGGTGGCTAGGTGTGAGTGTTGGATGTATGCATAAAAGGGAATAGGAATTAACATCTGTTTCACAATTATGCTTCATGATTCTATTCTATAACTTTTGTGGTTCTTGAATGTGAGATTCATAGAAAAACTCACATGGACGTGTAGAGATATGAAGAAAATAAAGATACTCTAGTCTTGTCTTTAGACTAATTCGTTGATTGCTTGATGAATGTGTTTTTTCTGGTCAAGGACATTGTTTATGTCAGCATCAATGAGTAGCATATTGTTGGTTTTTTATTTCTATGCCCTGCTTCGTTTAGTTTTCCTCGGTTGTTGCCTAATCGCTTAGATTTCCTCGGTTTTGCCCTATTTGGCTCTTTCGAGCCTCGACATGGCCAAGCGGCCGTTTCTGTCGGATCAATCTCCTTTGACCGTTACTTGGCCTGGCTAGTGGGGCGGCCTGCGGCACCTAGTTGTTGGCCTGACGTGTGGGCCCGCTAAAATTGCTGACAGGTAGGGCCGGTTTGGTGCATCTCTTTAATTAAGTAATACCACCGATGGTTCTATTTATTTAGTTCTAATTGGTGCAAGTAAGTTATGGTTCTATTTCTTTCCAACCATTTCTGTATACTGTAGCTTGTATCTGTTTGACAGTGACAACACTTATTTCATGATTCTGACATACTGTTTGTTTTTCTGGCTCTATTGGGGAAATAACAACTCAAGGAGCAAGTTTTTTGTTCACTGATTCATCAAAAGTTGCCAAACACGTGGTAGAATTATCCTTTGATCGGCAGGGCAGGGGTAAACAGCTGGTAAGTTTGTGTACTAACATCTTTGTCATTGGCGAAGTTTCCATAAACTATTCCTCGTATTAGTGATTATGTCCAACTTTCAGGCTGCTTTACATGCCTTTGGAAGCATATTTGGTGTTGATCGACAAGAAGACCAGATGAAATGGGATGATCATGCAGAAGAACGCCTGAAGCGCGTAGTCTATACCGTAGCATCAAACAGTCCAAAATTAATTCCTTCAGTTAGGGCAACTGCAAGTTCTCTAGTTTTATCTTTCTCGCCTCATGTGATTATAATTTGCTTGATAAAGTTTTTCCTTGAATGCTTGGCCAGACTCTTCTTCTGTCAGTTCTACAGCGGGATCCAGATGTTCGGATAGCTGTAAGCAGTTCATGCTTGCTAAAATTTACTTGTTCATTAGTATCTTCTTTCTGTATCCGTCGGTTTGAGTAATAAAGTTGGCTGTGCTCATCTGCTTAGATCACATTGAATGTTTGCAGGGTTATAGAGTAGTATCCGGATTGGTTGTCCGTTAATGGTGCCTAAGGGAAGTTTGCTCAAAGCAGGAGATAATCGGAGTTGTTACGGATCCGAAAATGGAGACAAAAAAACTTGGTAAGGGAACTAGTAGTACTTCTAGTGCTAATACATACATACATACAGTAATAGACCTGTCATTTCGTATAGAATCATGCATATCTCGTTTCTAAGTAACATACTATTTTTCTCGCGAAAGTTGCGTGCTGCAAATTCCTTTTACTCTTAGCAAAACTCATCTGGAGCTACCTGTATTTGCCATGATGCTTACACGAAATGTACCCGTCAAACTCACCTCGTTGCGATGTTTACTCTGTTGTTTAGAACATGTCCAACTGCCTCTTACCACTTAGCACCATCCATCTTAGTGACACGCTGGAGTTGTTCATTTGCTGATAATCCAATCATGAACTACGATATATGATGTTTTACCGAATCATCAACTGCTCTGACAACGACGTCCGTTCGTTACCATAGGCATGGAAGCACGGTACGCTTGCTGCGTGTCAGTCAACAAGGCATTGCTGTCGTCCCACCTTCTCCATGAACCGAGTCTCTCTGAACTCATTGGAAAGGTATGCTCCCAGTTGTCGCATCTGCTGTCTTTTGCTCTATGAAACATGATTGTTGATCAACGAAAACAAATGCCTTTTGCTGCAGCTGAATGAGGCAGTTAGAGCATCTCCAGCAGCAGCGCTAGGCGTCGGCGCGCTAAATTTTTTTTGCGACGCCAGAATTGCGATTTCTCGCGCGCGTCGCCAGTTTTGCTTTAGCAGACGCGCTATAAATGTAACGCGGCGCTGTCGCGGTTCAGCAGTCGCGCTAAAATGCAGCGCGCGCGAGCAGCGCCATAGCAAATTCCATAGCAAAAATAGCAACATAGCACATTTAAATAGCAACATAGCAAATTCCATAGCAACATAGCACAATTGAAAAGAACAAGTATTGAGCACATAATAATTGAAAAGAACAAGTATTGTGCACTGATGTGGGTACACAAATGAGACACTTACCCTATCTACGTCATTTGTGCCACTTGGGTTAAGGCATCAACCGCCGCCATTATCCCCGCCCACTTTTGACAATCGGTGTTTATCAATGACCACCGAGAGCGAAGTGATCTATTGCTTCGCTCAATTCCACTCTTATTGTGCGTGTCATAGTACTCCTTCATCCTATCCCAATATGCGTTGAATGTTTGGGCCGTTGCGACGGAGGCATCCAAAGACACATTTAGGTATGTCTCGCATAGCAAAAGGTCATCTTGCACGGTGTAGTTGACCGACCTTCCTTTCGGAGGACCAACCAAACCCTCTCCATCCTCATCCACTTCTTCTTCAAATTCATGATCATCGTCATGTAGTTCATTGGTTTGGGACCAATGTGAAGTGTTGGAGCCAACTCCCATTGTTGAGAAATATGCGTCATCACTCAAACTACAAATAAGTTGAAGATAGTCAAGTAAGGGGACGAATCAAAGCGAATTGTCAAGCAAGATGGACAAAAGTACCTCCTAGGAATTTCGTCAAGCACCCTATGTGCATCCTCCGGCGCAAAAAGCGACGGCTCCGGCGCGGGTGCCGGCGCTACGGGTGGCAGTGGCGGAGGCGGGGCCAATGGCGCAGGCGTCGCCTTCCTCTTGCTCGCTGGCGCCGCAGCGGCGCCGCCCACCTTCATCTTCTTGGCTGCCGCCACCGTCGTCGCCGCCGCAATCGAGCGCTTGGGGAGGACGTTCCGCTGCTGCGCTCCGGGCGCCTGCGCGACGGCTCCGACGGATTTCGGCCGTGGCGCCGTGAAAAGGCCGCGCGCGAGCCCCACGCCGGGATTTGGTGCGGCGCCGGCGGCAGGGTTGGTCACGCTCGCGCTAGGGTTTGCGGCGGCGCCGACGGGAGAGGGGTCGCGCACGTAGGGCGGGGTCGGAGGGACGCTCGAGTCGCCTTCCATCGCCGGAATTTCGCCGGCGGCACCGCGCGCTACGCGAAGCGAGGGCGACGGTGGGAGCAGTGGGGAATTTTCCGGGTGGTGGTTGCTCTCTCGCGCGCAATTTTCTTTCGACCGCGCGCGCTGGAGCGGCCGCCCCAAATTCAGCGCAAGGAGTACCGCTCGGGCCAGCGCGCTGGCCCCTTTTTACCGCGCGCGGAGTTTTAGCGCGGCTGCTGGAGACGCCGAAACGGGTGCGCGCGCGATATCGGCGGTTTCTTGGGCGCGCGCTGTTTTTAGCGCTGCTGTTGGAGATGCTCTTGGAAGCGCGCGGAGGCTGTGCCCGAGGTTGGTACCATGCAGAGGTTTTAGTTTCGCCTTTTAGCTCTTCAGCCGCAGCAACCCTGAGAAACTGAGCGTACCATCTATGCTCGATGCAACACTGGCTCGGTTCTTAGCGTATACTACATGAGAAGCACCTGCGTTTTTTTGTTAGTGTGGTAACTAAACTTGCGAGACGAGTATCGTATCAGTGATTCCGGTTCTTCAGAATTCGGTCTGTAATGTGATGTATGGATGCTTTTTCATGCCAATCCTTCTCACCATGATGTAAAAACTAAAACTGACACTGAACTCGCGAGACGAGGATAATGTCAGAGATTCAGGTTATTCTGATCTTTTGTTTTTGCGGGTAGGTTCTTCTTGTTGAATATTAAAGGATCATCTAGCACAAGTTTGAACCACAAAAGAGAAGATTAGCAGTACCTTGATCTGAAAAAGCAGCCATGCCTTCTTATATTGCTCACACCACTTAGGGATGGAACAATTGATGCCTAGTTCTTCCTAGTGTTTTGATGCTTGCTAGATCGGTTGCTTTTTCTTTAGAGAGCAAGAGAGTGAAGTAAGTGACAGAGAGAGCTTCTACCGTATCTCCTACTCACTTCTAGGGTCATCTATCCCTTTTTATTTGTTTAGCACCACACAAGGGGAACTAGCACCGTTGGATCAGAATTGGATGTCTCCGATCAAGACAACACACTAAGCTACTGTAGCACCGCTTGCTGTAGCAATTTATTGTAGTGCCGACTTACTGTAGCAGCCGTAACTTTTGACTTTTGACCTAAGAGAGAGCAGCCTAGATCACAAAATATCCAACATTCTCCCCCTTGATCGTAAGGCTGAACATTATAAGCTCACTTTTCAACAAAATAATGCACTAAGACGAAAAGATTATAACGGTCTATTAGGTACCATTTAATCCAGTGACTATAGTACATCACTTCATATCAAAATGAACCTCATTAATTTATGAGCTCCATAAACTTTATTTACATTATACATTAACTTTATTTACATAATTCTTTACATAAACATTATAAACATTACAGACTCATCTTTTGATAAAATGGTACACCAAGACAATAGATTACAACAGTCAATTAAGTACTGCTAAACCAAGTGACTATGGTTCCCATTCGATCTCAAAATGAGCCTCTTTGGGGAGATGGTGCCATAATAGTTCCAACTTCTCCAGGATTAAAAGCTTTCAACCAAACCCATGCCGGCAACATGCTCTCTGAATACGCTGGGTGGTAAGCCTTTTGTGAGCGGATCCGCTAACATGAACTTAGTACTGATGTACTTGACATTTATTGTCTGATCCTGGATTCTATCTTTCACAACATGGAATTTAATGTCAATGTGTTTGGCAGCACCACTTGACTTGTTGTTACTCGCATAGATTACTGCGGGTTGATTATCGCAGTACAGAGTGAGAGGCCTGGAAATGCTGTCAATCACTCTCAGTCCCGGGATAAAATTCTTCAGCCATACCGCCTGCCCGGTAGCCTCATAACATGCTACAAATTCTGCCTGCATTGTCGACGATGCAGTGACAGTTTGCTTTGAGCTTTTCCATGATATAGCTCCATTTGCGAGGGTGAAAATATAACCTGATGTGGATTTCTTAGTGTCAACACACCCCGCAAAATCAGCATCCGAATAACCCACCACTTCAAGGTTATCAGATTTTCATAAGTAAGCATGAGGCCTTTAGTACCTTGCAAATAACGCAAACCTTTTTAGCAGCCTTCCAGTGATCCTGACCTGGATTAGACTGATATCTGCCAAGCATCCCGGTCACGAATGCTAAATCAGGGCGAGTGCATACTTGTGCATACATAATGCTCCCAACAATTGATGCATAGGGAACTAACTTCATCTGCGCAGATTCATAATTATTTCTTGGACACTGAAAAGTCCCAAATTTATCGCCCTTAACAATAGGAGCAGGCGAGGCTGAGCACTTATGCATGTTGTACTTTTTCAGTACCTTCTCAATATATGCTCTCTGAGATAGCCCCAATATTCCTCTGGATCTATCCCGGTGAATTTCAATTCCTAAAACATAAGCTGCTTCACCGAGATCTTTCATATCGAATTTAGATGACAGAAATTTCTTGGTCTCCATTAGCATATTTATATCACTGCTGGCCAAGAGTATATCATCAACATATAATATCAGGAAGATAAAATTACTCCCCCTGAACTTAACATAAACACAATTGTCCATTTTATTTTCCTTAAAACCAAATTCCTTTATGACTTGATCAAATTTGAAATACCACTCTCTTGATGCTTGCTTCAAGCCATAGATGGATTTCTTCAGATGACATCCCAAATGTTCATTTCCTTCCACAACAAAACCTTCCGGTTGTGCCATGTATACATCTTCATGCAAGTCACCATTTAGAAATGCCGTTTTAACATCCATCTGGTGCAGCTCTAAATCATAATGAGCCACAAGTGCCATAATTATTCTGAATGAATCCTTGGTAGAGACGGGTGAAAATGTTTCATTATAATCAATCCCTTCTCTTTGAGTGAAACCTTTTGCCACAAGTCTGGCTTTGAACCTTTCGATATTTCCCTTGGAGTCACGTTTGGTCTTATAGACCCATTTACTTCCAACTATTTTAGCTCCTTTGGGAATTTCTACTAAGTCCCATACATCATTAATGCTCATGGACTTCATTTCATCTTTCATGGCATTAAGCCATTCAGACGAAAATTTACTTTGCATAGCTTCTTTAAATGAGGTGGGATCATTATTCAATATTGACTCATTCACATCCTCACTCATATAAGTGAAATAATCATCAGGAATAGCAGACTTTCTAGCCCGCTGTGACCTTCTGAGTGGTTCATTATTTGGCACATCATCAACAATTTGAGGCTGCTGAGTATCTTCAATAGAAGTATCATCAGGTGTGACATCTGAAATAGTCACAGGAGTCTCAGCAGGTGTATTATTCACAGGAGGTGCAATATCAGCAGACACCGGGAAAATAGGTTCTAAAATTATTGGAGCCGGGACATATACCCGTTTTTCCTCCAAAATTATTTCCCGAGGTGTTACGCTCCCCCTCATCACATCATTTTCCAGAAACACTGCGTGTCTTGTTTCAACAAATTTAGTTGCCTGATTTGGACAATAAAATCGATATGCTTTAGATTTGTCAGGATAACCAATAAAATGGCAACTGACTGTCTTGGGGTCTAATTTTCCCATAACCGGATTAAAAATCCTTGCTTCAGCAGGACAGCCCCATACATGAAAATAATTCAGGGTTGGCTTTTTCCCAGTCCATAATTCATACGGTGTTTTGGGCACCGATTTACTAGGAACCCTGTTAAGAATATGTGCTGCTGTTTTAAGGGCTTCCATCCATAAATTTACCGGCAGAGTGGAGTGGCTTAACATACTCCGCACCATATCCATAAGTGTGCGGTTTCGCCTTTCAGCCACCCCATTTTGCTGAGGTTCGCCCGGTGCTGAGTACTGGGCTACAATGCCATTTTCCTGTAAGAATTTTGCAAACGGTCCAGGAATTTGGCCATAAGTAGTATGTCTGCCGTAGTATTCTCCACCACGATCAGATCTTACAACTTTAATTCTTTTATTACATTGATTTTCAACCTCAGCTTTAAAAATCTTGAACTTGTCTAATGCCTCTGATCTTTCTTTAATTTGATAAATATATCCATAACGGGAGAAATCATCGGTGAACGTTATGAATGAATTAAAACCATCCACCGATCTCACATTAAACGGACCACATATATCCGTATGAATTAATTCCAAAACTCCCGTGCTTCGATTTGCACCTTTCTTAATTTTCTTGGCATATTTTCCTTTGATGCAATCAATACAATGATCAACATCCGCATCCGTAAAATCAAGAGAAGGAAGAATTTGATCTTTAATGAGACGCTCAATTCTCCCCCTCGAAATATGGCCTAAACGATAGTGCCATAATTTCGAAGAAGTCTCATTATCATTACGTTTGCGTTTGGTACCGACATTTAAATTTGAGGTAGAACCCACATTATTTATATCATCACATAGGGATATTACATAAAGTTTGTCTTGTCGACACGCAAGACCAACATTATTATTGTCATACATAATTATACATTGCTTATTCCCAAAGTGACACTCATAACCATCATCATCTAAACATGAGACGGAAACTAAATTCCGTTTCATCGAGGGTACATAGAGAACATTATTTAGTTGAAGCCTAAAACCACCATGAAGTATGAGAGTGAAATCACCAAGCGCCTCGGCATAAGCTTCAACACCATTAGCAACTCTAATTGTTCTTTCCCCTCTTTTTAGGGTCCTCCTCATATTGAATCCCTGCAACGAATTTGCAATATGAATTGTTGCACCTGAATCAATCCACCAAGTATTGGTGGCATAATTAACATAAAGGGATTCTTCAACAAAAGTAATAACATCGGTACCTTTTTCCTTGAGCCATCTCTTGAAGCCAAAACAATCCTTTTGCTTATGTCCACCTTTTCCACAAAAGTGGCAAGCATTAGATTTATTTTCTTCCGCATTAGGCGCTCTTTCTGGCTTCTTCTGCTGTGAACCTTTTGAAGATTGGCCTTTTTCCTTAAACTTATTAGGCTTGGGCTTCATATACTCATTCACAAATTTTTTATACCTCTTCTTTTGTGAATGAGCAAACTGATTAATATGCTCAATTCTGTCAGCCTTAAGCCTTTCTTCCTCTTGCACACATCGCGCCATCATCTCATCAATCTCCCATTTGACATCCATCGCATTATAGTTGATCATAAATGGATCAAATTGAGGAGGCAAAGATGACATAATAAAATGGACGAGGAAACCACTAGAAATCTCCATCTCCATAGACTTAAGTTTGGCGGCCATGTTGCACTTCTTCATAATATGCTCTCGAAGGCTTCCAGTGGGATCATATTTTTCATCAATTAGTCTTCGAATAAGGCTTGTTGCATAAACTTTAGAAGACCCTTTAAACTGATGCTCAATTTTTGCAAAGTACCCTTTAGCTGTCTCGCAGTCAGGAAGGGCTCCCCTCATACTCTGTGTAATGGAGCCCTTTATCATCATAAGGCACTTGCGATTAGAGTCATCCCACTTGCCTTAATAACATCATATTCCTTCTTGAGGGCTTCATAATTTTCATTATCTTCTTTAGGTGCCTCAGGAGGATCATTAAGGAGAGCATAATCAATATTGAGTAAGGCCATCGTAATCTCCAGCTTCTCCTTCCACATAACATAATTGCTACCATTTAGCTGTTCGATGCCATTTAGCATTCCAGCAATATTAGAGACATTAGTTGCTGCAAAAGAAAAATTCAAAATGCTTTAGTAAGCATCATCATAATTATTATTAAATTCTATTGATCAAATTCAAAACAGCTTTGGCCAGAGATGAAAATGAACAACAAAATTTTGTGGACAAATATTCATCAATTAGCTTTGGCCAAATTGATAAATAAAAGCCACACATTAATAATCCTCATTCATTAATTTCCTTCTACTAACCCGGTTCACATCAGCTTTGGCCAGAAGTGAAACGGATCAATAAAAGAATTTTGCGGTTAAAATGCCCGTCAAACAACTTTGGTCAGAATGACAAAGCATAAAACCACACTTTATTTGAGGATGCATTAAACTTTATTTCGCAGCGGAAACATTATTCCATAATAATCATAGTGATAAAAATCACCATAATTCATGAATCATAAGCAAACTTAATAATAAACATAATTAAAGACATGTAAATAACTAAGCATGGCAATTAAAACATGACTAATAATAGACATAATAAGCAATTAAAAACATGCAGGAAAAATAGCCCTGAAATTCATTTATTTTAGCCCCAAATTTTTTTTTTGTAACAATTATCCACTGAACTGGGCCGCAAAGCCCAGCCCAGCTTTCAGCTCCCCCTGACCCCATCTGGGCCGTAGCCCGTTTAGTGGCAGAAGCGACTGGAAACTAGTCCAGCACGACGCCGCCGCCCCAGTGTGGAACCCTAATTTTCTTTTCTTTTCCTCCTCTGCTCCCCGAGCGACAAGGGCGAAACGCGACGGCGGCGAGCACCGCGCGGCAGGGAGGAAAAACATCAGCGTCGGCGTCGTCCAGGGCCCTTCGCCGGAGCTGCGTGCAGCTTTGGCTAGCGCGCACCTCCGTCGAGTGGTTCTGGGCGGCGCTCCTTTGCAAGCGTCCCTGCGACGGCGTCGGCGACCTGTGCATCCAGCACCGCAGCGGGGTTCAACGGCGACAAGCGCACGAGGAAGCACCGCCACGACCCGGCGCGGCGGACGGCAAGGTCACTCGAGGTCGAGCCCGAGATCCCCTGCCAACATTAGTTGGTAGCTTCGACGCCGCCGTGGCCAGCGACGACGGCGAAAGCCCATGAGGTAAGTTTCCACCGCTATAATCTTGAAATTAGGGTTAGGGTTCTTCAATTTGGGGAATTTCTTGATCTAGGGTTTCGAAAATTTGGGGATTTCATCAAAAGTTACATCAAAAGAGCAATTCCCCACTAAAAACATGCTTAATTCGAGACCACAGCTTAATGCAGGGGAAGAAACATTATAAATTTGAACTCTAGGGTTTCTGGAAATTGGGGAAAAAATTATAATTCACAAGAAACTGACATAATCCCCTTAACAGTAGCTTAAACTTAAAACCCTAGATTCACTTTAGTACTTTTAGGGCTAAAACTTTAACAAAAACAGGGCTAAAGCATAATAAGATCATAACTAGGAAGAACAACTTTATAAACAACATAACATGCTTGATCTCAGCAATAAAAGCTTGCTGTTCTTGAACTTTAGCACTTAACAATTAATAGATCAAGCAAGAATCTCAAGCTAGGGCTCAAACTTGAGAGCTAGATGGCTCTGATACCATTGTTGAATATTAAAGGATCATCTAGCACAAGTTTAAACCACAAAAGAGAAGATTAGCGGTACCTTGATCTGAAGAAGCAGCCATGCCTTCTTATATTGCTCACACCACTTAGGGATGGAACAATTGATGCCTAGTTCTTCCTAATGTTTTGGTGTGGTTGCTTTTTCTTTAGAGAGCAAGAGAGTGAAGTAAGTGGCAGAGAGAGTTTCTACCGTATCTCCTACTCACTTCTAGGGTCATCTATCCCTTTTTATTTGTTTAGCACCACACACTAGGGGAACTAGCACCGTTGGATCAGAATTGGATGTCTCCGATCAAGACAACACACTAAGCTACTGTAGCACCGCTTGCTGTAGCAATTTACTGTAGTGCCGACTTACTGTAGCAGCCGTAACTTTTGACTTTTGCCCTAAGAGAGAGCAGCCTAGATCACAAAATATGCAACACTTCTGAGTTCGGTTTTGTAATATAAACGTATGATTAGGGGATACTGTTTCATGCCAATCCATCTCACCGTATCAGTAAACTAAAACAATCCTATCTTCTGCGACTGACACATCTCAGATGGCTCTTGTCATGTTCAGAATTTATAATTTCTACTGGTTTTCTACGGCTCTATCTGTAGCTCATCTGCACACTAACTGTTCCTGATTTACAACAAGAAACTGCCTGCGAGTATGACTCTGTACAGTACAACCTATGCACAATTGAATCGCAGCTGCCAGAGGGCCTCATGCATCCTCGTCCTCTGGCACCGAGATGAGCAGCGAGTACTTGGCCTTGAGCGCGATCTTGCCGCCCTCCACGCACAGCTTGGCGCCGGTGACCACCCAATACCCAGGCAGGTCGTCGGCCCCCCTCGTCACCTCCGTCGTGTCAATGTACTTCGCCATCCTCTGCACGGGCAGCGGCACCGGCGGACCCTTGGGGAACACGGCGGAGTTGACCTCCACCTTCCCTTCCAGTGCCTCCGGCGGCTGTGCCGGGGCGACGGCTCCGGACAGCGCCGCGCTGAACATCGCGGATATTGAGCCTGACTTCCGGGCCACGGCGAGCGGCCCGTCCCACTCCGACCGCCGTATCTTGGTCCGCGCCACGCCGGAGAAGCCGAGCCGCAGGAAGAGCACCTTCTTCAGGCACGCCTCGCGCACCTCCAGCCATGCCGCGGTCACCACGGCTGCGCAGTCGTCGATGCGCGCGCCGTTGTGCTGCACCGGCGCCGTGCAGCAGTGCGTCAGCAGCGGCGACCTGACCGGCTCGAAGTAGGCGCGCTCGTTCACGGTTGCGGCGCTGGCACATTTGGACACTGCGTCGCCGGTGATGACGGTGATCGCCCCCGGCGTGGCTGACAGGTGCTGCAGGTGCACGCCGAGCCGGTTGTTCTTTTTGCCCTCTAGGAACATCCGGATGCCTGTCACTGGCCGGCCCCCCGAGTCAACCTTGGCGGTGTTCACCCGGAGCTTCGGCCCCATGAGCGTGAACTGGAGAGACGGCAGAGTATTGCCCTTTTTCTTTCTCTGCGGGCCAAGCGTCAGAGGCAGCTCGCCGAACTCCGGCGCCCACTGCCGCGGCATCTGGAACTCCAGAAACTGCTCCAGGTCCTCTATCGGCGGCTTATCTGATTTCACAAATTCAGTGGACAATGATCAGACACGCACCGGAGAAGAAAAAGTAAAATCTAGTGTGGCAGATGCTTACATCTCAGATAAAGATTGACGGCGTGGTTGAGGAACCCGCGGCCGGGGACACCGGCGAGCAGGGAGGTGATAGGAACGAATGCCATCGAGACGACGTCCGGGGAGCCGGCGACCGTTGTGAGCCACTCGTCGTGGCTCTGCCCGTCGTCGACACCGCCTCTTCTGACATGGATGCCGACGACATCGTCCTTGTTGAAGATCACCGGCGACCTGAACGTGCGCCAGGCAGCCGAACCAGGGCCGGGAACTGCCCGTCGCGATAACCCGCCACTCTTGGCGGGGGGATTCTCCCGGCGGCGATCCTGGGAGAAGACGTCGTCGGAGAGCTTCTTGAGCCTGGCCTGCACGTCACGCGGCGCGATGGTGGAGCCCCGGAGCTGCTTGACGCAGACCACGTCCTTGCCGCCCATCCTGACCCCGACGACGACGTGGGTGCCGTACCGGTCGACGAAGGCGGCGAGCGCGGCGGGGTCCCAGGAGCACGGCACGTCACGCACGACTTCCTCGCGGAGCGCGAGGCGGCCGGCGCGGGGCGCCTCGACGGCGTAGAGCTCGACGAGGCGGGCGTCGAAGCAGAGCGTCCGCGTGGCGGCGGCGTCGCGGCGCCAGCAGCCGCGGTAGTCGAACATGGCGTTGAAGGGGCCCGAGGGGATCTTGGTCGTCCCCGGCGGCAGGGAGAGCAGCGACTGGTTCACCTGCTCCGCCATCTGCGCGAAGGGGAGCGCGTCGGAGCGGAACCGCGCGCGCTCGCCCTTGTCGGCGACGATGCCCGCGGGCACGTCGCGCACGACGGCGCCGCCTGGGAGGGAGAGGTCCCGCGTGCTGGAGGAAGGGGAGGGTAGGTCGAGGAGGCGGCCGGGGGACGTCTTGACGCGGAAGAGGCGGAGGTCGTCGGTGAGGTCGTACCCGCACCCGATCGCGCGCACGGCGGCCTCGGCCGCGTCCTGCGCCGACGGCGGCGGCGTGGCGCGGGCGGACCAGCCCGGTTCCGCCACCATCGTGATCATCGTCGTGTCCACCCACGCCAGCTAGCTAAACTGAGCTGATCCCCGGCGCGCGCATTATAAACTCGCCACCGGTCCGGTGCGGAGAGGAGAGGAAGTCAAAGGAGACTCCATTGCGTGGTCTCCGGGCGGGCAGCTCGGGACGGGACGGTCGTGGTGTCTTTAGTCGCGTGGGAGCGAGCGAAAGCTGCAGGTCGATGGCGACGGCCGGCGTGGAGTCAAGGCGCCGGCTAGGACACTAGAGCAGAGTGACGTGCGGTGCGGGCGAGGCTGCGAATGGCCGGGCGGAGCGCTGACTCGGTCTCCCGGGCTCGTCGTTTTCGCCACGGGATGACGAGGATTTTTCCGGGACACCACGAGTACTACCGGTCAACCGACGCGGAGGAGGACAGTCGATCGGCTTTCTGCCACGTGGCATGATTGAGGTGTTTTTGAGGTTGTCGAAAGGAAAGAGTAGAAGAAACATACTCCCCATGTCCCAAATTACCCTGCATTCTGGGTTTAGTTAAGGTCAAACCTTTTAAAGTTTGATTAAACATATAGAGAAAAATATCAGCATCTATAATATGAAATGTATATAATATGATTATATACTTCAGGATGATTCTAATAATATTTATTTTGTGAAAGAATCATTGATTTTTTTTATCTGATATGCTTGGACACAAGATGCTAGTGTTGTGTCTTTTGTGTTCTAGATTCATTTCAAAGGGTTTGGCCCAAGATTCATTTGGATTTTGATTTAGTTATCCTTTTTTTGTTCGGGTAAATCGGTTTCAACAAGACATCCAGAGAAAGTTCAGCCACATAATCTTGCACGGATTCATGGCGTGAATTTTTTGCATGAATTTCTGGGGTGCATCGTAGATTGTAATATTGAGCCCAATCTGATCTTTATAGCCTCATATGCCAACATCCATGCAAAATTCATCCAAATGTAATACTCGACCAACAACTCTGTTCAAGCACTATAAATAAATATTCCTTACTATGCTAAACAAAGATCGCATGTTGACTATTCAAGAATGATGAGATTTGACAATATTTACCGTGAATAATTGTTTTTCTCCACTGCCCTTTTCAAATATGCACCACATATTCAAAACACACACCCCCACCCCCCCCCCCCCCCCCCCCCCCCCTATTTGCTGAAAAGTATTACTCGATAGTAACCGAGTTCACATGTTTAATTACAACTATATATATTCACAACCATGCATATGGAAATTAATTTTGATCGGGAATCAAAGAAAATAAGTAATGAATAAACATCCATATCCATCTTACACAAAATGAAGATAAATATAATTTTTTAAATTAAAACAAAGATGATAAATATAATTAAAGTTGCTCGATACAACCACAACCTGAAATTGTTCTACCTATATTTCTTCGGCCTATAAAAGTTGTCTCTTACGCCTGTTTTGAAACAAGCAATATTGCATAAGGACCTGCGACATGCTAAAAGGCCAAGCAATATTGCATAAGGACCTGCGACATGCTAAAAGGCCCTGTCCCAAGAGCATAGAGTATGTCATTGGTGAAAGGTTGATAAATCGTATGCTTCTGAAAACTAATCAAACTATACTCACCAATTTCACAGTGCCCCGTAAGTGGTAAGATACATACTTGATATAAGCAATTTCGTCTGACTGCTGAGAAATTGTCCGCATTAACCGAGATACACCTCTTAAGACCTAAGAAAAGTGTCCGGCAACCAAGATTATAAATGCGTTTAGCGGTCCTCTGATCAACATCAACACGGAAAATTAACAATTGCATAGTTCCCATGACCACAAGAAGGAGACTGCCTTCGGATACTACCATATATTGTATCATCACATTAGGTTCAGCTTCTGGAGGCATGTGGATCATAATGAGTTCACCGTGCACCGCATGACCAGTCCCGGCTATCTTGAACAACCGGCGATTTTTAAAGAGCACAAACACATCACTCTTGTAGGAAGTCATACTCGCCACACTCCCAACCAGCATATCACCAAAAATAACCTCGGAACTACCATTTTTTATATCATAGCACATGACAGTAGGATTGTAATAATATCCAGGGACATAAAACAATCTTGGGACACCATGAGTCTCCACGGCGAAATGGCAATGCTGATCATGGATAAACCCGGTTGCAAACTGCACATGATAGACCGTGAACGGCTCCCATACTTTGACAATGTACGGATCATTTTCTTCGATGAAAATCAGTAGCCCGTCAGAAGATCCAACAAAAATATGGTCACTGAAGATTGAAATACGACGCTTTACCATCCTTCCAGTGGAAAGATTGACCAATACCCGATCTACACCTTTATCATTAACTTCAACGTTAATGTTAATATGCTCGTTAATGTTAATATGCTCCTCAAGAACAATCCATTTGTGCGGCCGAACACGGAGGATCTCAATGTCGCCCTGCTTGCCGCCCTTGATCAAAGGTGCAATGGCTTGCCTCCAAACAGAACATATACATCTCATAGCGACATAGCCATCAAGGTCATTACTATCCAAGAGACACTCTCCAGTATAACAAATGACATCAACTGGTGCACACTGCCAGCAAGACATTGCTATGTCTGACCAACTAGTAAACTGTGGTGGCAAAATGATATGTAAAATGTTTTGAGTTCAGTCTAAGTACATGTATGTAACAACTAAAATGAAATAATATGCTAATGTCGATGAGTATGTATGACGTACCTGCTCGTTGGAAAGAATGTTGGCATGACGGTGGCCAAATTTTACAGAAATGGTTCCTCTTGTCTCTTTGGCCGGCCCAGCTGCATCCCTAATAAATAGGGTACAAATTACATAAAATAAATACCAAATAGAATTGTATAATATACAATCCTATCATCGTGATGCCAATATTAATTCAGGAGATTGAATTACATAAATGAAATATCCTATAGAACCAGGATAAATTCGAAATAATTCAACTTTGAGGTTAGCTGATCACATTTGTCATGTGATTGTAATATATTAACAAATGATCTGCAGATAAATGCGAGATTTTCAACATCTGTGTATCCGCAGCTCTTTGACGTTCCTCCATGTCTTCGACCGACCCACTCACATCCCTAATAAAATAGAGTATGAAGGTGTTTTTGTCCTTCATGTTGATCAAATAAGCTTCTACACAATACTAGCATTGTAGTGCCAACGGTAATTTGGTAGATAATAAGTACCTAAATGCAAGATCTTATAGAATATGCCTAAAAATATATTGTTAAACCTAAATAGTTCTCTGTTGAGGATAGCTGACCATATTTTCCATGTGACTGTTAAATCTAAATAGATGCTCCACAAAAATAATTTACAGTTGATTTGCATACTTTGACACTTCATCCTACCGTAGCGGGAGACGCGGGTAGTACCGGTCAACCGACACGAAGGAGGACAGTTGATCGGGTTTTTGCCACGTGGCCTGATTGGATAAATAATGCGGGACACATAAATTTTAGGGTGTTTTTGAGGTTTGTCGAAAGGAAATGGAGTAGAAAAAGGTTTTTATAGATATGTGGATCGACTGTTTGTTAGTTTATAAAATTTGTTAGTGATGTTTTACCTAGAGAGTGTGTAAGATTTGTATTATTTTCATACTTAACAATTAATGTATGCAAGAGTCGGATAATGAGAGTCTAGATAAAACCGTGCGAAAGCATGAGGACCATACTTTAAATGTTCGAGGATAATTGCAGGTGCCCTTCTTCGGATATGAGGAGGGAAACCGTAGGTTTTCGGGAGTCGTCTTCTGTCTTGAAGTTGTGCCTGTCATTGGTCAGGAGTCTGTTGAGTCTTGGCTCACTTGTAACAGTATTCTCCCTGTGCTGGTGGCCCGCCTCTTCGGTTGGTTCCGTGGTTTCTGGGGCAGTTATTGACTTTAGTGATACCGCAAACATACAACATACTCGAGGTGGCAGCGCGGGTAGAGAGCATGACGCCTTGGAGAAAAATTTATCTAGTGTACCCAGTTCGCCGGTACCATGGAATATGATGGGTCATCTACATAGCTACCCAAGACACTATCACCGATGTGTTAGAAAACGTCGCTGCTGCCGGTCAGTAAGATGAGGGCGAATCCTATACGACGCTCGTTGCGTCGGTTGGTCGAGGCAACGCGTACCCTTCCGTGTACTGCGCGCAGGGACGGAGCCAGCCAGCAAGGTTGGAGGGGGCGAAATGGCTTGGAATTACTAAGAATAAGCATGCATATTAGGAAATATATGAAGAAAATCACGTTGTTGAGGGTGGCCTAGCCCCTGCTCGTCCCCCTCTTCCTCCGTCCATGACTGCGCGCTTCACATGAGCCGATTGTTGGGCTGGCCCATGTTACCTTTACTGCTTCGTTTTCTATCTATGCACCCACGTAGTCTTTACCTAATAATAAAAGAAGCAAGGCTTCTTGTTGGTCCGTCCGTTATTTGCCGTTTTGCCCTCACACGGAATTGCATATTACAGCCCTTGCCACGCTCAACTCCACTTACCATCGCTCGCTTGATTGCCCGTACGTAGAATTATCGAGGATACGAGTTCGTCTAAAACACGCAACAAACAGAACCGAGCCGAGTACGAGTCCCGAACTCCCGATCCATCTTGATTCTCTACAAGATTCACCGTGAAGAAGGAGACAGCTGCAATATCTAGGATCGCAACGCGCATGGCGGCCAGCGTCACATGCAGTATGTAGTCAAGGGCGACCTGACAACTGATTTTTCCCGTGAAGGTCGTCCGGTGCCAGCGGCTGCTGCGTCCGCCGGCCAGGGCGCCAGGCTCTCCAAGGACAAGCACGCGGAGGAAGGAGCCGCTCCCGGCGGAGGAGGTCGTTCGCCGCCTACGGCTGCTGCACCAGCCAGCCACGTTCTTCGGCGATGACGACGACGCGCGTCTTTGCCGTGTCCGCAGCGTGCCCGAGAACTGGACTGTCGCGCTCGCTAACGTGCCGCAGAGGATGAGGAGTTGTCCCCCGGGGCGGAGGAGCTACTCGCGAGGCTAGCATGGATGCAACGAGGAACCGCACGAGCATGTCGAGAAAGGGCGGCAGGGCGCTACAACTCAAGAGAGTTGGCAAAAACATGGACGGTCGATAAGTGTGGGAGCCCTCATTGATTAGTAGAGTTGTTCACATACATGCAGCTTGATGATTCAGAAACTAGGACCCGACGATAATTGCAGCTTCATAATTATTCAGAAACTAGGAGCTGGCGAGAGAAGCATCTGCTTCAGCTGCTCTACTATAGCCTACAGGAAAATGAATCAGTGGTACGTAATGGTTGATTTGATTAGCCCCATAGCGAGCCTCCACTCTACTTGGCGTGCCGTAGTGAGGCCGGTCAAAACCATCCAACCATGCATGTTAACCTTTACAGTGCACCAAATACCATCTATTGCATGACACAAGGGCATAATCACCGACTAGAATTAAATGTAACCCAGTTTGAACGGTGAGTATTCTGTATTGCACATTATTACATTTTTCACCTGTCATTTTTATAATATCATTACATACATACATACCTCGTTGTACGTGAGTTGAGAAACAAGTTTTTCGTCAAGTAAAATGCAAATTAGCCAAATACAATGCAAATAAGTTTGAACAAGTTTATAGAAGAAAATATCAACAATTATAATATTCTCCAGGTATACTATGAAAATATATTTAATCATGTATCTAATAAGAATGATTTTACATTGTAGAGGTTGATAGTTTTTTCTAAAAGTTTGGTCAAACTTCACATGGTTTGACTTTTGACAAAATTTATACGCCTTATTTACGGAACAAATGTAGTAATTAATAAGATAATTAGTTGGATCCTTGCTTTATATCCTTATGATGTTGAATTATGTGAAATCAAAATGGTTAATGATTTCGTAATACTGTGTGGTTTCTTTCCATACACGTGAATATTTAAGTGTATTTCATGTTTACACATGTAACTTCTGCGACGAAAATTATTTAACATAGCGTGGCAGCGCAAAATTTAAATCCGTTGCAACGCACGGGCACTTTGCTAGTTCTCCTAAAAAAACAAAAACAAAAACCACGTAGTCACGTACGAAAGCCCATGTTCCCAGTTCTGCTTCTTTCCTCCTCCCACGTAGACGTACGAACGATCTGTGTAGTGGAGTGTCGTAACCAAAGGTTAATATTTGTCTGTCTCCTGGATGTTACCAAAAAAGTCAATCCTTTTTTCGTTTTGATTTATGGATAACATTTTTCTGAAATTAATATATGATTTTTTTTGTCACGGAGTGTCCGCACAATGTTTCATGTCCATCACCACTAATATAAAAAGGCACAGAGTGTGGGGATCCAAACGATCTTGACCGTCTAACGTTAGATCCAACGGACCCAGTCACCGCTAAAACACATTGTCAGCCTTCATTCTTTTGAAAAGTCTAAAACTAGATCCAACGAGCATTTATTTTCTTGCCAAATCAACAACCGAGTTAATAGGGGAGTAATTCAGAGAATTAATTAGAGGCGCTGATTTTGGGAGGAATTAAAACCAATTTGGAAACTGCCAGTAATTTGCCATAATAGCGGCAACCAATTTGGATATTATTAGAGGGTAGGAGAGTGTGAAAACTAATGCAGCGATTTTACAGAAGAAATATCATGGCGATAATATGTGATGTTTTAACCTTGGATAAAAATACGGTCATAAATTAGACATTACCACAAACCAGTTTTAGGAGGGCATAAAACTTAGACGCGCATTGCGCGTGCAAGATTACTAGTATCCGTAAATATGTGAGGTTTCGCCATTGTGACAAACTTGAAAGAGATTTTACAGCTAGGATCACCTTTTTTTTGATTTCCTGGTTCTGGTTTATATTTTTTTGTTCTCTTTGGTTTACCGTATTTCAAAAAACTATTAACACTTCACTTCCTTAAATTCAATTTTTTGTTGATTTTCACTTTCCGGTTCACTATTATTTTCGGTTCACCTGTATTTTCATTCACTATAATTTGCGTTTCATCTATATTTTTGGTCCACTACTACTACTACTACTACTACTACTACTACTACTACTACTACTACTACTACTACTACTACTACTACTACTACTACAACTACTATTATTACTATTATTAATATTATTATTATCATTATTATTATTATTATTATTATTATTATTACTATCGGTTCACCTACATTTTCGGTTCACACGCATTATTTCTTCGCCGGCATTTTTGGTTCACTATTATTTGCAGTTCGCCGACATTTTTTGTTCAATATTATTTTGGTTCACCTGCATTTTGGTCACTATTTTTTTTGGTTCACCATCATTTTTGGTTCATTATCATTTTTGGTTAAATGTCATTTTCGACTCACCGTTATTTTCGGTTCACCAACATTTTTTGGTTTAATAATATTTTTGGATCATTCTAATTTTAGTTTCTTTTGGTTCATTATCATTTCCGGTTCACCAATTATTTATGGTTCACACGCATTTTTCGGTTCACTATTATTTGTGGTTCATCTATATTTTTGGTTCACTATTATTTACGGTTCGGTGGCTTTTTTGTTCACTAACATTTTTGATTCACTATTATTTTCAGTTCACAATCATTTTGGTTCAGTATAATTTCAGTTTACTGAATTTTCTGGTTCAATATACTTTCGGCTCATCATTTTTGGTTCACCGACATTATGGTTCACTCTTTATTTTTAGTTCACCTGTATTTTTGGCTCAATATTATTTTTGATTCACTGGCTTTTTTGGTCACTATTATTTTGATTCACACGCATTTCGGTTCACTATTATTGGCGGTTCACCTATATTTTTAGTTCACTATTATTTTGGTTCGCTGGCTTTTTTAGTTCAATCTTAATTTTGGTCATTTTTGGTTCACTATTATTTCCGGTTCACCGACATTTATGGTTCATTTTTTAATTTCGGTTCACCTGCATTTTGGGTTCACTATTTATTTTTGGTTCACCTGTATTTTCGGTTTAGTATTATTTTTGGTTCGCCAACATTTTAATTTTGGTTCAAAACACGTACACGATAGCCGAATCGTTTTCGCTCGTGAGTCCCAGGCGACTCACGAGGCGATTTGTTTTCCTGCCCTAGCGCCGCCGCCGCCGCCGGCCACCGGCGGGAGAGCTGGGCCCCTCTCCTTCCGCTTGCCGCTCCGGCGGCAGGAGGGAGGGGGACCCCGTTTTTTGTAGGAGTTTGCGCGATAGAAAATAAAAAATTTCTCTCACATGCGGAAGCAACACTCAAGATCCTATCTAGAAGATTCTAGTAACGGGGAGAGTAGTTCATCATACCCTCGAAGAACACGCGCGTTGAACGTTTAATTCAACGCAGCTCGGTGAAGTTGTTGACGATGTTCGATCCGATCAGCACCGCAAACGAGCAGCACCTCCGGAGGCTTGCACACGTACAGCTTGATGACGTCTCCCTCTTCTTGATCCAGCAAGCTAGAGGGAGAAGTAGGTGGGATCGATTCCAGCAGCACGACGGCGTGGTGGTGGATATGGTGGAGAGTTCCCGCGGGCAGGGCTTCGCCAAGCGGTGTGCGGGAGGTAGAGGAGCAGCAAGCCAGTGATGCGGCCAAGCCTCTGTATCTTGGTGCACCTCTCCCTCTTCTTTATATAGGCAAGGGGCTGCAGCCACTTTATTTCCAAAGTAGAAACTCCCTCTTTCAATAGTGGTAACCCCTTCTCATTTAAAAGGTGGTAACCCCCTCTTTCAAGAGTGGTAACATCCCTTTTAAAGGGCTACCCATTGAATGGCTGCATGGACCAAGTAGGACTGGTCAAATGGACCAGTGGGCCACCCTTCGTCGTTGGGGACAGGTGGGCCCCACTATGGGACCCTCTGGAACCTTCTAGAACATTCCGACACTCTGCCAAAAAATTCCGAACTTTTCCGGAACCCTGAAATCAACTTGCCATATATAAATCTTTACCTCCGGACTCTTCCGGAGCTCCTCGTGATGTCTAGGATCTCATCCGAGACTCCGAACAATATTCGGACACCATTAACAAAATTATCCCAGAGCTACTCTAGCGTTACCGAACGTTAAGTGTGTGACCCTACGGGTTCGAGAACGTGCAGACATGATGGAGACACCTCTCCGATCAATAACCATTAGAGGGACCAGGATATCCATAATGACTCCCACACATTCAACGAAGATCTTTATCGGTTGAACCACTATGTCGTGGACTACTATAATCCGTATACAATTTCCTTTGTCACGCGATATTTTACTTACCCAAGATTTGATCGTCGGTATCACTATACCTAGTTAAATCTTGTTACTGGTAAGTACTCTTTACTCGTTCCGTAATACAACATTCTCTGTGACTAACTCATTAGTCACGTGCTTGCAAGCTTTACCGAATGTGCACTACCGAGTGGGCCCAGAGTATATCTCTCCGAAACACGGAGGGACAAATCCCAGTCTTGATTCATGTAATTCAACAAGCACTTTCTGAGATACCCGTAAGACACCTTTATGATCACCCTGTCACGAAGCGATGGTTGATGTCCCCAAAGTATTCTTCCAGTACCCGGGAATAACATGATCTCATGGTCTAAGAAATAGGATACTTGACAATAAAAGGCATGACAATAAAAACTTAATGAAACGATCAATATTGTTATGCTTAGTTGGGTCTGTCCATCACGTCATTCTTCTAATGACATGATCCCGTTAATTAATTAACAACTCATGTTCATGGTTGGGAAACCATAACCATCATTAATTAACGAGCTAGTCTAGTAGAGGCTTACTAGGGACGCAATGTTGTTTACGCAACCACACATGTATTATGTTTCCGGTTAATACAATTATAGCATGGAAATAAACATATATCATGAACACGGAAATATGATAATAACATTTATTTATTATTGCCTCTAGGGCATATTTCCAACATTTTTTGCATGGTACTTAGGGTTAGGAGTTCTCTGTCATGGCGCGCCGTTTGGGTGGTGGGAGCGGCGCCCGGGCAAATAAATCTGCCTCAACTCTTCTCCCACACCGGCGTTGTCCTTCATGGCAGCGTCTCGGAGTTGGTGGCACTGTGTGCTTACCGATCTTTCAGATCGGTGCCTTTAGGGTTCATGGATGGTGTCGGCGAGGCGGCGGCGACGACTCCATCAGATGGTTTTTTCCTCCTGCTCTGTCCCCGTTGCTGCGGCGTTATCTCCGGCGCCAAGGTGGAGCAGAGAGGATTCGTCCAGGAGTACGTGCAGACGGTGGTCTGCACTGGTGACAGCTGGAAGATGGTGCACCTTGTGGTGGGTTCGTGGTTAAAGGCTGACGGTTCTGGTTCCCTACTCCGACATCGTTGTGCGTGGGTGCCAGTGCTGAAGTTCGATGGCGTGTCCGGGGGCATGCTGCCCCGGTCTGAGTCTTTCAACGGTAATGGTTTGTCCTATGGCAAACTATATTGGAGGTCAGAAAAGCTGATGATCAGCGATGGAGCCGCGTCGAGCTCGGGTGAAGAGGTGATCTGTCTATTTTTTTCTTGGTGGCTGCTACGGTGGTGCCGAAGAAGATGGATAGGCGTTGGTTTGTCACATAGGTTTATCCTATCTTTCCAGATCTGTAAGATCGGTGTATACGTACTTTGTATCTCGTCTTTTAATTATCAATGAGAATCGTATTACCATGCAAAAAAACATTTTAATTTTGGTTCACCGACGGTTTTGGTTCATTATCTTTTTTTGTTCAATTACTTTCAGCTCACCTGAATTTTCTGTTCACTATTATTTAGGTTCACAACCATTTATGGTTCGCTTTTTATTTTTGGGTGCACGTGCATTTTTGGTTCAATTTTTTTTTTTTGGTTTGACTGCATTTTTGTTCACCCTAATTTTATTTCTTTTATGGTTAATATAAATTTCGGTTCACTGTTATTTGTTGTTCACCTCTATTTTTGGTTCACTATTATTTTCGGTCCACCCGCATTTTCGGTTCATTATCAATATTACTTTCGGCTCACTGAAATTTTTGGTTCTCCTGCATTTTTGGTTCAATATTATTTTTGGTTAGCCGGTATTTTCGGTTCACTATTATTTCCGGATCAGTTTCGTTTTGGTTGTTAAATATCAATTTCGGTTCACTATTTATTATTAAAAAATTGGAAATAATAATTGTATTCACGTACCTAAGCTGAACTCACGTCCCTATTTCCTTCCTATCTGAAGGGAAAGCGACTAACGTGAAGAAGCCAAGTACAGGAAAGGATAAGACTAGTCACAATGGAGAGTATCATATAGTGGTATCATGCACATGATACTACTCTATGTTACTAAACCCATAGTGGGTAGTAACATAAGTGTAGTATCATATAACAGTGCATTTATTGTGTTTGTAGACTCAATATGCATTGAAATACGTTATGTTACGGTATCTACCTATGATACCACTACATACTCTCTCATCATTAATTACAGTGCCACGTCAGATTTTTGCATGCATGTAATGCATGATACCACCTATGATATCCCAATTGTGAGTAGTCTAACAACCAACGTGACGAAGCAGTAAATGGTCTTAACCCACCAGAGGAACTCCCGCAATATCAGGTCTGCGTTTCGTCGCCAATTGACGCGTGAAGCGCCGCATAGGAGCTCCCATGAGCTAAGATGAGGTAGGATTTGCAGCATAACGAGCCATAGCGGGCCTTAAATTAGAGCCCTATGGACCATAAAATGGGCTCTATTTGCTGCTCAGTGAGATGTACCTTCACAGTTGTTTTGAACGATACTCCCAAAAAACAAAAAAGTTGTTTTGAATGATGGATGACGATGTCAGTTAGACAGTTAGCATTAGTTAGCATTGTGTACAGTGGTCATTGTTAGCATTGCTTAAATTGCCGCGTGGTCGACCTAGTGCGGTAAATTTTACTAGTAGTTAAGATGAAGAGGAGATGCCAATCTTTTTTCTAGATATTTATGTTTCATTACCACGACCTGCAAAATCAAGAAAGTTTCAGGGATTGTCTGGGTGGCACTCATTACATTACATGTTTAGTATGACACGCGTAGCCCTAACAAACCTCTTACTACAAAGTACTAAACCACTAATCATTTGTCGAATGGAACATGAAGATAGTACGACCTTCATTTGCATGGAGTAGGAATCAAAAACCATAAAAGAAAGTCTAAGAAACCAAAATTATTCAATTACTAGGATTAACTGGCGCATTAAATGCATGTTGATCAATTACATGAAATGATTTTATTCATCAACATTGTTTTTCAGAAATATAATAACCATCGATGGTATCATTTTGGCATCCTACCCAATGCTTGGCAGCAACACTTATCCAAACCGTCATTGCATGTGGAACTAAAACTGCGACCACCTTCACTAAATCCTCTCGCTTTGCAATTAGAGTGGCATGACAAAGCAGTGCAGTGTTGTAAAGCCTCACATTTCCATCCTCCAACTACAAATGCAATACATTACAACATCAACAAATTAGTTAGCGTGCATACAAAAATAAACAAGAATATAGCTAGGTTTTTTTATTTCACAAGTGCAAACTGCAGACTAAACAAGGAAATTGTAGCATACTTGCATGATAGGATGGCAACATAGAGGACATCATCACAATGACAAAGAGAGCAACCGCAGTTTTGTAGGCAACCATCCTTGTTTTTCTATTGATGGGTGCCATATAACGAGAAGAGACTGCTTGTATTTGGCCTGCTTTGTCCGTCGCCTATTGGGTCCTTTCTACCTATCTCCTTTGCGAATATTTTTATAGGGACACCATCAAACCATGGATTAATTATATTTATGCATATCTTTAAATGAATGCTCACAAATTTTCAAGCTCTACACTAATGCTCCAGATTTTGTATCCACTATACTTATTTTATTCCTCCATATTGTATTTAATGATGGTTTTTATGTAGGAGAAATCCCGATTAAATATCATACATTGATGTATCATGCGCTGATTTCCTCACACATAAAACTTGTAGCCAAATATTATTTATATTATAAGAGATTTTCCCATATTTAGTTCAATTAAATGTCACATATTTCATTTTTCTGCCATATTTGTACCACTATTGATTATAATATATTTTGGCACCATATTTATTTATGGTTGTTGTATAGGTGCAATAAAATCTTACACAATTAGTAAATATATGATGTACTTTTGTATCATGTATTTATTTCATGTTTGTCATTGTGGAATTAGTTTAGATAGAGCCATCATAAATATTGGATATTTATCAATTACTCACTGCATTTATGCATTTCTCTAGATTAATGTACACTCATCTTTATTGTTATGAACTAATGTACACACACTTTGTATACACAATATTTATTTCATATTCCTCTACGTGGTGATAAATGTTGGTGCTCATATATTCAACGCGGTCTGGCCTCAAGCTTTGTCTATATCGTGCATGTATTTCCTTACATAAATATTAATAGTAAAATATTATTGTATTATATTAAGTATCTTCCAATTATTTCCTTATAAATAATACTATGGGAAAATACTTACAAAAGTGTATTGCAATAGTGTTGGGTTTTTAGATTTACATTGAAATCCATCATAAGAAGCAACTATCTTAAACATCCCAAAAATACTCTTAAAATATATTTTACAAACTAGAATTTCCACTAAGCCTAACAAATGAGTTTTTAACCTCAAATAATATAATGCTATAACAATTTGTATCTTAATGTACATGGAGTTCATTTATTCTACAAGTTTTTTTCTGAATAATAATATCATGATAGTATATTGATGGATTTTGAATAACAAAAGATAACACAACTTTAATGGCAAGAAGAATACAAATAAAAAAGTTTGATATAAATAGATAACATTGTCTTGATTTGTCAGCGTACCACAAAAATGTGTTCTATGCTTTGAAACCAACTAGTTCAATAGGCAAATTATCTATATTAAAAAAATACTACAAAGGTTTTTCTAGAGCACGAGGAAGAAAAATGATATCACACTGGTATCCGATATGATGAGAATGTATCTCTTACTGCACATTTTACTTGCGGAGAATTAAGAAAAGCGGTCTTCCAATAAGACCCATGTCCGGATGGTTTCCCTGTTGCGTTTTACCAAAACTTATCGATATCATTATGCCAGACCTTCTAGAGTTGATTGGATTTCTTCATGCCGGACAACTAAACTTGTTTTATCTCAGTTTTGGAAAGATAATTTCTTTCCAAAGATTAATGTTGCGGAACTGATTTAGCAATGCAGATATATATTCCTCCTTAATGTTAGCATCAAAATTCACAAAGACCACATCAATTAGGTTGCATTTGGTGGCAAACCATGTGGTTCGACCGACTCAGATGACCACCATGCAAGGGAGAAACATTCTAGATAGGGTGGTGATCCTTCGTTAGATAAACCACGAATTACACTGAATTATATAAGTGGGGTGATATTAAAAATTAACTTTGAAAACGCATATGGCAAGGTCAAATGATATTTTTTAGCAAACTCTGTGAATGAAAGGATTTTGACTGGAGGTAGTGTGACCATTAAAGTCAATAATTACGTTGGTCATTGGTTCCAAATTTAAAAAAGATCGAGGCAAGGTCACCATGTCACCCATACTATTTAACATAGTGGATGATATGTTGGCCTTCAAGATTGAGCGCACATGAACCGAAATATTATGAGAATTTGATAAACTATTGGAGCTTAAATGAATTTCCATAGCAGTGAATTATTCTGTTGCAGAGAAGCCCGAGACACGGTAGGTGTTTGGTATTTGGATACCAATTAGCCATTTGGGCATTACGATTCATTATCACAGAGACACAGACTAACAAACGTTGAATGAAAACACAACTGTTTGTTCCTGACCAAAAGATGGACCGCCTTCTCTTGTTCATCTCCCCCCAATAACTCTATGGGGAATAAACAGATAACACATATAATAAAAATGAAGGCTATTCAAGACTAAGTTATCAAGAAGATTACTTTCTTCACGGCTCTACTTAGAAATAGAAATGTATGCCAACAACTCTTGTATAGAATTTTTCAAACTTAGATCATATATGTACATCCATGAGCTGTATGGTTGATCTCATGATCATTAATAGATATTTCATATCTCTGCCATACTAATCGCTTCATTACTAGGTTCTCATATCACATTATATTGCTCAACCTATATTAAGTTCATCGTTTCTGAACTGAAGAATTTGACATTGACTAAATAACATCAATTATTTAATTCAAATTAATGGGTGGTAGACCACATGTGATGGCCGGCACGTTGCAGAGACACTTGTTGTGGAGGTACGTGTAGCAATCTTCTCAATGTTACCCCTGACGCCAATATTTCGCCACCCTGTTGAAGCTCATGTTGAACTACTGTTGTTTCATCACATGCATCGATATTTCGACCACATACTACGTTGTGACCTACATCCATGAAGATTAGCTTCTCTGTGGACATTTCGAAACTCAGGACGTTGCGTACAGGTCGATAGACTAGTGCCATTTGTGAAAGTTCTACAACTCTCACATAGAAATTTTAACCTAAGTACTCTGTAATCCATAATTTTAGGCAGCTAAGATTTCCAAAATTTCAAGCAACTTCTAAGTACCAAAATTAAAGTTAATGGTAGGACCCGGAAAATATACGAGAACCACGAGAAGAATACTAATAAAAAATGTTTAGGGCAACTGGCACATCTGTTAGATTGTTTTGCATGAGCATGAGGTCAAATAATAGTAGCAAATTAATGAAAAGAGGGTAGGAAATTTGTCACAAAAGATAAGAATTAATAATAGTGCAAGACATAAACAAGAAAAGGACTGTCTGTGAACCGAGTCATAAAGTTGGAATGGCCCCAACATCCTAACTCAGCTAAACAAGCTAATCAATCCCTTGCTCTGGCCCAACACACAACTGACACAAGCTGGAAATTTCCTCAATTTCTCTCTTCCTCGTCCAAGTTTCTTTTCGTAATGACACTTGACCAACATGCGGACATTTAGACCACGTAAAAGGACGAGGCAACTTGACGTGCAGACAATGCATGGGGAAAGAAAATGTGACACAAAAACTAGGAGCAAGCAGACCTTCGAAAATTTTAGCCATAGTGATTTCCGCAGGCCCGGGCCCACTGTGGTGCTGAGTGTGCCGACGGCACAGGGCCCCAAAATTTTGGGCGCCCAAAATATAAATTTTATGTACTCGTATAAGTAGTTACAATTGTAAATAAAATCATAGAAGAAGCAGGGGCTGTAAAATGGTCGGGACGAAATATGTACTCTGAGAGGTAAATGGTTCGAATCCTCGTGCTGCACTTTTTGCGAAAATAAAAAACTGACTTTAGGCTCACGTACAACCGCAGAAAACAAAAATGACATTAGCCACACCTAGTATTTTTCTCCAAGGGGGAAATCGATGCACTAACTTTGCAGGCTAACAAATGATGACTTGTAGCTACATCGCACAATGTGAAAACGGGCGTATACACTATCTATTTATTTAAATTACAATTTATCCAGCTTTACGAACGGTATTGATATTTTTCAAAGTTGAATGAAATTAATAGTTAAGATCGGTTCGGAAAATCCGTAGGCCCTGGACATGATGTACGAGACTGATACGAGAGGCCAACTCGTCGATCGATCAAGCTAGCGACGTGAGAAAACTGACAAGAAGCGTTGAGCTCCAGTTCGTGCTTTGTTCCTTCTCGAGTTTGCAATCAGCCGATCACCCATCCCCAATCCCGATCAGCACTTCAGTAGGGATTGGTTGCCAAATTTTGACAAAAAGAAAATAGGCCCACTCTAAAGTTTGGCACAGGGCCCCGGATTTTACCGGCCCGGCCCTGGATTTCCGGACGCGGATAAGAAAGATCCGACTGCCTCTACTAACCTAGTAGCCCGAGAAACGCAGTGACAAGCCCCCTCTCAGAACACCAACGACGGGAAGGCACACTTTCTCCACACTAAAGGCTCGCTTGGTTGACGTATAATAGGCAATACGGCCGGAATATTTCACGGACCTGTAAACTTCCTGCTAAAATTCCTGAATCGCCCCGGAATTTATTTATTTTTTTGAGGGAAAAAATCGCCCCAGAAATGTTCCCTTGAGGCACAGAAATAGATTTATCCTACACAAAACACAGCCCTCCGTGCTACATACAGCAAGCCAGAGGCAAAACACATGGACCATTGAGCGCTGCAACGACAAACATGTGCAGAAAATGAACAATATGGACAATCGAGCCAAGTCAAGATGGTCTACTGAAAACACTAGACAGACAGGCAGCCATGATCTCAGATGCACACAGGAAAGGACAAAGACGCAAACCCCAGAAAACGAACAGAGGCAGAATAATTTCAAGGAATTCGCCCATAGATACACAACCGGGTTAAGCTACAAAGTGACTACTGAAGTACTGAGACAGGCAAAAATGAAATTCTAGCTTCCACGACAACACTGCACCGTGTTGGGGTTAGGGTAGGCCAGCACAGGGGCCATCCAGCGCTGCAGAGCTGAATAGGCCTGACATGAGTCAAGTGAAGTTGGTCTACTACGAGTGAGTCAAAAACATTACAAACACATCTCAGATAGTCAGATGCGTACAGGGGGGACACCAAGAAAATCTAAAGTTCAGAAAATGAAGAGATACGGATTAATTTCAAGAAATTCGCTATAGAAACCCATCTGGGCTAGCCACCTCTGAGTACCAGAATTAACGAGGGCAAACCACAAACAAACCAGATAGTACCATAGAAAAATATGTCAAGAACCGAACCTTGCCTGATCTGTTTCTTTTCTAATTTCGTATACATGCATGTAACTTTCGCCCGCTAAGAGGCACATTTGGAGATAAACATCCATCAGGAAACAGAACTATCACTTACTCCACATGTAAAACCCTCCTCTATAATTATATCTCGTGATAAGCTGTAGAAGTTGCTAGGAGCTAGCGGTGGAAACCATCTCGTACTCGCTCGACGACCTCCTGGCCCTCGAGCAGAGGAAGAAGGCGCCCCCGAGCCGCTGCTGGAAGAAAAGGAGCGCCACCAGCAGCAACCCTCCGCAGGGTATGACGATGTCCCACGCGAGGCTGAAGAGGTCGTCGTGGGCGCTGGCGTACCTGTAGGACGGCCTCAGGCTGGGCAAGAAGTGCCGGGTCCTGAACACGTCATACACGTGGGGCAGCGCGCGGATCAGGGTGCTTCCGATGTAGAACCCTGGGGAGAGGGCCCTGACCTTGGAGGCCAAGAACACGTTCAGGATCACCTGGGGAGCAAGAACCCGTCGAGCAGCAGGCCACCGTAGGCGACAAGGTCCTCCCAGAACGCGTGCTGTGCCGGCATCATGCGAGACACGCGCCCTCTTAGCATCCTCCTGCTGTGGCTGGGTCTCATGTGGACGACCAAAGCTGCAACTCCTCCTATTATGTACAGCGGCAAGCATATCCAGAGCACCTTCCTCTCCGCAGCCCATGTCTCGAGCTTGTTCCCATCCACGGACCGTGCGGACCATGCCAGCTGAAGGAGGCGCAGCTGCAGCAGAAACGTTATCATGGTAATGATCCGCACCATAACTTCATTCACCTCGAGCCATCCTCCCCCTGAGAACGGCACAGTCTGCTTGCTGCTGTTCTTGAAGAGCGCCTCAAAATTCAGCACTAGAGGTGTCATGTAACCCAACGCGAGGACAACAAGCATAGTGATCGACATTGCAGGAAGAGCTTCGGGTACTTTCTTCACATGGAACAGCTGCACAGCTATGAAGACGCATGATAGTGTCATCGATATGAGGGCCATGGTGCTTTCCAAGTCCATTCTCCATATTGAATCTTCAACCTGGTCTATGTACATACCGTACGAAGCGATTTCCAGTGTTTCAAAGAACAGTGGGTCACTCTTCTCTCTCAGACTTCTGACATTCCCCTGAACATGTTGTGTTACTTTTGAGTCCAAACTAGCAAACTGAGCAGTGAGCAACATCTTGCAGTCTGAAGAGGAATTAACCTGTCGACAAGCGATCAGGCACAGGGAACCTGTCTCAGTGTCATAAACACCTTCCGCTGCAATATGTTGACGCTGAAATGATTCTATTGACCAATTTCCAACATAACGGATATCATAACTGATATTGAGTAGTCTCTGCTTCGTCTCCACAACTACAGGACCAGAGAAAGGGCTTGAAACCACCAAGGAACTCCCATCATATAACATCGACCCGATTGTGATTGGCGATGCATACCCAGAACCACCTCCCTTCTTCAAGTAAAACCGGAACACCAAGTCCCAATACGAAGTGCTATCCGGGAACTTTCCCTTTCTCTTCTTGTTCAGGCCAGCTTCCTTGTAATACTTCATTGCCTCCTCAATCTTGGTATAGCTATAGTTGAGACCAGCAAAATTGCCTGTCATGTGTGGAGTGACTGCATTCGAATACCCGACGATACCCTCATCATTTTTCAAGCTCGTATTCCAGACCAACCCTGCCGAGACGCTTCGTTCCTGAATGGACCACACCGCCGGGAACCAGAAGCTCATCCCGACGCCGCACTCGCCCACCGACAACTCCGCACGGGAAGACCCCGAACTCTCAACGTGACATCCTTTCAGGCAGAGCCGGTTCGCATTCCGATCCCAGAACCCCTCCGCCACGATTGCCTTCTCGCCGACCATGAAGTAGTACCTCGAGAAGTCCGACACGTCGGAGAACACCACGTAGGCGCGCACGGCGCCGTCCGGCGCGCAGCTGATCCGGTTGACGAACATGTACCTCTGGCGGATCCCCAGCGATGAGCCGTTGCCGCTGCCGTAGCCGAGCCTGAAGCCGGTCTTGAGCAGCGACTTGATGCTGGAGCAGGAGAAGTGCCCGCCGTCGAACATCTGGCGGGCGCCGCGGGCGGCGGCGGGCGGCTGCGGGCAGGAGGCGCTCTCGGCGTAGATGTAGTTGTTCTCGGCGTAGGCGAGGAGGGAGACGGGCTCCAAGAGGGGGCCGGCGGGGGAGGAGTCGGTGGTCTCGAGGCGGCCGGTGACGAAGGGGCTGGTGAGGTTGGCGTTGGGTCTGGGGAAGCGGAGGCGGAGCGCGGCGGGGAGGAGGGCCACGGGAGCGCCGTTGGCGGCGCGGCCGGCGCCCGTGCCGACCATGCAGAGCTCGCCCGTGGCGGTGGAGTAGTAGCCGTCGAGGTCGAAGGCGAGGGCGCCGCGGCGGCCGAGGAAGCGCGGGAGGCGGGGCCGGGAGCGGTGCGCGTCGTACTCGAAGAGGTGCCGTCCGCCGCGGGCGCGGCCGCCGGAGAGGGAGAGCGTGGCGGAGACGTGGAGGAGGGAGGCGTCGGCGGTGCGGCGGACGGCGGTGGGGAGGAGGGAGAAGGTGCGCGGGACGAAGGAGACGTCCGGGCCGAAGAGGCGCTCCCCGCCGCCGGAGAAGTAGCCCGTGGAGAGCTGGATGGTCGGGGCGGTGGAGAAGGCGTCGCCGCCGTCGAGGAGGTCCGGCGCGTGGCCCGGGGCGGCGCAGTGGGCGGTGTAGACCGGGGCGGCGGCCGCGGCGGCCGCGGCCGAGATCAGGAGCAGGACGAGGCGGAGCGCCATCGGGGAGGGAGTGAGAATTGAGATCTCCGCTCCTCCCCTCTCGTTTGGTTTTCGTTTTGGTTTTAGGGATGGTGGAGCGGAGACGATTGAATGCTTGACTGTACTAGTACGATGGTGGGGTTTAAGCCACCGATGATTGCGCCAGATTGATTTTATCTTTTCCTTTTCAGCAGGTTATTATTTCTGGGTCCGATGAGCTGCAACTTGCTAAATTAAGCTCGTGTGTGTATATACATACCATGTACGAGTACTATGTGATCTAAAGCTACCGAAAAGATCAAGAATTGAAGTTCAGATGGTGGAGTTTTTGTTTACTGGTCCTGGTGGTAGATGGGGACTATTTCTGCGGTAAGTTGTTTATGCTCCCGAGATCTAGTGATCCTGTTATAAACGATAGTAAAGAAATGACGAAGTGCGGAACGATCAAACCAATGGGGAAACGAGATTTTAACGTGGAAAACCCCTCCAACAATAGAGGAGAAAAAACCACGGGCGCCAGCCAGCAATACTTCGCACTTCACTATATTCAGGTGAGATTACAAACGCGGTGGGTTTACAATGTATGGCTTACCCCAACCGGCGGCTTACAAGATGTATATATGGTGGCATAAAACCCTAGGTCGGCTGCAGTCCGACCCGGAAACGATCAGTATAAACGAATTTGGATCACCACAAAATGACAGATCCCGCCCTTTAAAAAAAATTAAAAAACATATTTAAAAGTTTCAAAAAAATCTGAAAAAAATCTTGCATGTTGCTACTGATATGTCCTATAATCGTGCAAAATATCAATGTAAAATACTTAATTATTTGAGCTACACAAAAAAGACAAAAGTTGAAAATTCCAAACTTTATATTGTTCACTATACTCAGATCTGCATATTTCTCTTTTTTGTTTAGCTCAAATCGTAAAGTATTTTGCAACATAAGCCCCTATTTTATTTACTTTTTCTATCTAATTTGTTTTTGTACCATGCTACTACTTTTGTTTAGTAAGTCATTATCTATCACAGTCATTGTTTATATTTGTGAACTGGAAGGATGTTTTCTATTTATATTTTGGAAAGTAGGAATATGGTATTTTATCATGAAAGGGTGTGTTTACTAATAGTCACACGGAATTTTATATGTGTAAAACTCAAAAGGAAATTCAAGGGAACGTATTTCCATTGACAAAGGTCTATTGAACAAATAGAATTTGTAGATAGATAGGTCTATTTATCCTCACTGCATATTATATTTTTCTCCCTACACTTCGCTCAAATGATAAGGGTGTTCCTTTTGCATGTATTGAGATTTTGCACGTTTGTAGGAAATATCATTAGGAACATGCATGATTTTTTTCAGAATTTTTTGAAACTTTTAAATATGTTTTTTTTTAAATGAGCGAGATCGCTGGAGCTCGGGAGCACCAAATCTGCACTCTTCCTATTTCTGCCATTTTTCATTTTATTGCTGTGTCCAGTGGGGCCTGGTGGTAGATGGGAAATTTTCTTGTTCATGTATGTGTATTCAAGGGATCATCTTACATGTTTGTGTGTTTGTGCTTGGCGATAATGACTCGTTTTACACCATACTTTGATCCATCCACCGGCATACATGACTTAATCAGTGAACAAATTTGCTCAGATCTTGCTTACTGTCAAGTGTTTTTAGCTGTTCACAAAACGAGAAGGAGCAAAGAACTGATTTGAAAACAGAAACAAGAATGGCACGCGGAGGTTGTTCAGAAAATCTATTTCAGGATCAATCGACTGTCATTTGCCGTCTGGATGGTGCCAGCCAGCTTAGTGATAGACCCCATAAAAGTATCACTGAACTGCACCAAAGTGGTCAACCAAACCGCACCTGCTGCCGGCCACTGGCCCTCCCAAGTACGTACGACAATTCAGAGTTCAGACTGGGAAAAAGACGCCCTCGGACGATCGAACCGTCCAAGCAGATATAATCAGGCTGAGATCCCAAGAACGGGTGAGGCAGGCAGGGATAAAGTGATTAAGCCTAGGATGGTGACATCAATCATAATAAGATCGTACCGTGCCTAAACATACGGATATAGATCCATAGATTATGTAAATTACGTTCACCCAAAGAGCTACGGAGGGAGAATATATATTTACATATACTACTTACAAAATGAAACAATCATATCTTCTCAGGCAATATGCTCCGTCTACCCTGCCTCCGGAGCAGGAGTAGCTAGCTGGGATCGCTTCCAATGGCCAAAGTTATTGCTCCCGTTTTGGCTGGCTGGCCTGCCTGCGACGCTATCGCTTGCCATATAATTTTCGTAAGGTGTCGATCCGCGACACTCTGGATGCAGAGGTGGCGTCCGCCCGGGCTGCTCTGGAGGTGGAGGCGGAGGCCGCGACCACCTTCGCCACTCTGGACGTGGAGGTGGAGGCAGAGGCAGAGGCAGAGGTGGGTTTCACCTTCTCTGGTAGGAACTTGCCGCAGTCTGCTCCCTTCGCGGCCAGCTCCTTCAGGAGCTCCTCGAACAGCTTCTTAAGCGACGTCTTGAACTTGAGAGAGCAGGTCGTGTCGCCCTCGTCGACGTCCTGCACCCCATTAACGGCGAGGCACCCGACCTGCGCACCGTCCAGGTGCAGGCCACGAGGACATTGCGCCCGTGCTTGCGGAAATGGCCCACGGCGAAACCCTCAAAGTGCTGCAGAAAACGCATCCACATTTAAGGTTGCAGGATTCAAGGTAGTATATGATCGAATACACGGAAGTAGTTCCATCATAAAAGGTACTACTTCATAAATAAGATAGATGCCCACAGATCTATCACAGTCCATGACAGTTATCAACTAGACATGGTTTTATTGGTTTCCAAGATTAGTAGTAATGAGAAAGAAACAAGTGGTCGCTTTTATAGGACAAGCAGAGGTATATCCATACCATTGGTGGATTTCGAAGAGAATACAACATCGTCCTGCAGGACAGCAGGAAAGTATCTTCATTATACGATAGGGATCTCTTCTCCCCAGTAGGTGTGTTTGCTGAGCTAGCATACCCAGGCTCGTTGAAATAAGGTTTGGCATTCAGAACTAAAGCTTGAATGGAGACCAGGACCTGCAGCATGGTTGAATTGGATGGATTCCATTTCTCACATCCTTTCCCAGACCAGGTGTTTAGGAGGCTAAGGCAGACCTTCCCACAAGCATACAGGTTAGGATTCAGCCGCAAACCGCCAGAACGGTAGTTAACAAGCTGCACGGGATAAACCTATTAGTGTATGATGCCGAAAGGCAAACTGATGCAAGAACAGCAATCAGCCAATCATTCATGGAGGTGAAGTCAATAAAATCTTACCGGGGGTGTACTTGGATATTGAGGTGGGAAGTAAATGTCAAAGAAAAATAGCCCGTCATGGTAAGGAGTGCCTGCTGGTCCCATAATGACAGCTCTAAGAAGGTCCATTCTATCCTCATATGCCCTCACGAATATTGTATCTATTAAATTTGGAGAAAAGCAAAACATAATCATAAAATGCTACAAATAGAGTGACTTCCGACAACAAAAGGAAATCTCATTAAGACAGTGCATTTAAACTAGTAACTGCAAGATGCTGGGCAGAAGAATTGGTACCAAGAGGAAGTTCATAAAAAAATGATTTGAGTATAAGAAGCAAGAGCTAACTACCTGGCAAGTCTTTTTCTAAGACTTTCCACTCACGCTGAATACGCTTCGCCCAGTCTTTTGATGGCTGTGGATAGGACAGCTTAGTACTGCTATACGATGGCAAAGGATAAACAGGGCATGTCAAAACAATTACCTTCTTCACTGCTAGAGCCATCCTTAACTCCGGTTTCGAATAATAATGATCATCATGACCATTAACAGTATCAAATGGCTTAAATGTGTTGTATTTTTCATCAACTTTATCATCCAAAATTGATATTGGTTTGGTATTATTTGGCATCTCAGCAGCGGTCTTCTGCATCCATGGCATCCATGTTAAAGGAGCCTCCACTCCATGTGGGATGTCCAAGCCATCAAACTTGGCAGATAAATTATAGTTATTTTCACTCTCAAAAGGTGTAGCATCATAATCATAGTCATCGTACTCCTCATAATCATAGTCTTCCTCAGATTCATAGAAAGTGTAGTCATCATAATCAGGGTAAACTGTGTTGTCTACAAATTGTTTCACACCACCCAAAATGGCAGTGCTTTTAGAAGCATAGGTGCTTGGTCCGGCGATGTCATCAGCCACACTAGACTGGAACTGTTCCCAGAGAAAAGCATCTGTGAGAGAGTAGTAAAGAAAATAATTCACAAACAGAAAGACATGAGAGGATTTACCTTAACATTCTTTGGGCACACAAGAGGATATCCAACTGCGTGTTTATTCTTTTGAACTGGTGCTTTCTCACCAATAATCACAACTCCATCAGGATCATCATCAATTTCAATTACTTCATGAGGAACAACCTATTAATCCCCGTTGCAGAAAACACTATTAATTTCGCGTAAGACTCAAGCAGGGCATTATATACCCCAGTAGCATTTTAGTAGAAAAATGCTATATGAAGTCACGGATATAGTTCATCTTATATATGAAATAACATGTCTGGCTAAACACATCGTATACACAACAATTACAGAAGAAGATCAATGGTGAATGCCATGCAACTATGAACCAACCAGAATGGTTTCTGCAGTTGTAGTTTAGGTTCTGCCATCAATAAAACCATTTTTATAGCAGCAAGATTGTATGACACAGTGCGTACATAGTGTGATACGTATTATTTAGCATCAAGGCCAATGGAACACGATACATGAGGCCAACTGCGCAAAATTCGCAATATGATTTAAATATCTAGGACTATTTCCATGATGAGTGCACAATGGGGGCACAATCCTATAGCTGTGAACTGCACTTGAGATATGCACACAAGAGATCAAAGAATTTACGAACCTAACACATCAAAAACCACATAGGAAAGGATAATTAACAAATGGACAACGCCCTACACAATTCCCATCTAAACTTATTGACATCCATAACTAAGGGGCCAAGACAGGAATATGAAATGTTCAAAGCACAATTAAAAATTCAACAAAACATAACGAGTCCCCAATCTTATCCGAAGACAACTACCACAGATCACCGACACACGGACCAGAATTCCGCAACCTGGAACCAGGACCTGAATTCCGCAAGTAAACATTTTAAACAGATGATAGTCGATCCATCCCTCCCACGGCGATCACCAAGCCACATCAAACGATCCCACGCACCACAGCTCCCCAATTCCAATCGAACAACCAAGAGCAATATACCTGGTTCCGTCTCCTCTTCTGGTGGCCCGAGCCCCACCCGCCGGCGGCGGCGACGGCGGCCGGCGACAGCTCGACCACGTCGTCGGGATCGTCGAACGAGGAGCTCCCCGCGCACAGGAAACTCCTCCTGCAGGGCCAGACCAGACCAAAATTAGCGTGAACCGCCACGAGACGGGGAAGGAGGGCGCCCCGATCAGATCGGCGGCGGGGGAGGGGAGGGCAGGGGGAACTCACTTGGAGGGGTGGGTCGCCATCGGTGGCGCCGCCGCCAATGCGATCGCCGAGGCGGCGGTGGTGGCCGTTAGGGTTCCGGCGGCGATGCGGGCGCGGGGAGAGGAGGGGGTTTGGGTGGGCCGCTGGCGGAGTGGCGACTGCGGCGAGAGAAATCGGTTTATAAATGAGGAAATGTGCGGAAAATACGAAGAGAAAAAAAAACAGGTGTGCAGTGTGGAGGAATTTCGGGCCGTTTGGAAATGAGATTTGAAAAGAGGCCTTGGGAAGTGCCTCCGCCTAGCCTTGGACACTTCTCCCTCGTTGTAAAAAGCATCCTCAAAAGCTCAGAAAAGAACATCCTCAATCTATTGTTTGAAGCTATATCCTCAATCTGTATTTGTCATGATGCATAGACTGAAACGTTATAGGTGATGCTCATAATTGCCATTTTGTATATAAATCGTACTATTCGGGTTTAATGGTCTTTCTAAAAATACAATTGGCATGCAGTGGATGCATTTGCCAAGTATACACGGAACACATTTTGTATTCTCTCGCCCACTTCGTAAACGCAATTGTTAGTACTACTAACGATGCTAATCGAAGGTCAAATGGTCAAGCCAATTAACATACTAGACATAGACATCCACTAACAATAAATAAGTGTTTAGATAATATTTTATGGATTATTCGGAATTTAATCGATTTCATAGATTTGAAAAAATGCAGAAAATAAAGTTCAGTTATTTTGTTTCTTCACAAGTTCAAGAGATTAAAAAGGAATTTGCCTCTATTAAATTTTACATATGTAAGCAACCGGATTATATGACATTTTGATGTACATTTTGAAACTAATCATCTAGACATTGGTGTATCCGTGTATGCATCCAATTATGTTGGTGATTAAGAAAAAATCATTTTTTGGGGGGAGAGAGGTTGCATTCGTTTATTGATAAATTGTCATAATGAATTATGCGCATTTATCTTCTAGCAGATTCACAGTACTTACTATTTTATATTTTTGTATTTTAGCTAGTATCCGCAATTGTATGTTACGAAAGAGAAGGGATGCCAGATGCAGTGCTCATGTAGCCGTCCCGATTTAGTACACGCTCATTAGCATAGGTCCAAGCCCAAACCCCACCCTCAACCCCTCCTTTTAGGGGTGTCAACTAGAGTGGAGATCTTTTACTACCGAACTCAAGTGCTCCCTCCAATTTCAAATTTCAAAAATCATGTGTTTTAAAAAGTTCTAAAAAAGCCCTGGGTGCAGTCAATAGTATATCTTATGATCGTGTAAAATTTCAACTTCAAACACTTTATATTCCGAGCTACAAAAAATGACAAAAGTGTGGATCTAAGTATCATATTTTCAAATCTCCGAGTTTTATCAAAAAAATTTGTAGCCCATAATATATCAAATTAAAATTGTGCATGTTTATGGGATACATTATTGGCTACATTTATATTTTTTCCAATTTTTTGAAATTCGCAAATATGTTTTCCCATTTTTTAAAACGAAGTGAGCACTGGAACTCGGGAGTCAAAAGCACTTACCGTGTAAACTGGACATACATAAACGGGTCTTAGTTTATAAAAATCATCTTAGTTAAGTGGAAACCACATACTGAAGACATTTAATCCCCGTCCTCTCTCATATGTCTCTTTTACTAGTAGTCGGCAATTTGTTTTGTACTAGATTCGAACGGCGCGGCTCGCCGCGCGGCACTTATCGGATCTTTAATTTTCTTGCCCGTGGTTGTCGCATTGTATACAGATTACTAAAAGTGATGATTTATATCCACATCTATAAGCAAAATAATATGCCAATTGATTTGAAAACATATCTTAAGAATGGTGTGATATCAACAATCACCATACTGTACAAACAAAAATTTCAGAAATAGGAAGACCAACGCAATGTTGAAGTACACATGCAAAAGCTCTTCAAACAGCTAAGTACCAGTTTGTAAAAGTCTAAAATTATGTATAGTGACAAATAAATGGGCATCTTCAAAGGCAATAAGAATAGGGAGTAAACCTATTCATAACAGCGAACACAACAATCAGGTATCAGCTAACTAAAACTGAATTATCAAACACATAAAAAATTAAAAGGGTCTTGCTATCGGTGCTTCAGCAACCTTAACCTAACCAGAGCATTGATTCCTCTCCGACAAAATATGCTAACCGACAGCAACCCTTCGTCTAGAAGAAACAAAAACCTGAAAAAAAATCAATAATGCCTTTGGGTCTAAGTGGCGTTCTAACATAAATGAACACGTCCATTCCAACAGCAGATGTGAATAGCACCTGTGAAAAGAACACGGCCATATCACAAATCCAGTCAAACAGCGGTACTAACATAAATGAACACGTCCACAATCATCTAACCAAACTGAATTGTCTAAACCCATCATTTCCTCGTCTCATTTTGAAGACTGAAACATGGCTTGCATAAAGAATTTCAATCTCGTGATGCAGCTAAATAGGTTTGGTTGTACAATTTTGCACACTTTTCCCCACAGCCTAGAGAAAGCATAAAAGCAATTATACAAAAGAACGGTGCGACTGGTCAGACATCGGGACATATCCAAATAGGTTTTAACCTTAAGATCAACCAACATATTTAACGACATCCTCATGAGCATATATACACAATATGCATACTCTGGATAAACAACACTCACATAAGATTAACGACATGAGCCTACTGCCTACCTATGCTTGATTCAAAACTTTATTTAGCCTAAGTATGCCCTCTGTTTCGGCCAATGTGTCGATCGGTAAGACAGCCGACCCTTTAGACCACCCTCATGGCAGGCACTCTAGCTCCCTGTAGAAACAATGAATTACAACAACTGAGTTTTTTATTATAAATTTATAATAGCAAGAGAAATATGCTCATGTGTTTTAGGATTCTAAGAAATGCACAATTACAACATATGCTTTTGCACTAACAGAATACTGAAAGATCTTTACTCTCATAAATTAATACTTTTTTAAATGCTAAGTTGGTCAGCAGTAGTATGACATGTTCTAAAATACAGTCAAGATGAAGAAAAAAGGTGAACAGACGTAAGCAAGAAGTAGATAGCACTTGAACCCATCGGACTAAATTGCTTGCACAAAGTAGGAAGTACATTACACCAGGGTCATGCTTTCTAGAACATAATTAAGGGGATTTTAATGAAGGGTTCGTTCACAAGGTCAGTACAAACAATAATTAGAGTAAAAAGGCCCAAAAATGAAAAATGGTAATTATTTGGTGCATCCACTATTTCAGATGAATTTTGAAAGGGATCAGTGTCTACAATTGCTACAATATCACTTACACCACTGTCAAGAATTGTCTTTCCTTTAGTTTTGCCTGCCATTTTCCTAGTCCAACATAATTGGCATCATCGAGAACCAACATATGTGTCTTCTAAGATATATGCCAAAGCCGCAGAGCACGTAGACTCAACAGCTTCTTCTTTGTATTGTTCTTGCAAAATTCAAATTCTTGAGAGGGTATGAAATGTTCGAGATGGTTTCAAAAATTACCAACATTGCAATAAAGATAGCTACACTTTTCATTTTAAATATACACCGAAGAACCAACTACAACTTGCTAATATCTAAAATGGGCACCTTTCTTTCTATAAACGAAAAAACCCATAGCTAAACCTTGACTTTAACCTCATATAGGCAGCAAGGGATTGAGAAGCTAAGGCAATCTAATTGCATAAGCCATATGGGGTCAGTAAGAAGTCACTCTTATAATTAAAGTCGTGACAATACAATGAAGAAAAAAGCTTCAGACCATTTTACAAATGTAGACTACAATGGAAAATGCAACCCTATTCAAGGTTGATGCTTAATTCAACACATTTTGTTATGTAAGGTTAATAGGTTTATACTCGCAAGCAAAGCCCTCACAGCAAAAAATGTTTCAGCTCCATGCTGAAACATCAGGAGCAGCAGACAACAACCCAACTGTATGCATGTCTTCATTTGCATCCAGCAACGTGCAAGGACATGCAGTAAAAAAATTCAAAACATTAACAATAGGATGGATAACAAAGAAACAAGTAACCATGCTGAAATCATTAGACACCCCACACGTCATGGCCAATAAGCACCGCTGGTAAAACACCCAAAGCAAACTTCTAGCACTACATCAACTTGATTGTTCCTAAGTGATAACCACTGGCCAACGATAACCAGCAACTGGAGGTCTAGCAATCTTAAAACTGTATGTACGTCTAGTTCACGCATGGCCACTAAGAATCGCTGGTAAAACAGAAAGTTTTTTGCACAATCTAAAGAACCTGAAGTTGCATCTACCGGTATGACGGCCAACCAATGAATAAACAAAAGGATTATCGCACAAACCTCAAACCAGCACTTTGTAGAGAGTAAGTCACAACAGCAACTGCAAAGAAGGAAGATCAGGGGAAGAATTATAGTAAAAAGGATACACCGAGAAAGCTAAATGAGAATACAATATATGCCATTGGGTAGCTACTTTTACATCAATGGCGGACATTAATCTACAGACACAGTCAACATTAATCTACAGACACAGTCAGAAACAAATGATCGAGCAACCGATACAGCAAGGACCACAGCCAAACAATCTAGCTCTACAGGCTAACAGATCAGGAGAGACAACAAAGAAAATGCATTATTCCAAATCTGAATTCCCACCATGTCACCATTTTGAAACTAAAAAGAAACCTTGAGCCTATTCAGAGAATAAAAAAACTGAGGGCATGGTGTGACCTTATATGTCAGTATCTATACTGCTAGTGTCCTTTTTTGGCATTGTGGCCATCCGACGTTGGCATCTTTTTTTATGGTGGAGACCGTCAGATACGAATGACGATACCCATTAGCCATGCAAGTGTGAAAACAATAAACTTATAGCTGATGCATGGGTCCACAAATTTAGCTTTAGATTAATTCCAAGACAAACCGGGTTCATTAGAATCCTAGAAACCTGAAAAATATAGTCCTTTATTTCTACTATATGGAACTACAAAGCTGGCTTGTCTATTTTAATAATTAATATTCACACAGTAGCAACCTGAGCAGACATGTTTCCATCGACCATGAATATTGCAGATTACCCTTTTAGATGCAAACTTTCAGAAATCATTAATCCAAGTAAATTGACCTCCCTACCAACTAACAGGGAAAAGCAACGCAGCTTTGAGAATATTGTGTACTCTGAAGCCTGCCAGTGTAAAAATAAAAAAGGTGGATGGCTTATTCATCTATGCATCAAAACGTTAAAGTAGGATAAAACTTTGCAATATTCTATTATGCCACTCCTGAATAAATAAATAAATAACTGATTGCACAATTGCAGAGCTCTATGCTCAAGAATGCAAAAAAGTGTCGAAAATGTACACCACTTAAATCAACCATCTATCTATGCGAAAAAGGAAAATAGTTAGCAAGTTAGAGGCAGGCAAAAATGCTATAAGCCAAGATTCTTAACCTGAATGATCAAACTTTGCAGCTGTAAGATGATTCCAGTAAGATTCAGTATAAAGTTCAATCCTTCCCGCCTTTGTCATCAACCAACTGTGTATTACAGATCATGCCTTTTGAAACAACACTCACCTGCAAGTCAAGTAACTGCATTATAGATCTGCCTTTTCATCAACGACACATCAGGCCTAAGATTAATGTTGACTCTGGATAAACAACACTCACCTAAGATTAATAGCATGAGCCAACTGCCTACCTATGCTCGATTCAAATCTTTCAAGGCCTCCAATCGCTGCATGAACAAAGAAGAGAAGCTCCAAATGAGCTCACCAATTCAAAAAAATAGAAGTAAACAAAGGAAACTCCAGAAAGTAAACATGTACTGCGGTGGATGGGTGGGCAAAAACATTAACAACATCAATGCGAGGAAGTTGTTCTTACAATAATGGAATCTGACTGCTCAAGACAAAAGTGCCAGTGAAAGTAGGAGAAAGAGGATGCTAGTAAGATGAAATCCACAATACAACCTGCAAGGAGCAACTGACGTGAGCCAAAGATCTGGACCTGGTAGCAACCCATGTAAACAAAACCTGATTGAGGAAACTTATTTTACTTTACATTTTGCAAAATTTATATGCTTTACATACTCCATCTTGTCATCTTAAATTCCACATAAAGAATCAAAAAGCTAAAGGAAAGCTAGATGAATACATATGCTCCGAGACAAACCTCAACCGATATGCGAAGAAATGGTGAGTCGGGTGTAGAAGCTCGATGTCAAGGGAGAGAACTTCACACCGTTGGATAAAAGTTTTAGACCTCAGTATACATGGTCCAGTTCTTGAAGTTTCCCCAAATCTACATCTTAAACTGAATAAATCCTGCAGTAGAGCAATAGGTCACATATGACATAATTAGCAATAAATAAATGAGAAAAAAAAGAGAAAAACAGCTAGTTCAGTCCATGTTCCTCTAGTTGGCAGGAACCCATTAAACACACAGTTCAGTTCACAAACATAAATAAATGGAGAACCCATATCTGTGTGACACGCAAGTAGAACCCATATTTCTGAACCAATAAATGGAGATGCAAAAGATAGGAAAGCTAATACAAACGTGTGCACAACCAGAACCCATATTTCTGAAACTATTATAACCAGAACCCATATTTCTGAAACTATTATAAACAGCTAGATTGATATGCCTTGCAGGGGTGCACTATAGGCAAAACTGCATCTCAGAACACCGATATTGTATATTGGCCTTTGTTTATTCTTCTTGCAATATCTAGTGAAACAACAGGGATCTCTTTTTAGTTCATGAAGTATGCAATTTGGTCTCAAACTGCAGCCACAATAACATTTTGTCAAGAATAATTTGATCTCAAGTGATGCACTATCAAAGCGACATGGAGCAGAATCTTCATTATGATTGGTCTATAATTTAGAGAGGTAATAAGCATACATAACATATATATTATCTTTGCTGAATCTTAAGGAGAATAAAATCACCTGCTGGATACAATTGGAACATCAATATTCAGTAAATTCAGTGTGGCCATGTTCAATGTTTCCATTAGAGTTCTTTCACTGCCATCCTGCGAAATAGGAAAATAAGGTAAATCGAAACAGACCAGTAGCAATAGTACACTTCTTTCACCTTAACAAATTGTAATCAAGGATTTTCATAATGCAGACAAGGATAAAAAGAAACACTCAGATAATTAGTGTGACACTAATTTTCATGCTAATCACCTTACTTCGACTAAACCACATTTTCAGAGATAAACATTGGTAGTTAGCACCAGGCCATACAATTAATCTCGGGATCAAGCATTCAACGATGCAGTAGCTAGCTTGGAGGAGGCAAGACATGCCGATCACGGTTCTGCAAAAACCATAGACCTAGTGAGCACATAATGGATCAGTGAAAACATAAATGAGCGGTTAGCATATTGAATATTGCACACCGTACCTAACAAAATGATCTTATGAAGCCTAAAAAGGCACGCCCTTCCAAATATATCCTAGAGAAGACAACATAATCTATCTTTGTTTGCATTGTCGCCACCTTCCATATCCAGCTTCTGCATATACAAAGAAATATGAGAACCCTTACATAAATGGCTTCTTGAATACAACAGTAAAAACAACCATTAAACCAAGCTGTATAAAGGAGCAGCCATGTCAGCTTGAGAAGCACCAAACTGTAGCAACATCTTCAGAACCACCAAACTATACCAGTCTCTTTTAGCACAAACCTGAATATGCATTATGAAGACAAAGCTGAATATACACTATATTTGCTGAAAAGAGCATGCCACTGGGAATTGCTAGTAAACTGCAGTATGTAATTCCTTGAATGAGGATAAGAAATACAGAAAAGTGACTACTTTCCTTGTATTTAAGGATATATAAGTTAATCTCATTACAACTGGGTGACAGATTAAAAATATATGACATTACACTACCAAAATAAATCAGTAACATAACTCTGAGTTTTGATTTATATGAATCAAATTATGTGTGATCAGCTCAATGACCCCAGCATATTAGAATAGAATTCATATTACTGGAAATAAATAGAAGTCATGTAGGCATCCATGGGAACATATAAGATGATTTCTTATATATCAAGAGCACATACCGTTTCTTATAATAAATAAAACGCTGAGAACAACAATTTTGTGTTTCTGCAAAAGTAGTAATTTATTCAACATATGAGTAGCTAGTCGTATAATCACCTCGATATTCATCAAATCGTAGATTCAACATATGATTCACTGCTTACTGGGCTCTTCATCTCCTAGATCCAATCCAATCAACTCTGGGCAATTAGAGGGAAAACATTTTGTTTACATGCTGAAAAATAATTAGCATACCTTAGTACTAACCTCGTTGCATTCAGCCAAGGAAAATAGTAAGCAGACTAAATACTTGAAGCCCTCAAAGAGCAAATCAATATAAAGCAAGAAAAATTCATCACGGCCGTCACCTTCAACCTACAAATCCGAACCAAATGAGAAAATAACATGGAAACTGGCTGCAGCATCAAGAGTAATATACATCTGAGAGAACACACAACTTACATATCCAAGCTGAGTTGTGGGTATTCCTCCAAGAGCAGCCTTTCCCCTGATGCATTTACACAAACAGTTTATGCTCACACCTTCAACCTGACAGTAGAGAGAAAAATGGATCAGTTGTAGAATTAGAAAGAGATGTTCAAGGAAAATGCAAGGTCACCGGTTATACACAAAAATGAAGGACAATGAATCAAGCACATCACTGGGTACGGAAGAGTAGGCCTCCAATTTAATCTCAGCCTCCAGGAAAAAGAGAGCAGCGGCAGCGCGAGCAGCGACCTGCTCTCCTACCTCCCGTGAAAGCAGCAACCTGCCTCGCCCGGCCGCCGCCGCCGCCCCGTCTTGCCCGGCCGCCGCTGCCCTGCACGGTGGCCACCACGGCCCGGCCTCCCTCCCTGGCCCCCGCTGCCGCTTTGCCCACCGCCGCCCTGCCTTGCCTGGCCGCCGTGGCCACGGCCCGGCCGCCTATCCTTGCGGCTGGCTGCGTGAGGAGTAGGGGGAGGCGGCCGGCGAGGCGGCCGACGAGAAGGAGGCCGTCAGCGACCGGCGGCCGGGGGTGGCCGGCGGCAGGGAGGAGGAGGAGAAGGGGCGAGAGCGGGAGGTCGCGAGCGAGGAGAGCTGTGTGTGGCGGCTAGGGTTTTTTTTGCCGTGTGGGGTGCAGCTTATATACCGCTGGCGCGAAATGACCAAAATGGCCAGAGAAGCGCCGTCGGAATAACGGCCACTGCCACCGCGCCCCGCAAAGGCTGAGCGCATGCACATGTCTGTGATACCCGGGTCACACTTCCACGTGGGACCGCAAAAAAATGGGCCCACCCGCAGCGAGACACAGCGTGTCCAGCCGGGTAGAAATGCGCCGGCCGGTGGGGATTGGCTAGCAGATGGACGGCCAGGATGTAATCTAAACGTAGATGGACGGCCCAGAATCTCAAATCGCTGAGGAAGGCCCTAGCACCCCCATGATTATACTCTTTAGATATATGGATAGGCTAGATATGACCGAGTGTTAAATTTTTAGCTAAGGACATTTGTTTGCATTGTGTACTGCTATCAGGCTTGTCGTTGTTATTTAGCGCACCAACCATATTCTCACTTGTAGACATTTTTTCTCAACTGTGACGATGAATTTGGTGGCCACAAGTGTGTAGTGTAGAGGGCAACTAAAGGTGCTCTTAGTTTTTAAAAATAGGCTTAAAGGGGAAGCAACCCTTAACTTTTTTTAGAGGGTGAGGAGACTGAATCCGAGTGGGGTGAGTGGAACGTTTTCTTACTAACCCTTTCTCTCGGGAGAGTTGTTCGTGTGATCTTAGTTTTCTCTCTGTGTTTATTGGTGTATGCTGACCTAGTTCGCGCGAGAGAAAAATATCAATGTATAGTGTAAGATTGTTATTATGCGTAAGAGAGTGGTTCATATTTATTAGGTAGTTAGGATGCCCAGTTGAATGACTTAAATTTGTTAGATGTCAATAATTCAGTTGTCTCTTTAACTTTTCAAATAGAGTTGCCCTCTATTATCTGCATACCATTAGGTACTAGAGAATGAAGCCATGAAAATTTCTAAAACTCCCGGAATAAAGGAAGGTGGGGAAGCAAAATTTGTTTATTGCATAATTGGAATGATGACTCACTTGAGTACAAAAATACATACATATTTCATATTCATGTATGAATGTTTAAGAGTAATTGTTAAGCCATGACATAATATATTGTAATTCTTACTGTTAGATGTTATTTCCTATGACAAAGTTTAAAGTATTCATGAGGCCGAGCAAAAATAAACATTTACTTTCGTTTGAAAAGAAGAAACTTGTTTACCAAATAATGCATTTAGCAATTGTTGGATAATTTTTGCTTAATATGTTATTCTTCCTTCCATAAAAAAGAGAGGAAATGCAATCCATGGTGCTGCCACGTCCAATCATTATGAACCCTTTAGGCACAAGTTAGTCTCGAGCAGAGAGTCGATGGCTCGAAAGGTGGGGTAAATAGGGCTTTGTTCATAAGTCTACTCCATTAGCAAAGGCAGTCACCACACTTCGCAAAACCAATTATATATACACAAATGACCAAATGATGATCGCTAATATATGAGATGTGTATGTAACTGGACAAAGATATAAACTTAGATCAGATGTACTTACTATCTTAAGTACTTGAAGTTCTCCTTACGGTCGATAGGCATGCCCTTGGAGAATGTGATGACCTTGAAGCGCAGTCTTTCGGCATTGTCACCTCCTTGGTGCTTGATCATATGGTCAAAAGCTCGTATCTTACTATTGGAAGCAGTATAAGCAAGAACCGGAAGGTAAGGTGCTAACAAATGTGCAATTTGAAATCAGAACCTCAAACTTTCGCCGCAGCCAGGAGTGAGGATGCCTAAGCAATGTCATGCAGTTTCTTCATTTCCTATAAGGGAGTGCCACGTTTAATTAGGCATGTCTTCCTCATTCAAGGGAGTGTCATGCGTTGAGGAAATACAAGGAATATAGGGAGGATTAAAACTAGTGGAAATGTAGGGGGGATGAGAGGGATTGGGTCGCCATGTGCGGAGGGCGCACGTGGGTGGCCAATATCCAAATTAGCAATGAAAGAAATACTCACTAGATCCATGTCCCGATATGGGTGACTATTGTGTAACTGTTACTTAATTATAATGGTTGAGCATTTTTATGCCACATTTTTTTCGATAAAGGGAGTTTTATTAATTAAAGAGTTTTAAGCATTACACCATTTTTATGTCACTTGCATCCTATCTTTTCTTAAACCAAAAACTTGTGTCCCGATAACTAATAAACGAACTAGTTTATTAGATCTGGAGAGAAAGAAACAGCAGAATTTTTGAGACGGTCGCCAAACCTGTCACACTTCTTATTGATCAGATTAAGAATGAAGCAAAGCTCTGGAGGCTGGAGCAGGGGCCAGCTCAGGTCGCTTCACACTCGAAAATGAACTAGCTAGCTAGCTGACGCTTAGGCTTCACACTCGAAAACGAACTAGCTAGCTAGCTGACCCTTGATGATTAATTTGGTGGTCGTGCCCTACGCTGCTCTTTCACAGGTTTATGTTGCCTCGTGTGACAGTGGAGTTTAGTGTTTTAGGTCTTATGCTAGTTGCTCCTTTTTTTTCAGTTTTCTGTTTCAGCTTTGCTTTGGGTCGCATAGGTTGGGTTGTGGCTCTTCTTTTCGTCTTGCCTTGACAGGCACCTCTGTAAACTAATAAACGAACTAGTTGAGGGCAGAGGGAAATTGAGATTATCAGAAAGTGCAAAATAACACACAAATCACATACAAGTAATAAAATTGTATAACGCATGTGTGGTATATATGTACGGTACGCATCTGGATCCAAATTGGTCCATAGCTGATTTACTTCTATTTTAAGCGGTGTATGCAAGAAAGGAAAGTTGAGGATGTCCAGCAAATATGTAATTTAAAATTAAAATCTAGAGCCATTTCGCTGGTTAATTTTCGGGGAGGAAGTGATATTTCAAGCACATTGAGGGAATGATATGCGGTTTTTTCCATGCCAGCGGGGCAGCATCAAGCTTAACTAGGCATGTTCCTTCGAGGGCTCCCAACGATGCATGTCGATGAATAGAAGATGAAGAAGGAGTGTATAGGGAGGAGGAAAGGCAGTCAAAAATTGAATTTGGAAAGTAAGCGTGATGACGATGGGCTGGAAGACGAACAACAACGACCGATACTTGTTTTAAAATGTTCACCAATCACCATGCGTCGGATGTCTCAGCAAGTCAGCATGCATGACCGGCCGTGAGGTACACGTGAAAGGTGAATTCTTTGTTCGTTCTTTTGTCTTCGCAAACGCACAAATTAATCTTTGTTCTTGTGTTGGGCATTACACATAAGTACCATAGATATATATACTAGATTCAAAGATCTAGTAAGCTAGCCTTGTATAGTGACTAGCTAGCTACATGGATATTGCTGGATAAAACTGTAAGAAGGTAGAGATCGATCTGACATGCACTCCAGGCCGGGCAGAGCACTTGGCAAGGATGAGTTGTCGATTTCACTCGTTGGTGGGCCTCGGGACGTACTTCCGGAGCCAGAGCTGGCGGTGCCCGATGGTGATCTTGACGAGCCTCTCTCCGTTGAGCACCAGCCTCACGAACGCCTCGCTCTTGAAGATGATCCGGCCGTACATTGGCGCGTTGCCACCTGACGTCTTCTCCATCAGCACCCTCACCACACAGTCACCCCACTTCCTGCACACCAAGCCAATTAAGTACTTACTAAATGTGATCTGTGCATGCATACAACATGCATGAACATACTCCCTCCGTTCCAAATTAGATGATTTCTATTTGTCTACATACATATGTATCTAGATGTGTAACAAGTATAGATATATCCGTATCTAGACAAATGGAAGTCATCTGTTTTAGAACGGAGGGAGTAGATGTGTACTCTACTTACTGCCTGAAGTAGTCGAAGATCTCTTCACGGTCGATGGGCATGCCCTTCGAGAAGGTGATGAACATGGAGCGGCAGTCCTCTGGTACTGCCACGGGCTCGCCGCAGTAGGGCGCCATCAGCTCCGGCGGGTTGCCGATTAGCCCCGTCTGGTACCTCCTCAGCAGCACGTGCAGCCGGTCATCAAAGATCAGCTTGCCAACACCATCCAGGATCTCTGTCACCCCCCTCACCACGAGGTCCTGGTGGAAGGCGAAGAAGCGCGGGTCGACGTCGCCGTCCTGGCAGAGCACGGAGATGAGCGGGATGGCGGGGAGCATGGCCTCCTGGTGTCGGAGGCACTCGAGGATGCTGTTGGCCTCAGCGGCGACCGTGGCCACGGCGGCAGGGCTGATGCTGGGCACGTGGTGGAGGGCGGAGACGGTGCCCTGGTCCAGCCACACCAGCAGCGCCACCGCGTTCCGCGCCTGCTCTGGGTTGCAGCTTAGGGACAGGAACCGCTCGTACGCCTGCCGCGCCACGCCGTACATGTACAGCACCTCGCGCACCGTCATGCTGCCCGCCATGGTCGTTGCTTGCTTGCAACGGAGAAGCTTGAGCTAGGATGGTAGGTGACGGCCGGAAGAAGAAGAAGAGCTCGATGGGTGGATGAGTGGATTGTGGGTGGCCGGCCGCGGCGTGGCATTTGTAGCTGCTTGGATCGGGCGACGCGGCTGCGGTTGGTTAATTAGGTGCCAAAATGGGAAGGAAACACAGCGCGGGAAACAGCCGAGAGAGAGAGAGGGAGTAATGGTTTCAAACGATATTGGTTTTACATCCTAATATTGGATTAGTACGTAGTTATTACATGTAACCGCTCCCCAGCGTGGATGGATATGTATTCGTACAGAATGTACGTCGTATTCTCCTTTAATTTCATCCAAAAGATTGGTGTGGTGCTAAATATACGTGATGCTGATCAATTTCTTTTTGGGGTGCTAATTAATACCGGGCCTGGCCTTGAGAACTCGTTGGTCTTTGGTGAATGTATCCAAATTAAAGCATGTCTCGGTGGAAATGTTTGGCTAACAGTGTCGATGATTAGCCGTAGTTCTTAGTACATTACTAGTAATCTTGCACGTGCAATGCACGTGTAACCTTGCGACTTATATTCCACTCATCCTACTCAACGACATGTATTCATCATTATGTATCAACAAATGCAACAAAGCGCAAATGACTTCTCTCGTGAGTATCTATAGAAACCTATCCAAATTAAACACATATTTGAGCCATTAACAACATTGACCCTTTATTAAAGAATCAACAAGAATTTAAAACACTAATTGAGAATAATATTGAGTTCCATTGTATGCCATCCCAAGTAAAGAAGATCAACTAAGAATTGGGTTCATTGTATCAATTGGTGTTTTAAATTCTTAGAAAGCCAATAGAAAGCCACCCCTCCGTAAATGTCAATTGAGTTTCATTTTTATGCCATCCCAATAGAAAGCCACCCCTCAGTTCACAAATAATAATTGTTTGATATCTGAATTGATAATTGCACAAGTAAAAAATAGAATGTACCTTTGAATAATGATACTTTGATGCATATTGATACACAACAATCAAAGTTCAAGTTGCCACTCTTAATAGACATGTGCTTAGCCTTGTGCCATGATAATAACATTTAGGCATGGGAAATGTCATCTCAATATGAAGAACAAAAGTTCAGGTTAAGAAAACGTCTATGATAATAGGATATAAAAATAGAAACAAACGGAAAAGTTCAAGAGTGGATCATGCATCTTGGAACATTTTAGAATACCAGTGAAAAATATATTTGTTTTCTCTTACTTAAAATAAAATCTTCAGAACATGGCTATTGTCAGTCAGTCAATAAACACGGGAAGAATGTGTTGGCACACTAAAAAATAGGATGATGTTGCTCTCAGACTAAATGCTTCATCCTAGTCAGTGAGGGTGCGAACATGGTCCCTCCATCTGCAATACAAGAACATGCACTTTGCTGTATCCACGAAGACACCATGGCTGACCATGCATCAAAGCACACGCTGATCATCCATCAACGCACACCATGGCCGACCCATCTTCATGTGCACTCCAATAGCACGCACTTGAGCAGAGTAATCCAAGAACATGCACCAATTAAAAAAATCGGCGGCGCATCCCACGTGGATTTGTGGTTGGATGGTGGCGCTCGGATGAATGGGAGCATTTGTAGCTTCAATTGCACATGGGACATAGATCAATAGATCAGAAGTTCAGAAAAAATATAAGCTGAAGAGAGCGTAGCCATGGCGGGGCATTGGATATATACTTCCTGAGCAAGCGGAGCGGGATGGCGAGGTGTAGGATTGAAGCCAGACGGTGGCAGCGTAGCCTCTAGCGGTGGCTAGTTCGGCGGCGGGTGGACTACGGCCGGCTGTGCGGAGCGGGGTGTACATATCCTCAGCGTGTGGTCGTGCAAGGCGAGCGTGCGGGCGAGGTGAGGACAACGGCTGCGGCGGATCCATGGGCTGGCAGCGCGACGTCTGCGACAGAGCGATGCGCGAGGAAGACGTGGTAGTTTGACTGGGTTGTGCGGGATTACGGGACGTGGGATTAGACGATTAGCAGCGGTTTTCTCGCGGCTTCCGTGTGAGGTGATTAGCGGCGTCGGACTATGTTTTACCACTAATGACGGGTGGGTTTTGAACCCTTGGATGTTGGTTTGATGGCTGGGATTGGTTGGATCTCCACACTCTGTGCCTTTTTATATTAGTGATGATAGTGATCCATGCACCAAATTCGCAAGAAAAGGCCCCGGCCAAAGTGTTTTCATCCTACTTCAATTCCCACACTAGACGTTGCCGAGGGTCGTCCACAAACGCTCAGTATTTATTCAGTGCTTTCACGAGTGTTGCACTCGATAAACCTAAAACACTTGCATACTCGGCGGTTTGCACTCAGCATACGCAGCTTTGTCGGACGGCATTTGACGGCAAGCGGATGGCGGGCCAACATTGCCTAGTTTAAAAAAAAGAAAAACTAGGGAAACAAATAAATAAAATAGTACACACATATATTTGGACTTTGGCTTTAATTTCCAATAATGTCAAAAGGAGTTTCCAACTTTTGACCCAATTTGTTTAAAAAAATCAAGGAAATGAAGAAGAAAAAAAATCAAAAAATGCAACTCTTTGACCCAATTTAGCTATTCTTGTATGGACTAAAATGAGTGATCTACACACTCAAATACGTCTATATACATCTGTACGTACTCCGTGTCAAAATAGTTAAAACATCTTATATTATGACACAGAGGGAGTAGTTGATAGGAAAAATAAATAAAAAATTATATTTTTAAAAACTTTACAAGTCATGTATGAACATTCATACCTTTAGAGCCAAACAACCAAACTCATGGTCATATATGTGGCATAATTTATTACTCCTTCCATTTTTATTTTACTTCGCATTCTGGGTTTTCTCAAAGTCAAACTTTTCAAAGTTTGACCAAGTATATATGAAAAAATATCAGCATCTATAATATTAAATATATTATATGAAAATATATCTTATGAGGATTCTAATAATATTTAAAAAAATTGTAAATATATATTTTTTTTTCCTATGTATTTAGTCAAACTTGACAAAGTCTGACTTTGACGAAACACAAAACGCAAAGTAATTGTCAACGGAGCGAGTATAATGTACCCACACTTAGGTGCATCTTGTCACGACAAACAAATGTAGCCAAATAGAATTTTCAACTTTTTCATAAAAAAAATGATTTTCCATGTTTTGATTGCCAAAATGGATTTTGTGAAGCAAGTGCAAAATGACACAAATCTAACTTCACAAAAAATAGAACATATTTGATGGACAATATGTATGTACATCCATGACTTTGGTGCCAAATAATAAAGGTCATTGTCGTGGGGTCACTCTTCGACTACCCCACGGTGGGGATACCTGGGTCACGCCAAGCCCATCAGCCTTATGACGAGGGCCCAAGGAAGGCCCAAGGAGGACGACGTGCGGCCCAAGATAGTCGACGCTAGGTCATGTGACCCCAGCCATGCTTGTAAGCGCCATCGGCACCGTTCACCTGAGACCTAGCCTACCATATAAAGGCTAGGAGGGTCCTTCGTCTAGGGTACGCTCATAGCCGCCACCACAAACCCTAGCGAGATTGCCATCTCGCCATTGTAGCCACAACTTGCCATTCAATACCAGACAAGCAGGAAGTAGGGTGTTATCCTCCGGGAGCCTGAACCTGGGTAAACGCCTTGCTTGTCAGCCGTCGTGATCACCAGCGCTCATCTCTCTCCCCTCAATCAACCCGGGGTACACAACCCAGGGATTTGCCGAGTCCACACCTCGTCAATTGGCGCCGTCTGTGGGAAAGAACGAGCGCTGGAACCATGGTCGCACCGGCTCCATCGACTTTGAAGACCGACGTCTGCATCACCAAGGAGCCAATCTGCTTCGGCTCCTTCGAGTACACCTTCCACCCGCCGGCCCACCGCTCGGTGTACGCCGATCTGCACGTAGGTATGTGCCTCACCTTCGGTACCATGCACTACTTCGTAGACAGCTGTGGAGTACTCAGATCCACGGCGATCGCACCGCGCACGGCGGTAGCACCCGCATCTGCCGCGACTACCCAACCACGCCCCCACCTGCTGTGGAGATCGCATCTGCTGCGACTGCGGCGACATCATCTTCGACTGCTGAGAAGATCGCATCCGCCTCGACTACACCGACCGCCTCCGCTGCGGCAGAGATCGCGCCCAACACGGCCATGCCATCAGCATCTCCGGCTGTCAAGGAGATCGCATCGCTACGACTACATCGACCACTTCGTCGACCACCGCGCAGATCGAGTCTACTTCGACTACCTCGATCGCGTCGCTGGCAAGGCCAAGGTCTGCATCAACTTCGACTACGTCGACCACACCTTCGCGCGCAACGAAGGTCGCGCCGTTCTCATCCACGCCACTCGCGTCTCCATCGACTTACAAGATCGTCAACAAGCCAATCGCGCCCACGTCGACGACAGCGACATCACTCCTCACTCCGCGGCGAGGATCGCGAAACTCCAGGGAAGGAGCCTCGGCGGCGACTGTGGTGTCCACCACGTCGCACCCATTTTCAGCTCCGAGCACGGCTCGGACGAAGGAAGCAGCAGTGGCAGCACCCGTCCCACTGCCCAGATCTACCCCGCGCAAGTCTTCATGATCGGCCAGAGGCCGCAGGGCAACGACGACGAACCCGCATACCCACTGGAGGTGGTCATGCCGGACCAGGTGACGCGACTCACCATCACCCGCGACATGGCAATCAAAGCCCTGAAGCACGTCGAGGACGGCACGTACCCCCCACCGGATGCACCCCGGGAGGACCTTATGGCGGTCCAGTACCTGCTACGGAAGGAAGGCGAACGACTCCGCGCAGAGAAGGCCGAGCTCCTCCGACGCAAGGAGGAGGCTGACGCGTCGAGCGCCAGGAGGGCCGCTTACTCGTTCACTGCCTCAACAGAGGTCTCACAAGGAGCAAGGCGCCACAGAGCCCGCGTGCCCCTGATGACGGAGGCCGACCGCGCTAGAGTCACCCGCAACCTCGAGTCATCATACATAGAAGACGCAGACGGGATACCCGTCCCCAAGACACCCGGAGCCGCACTCATGGCAGTCGAAACATACCTGCGGCTGACACAGCCGCCTGAGGGCGACTCGCGCGCTCTCCTCCACAAGCAGCAGATCATGTCTATCAAGGCACTCGAAGACGCACTGATAAACAAGGCGCCGACAGAAAAAGCGCGAGAAGATCGAGATCGCCGCGACCACGAGCCCGCAGCACTCGCAGCCCCGGCGCAAGACAACTGCGACAACCGCAGCCAGGTGAAGACCTCCGCAACGTCATCACACAAAGGACGGTAGACCGCAGCCGCACCCAGCGGCGGTCAGCACACCCAATACTACGACCGCAACGACGGCGACTACGAGCCGTGCGGCGCCGCATGCTTCAGCTTCAACATACGCGACACAAGAATGCCCAAGGGCTTCAAGCTCACGGCAGAAGCAGTCAAGTACGACGGGAAGCAGGACCCGAGACTCTGGCTAGAAGACTACCTCATAGCCTGCAGCTGCCAGGGCGGTACTTCGACTACGGCCATGCAGTACATCCAGCTGATGCTCACGGGCTCTGCACGCGGGTGGCTCAACACTCAACCCAAGAACGCCTTCAGGACGTGGGACGAGTTCGCGGAGGCCTTCGTTAAATCCTTCCTGGGGACGTACTCGAGACCGACGACTTCGTCGAGCTACAAGCATGCAAGCAAGGACGAGACGAGCCGCTCCGGTCATACATCCAGCGTTGGACCCTGCTCCGCAACACCATGGAGACCGCCTCGGAGGACCGAGTGATGGATGCCTTCATGCACGGCGTCTCCCGCCGCGACCTCCGCGAGGAGTTTGGTAGGCTCCGGCCGAAAAACATGATCGAGGTCATGAAGATAGCAAACCAGTGGGCAGACGGAGAGGACTCGGTCCGCAATAGTTCACACTACTCCCCGAAGGACGAAGCCGGACCAAGCAACTGGCGAGAAGGACGCCACAAGAAGAAGCCGCGTTACAACGGCAACGACTCAATCGAGCTAGTAGCGGCGGGATTCCAAACCCCCCGTGAGGATGAAGCGCGCGACAGCAGTCGCCAATACAGCCATGCACAGTACAGTCGAAGCGGCGGTGACCAGAGTCGCCAATACAGCCAGGGGCAGTACAACCGAAGCGGCGGCAGCAGCTACCGCAGCGACGGAGGCCATAAACGCGAGTGGCAGAAACGCACACTAAGCCCAGCGGAAGAGCTGGAACAACCCTGCAGGCACCACATGTTCAGGAACCCGGAAACGGGCAAGTGGGGATCCAACCACCTGTTGAAGGACTGTCGAAAGGCACGCAAAATATACGAAGCCATGCAGAAGATAGTCACCCAGCACCCGCAGCGCAGCCAGCCGCGCAGCTGGCCATCCAGGCAGCACCCGCACCCGCAGTCGCTAATCCAGCACAGGCGGCGGGAGCCTTTCTGCAGCAGCAGCAACAGCCGCAGCAAGATGCCCCACCGGTGATCCAGGACGCATATCCAGCGGCACGCGGACAACTCAACATGATACAGAAGGGGCGCCCCTCAAACAGGACCCAGAAGATCATCACTCGCCAAGTTTTCCAGGCCATCACCTGTCCACCTGCAGTACCCGACTACCTGAGAGGGTCAGAGACACCAATCACTTCTCCAGAGCAGATCACCCGCCTGCAGTACCACGACCCGGGCACGCCGCTCTGGTAGTCGAAGCTCTGATCGGAGATTACACCCTGAAAAAGGTGTTCATGGACGGAGGCAGCGGCATTAACATCATCTTTGCCGACACCCTCAGAAGGATAAACAGGCCAACGACGGACTTGGCGGCATCAGAGACCACCTTCCATGGCATAGTACCAGGGCAAGCAGTCACGCCCATGGGAACGATCACACTCGACGTCATCTTCGGCACACCCGAAAACTTCAAGAGGGAGTCGATCGACTTCGAGGTAGTCGACTGGAAGTCGCAGTACCACGCGATACTCGGGCGCCCAACCTTTGCCAGATTCATGGCGGTACCTCACTACGCCTACCTCATGCTCAAGATGCCTGGGCCCAAGGGGTCATCACGGTGCACGGCGACTTCGACCGCTCCAACAGCTGCGACCGCGAGTTCAGCAAGATCTCCGAGTTCTTCGGAATGGAAGAGCACTTCGAGGCGATGGCAGTCGACAACGACAAAACCATCTTCCCGCCACGCAAGAAGCAAGCCAAGGACGCTGCCTTTAACACGACTGACGACACGACAACTCATCAGGTCCACCCGACGGACGCAAACAAGACAGTCAAAGTATCGTCGAGCTGCCTATCGCATAGGAAAGCGCGCTCGTCGAGTTTCTACGTGAGAACTGGGAGATCTTCGCCTGGCAACCTTCTGACATGCCAGGCATACCCAGGAACCTCGCCGAGCACTCTTTACGCGTCCACAAGGACGCCAAACCCGTCAAGCAGACCATGCGACGCTTCTCAGGACCCAAGCGAGACGAAATAAGCAAGGAGATCGATCGACTGCTCCACGCTAAATTCATCCGAGAGATCAAGGACTCGGACTGGGTAGTGAACCCAGTCCTGGTGGAGAAGAAGAAGACGAAGAAACTCCGCATGTGCGTCGACTTCACCGCCCTCAACAAATGCTGCCCCAAAGACCATTTCCCGCTCCCGCGGATAGATCAGATCATCGACTCGACTGCAGGCTGCGCACGCCTATCCTTCCTGGACGCCTACTCAGGGTACCAGCAGATCAGGATGAACGTCGACGATGAAGAGAAGACTGCATTCATCACACCCCATGGCGTCTTCTGCTACCAGACGATGCCCTTCGGGTTGAAGAACGTTGGAGCCACGTACCAGCGCACAATGCAAACCTGCCTAAAGGGGCTAATCGGAGAGATCGTCCAAGTATACGTCGACGACATAGTCGTCACCACTCGAACGGAGGACACTCTCATCGCCGACCTCCGCAAGGTCTTCGCCGCCCTCAACGAGTATCAGATCAAGCTGAACCCGGACAAGTGTGTCTTCGGCGTGCCAGCCGGAGAACTGCTCGGGTATCTCGTCTCTACAAGAGGAATCGAAGCCAACCCGAGAAGGTGCAAAACATACTCGCAATGCCAGCACCGACCAAGCTTCATGAGGTGCAACGCCTAGGGCTGGAACTAAAACTCGAAACTCGCGAGTTAAACGAGTAGCTCGGAACTCGACTTGGCTTGGCTCGAACTCGTTGCTAAACGAGCCGAGCCGAGTTTTTATTTTAGACGCTAAACGAGTTCGAGTTAAGCGAGCCGAGTTCCAAGCTACTCGTTTAGCTCGTTTAACTCGGTAAAAAATAAATCATTATATTATTCTTATCTCTTTGAATTATTTTTCATGATTATCATAGTTTAACGACTAGATATATTCATTGATATTGTCATATTGTTATAGATTGTTGTGATAATTACATCATACAGCCCAACTAATTAGGAAAAAATATACATAAAATTTAGTATAATGCATGTTAACAGTTTTAGCGAGCTAAACGAGTTAAACGAGCAAACTCGCGAGTTTAGCGAGCCGAGCCGAGATTTAATTCTGGACTCATTTGTTAAACGAGCCGAGCCGAGCTGGCTCGCTAGTTGACCGAGCTTGAACGAGTCGAGCCGAGTCAGCTCGGCTCGGCTCGAATTCCAGGCCTAGCAACGCCTAGCCGGCCGAGTCGCAGCTCTCAGCCGGTTCATAAGTAAGTTGGGAGAAAAGGCTCTGCCTTTCTACCAACTGATGAAAAAGACAGACAAGTTCGAGTGGACAGAAGAAGCGCAAGTCGCGTTCGACCAACTCAAGAAAACACTCACGACTTCCCCAGTACTGGTGGCTCCACTGGAGAACGAGCCGCTATACCTCTACGTGTCAGCCACAAACAGGGTGGTCAGCACGGTACTCGTAGTCGAACGAGGAGAAGAAGAAGGACACAGTTACCCTGTTCAGCGACCCGTCTACTACCTCAGTGAGGTGCTCACCTTGTCCAAGCAGCGGTACCCGCACTACCAGAAGCTAGCATACGGAGTCTTCATGACATCAAGGAAGGTCGTCCACTACTTTTCCGAGCACTCCATCACTGTAGTAAGCTCCTCCGGGCTCTCCGACATCCTCACAAACAAAGCCGCGACAGGACGAGTCGCCAAGTGGGTTGTCGAACTAGGGCCCTGGGGGCTGAAGTACGCGCACCCGAAGTCAATCAAGGCCCAGGTGCTTCCAGAGTTCACCACCGAGTGGATAGAGGCCCAGCTACCAGACGTACCCGACCTGTCCAACGCATGGACAATGTACTTCGACGGCTCCAAAAAGTTCAGATCAGCAGGGGCGGGAGTCGTCCTCATCTCACCCAAAGGCGACAAGCTGAGGTACATGCTGCAGATGAACTTCCCAACACCCTCCAACAACGAGGCAGAGTACGAGGCCCTGATCCACGGCATGCGGATGGCCAAGAACTGCGGCACCACTCACCTCATGATCTACGGAGACTCCTACCTCGTCGTGCAACAAACTATGAAGCAATGTGACGCTATCGCCGACAACATGATCGCCTACAGGGACCTGTACAACCAGCTGGAAGGCACCTTCGACGGCTGCGAGCTGCGGCACGTCGGCCGCGAGAGCAACGAGGAAACCGACACCCTCGCCAACCTGGGCTCAAACAAAGCACGTACCACCCGGAGTCTTCCTCGAGTGCATCACGCAATGCTCCGTCAAGCTCCGGCCCGCGCCGGGATCCTCTACATCGACAACGAGCACCACCGACCCGCCCAGCACGGAGAAGGAGCCTATGGAGGTGATGCTGATCGAGCCCACATGGACAAGCCCATACCTGGCCTACATGCTGCAGCAGAGGGTGCCAACAAACCCAGTCGAAGCCAAGCGCGTCATCCGCCGCTCCAAGGGCTTCACCGTCATCAAAGGGGACTCTACAAGCGAAGCATCTCGGGAGTCCTCCAAAGGTGCATCGACCCAGTCACGGTCAAGCCATCTTACTCGAGATCCACGCTGGCATCTGCGGGCATCACGCCAGCAGTCGAGCCTTAGTGGCCAAAGCCTTACGAGCCGGGTTCTATTGGCCCACCGCAATGCAAGACGCAGAGGAACTCGTGAGGAAATGTCTCGGCTGCCAGGAATTCGCCAACAAGCCGCACGCACCGGCATCAGCACTCAAGACCATTCCACTCGCTGGCCCTTCGCTCAATGGGGGCTCGACATGGTGGGTCCACTCAAGAAGTCCTTGCCGGGAGGACACACGCATCTCTTGGTGGCAGTCGACAAGTTCACGAAGTGGATCGAAGCTGTACCTATTACAAGTTCGACTGCCTCCTCGGCAGTTAACTTCATCAGGTCGATCATCTTCAGGTTTGGAGTGCCGCACAGCATCATCACCGACAACGGCACGAACTTCACAGCCGAAAAATTCAAGGACTTCTGCTCTGAGCAAGGCATCAAGCTCAACTACGCATCTGTCTCGCACCCGCAGTCCAATGGGCAAGTCGAAAAGTCCAATGGTTTAGTCTGCAAGGGCATCAAGAAGCGCCTGCGAGTACCATTGAAGCGTGCCGCAGGCGCCTGGGTTGAGGAGCTGCCGTCTGTACTGTGGAGCCTGCGCACTACGCCAAACAGATCCACTCAGTACACACCATTCTTCATGGTCTACGGCGTAGAAGCAGTCATGCCATGCGACATCAAGTTTGATGCACCCCGAGTGGTGGCCTACGACGAGTCCGACGCAGAAGAAGCACTCGAGGACGACATGGATACCCTGGACGAAGCACGCGACATCGCCCTTACCCGCACAGCAGTGTATCAGCAAGACTTACGCAACTATCACTGACGGCGACTGCGGCCCAGAGCTTCGTCCCTGGCGACCTTGTCCTCCGCCTCAAACAGAAGAAGGTGCACAAACTAGCCTCCCCGTGGGAAGGTCCATACATCGTGACAGAGGCAATCGGCGGCGGAGCTTACCGCCTGAAGGACTCGAAGACGGGGACAGTCTGCAGCAACCCGTGGAACGTTGCGCAACTGCGCCGCTTCTACGCCTAATCGACTCCCGCTTGTAACAAAGTGTACTATGTCAAGAGGCGGCAGGTTCCAGACGCACTCTTTCCCTTACCAGGGTACCTGAGGGGACTGGAAGGGTTTTAATGAGGCGGCATGCTCGCAAAAATCAATGAAGTGATTTGTGGAACAAGCTCTCCCCTTTACTTTTTTAGTCAAAAAGCAACATAAACCTAGGCCGTCACCCGACGCACTCGGGGGCTTCGCCATACAGGTCCAAGTCGAAAACCTAGGCCGCCACCCGAAGCACTCGGGGGCTGCGCCGTACAGGTCTAAGTCAAACCTAGGCCGCACCCGAAGCACTCGGGGGCTGCGCCATACAGGTCCAAGTCGAAATCCTAGGCCGCCACCCGAAGCACTCGGGGGCTGCGCCGCACAGGTCCAAGTCAAACCTAGGCCGCACCCGAAGCACTCGGGGCTGCGCCATACAGGTCCAAGTCAAACCTAGGCCGCACCCGAAGCACTCGGGGGCTGCGCCATACAGGTCTAACTCGAAAAATCCTGGCCGTCACCCGAAGCACTCGGGGGCTGCGCCGCACAGGTCCAAGTCAAACCTAGGCCGCACCCGAAGCACTCGGGGGCTGCGCCATACAGGTCTAACTCGAAAAATCCTTGGCGTCACCCGAAGCACTCGGGGGCTGCGCCGCACAGGTCCAAGTCAAACCTAGGCCGCACCCGAGCACTCGGGGGCTGCGCCATACAGGTCTAACTCGAAAATCCTTGGCGTCACCCGAAGCACTCGGGGGCTGCGCCGCACAGGTCCAAGTCAAACCTAGGCCGCACCCGAAGCACTCGGGGGCTGCGCCATACAGGTCTAACTCGAAAACCTAGGTCGCACCCGAAGCACTCGGGGGCTGCGCCGCACAGGTCCAAGTCAAACCTAGGCCGCACCCGAAGCACTCGGGGGCTGCGCCGCACAGGTCCAAGTCAAAATCCTAGGCCGCACCCGACGCACTCGGGGGCTGCGCCGCACAGTCTGACTCGACACACCTCGGCCGCACTCGAAGCACTCGGGGGCTGCGCCGCACATGTCTAATTCAAAATCCTAGGCCGCACTCGATCCGCTCGGGGCTGCGCCATACAGGTTCACAGAAGTCTACAAGATACAATTTACTCACTCGGGGGCTACCCCCACCTCGGCATACATACACTCATATTTCCACTTGGAAAAATTGCTTTTACAAGCTAACGCTATACAACAGCATCTACTACTCTTATTCTACAGGCTCGCCCTTTGGCGCATCGAGTGGCCCTACAAGGTGCTCACTAAAGCTCTGGACCTGCTGAATCATCTGACGCGCAGCCGCAAGAGTATCGGCGTAGTCACCCTCTCCAGGCAAGCCGTCAAGCACCTTGTACAGTGGAAGATTAGGCCGGTGCATTCGAACGTACGCCAGCGCCACGTTCGCCCCGGCAACAAGTTGAGTGTGCACGACTTCCTTCAACGCACTGCCTTCACGGAACCTCTCCAGCAGCGCAGCCAGTCCATTAGGCTGCTCGTTGTGCGGAAGTACACCCTGTTGATCTGCCAGAGGGTTTTTCTGCAACCTTCCAAGAGCACAGCAGCCCGCCAGGTGCGATCCAACATTCGAGCCAGTACGCTGCCTCTGGATTTATTTGACCAAAAATGACGCGCTTCGGGTGAGTCACCGGCGGCTTCTTTCTCCACCCGCTCGTCTACTCGACTTTGCTCGGCCTTCCAGTCAGAATTCACATCTGCATCAAGACCCGAAGCTAAGAACAGTAAAAGGATAAAGAAGTCGAAGCACGGTGCTAGAAAACCAACCTTGCAGCTGCCGACTGATCAAGTCTATCTCGCCTAGCAGAAACTCCTCTCGCTGGGAGAACGGCGCAACGGGCCGCGACCTCAAGCGCTCCAACTCCAACTCCGCGCTCTTCAACTTCGACTCGAGCTCAACAACCTTGTTCCTCATGAAGGTGATCACTCGTTGATCATTCACGCTTCGCGCAGGAGCTGGAGGAGCTCGACGACGACGAGCGGGTGCAGCCGAAGAGGTGTCCTCCTCGTCGCCCGCACCAGTCGTTCCAGCGACCCCAGGAGCTTCGCCCATCTCAGACTGCCAAGTTCGACAGCGTCAAGCAAAGAAAAGAACACATTCACTCAAGTTTAGATATGAAAGAAGACTCGAAGACACAAATTCACATTTCAACATCAGCATGTTCGCGGCCAGAAGACCCGCAAACTATATAGTTCATTACAGACAAGAACCAAAAGCAGAAGAATCCTAAAAGAACGGAGTCTACATCACAGACTCCGACTGGGAACGGCTCTTCCTAGCAGCCAACTCTGCAGCTTGGCAATCCTCTTCTCGAAGGTGGCGACCAACTTCGCAGCCAGCTGACTCGCCTGCGCCTTCACACCGCTAAGGGACGCGGTCCTGCCATCAGGCTTCCGAGGGAAGTCGCTGACAACCTTCTCAAAATCACCTACGACTTGGTGACCAAGAAGTAGCTGGAAAGTGAGCTCGGAGCCGCGTACCGTCTGCGCACGCGTGTAGTCCGCCAAGGTGGTCGCATTGCCTTCGAACGGAGCCGCAAGCGCGTCAACAGCAACTGGCGGTGGCTTGCTGGGGAAGATGCTCTGGTGCACAGTCGCCAAGGCGCCTGTCGACTTCTGCAGCGCCGCCGAAGCATACGCGCAGACGCGGTCCATGAAGCCAACAGCCTTCGCCAAGTCGACATTCTCGCTGGAGGACCCTTCTGGAGGAGCACCCCCAAGTCTCTGATCAACAGAAATCCACGCCCATAAGACATCCGAAGTCGACAAAAGACAAAGTAGGCACTGAGCTGAAATACTTACTTCCAACAACATCTGCGAGTGCGAGCAAGCGGTCGACCTGGGTCTTCTCCAGATCATCCCGAGCTTGTTCACGCTCTTGGGCTTCACCCAGCAACTTCTCCAGCTCCGCGACCCGCTTCTTCATGCTCTCCTTTTCACCTACGGATCAACGGAGCAAAGTTAGCAATAAAGGCAGTCGAAGCACCCCTCGAACACAAGGGTTCACACTCACTATTCGCTTGCTCCAGAGCAGTGCGGAGCTGATCCCTCTCCTGCTCCATGCGAACGAAGGCTGCGGCTCCCTCCATCTGCTGGCGATAAAATGGCTGCAGGAAACACAAGACATCAATCTGCGCCCGACTATTCTAGTCACGCACATCTTCGGGGGCTACTCCCATCGGGAGCGCTGTTCGCGCACCCGATACAGATTTTGCAGAACGAGTCAAAGGACACTTACATGCTCAAGCAGCCCAGCGTCAACCGGAGTCGCATCAGCAGCTTTCTCTGGCACGGAGGAGGTCGAAGCCTTCAAGGCCAAAGCGTCACCCGCCAGAGCCTCTTCTCCGGTCGTCTTCGCAGTCTGCTCGATCATGGGAGCAGAAGTGTGCTCCATCTCACGAGGGGAAGAAGCAACAGCGCCAGTACGGTCGCTGTGACAAGACAACTCAATTCAAGGACTCGCAAGTGAAAAAGCACACTCGACAAAAACGAGGCAATGGTTACGCGACTAACCTGGCGACATCACATCATCTTCACTTCCCAGGGAGACGGAGGCCATCCTCGCAAACTCAGTCGGCGGTGCAGAGCCGAGGGGAGGCACGACCAAAGGCTCAGCCAGGTCACTCGTGCGCCTAGCGCCCGAAGACGACTCGCTCGTCTCTTCCTCGTTCACACCCGCCTCCTTCACAGGCGACGAAGCAGAACCAGAGTCGCCACTCTTTCGCCTCTGCCGCTTCCGCAGCGGCTCCTCATCTTCATCATCCTCCTCCAACTCTTCACTCGGAGAGGTGGCGGAGGGAACTTCATCGTCATCAACCTCGTCCTCAGGGAACTCTGCCTCTTCATGAGGTCCATTCTCCATCAACGGAGGAAGACTGACATAGCTCGAACGACCCTGTCAGCAAATGAAGCATTCGAGTCAGGCAAAAAGATTCGACAGAAGAAGATACAAGACAAACAAAGCAAACGAAGCTCACCTCAGGCACAGGATTATTAGGCCCATATGGCTCGACTGGGCACTTGACATTGCACGGGTCAGCGGCTCGGAGACTAGTGATGCTCCTCACCTTCGACTCGACTGCGTCATCATCGAGCTCATTGCCAGCATCCTCACGCGCCCACATTGGGTGGACGCGACTGCGGAGCGGCTGCACCCGAAGCCTGAAGAAGGTGGCGATGAGGTGAATTCCACCTGTCTCGCGCCCGAGACTTTTCAGAAGGCCACGAAGAAGCGTCAGCAAGGGCTGAGTCGCCTCCCTGTCCTCCTTCGACAGCGGGTGCGCCCACGCGTTCGTCTTCCGCAACTCGCGATCAGCCGCGAAGTCGGGAAGCCCTTCTTGGTCGCACCTGATGTAGAACCACTTCTTCCGCCAGCCCTGGACGGAGTCGGACTTCTTCATCTGAAAGTAGGAGGTGTCGCCACGCACCTGGATGCCGAAGCCGCCGACTGGATACACCTGCTTGCTCTTCCCCACGTTCCTCCTCACGAGGAATAGCGACTTCCACAGCAGCCAGTTGGGTGCGATTCCCAGGAAGCACTCGCAGAGCACGAAATAGCTCGCGATGCTCAAGACGCTATTGGGAGTCAGATCGTGGATCTGAATCCCATAAGCGTACAAGAGACCACGGACGAAATCGTGGAGGGGGAACCCGAAACCCCGCGGAAGGAAATCCACGAAGCACACGCGTTCCCCCTCGCGAGGAGCGGGGAATACCTCTTTCCCGGAGCGCGCACCGTCGCCTTATCTGCCGGCGGCAGCAGCCCCTGCGCGCGGAGGGCCTCGAGGTCGGCCTTCTTCACCGACGATTTGACCCAGTCGCCGTCGGGCTTCTTCATCACGCTCGCCTCGGCGGCGGCGACGGCGCCAGCAGCAGGCTTCCCCCTCTTCATCGCGGCCTTGCTCATGGAGGGTGGAGAAAAGAAACTGGCAGAGGAGCAACAATGGCGGAGAGAAAGCAGCGGAGACGATGGCAGAATGGGGATGGAATGAACTGTTCGCCGCCGCGGTAAAAAATATATACCGCGTGGCCAGTTAATCCAGGCCGTCCTCAGCGAAACCGCACTCCACAACATCATCTGGCCGTCCACGTGTCGCGCGGAGATAGCAACCGTCGCCGGCCACGCCGCCCACTACGCACGGGAATCAAGGCGCCATCATCACACCGCGAAATTTTCGCGCCCAACGGTCAGTATAAAGCGGCAACCGCTGTCTCCAGTCAATACTGACAGTGGGACCGCACTGTCACGTCCCATCGGACACAGAGTGAGCCAAAAAACGTCAGCGCTGACGTCAACTGCGCAGGCGTAGCAAGTAAGCCAATGGGCTGATCGAGAACTCGAGCAATTCATTCGAGTGCAAAAATATTCAGTAAGCTCTAAGAGCCGAATAAACTCGAACAGTTCATTCGAGTGCAAGAAGATTCAGTAAGCTCCAAGAGCTGAAGAAACTTGTGCAGTAAGCCAAACCGGCCGAATACACAGTAAGTCACGCAAAGCCAGTCGCGACTCCAACATGTCGAGTCCCTTCTTTACTCCCATCGGGAGCGGGCTTTTCGACTGAAGAAAAATTGAGTTTAACCTCAATTGCAAGCAATTCAGCTTAATCTCGGGGGCTACTCCCATCGGGAGCGCTGTTCGCGCTCCCGAGTGACTCAGAACAAAAGCAGTCGAAAAATCACCGACTAAGGCTGTACTCACAGTATTTTACCCTGAGTTGACAGTTCGACTAAGGAATCCTCCATAAGCCCTGAACGGCCGGAGTCGACCAATTTTACTCGTTCCTTTCAGGAACCCGACGGCGTGCCCAGGAGGAAGGAGTCCTTTACCCGACTCTACGATTCGACTAAGCACTCGGGGGCTCCTGTCGTGGGGTCACTCTTCGACTACCCCGGTGGGGATACCTGGGTCACGCCAAGCCCATCAGCCTTATGACGAGGGCCCAAGGAAGGCCCAAGGAGGACGACGTGCGGCCCAAGATAGTCGACGCTAGGTCATGTGACCCCAGCCATGCTTGTAAGCGCCATCGGCACCGTTCACCTGAGACCTAGCCTACCATATAAAGGCTAGGAGGGTCCTTCGTCTAGGGTACGCTCATAGCCGCCACCACAAACCCTAGCGAGATTGCCATCTCGCCATTGTAGCCACAACTCGCCATTCAATACCAGACAAGCAGGAAGTAGGGTGTTATCCTCCGGGAGCCTGAACCTGGGTAAACGCCTTGCTTGTCAGCCGTCGTGATCACCAGCGCTCATCTCTCTCCCCTTCAATCAACCCGGGGTACACAACCCAGGGATTTGCCGAGTCCACACCTCGTCAGTCATGGTAATATTTGTGGTATTATTTATTATAATGTTCCCAAATTATGCAAGTAGGTGCATCTTTCCATGACAGACAATGTTGCCAATAGGTTGACGCCGACCAATTTTGTGCCGAATGCTATATGTTGGGTGCCGCACTCAGCATATAATTATGCCGAGTGTATTCCATCTTTTGCCGAGTGCCTCGACCTCACCCACTCGGCACAGAACCGGAATTCGGTAGTGAAGGTGAATTTATCCAGGGCACAACTTTTTGTGCACTCATTCCAATTGACCAATGTCTTATCTCTGTTTAAAATAGCGGACTATTGTGTTTAGCGCCGGCGATTTCAGAAGCTACGAAAGGCTATAACCGGGCAATAGCGCGGCTAAGGCCTTATAGCCGCTTTGCTAAATAATTGAACAAAACAATATGTGGGCAACATATATTTGTATATAAACATATCAATAATTCATACATGCCATGGCGGCCACCCCTCTAGGTTCTATTTTCGGGAGAGAGAAGAGAGAACAAGAAGAATTTAGGGCTATGGTTGACATTTGGTCCCCGAAATTGGGCCGAGTGGGAAAAAATTTGGCTTGAGCGACAAATTTGATCCAAATTTTTTGGATCCATGAGCGGGAATATAGCGGCTAAGGGGCTAAGAGCATCTCCACCGGGGCCTCCAAATGACCCTCTAAAGGCCCATTGGGGTCCGGACGCCAAAATCGGCCACCACTGGCACCCCCCAAAGGGCCAGGCCTCACGAAATCATGTCCGGACATGGGGCGGACATGCCCTCCGACAGGTCTGGCCCGCCCGTCATACCCACAGCGCCGGCGTGACCTGATTCAGTCGCTCCCCACCCACCTTCTTTCCCCTCTCGGTCGGCAATTCGCACCATCGCCACCACTCTCGTCGTCGCCTGCTTGATTCGCACCTCGGGGCCCAAGCCGCAGCACTCACGTAGGCCTGCTTGCCGCCGCTCCCCGCAGGTCTCCAACCACCAAGGGGTACTACCTTGCGGATGACATCTGTCCTACTTGGTCAACATTTGTGAAGACTATCCGTAACCTTGTCGGCGAGGCAGATTGCCATTTTGCAAAGAGGTAAGAGTATGTCCGCAAAGATGTGGAGCGGGCATTTGGAGTGCTCCAGGGCAGGTTTGCCGTCGTCCGCTACCCTTATCTTTCATGGTCGCTAGATCAAATGTGTGAGATCATGGAGGCTTGCGTTATCATGCACAACATGATCATTGAAAGTGAGCGTGATACGAGGAAGCCATTGATCAATGAGGTGTTTGATTTCTAGGGGCATATCGCCCATCCACAGCTGGGCGTGTGATACGTGCATTTTATATCATCATTTATATAACTTTTAGTATCATACTAGAATGTTATTTGCATGATTATATGATTGTTTCTACATGTTTTAGATGATTTTGGGGACTTTCATACAAAGTCCCTATTTTTGGTATTTAATTTCTGGGAGGCAGAAAACCTCCTTTTTCTTGTCTTTAATGTTTCAGGAGCTACAGGACCTCAAATAATAAAAGGAAAAATACTGCGTCAGTTTTTCATCGGGAGAAAGGCAGAGGGAAGAAGACCGAAGAGAGGAGAGCCACGAGGGCCAAATGGGGGTGGCCCACGCGGCCCATGTACCTGGCCGCGTGGGACCCACCAAAGGTGCCTCGGGCACCTCCTCGCCTGGGGCTTTTTAGCAACGCCTTCGTCTCGCCCGAAAAGTAACGCCCTAATTTTTCCAAGTCCATCCGAGGTCGCGGCGGCGGCGAAACTCCTGATCCCTTCCGAGGGGGGTCAGATCCTGCTGCTCCGGAACTCCGGAGAAGGGGGAAATCATCGTCATCGTCATCACCTCTCCTCCTTGGCGTGGGAGGAGGCCTCTACATCATCACCCCCATCAAGACCAGCACCATCACCATCATCATCACCGTGATCCACTCCGTTCCCCTCGCAGTTTGAGAGTTGCTATACCCTAGATACTTGTCTTGTGCTACTATTCATGTTTGTGATTGAGTACTTGTCATTATTTGGTGGTGAAGTTATAATTTCAGATTGTGTTGTACCACTTATGCCACTGATTATGATCATGTTCGCACGTTGTGAGTAGTTCCCGTATGTTCCTGAGGGCATAGGATGAATTGGCATTGATTTATATATGACATGTGTTGGTATTTTGTCAAGAGTTTATCTTTTATGTGATTCTATGATGGTGTTGTGCGAACGTCGACTGCACAACACTTCACCTATATGGGCTCATAGGAGAACACCGTAGTGTAATGAATTGATGGAGACTTGGGAGGACACGTAAACCTGAGACCGAGTCATGAAGTTATATTATGAGGGTATTAGTATCGGGGACCTTAGAGTGTAATGCTATGGTGGGACTTTATGTCTTAATAATTCTTGTGCAGTCATTTGCTTGGCCACATGATCCATCATAAGGGGTTGTAGTTTATTTATTTAGCTATACCTAATTATGGCTCCGTCCAAAGAGGATTAAAACTTGACAAGATATTCAACGTGTTGTTTAATAAATCTCTATGCCTAGCATCATCCATGCCGCCCTCGGGAACGTTTGCCACATATAAGTTACACATCACTTGAGCTTGTCCTTTGCCACATAAGAGGATTGGGCTTTCTCTCTTTGAGAGCTTTCACTTGCTACTATCTGTTATCTGCTTGCAATTATACAACTGAAAATACCAAAAACACTGCATCTTTTATTGTTTTATTTATCAATCTTACTAACCAATACCTTCAGCTCCTCGTGGGTTCGACAACCTTTTCTAATTGAAAGGTACTACAATTGATCTCCTGCACTTGGGAGCCATCAAGATACTTTTCTGGCGCCGTTGCCGGGGAGCGTAGCGCTATTGGTAAGAAGTTTGGTAAGGAAACTTGAAAGCTGTTTATCTCATTGTTACTATGGCATTTATGAATCGTGCCTCGCTGCATCTTGCTCTATATGAAAGTGCTTATGCCACTACTGCAAAGGTGGTTGAAACTACTGTGTCTGAGGTACCTAAAGTGGGATTTAAAATTCCCATGGTCATGTTAAAAGAGTTATGAAAAATCCATTTACAGGAGATGGAACTAAGTCGGCACGCGAGCACATGGAAATAATTGAGGACATATGTGGCTTATTCAGACTACCTGGTATTTCAGAGGATCAGGTAAAAAGGAAGCTATTGTATTTGTCTTTATCTGGTAATGCTCGTGATTGGTACAGGTCTTGGATGAAGAGGTCCAGAATGAATGGAGTATCTTGAGGAAGGTTTTCTTTCTTAAATATTTTACTCCTAAAGAAGCTTATGATAACCGCTGCTATATATTCAATCTGAGAGAGAGCTTGGGGGAGGTTAAAGGAACTCCTTCGCAAGAATCCATGTCATGATCTTACAAGGAAACTTATATTGATAAACTTTTATGTGAGACTACCTATGAAGCACAAGGAGATTCTGGATAATTCATCTGGTGGAAGTTTTACTAATAACACTGAAGAAGAAGCATGGAATTTATTGGAGACTATTTCTGAAAATACTAGCCACTGGGATCTTGATAAAGGTAATGAGCCATATTTTGATTATGAATATTCATGTGTAGAGAATTTCTCTACTTCTATTCTGTTTAAAAATCTGAGTGATACTTTTGGTCTTGATCCTTATGTTATAATTGAAATAGCTAAAGGTTTTGCTGATCATATCTGTGTTCCAAAAAGTGGATTTGAAGTTTATGTTGAACCTGTTAAACAATCTATTGTTGTTCCTAAAGTTATTAAACAGGTTGAACCAATGTCATCTGTGACAATTGAGGAGTATGTTGAACCACCTCCATTTCCAAACCAAGTTAAGGAGAATTTACTTAAAGCTGTTACTAACAAGAGTAACAAAAGATGTTCTCAGCCTTATGAACAGGTGGAAGTCAACACTCAAATTTCTGTTATCAAGCAACTAAATGAAGAAGACCCAGTGGATGTTTATCTATGTGAAGATGCTACCAAAGTCATCAAAGGTAATTCGGCCAAAGTTGGGAAACCTGTTATATCATGCTCTATTGGGACTTCAAGTTATCATGGTCTATGTGATATTGGAGCAAGTATTAGTGTCATTCCATATTCTCTTTATCTTGAGATCAAGCCTGATATTGATCCCATTGTTATGGAAGAGACAGGTATGACAATTCAACTTGCTAATAAAGATTATATTAGTCCATTTGGAATTGTTAGAGATGTTGAAGTATTGATTGGCAAAATAAAATACCCTGCTGATTTTATTGTGCTTGGTTGTCCTCAAGATTCATTTTGTCCTATCATTTTTGGTAGACCTTTCTTACATACTGTTGGTGCTGAAATTAATTTGCCTAAAGAGAAAGTGTTTATTAAATGTGCTGGTGAGAAACTTGAATTTAACTTTTCCAAATTTGCTGATAAACATGTTGAGAAAGAGCCAATTCTAATAATTTAATTGAAACTCTTGCTCATATAGCTGTAGCTTCAACTGATGTTGTAGAACGTTATATGCTTAATCAAGATGAACCATTTAATGATGAGGAAAAAGAGGCTTTGGAACAAATATTATGGCAACAACCACCACAATTACAATTGCATATCCCACCTGATAATTTAGGAGTGCTACCACCACCTAAAGGGGATCCTAGTTTTGAATTGAAACCTTTGCCTGCAAATCTGAAATATGCATATTTGGATGAGAAGAGCATATATCCTGTCATTATTAGTGCTAACCTTTCAGCTGAAGAGGAAGAGAAATTACTTGATGTGCTAAAAGCTCACCGACCAGCCATTGGATACTCTCTTGATGATCTTAAAGGTATAAGCCCCGCTCTATGTATGCATAAAATTAATCTGGAGGAAGATGCAAAACCTGTTGTTGATTTTCAACGCCGCCTCCATCCAAAAATGAAAGAAGTGGTAAGAAAAGAGGTAATAAGACTTATTGAAGCTGGTATCATTTATCCTATAGCTGACAGTAAGTGGGTTAGTCCTGTTCATTGTGTTCCTAAAAAGGGTGGAATGACTGTTGTTCCAAATGAAAAGGATGAACTTGTGGCTCAACGTACTGTAGTTGGTTATAGGATGGTTATTGATTTCAGAAAATTGAATAAAGCAACTCGAAAAGATCATTATCCATTGCCATTTATTGATCAAATGCTAGAAAGGTTATCTAAACACTCTCACTTTTGCTATCTAGATGGTTATTCAGGTTTCTCGCAAATTCCTGTCCATAAGGATGATCAAGAAAAGACCACTTTTACTTGCCCATATGGTACTTTTGCTTACAGGAGAATGCCATTCGGTTTATGTAATGCTCCTGCTACTTTTCAAAGATGCATGAATGCTATATTTGCTGATTATATTGAAAAGATAATGGAGGTTTTTATGGATGATTTTTCTGTGTATGGTACTTCCTTCGATAATTGCTTGTTCAACCTTAACAAAGTTTTACAGCGTTGTGAAGACCAACACTTGGTTCTTAATTGGGAGAAGTGTCACTTCATGGTTACTGAGGGTATAGTTCTTGGGCATAAGATTTCTGGAGAAGGAATAGAAGTTGATCCAGCAAAGATTGAAGCTATTGAAAAACTACCATATCCAAGGGACCTCAAAGGTATAAGAAGTTTTCTTGGGCATGCAGGTTTTTACCGTAGGTTCATTAAGGATTTCTCCAAAATATCAAAACCTCTAACCAATCTTCTGCAAAAGGATGTTCCTTTCTCTTTTAATGATGATTGCATTGAGTCCTTTAATATTTTGAAGAATGCTTTAATCACTGCTCCCATTATTCAACCTCCTGATTGGAATTGCCTTTTGAAATTATGTGTGATGCTAGTGATTATGCAGTTGGGGCTGTTTTGGGCCAACGTGTTGATAAGAAACTGAATGTTATTTATTATGCTAGTAGAACACTTGATGCTGCTCAAAAGAATTATGCTACAACTGAGAAAGAATTTTTAGCAGTACTGTTTGCTTGTGACAAGTTTAGACCTTATATTACTGATTCAAAAGTCACAATACATACTGATCATTCTGCTATTAAATACTTGATGAATAAGAAAGATGCTAAGCCTAGACTAATAAGATGGGTACTTCTATTGCAAGAATTTGATTTACACATTGTTGATAGGAAAGGGGAGGATAATCAAGTTGCTGATCATCTCTCTAGGATGGAAAGCATACCTGATGATCCTATTCCTATTAATGATAGCTTTGTTAATGAACAACTTGCAATTGTTAATGTTTCTAGTGCTAAAGTTGCATCTCCTTGGTTTGCCAACTATGCAAATTTTATTGTTGGTAAAGTTTTGCCTCCACACTTCACTTCTCAACAAAGAAAGAAATTCTTTTATGATCTTAGACATTATTTTTGGGATGATTGATACGTCTCAAACGTATCTATAATTTTTGATGTTCCATGCTTGTTTTATACCAATTGCTACATGTTTTGCATCTACTTTATTTCACTTTTATACATTTATTGGACTAACCTATTAACAAGATGCCACAGTGCCAGTTTCTGTTTATTATGTCTGTGCATTGCAGAAAAGGTCCAAAATTGAAAGTGCTCAGAAAAATCTGAAAAAATTACAGAAATTCTATTTCGCCAGAAGACTCCGGGAGCCAGAAGGACAAGTCCAGGGGAGGCCCACAGGCACCACACACGCCCTGGGCGCGGTTGGGCCTTGGCCGGCGCCCAGGGGTGGTGTCGCTGCCTCGTGCACCGTCTCGCGACGCCCTTTCGCCTACTTATTCCCCCCGACGCGAAAACCCTAAGTGCCTGGACGATTTCTCGAGAAGAGTTCCGTAGCTCCGCCACCACCAAAAACCCTAATTCGGGGGACAGAAGTCTCTGTTTCGGCACCTTGCCGGGACGGGGAATTGCCCCCGGAGCCATCTTCATCGCCGTCGCTGCCTCCCATGATGAGGAGGGAGTAGTTCTCCCTCGGGGCTGAGGGCTCTACGGTAGCTATGTGGTTTATCTCTCTCTCCCATGGTGTGATCTTTATGTGATCATGAGCTTTGTAATCTAGTTGAATCCATAGATGTACTCTTCATTATATTATATGCTACTCAAGTGGTTTTATTAATGTAATCTCCGGAGTCACCTTTGTCCCACGGTGCGAAGTTGACAGTGTGCGCCCCGTTTGTGGCTCTTAGGCTAAAGATAACAGGAATACTTATCATGAGTTATTATTTGCGTTGGATGTCTCTATGAAATTGCGGTGTTTGTCTAGTACCTTCTAGGGCGCTCAAGTTGACAGTGTGGGGTTAACTAGACATGGGAATGCGACTTTAAGGTGTGCTTTATAGCCCTACGCGGTGGATTGGTGTTCGTTATCCAACGAGAGAATAACTCAGAGTAGCATAGTGAAGAGGAAATATCTATGTATTCAATTATATTATTATTGTTGAGAGTGTCCACTAGTGAAAGTATGATCCCTAGGCCTTGTTTCTAAGCATTGAAACACCGTTTACAACCAGTTTTGCTACATGTTTGCTTGCTGCCATTTTTATTTCAGATTGCAATTACCACTTATAATCATCCATATTACTTGTATTTTAATATCTCTTCGCCGAACTAGTGCACCTATACATCTGACAAGTGTATTGGGTGTGTTGGGGACACAAGAGACTTCTTGTATCTTAATTGCAAGGTTGCTTGAGAGGGGTATCTTTGACCTCTACCTCCCTGAGTTCAATAAACCTTGGGTGATTCACTTGAGGGAAACTTGCTGCTGTTCTACAAACCTCTGCACTTGGAGGCCCAACACTATCTACAAGAATAGAAGCGTGCGTAGACATCAAGCTATTTTCTGGCGCCATTGCCGGGGAGACAACAGTCTTCTGCAAGGGGAGTTTCACGCTTCCAATCTCTTTACTTTGTTTTTGTCTTGCTTAGTTTATTTTATTTTATCTTGTTTGCTTGCAATTATCAAAAACACAAAAAAATTAGTTACTTGCATTTAGTTTATTTTCAGTTCTGTTTCCTGTTAGTTATTATGTCTAGCTCTTTACTTACTATCAATGGTTACTTTCCTTGAAACTAGTCTTATGGCTGAAAACAACATGAGAGAGCTTTATAAAATTTATCTTGAGTTGGGACATGAAGTGTTTGAAGAGAAAATTAAAAAGCTTGTGGAACTTTATTTGCATAACAATCATGATAGTAGCAATGTTATTAGCATACATTCTTTCAGGGACGGAGCTGCCTTTAGACCAGTGGTGTCAGCTGACACCAATGGAAAAAGCAAAATCCTTCACTAATTTTAATTAGCTAGTGTAAATTTATAGAGAATGACCCCAATGAAATTGAGAGATTATAGTGATGACCCCAGTGCCATTTTTTCTCAGCTTCGTCCCTGCATTCTTTGAACACCATTATTGCTAATGCCATGGAAAGCTCTAAGCTTGGGGAAGCTGGTTTTGATAAAAATGATATTTTTAGTCCCCCAAGCTTGGAGGAGGAAGAATGCTATACTGTTGAATGTCATGATTCTATTGAAATATCTCTTTTTGATAAATTTGAAGTAAACAACCTCCTTGACTCAGTAAAAGAGGAAATTGCAGAAAGTAAAAATGTGCTCCCTAATGTTATATATGATAATTCTCTTGATGATGGTCCTATATTGCCTAATGATATTTATTATACTACTAATGTCAAAATTTGGTTTAATGACCCCACTGTTTTTGAGCTTGATAAAAATTATATGTTTGTAGATCATGAAAAGCATGCTTTATGTGATAGTTATAATGTTGAGTTTGTTCATGATGCTACTGAAAATTATTTTGAGAGAGGAAAATATGGTTATAGAAATCTTCATGTTATTAAATTTCCTCTCTTTATGATGAAAGTTTTGAGCTTTCTCTTGTGTTGCTTCTATATGATTTTTGCTTTAAGACCTAATGGTCCGTTGAAAGTTTTGAAGTTGCACTTGTTTTGCCTTCCTATGCTAGTCACTTTGTGCTTAATTGACTTGTTTTCTTATAAGACTCCTATGCATAGGAAGAGTGTTAGATTTAAACATGTTTTATATATACTCCTTGATGCTCTCTTTTATGTTTCAACTCCCATCTTTATGTGAGCATCATAAAAATCACTATGCCTAGCTTAAAGGCATTAAAGAAAGCGCTTTTGGGAGGCAACCCATTATCTTTTATTTTCAGTATTAGTCAAGGAGTTTGTTTACTTCTGTAGCAACTCCTTTGTATCTTAATTTTCTCGCATTGTTGTGCCAAGAGTAGCCTCTAATGATAAGATGATGCTTAATTTTGATTGCTGCGCAGAAACAGATTTTTGCTGTTCACTGTACGAAATTCCTAAAATCACCAGATTGTTAAAAAAATCTGAAATTTTTTGTGCGTAATCTTTATGAATGTCTGAAACTTTCATTAGTTCAGAGTTTCTCGATCTGAGCGTCGTAAGTGCCTCGAAAAAATTCGTCTTTGCGGACTGTTCTGTTTTAGACAGATTATGCCTTTTTATTTTTCGCATTCTCTCTTTTACTAGTGTTGAGTGAAATTCTTTTTTGGGTGGAAGAGCTTCACATAACATCAGTGGATGTAGCTAATGTTTAAAGTAACAAATCATATTGCTTCTTTACAGAACATGTTAATTTTTGATTATGCACTAACCCTCTAATGAGATCTACTTTGAGTTTGGTGTGACGGAAGTTTTCAATGGTCAAGAGAGAAGGATGATATAATAGGATCAAGAAGAGTGAAGAGCTTAAGCTTGGGGAGGCTCTCATGGATCTCCCCAGCATATTTCAAGAAGACTCAAGCGTCTAAGCTTGGGGATGCCCAAGGCATCCCCTTCTTCATCGTCAAAATTATCAGGTCATCTCTAGTGAAACTATATTTTAATTCTTTCACATCATATGTGCTTTTCTTGGAGCGTCTGTGTGCTTTTTATTTTCAGTATTGCACTTTTATTTTCAATAAAGCTTGACTGGACCCTAGCATTCTTGATTGGGAGAGAGACACGCTCCACTTTTTCATGAGAATACTCCTATTCTTCACTTATATTTGTTGAGTATTCATATCTAGCGCTGTTCAGCTTTTAGCTCCTGTTTTCATGTATCTCTTGTCAGAGCTATTAGCTTTCTTTTGTAGAAAGTACTCTCTTGCTTCACTTATATTTGTTTGGAGAGTTGATGAAATAAATTGATTGGTGTTTGGTTGGTTCAGAAAATGTTGCACGTGGTAATTGGTATAAGGAAAAACTTGCTTAATCTTGTAGATCACTAAAATGGATAACTTGATGCTTGTCAATTGTTTTGAGTTGACAAGTAGATCATGATTAAATTGTGCATCACATGAGTTAAGCCTATTAGTGAAGAACTACCGTAAAGCTTGTTGAAAATTTGGTTTGCATCGGTGGTATCTCTAAGGTCTAGATATTTTCTAATAACAGGGTTTGGTTAACAAGGAAGACGGTATGAAGTCTTATAACGTTTGCAATATGTTTGTCATATAAAACTTGGTGTGCGGGTTGATATTCTTGTTTACTTACATAACCTTGCTAGCCTAAACTCTGTACTGAGAGGGAATGCTTCTCGTGCATTCAAATCCTTGAGCCAAAATCCATGCCATTTGTGTCCACCATAACTACCTATATGTGGTATTTCCCTGCCACTCCAAGTAAATTTTTCATGTGCTACCTTTAAATTATTCAAAATGTTATTATTCCCTTTTTGTGTCAATGTTTACTAGCTCATGAGGAATTAGTGTGGTTATTCTTTATTCTATTTGTCGAGTGGACTTTTACACCTGGACTAGTGGCATATACATCCGCTTATCCAAAAACTTGCAAAAAGAGCTGGCAACGGGGTGCCCAGTCCCAATTAATTATAACTTTAACCAATTAATTCTCTTCACACTTTTGCCCTGATTCATCAGTAAGCAATGACAAACAGTGAAATACCTGAATGTGTGTAAACCAAAGAGAAAGAGGGATGATCTGCCTTGCTGGTAGAAATAACGTCCTTCATGGGAGCCGCTCTTAAAAGTCCGTTCGACAGGTAGAATACTGTTCTCACCCGCTACCATTCGTTGACAATTAACAAACACCTCTCAAAAATAGATACTCCTCCATGGTATGTGATTGATGGAAGGCACCCGAGGATTCGGTTAGCCATGGCTTGTGTTAGCAAGGTTGGGAGGAGTATCAAATATTTTATGCAATCTCTATATGCTTTCAAAAACCTAAAAGCTCTAGCACATGATTTAATCCCTGCTTCCCTCTGCGAAGGGCCTTTCTTTTACTTTTATGTTGAGTCAGTTTTCCTATTCTTTCTGTCTTCCACAAGCAAACACTAGTGTCAACTTTGTTACAACATGCGTTATATGCAATGCATTGAACTTGTTATACTACTTTGTGTTGACAATATCCATGAGATAAATATGTTGAAAGTTGAAACAAATGCTGAAACTAAATTCTTCCTTTGTGTTGATTAAATACCTTTTGTTAGAAACTATTGCTTTATGAGTTAACACTTATGCAAAAATGTTTGATGCTTGTCTCGAAAGTACTATTCATGAAAACGTTTAGCTTGTGTGATTCATTGTTTACTCATTATCTATTTGATAGCAAATTATAGACCATTGACTTGGATCACTTCATTCATTTACATGTGCCTTGCAATATTATATGATCAAGATTATGATAGTAGCATGTCACCTCAAAAATTATCTTGTTTTTATCGTTTACCTACTCGAGGACGAGTAGGAACTAAGCTTGGGGATGCTGATACGTCTCAAACGTATCTATAATTTTTGATGTTCCATGTTTGTTTTATACCAATTGCTACATGTTTTGCATCTAATTTATATCACTTTTATACATTTATTGGACTAACCTATTAACAAGATGCCACAGTGCCAGTTTCTTTTTATTATGTCTGTGCATTGCAGAAAAGATCCAAAATTGAAAGTGCTCAGAAAAATCTGAAAAAATTACAGAAATTCTATTTCGCCAGAAGACTCCGGGAGCCAGAAGGACAAGTCCGGGGGAGGCCCACAGCCACCACACGCGCCCTGGGCGCGGTTGGGCCTTGGCCGGCGCCCAGGGGTGGTGTCGCTGCCTCATGCACCGTCTCGCGACGCCCTTTCGCCTACTTATTCCCCCCGACGCGAAAACCCTAAGTGCCTGGACGATTTCTCGACAAGAGTTCCGTAGCTCTGCCGCCACCAAAAACCCTAATTCGGGGGACATAAGTCTCTGTTTCGGCACCTTGCCGGGACGGGGAATTGCCCCCGGAGCCATCTCCATCGACTCCACCGCCATCTTCATCACCGTCGCTGCCTCCCATGATGAGGAGGGAGTAGTTCTCCCTCGGGCCTGAGAGCTCTACCGGTAGCTATGTGGTTTATCTCTCTCTCCCATGGTGTGATCCTTATGTGATCATGAGCTTTGTAATCTAGTTGAATCCATAGATGTACTCTTCATTATATTATATGCTACTGAAGTGGTTTTATTAATGTAATCTCCGGAGTCACCTTTGTCCCACAGTGTGAAGTTGACAGTGTGAGCCCCGTGTGTGGCTCTTAGGCTAAAGATAACAGGAATACTTATCATGAGTTATTATTTGCGTTGGATGTCTCTATGAAATTGCGGTGTTTGTCTAGTACCTTTTAGGGCGCTCAAGTTGACAGTGTGGGGTTAACTAGACATGGGAATGCGACTTTAAGGTGTGCTTTTATAGCCCTACGCGGTGGATTGGTGTTCGTTATCCAACGAGAGAATAACTCAGAGTAGCATAGTGAAGATGAAATATCTATGTATTCAATTATATTATTATTGTTGAGAGTGTCCACTAGTGAAAGTATGATCCCTAGGCCTTGTTTCTAAGCATTGAAACACCGTTTACAACCAGTTCTGCTACATGTTTGCTTGCTGCCATTTTTATTTCAGATTGCAATTACCACTTATAATCATCCATATTACTTGTATTTTAATATCTCTTCGCCGAACTAGTGCACCTATACATCTGACAAGTGTATTGGGTGTGTTGGGGACACAAGAGACTTCTTGTATCTTAATTGCAGGGTTGCTTGAGAGGGGTATCTTTGACCTCTACCTCCCTGAGTTCGATAAACCTTGGGTGATTCACTTGAGGGAAACTTGCTGCTGTTCTACAAACCTCTGCACTTGGAGGCCCAACACTGTCTACAAGAATAGAAGCGTGCGTAGACATCAATGATCCTTTCCTCTATAAGAAAAGTGTGGATGGTATTATTAGACGTTGTGTACCTGAGCATGAACAACAGGCTATTATAAGAGATTGTCATGACAGTCCCTATGGAGGGCATCATGCAGGAGATCGCACAGGAGCAAAGGTATTACAATCTGGTTTCTATTAGCCTACTTTATTTAAGGACTGTGCTGAATATGTTAAATCTTGTGATAAATGTCAAAGAGTAGGAAACATTGGTAGGAGGAATGAAATGCCTATGAATTATTCATTGCCACTTGAACCATTTGATGTGTGGGGTTTTGACTTTATGGGTCCTTTCCCAGAATCAAAGACAAAGCATACTCACATTTTGTTTGCAGTTGACTATGTTACAAAGTGGGTGGAAGCAATTCCAACCAAAAGTGCAGATCATGCCACAGCAATGAAGATGCTCAAGGACATCATTTTCCCCAGGTTTGGTGTTCCTAGGTTCTTAATTACTGATGGTGGTTCTCATTTCTTGCATGGTGTTCTTAGAAAAACTTTGGCAAAATATGATGTTAACCATAGAATTGCATCTCCTTATCATCCTCAAACAAGTGGGCAAGTTGAATTAAGCAATAGGGAAATTAAACTCATTTTGGAAAAGACAGTGAATAAGTCTAGATCTGATTGGCCAATTAAGATTAATGATACTTTGTGGGCTTATAGAACTGCTTTTAAAAATCCTATGGGAATGTCTCCTTATAAAATGGTTTATGGAAAAGCTTGTCACTGGACAACGCCTTAAACCTTATATTGCAGGAAAGAGCTTCATCGGAAGGGTGGAGGAGTTGAATTTACAAACACCGGAAGAGGTAATTGAGAGAAACCGTGCAGTTCCAGAAACCCTAAATCAATAGAAGGTAACTTTTGTGTTGGAAAGTTTCTCGGAATTGCATAAAATTTTACGGAGGTCAATTTTTATGGAAATCATCGTATGGGACAAGAAAACTGGACGAAACGGAGACCCGAGGGAGAAAAGAGAGGGGCCCACGCGGCCCTAGTATCTGGCCGCGTGGGGCTATCCCTTTTCCACCTCGGAGTCCTTTTTCGTCTCGTTTTCGATCCCAACACTTCGTCTTGACCCAAAAATCCTCAATATATACCCCTCTCTACCGATCTAATCTCGCACCGAGCATTCTCAAGCGATTCTTTCTTTTGTTGTTTCTGCCTGTCAGGTTTTTAGCCATGTCTTCGGGAGGCTCCTACCAATGCTCCTCCATGGACGACGATGATGATGAACTCGACGGGCTCAGCCCCACGTCCATGTGGAGGAGGATAGGAAGAGGAAGGACTACTCTGATGATGAAGACTACAAGCCCGACAAAGAGGAGGAGGTGCAGAAGAAGGAAGCTGAAGAAGGAGAGTACAAGCCCTCCATCAACATCGCACCTCTGGCGACAGCACCTCCTTCACCCATTGCTGTTGCCGGTGTGAGTGTGAATATGTCTCTTGGAAACAAGAGGCGGACGGCACGCATGAGCACCGGAGGGAAAGCTCCTAGGTGCGCACTTGCAAGCAAAAACGTGGTTTCTACTCTTATTGACAGGGAATTCCGGCGTGCCACCCAAGAGAATTATCCTGGTGAATGGGATCGCAAGATCCCGAACAAGAAAGTACCAAGCCCGGAGTGGAAGCCTTGCAAGGAAACTGTGGAGAAGAATCTCATGCAAAAACTTGGAGAAGCTGCGAACAAGTTTGAACAAGCCTACAATCTTATGATGAGCATTATTGGAGATCTTGAAGAAAATTATTATGAAGATAAGAAGAAAGAAGAGAGGAAGTTCTAGCAAAACGTCAAGCTTGGGGGAGTTCCACCTAGTCTTTATCTCCACTAGTTTATCATATCTATCTAATCATGGTGTGTTTTGCTTTTATCGTTTAGTTATCAATATCTCTTAGGCGTGTGTGAGCTCATGGAGCATTATCATGTATCCCTATCCTATGGTTTATCAATGAATATTAAAGTATGGTGTCATCCATAATTCTCTTGTTTGGAGATTGATGGGTAACACTCATGCAAATGAGCGTGGCATATTTAGAATTTCAATCACATCTTGCCTTGAAATTAATTAACTTGAGTATGTTGGACAATTATAGAATTATCTCAATATAGAAGAAGTAAAAAGACTTGTGAATTAATAGTTTGAGGTTAAGATATAGTCTTGTAGGATAAGAAGTTGAGAAGACTTAATGAAAAGGATATAAAACACTCTTGTTACAACCTGGTATCTTTTGAGCAAATTAATGATCATGGATATTTCAATACTTATGCTCTTGAATGTGAATGAAAGGAAGGCACCTGAAATTTCAGCTAGCCATGGAAAGTGTAAGAAAAGGGTTGTGTAGAGCATGGGAACTTGATTGAGATATCCATGACTAAAGTTTGCACTAGTTACTAGTCAAGCAAGAGTGATAACAATTTTTATATATATCTGTCTTTTCATTTGTCTTCTTTTGAACTTGTTATTCAATGAGAGTTTATCTTGTCTTTGAATTTCAGCAAAGTATAAAAGATTATAATGCTTGCCATGAAGAGCAAAAGCATGTGAAAAACAATATGATTCGATTGTCCAACATACAATGGTTATTTGCTTTCAAAAGTAAGGGGTGATTCCTAGAGTTCTACTTATGTTGCCTCATATGTATGAGTTTTAGATCATTAATCTTATCTTGCAATTGAATATGATGATGATACAATGCCTGTATTTATTTATCAACCATAAGTCCATTGATGCATGTAATAATCTATGTCCTTACTTACTCGAGGACGAGTAAAGGTTTAAGCTTGGGGGAGTTGATACGTGCATTTTATATCATCATTTATATAACTTTTAGTATCATACTAGAATGTTATTTGCATGATTATATGATTGTTTCTACATGTTTTAGATGATTTTGGGGACTTTCATACAAAGTCCCTATTTTTGGTATTTAATTTCTGGGAGGCAGAAAACCTCCTTTTTCTTGTCTTTAATGTTTCAGGAGATACAGGATCTCAAATAATAAAAGGAAAAATACTGCGTCAGTTTTTCATCCGGAGAAAAGCAGAGGGAAGAAGACCGAAGAGAAAAGAGCCACGAGGGCCAAATGGGGGTGGCCCACGCGGCCCATGTACCTGGCCGCGTGGGACCCACCAAAAGGTGCCTCGGGCACCTCCTCGCCTAGGGCTTTTTAGCAACGCCTTCGTCTTGCCCGAAAAGTAACGCCCTAATTTTTCCAAGTCCATCCGAGGTCGCGGCGGCGGCGAAACTCCTGATCCCTTCCGAGGGGGGTCAGATCCTGCTGCTCCGGAACTCCGGAGAAGGGGGAAATCATCGTCATCGTCATCACCTCTCCTCCTTGGCGTGGGAGGAGGCCTTTACATCATCACCCCCATCAAGACCAGCACCATCACCATCATCATCACCGTGATCCACTCCGTTCCCCTCGAAGTTTGAGAGTTGCTATACCCTAGATACTTGTCTTGTGCTACTATTCATGTTTGTGATTGAGTACTTGTCATTATTTGGTGGTGAAGTTATAATTTCATATTGTGTTGTACCACTTATGCCACTGATTATGATCATGTTCGCACGTTGTGAGTAGTTCCCGTATGTTCCTGAGGGCATAGGATGAATTGGCATTGATTTATATATGACATGTGTTGGTATTTTATCAAGAGTTTATCTTTTATGTGATTCTATGATGGTGTTGTGCGAACGTCGACTGCACAACACTTCACCTATATGGGCTCATAGGAGAACACCGTAGTGTAATGAATTGATGGAGACTTGGGAGGACACGTAAACCTGAGACCGAGTCATGAAGTTATATTATGAGGGTATTAGTATCGGGGACCTTAGAGTGTAATGCTATGGTGGGACTTTATGTCTTAATAATTCTTGTGCAGTCATTTGCTTGGCCACATGATCCATCATAAGGGGTTGTAGTTTATTTATTTAGCTATACCTAATTATGGCTCCGTCCAAAGAGGATTAAAACTTGACAAGATATTCAACGTGTTGTTTAATAAATCTCTATGCCTAGCATCATCCATGCCGCCCTCGGGAACGTTTGCCACATATAAGTTACACATCACTTGAGCTTGTCCTTTTGCCACATAAGAGGATTGGACTTTCTCTCTTTGAGAGCTTTCACTTGCTACTATCTGTTATCTGCTTGCAATTATACAACTGAAAATACCAAAAACACCTGCATCTTTTATTGTTTTATTTATCAATCTTACTAACCAATACCTTCAGCTCCTCGTGGGTTCGACAACCTTTTCTAATTGAAAGGTACTACAATTGATCTCCTGCACTTGGGAGCCATCAGCGTGCCGTCACAGTATTCAGAATTTCTTGCCATGCATCGGAAAATTCGTGATGGAACAATGCATAAGCAACTGCACGATGACCTCGTGACGCACTAGTGGGCTATCAAAGCAACTCAGCTGGCGCCGGTTTGATATGTCATGTTTTAAATTTGAATTCGTATTTGAACTTTGTATTTGAATTTGAATTTTGTGTTGTAATAATATATACTCCCTCCGTTTCACAATGTAAGATGTTTTAGGTGTTACACATGCATGTCTAGATTCATACTAAAAAGAATGTACACATGCACTTAAACATGTCTAGATACATGTGTGTGCACGTGTATGTGGAAAAAGACTAAAACATCTTATATTGTGGAACGGAGGGGGTATTTCTCTATCTTCAATTCGTATTAAAAAATTTAAATGCAAGAACAGCCGCAGATGTGGTTTATGAAAAAAAAATTGGAGTGCCTGTTTGGGGAGGGGGCGCTGTGGGCGGCTTCCAAAACTTGGCCGGACATGTGTCCGACACCTCCCTAATTGGGCCTCCATTGGAGGGTGCCGGACACCGATTTGGAGACCCCCGGTGGAAATGCCCTAAACTGGGGCTAAATTCATTTAGCCAGGCTATTAGCGGCTATTACTCTTATAGCTTACAAAGACCTTTTCTATAGCATGGACCCTCTCGCGAGGCTATAGCCGGGTAATAAGCGGCTATTTAAAACAGAGTGTCTTATCGAAGGTTTAAAAATTGTCCAAGATTAACATCCGGTTTATGTCACAACCAACTCAATCAGCAATCTGAACTGATGAAAAGAGCTAAATAATGTATTTATATTTCAGCACACCGATCACATCACAGTTTATAATAGCATTCATCAATGAGATGCCACGGAGGCGAGGTAAGCGGCCGGGTCCATCTCGTATCCGACAAAGTTCTTCCAGCCCTCGCAGTTTATGCCTGGTTGATGTCACGTGAATCGACATGGAATGCGAAGGTCCCCTGACGACTGCTTCCTTCTCCAAGGGTGAACAAGAGGACGCAACTCCTCTCGTAGAACCATCGCAGGTTCATGGCTGCGTAACGTGTCACCTTGATATCTTTCTGCGGCGGCATTAAGAGGCCTGGTGGGAGGTCTCTCTCCGCCGGCATCAAGAAGCCGGGCTTCCACTCCCACTCGCCGCAGTCTCCAGCGGTCGGATCAAAGAAATACACTCTCATGGAAAGTTCACATCCGGAAGTTGATGCCACCACGCAACACAGCCTCCCGCCGTGGCTCACGCCCAGCAGCCAGCCGCCCTGTTCCATGTATCCCGGGAGGCCGCCCTGCGGCATGGCAACCTCCCTGGGCTCGGGCGTGTCGATCCGCACCGCCAGCGCCGTGAAAAGCAGCGGCCAGTAGGCCACGCCACGGAGCACGACGCCGTTGCCGAGCTCTTGCACCTTCCTTCTCTCGATCTTGGGGGGCCGGACTTCCGGGCTTCGGCGCTCCAGCGGCCGGTGTCCGACGAGTAGGCGCGCAGTGCCGTGAACCCGCGGCGGTTGTAGACGATGAGGAGGCGGAAGAAGGTGGGCGGGATGTCGTCGTCGCCGGCCAGCAGCGCGCACGCGTAGGACCCCGGCATGTCCGTGCCGGACAGGGGCGGGAGCGAGGCCAAGTCGCCCGTCATGGGGTTGCAGACGCAGAGTTCCAGCCCGGCGGCGCGGCCCTGGTGCCGGAGCTCCAGGACGAGGCGGCCGTTGCGGGACGCGACCGCGCGGGAGTGCTCAAAGAACCCATGGTCGACGACGCCGTGGAAGGCCTTTGACAGCAGCGAGGGGCTGCCGGAGCCGAGGAACCGAGCGCCGGAGGGGACCGGGACAAGACTAGGCTGTGCGGAGGCGACGGCGCGCGTGCGCGTGCGCTTGCGCGCGGTGGCGGCGCCGTCCTCGTGGTGGAAGAAGCCGATGAGGAGGCGGGCGAAAGGGGATGGCAGGGGGCTGCTGCGGGAGAGCGCCGCGGCGTTGTCGGCGACCACGCGGGCCCAGCGCCGGCACGTGCTCGCGCAGCGCACGAGGTCCGCCGCGTCCGCGCACCGCGCGAAGACGGCCGAGAGAGCGTCGTCGGTGAGGCCCGTCCCGTTGACGTCGCTAGGATCGTCGTCGAAGACCACGTCTCTCGGGTGCCTCCGCGTGAGCCAGCCTTTGCCGTACGGCGTAGGACGGTGGACGGCGCCACGGGCTCGACGGCGCAGAGCCGGCATGGAGTAAAGTGGAAAGGGGAGGTCGATCTGTTCTGTGTCGGCGGCATGATGTCCAGAATTTATAGCCCCGCGCGCGATCCGTCGCCGAGTTCGAGTCGGTCTCGTTCCGGTCGCAGGTGGTGTCACCGTGTCAGAGCGTTCCGATCTGGAACCGGTTTCCTTCTCACGCGCCGCGTTATTCATAGCCCAGTTATGCTACTACCGGCTTACCGCCGTGACATAAACTTAAAATTACAAAAAGTATTGATTTAGCCATGTTTGTGCTTCGCACTGAGGTAGCTAGTGCAGGGCTTCTTCTCTGTCAGACTATACAGACAAACAGGGGTACTCGCTATCTGAAAACACATACAATTTTACATACTTCCATCAAACTCACAAGCCACAGCACAAATCACACCAGCTGCCTCTCTCGTCTGCGGCACCGTTTCAGTTCAACAATCACACACACAAACCATCGGAACTTACAAGCTATATATGCAGGCCACGGCACAACTACCATATACATACAAGGCAGCATTTTATTGCAAAAATCTATACAATACCAGTGTGGCGATATGGAGTCCGTCGTCGTCGTTGTCATGGTCACTGCAACGCAGTTGGTCTGAAGTCACTGACTGCAGGCGATCCCGGCTTCTGAGAAGGCCGCACTGAGCTTCGGCAGCAGCTTGCCGAGCATGATCTTGAACCCCGTTGAGCAGTTCTTGCATCCGTCCTCTGATATATATGCGGTGTCATGGGCATGGCCGACGAGGTCGCCCCCGAGGTACGCGTCGCAGGCTTCTAGGATGCGTGGTGTGCGGCGAGTGAAGTGCTCCTTGACAAACTTCTCAAAATGCTGGATGAAGACAAGGGGGTGAGGCCCGTCAGTATTATTCAGTACGCATATTACTCATCTTATTATAAGACTGAAAGTACAGCTGAACTTAATGAACTAAGAAGCTATATGGGTTTGTCAGAGCATGCATCTAATATACAACGAATGAAATCTGGCGCTATACCTAGGACTCAAAGCATTCTAAACTCCTAGATGGCATTTAGTTCTGTAATTAGTAAGTGCTACCAAAATTCAGCTGACCATAATCAGTTTTTTGCATATGGGATCTTCAGATTATTCGTCAAGTACAAATTTACAGAGCTGGTCACTTGCCTTTGGTGGTTTGTGGAGAATGTACATCATGGACTTGCATGACAGCAAGAAAGCATTCTCGTTGTAAGTGATGGAGTTCTTCTCTCCGTCGGCTTTCCCCACAAACTTGTCGTAGCCCGCCTCATTGAAGTATGGCTTCTCGTTGAGAACGAGAGCCTGAAGGGATAGCAGCAGCTGAAGAACAGTCGAGCCCTCTGGATTCCACACCTCGTTACCAGTTCCTGCCCATGTCTTGAGCAGGCTTAGACATACTTTGCCCGATTCATACAAGTTCGGGTTCAGGCGGAGGCCTCCAGAGTGATAGTGAACAGACTGAAAAAACAAAGTAACTAGTCAGCAGCTTGACGATCTCAACTGCAAAGTTACACACAAGGGCAATAGATAAAAATAACTTACAGGTGGTTCATGAGGATAGTTAGGTGGAAATAAAATATCAAAGAAGAATAGATTATCATGGTACGGTGTTCCAGCTGCACCAACAATGCAAGCCCTCAGAAGATCCATCCTTTCCTCATAAACCCTAACATGGATATCATCTGCACAGAAGAAATTCATGTAAGTGTTGTACCAGAAATTTTTCATGTTTCCATCAGTTATTTCATAAGTATTACTTTCTACTGAACATAATTCAATTGGATTTTTGTTTTACCACATAAGTTGTCCTTGCATACAAGCGATTCTGAAGACAAGCTAATATTGAAAGAATTTATTCAACATACAATAAGGCCAGTATTAAAAATGTCTGTAATGCTTTTATTTATGAAGTGACTACAAATTTTTAGTCCATCACAACCAGAGCCAATATATGAAACATGCCCTATAAGACCATTAATACTATGTTGTGATAGACTAAAAAATAAAACGAAGTTACAGTAAACATATGCCAAACTTATAAATGCAATGGGTCAATGACAAGATTCAGATACATGTAGACTTGTAATGGGCTATAAAATAAAGAGATTAACAAACCTGGTAAATCATTTTGTAAGATTGTCCATTCCTGTTGTATCTTCTTCAGCCAACCTCTTTTAACCTAACATACCAAGAGTTAATTATTATAAGAATATGCTCATAGTACAAGAGCTGCTACAACTTCAAAATAAATAGATGAAGTTACATTACGTAAAGTATTACATTTTCGTGGCCACTTTCTTTCACAAAGTGATGATCAGAACAGTCCACCACAACATCAAATCTTTTTATGTCATTTTCTGAAGGTAACTGTGGCTTCTCAATCTGCGTCACCAACTCCATGATATGTTTTTCTTCGGGAAAATCTTCTGCAGATGAATGTAGTTCTGCTGTCTTCACAATTCGGTATTGAGGATTTGCAGTAAGCTGGGAGAACAACTTCATATTAGAGTTGTGAAAAGTTAAACATGAATTATTCAGCTAGATATAAAACTTACTGAGCTAGATGATGCAGAATCATGAGCACCAAACAAACTAGAAGCCACATTTGTCAGAAAATCAAGAGCTGTTTTGGAGAAGATAAAAGCATTGCGTAATGAACCAGTGCAGTCTTCAGCAGATTCTTCCAGAGCATCCTGGGTGAAAACATTAAGTTGTTGCTTAAATTTCCATATATGTTACTAACAAACAGTACAAGGAAAGATGCAAACACAAACTGACCTTTGTACTCTCATGGTGAATTTTGTCCTGCTCAACATCGTCATCAACAGAAATATGCACCTCATTCATTGATTCCAGTGAATTATCTAGCAGTCTCTCTAATCCAATTATTTCAAAATGTTGCGTCTGAAATTGATACAAGGGAGAAAGATGTGTTACCAATAGTCTGGACAGACCATGTATTTAGATAAGATGGGTAAAAATTGATAATAAAACACAAGAACACCAAAAGGAAGAAAGCCAACTCAAAGATAAGCTTACCTTGGATACCACACCACTAGCCCATTGAACTTCAATTCCTTCGTCTTTATACCCAAGAACATTGCCAATGCATGATAAGAAGCCAGAGGAGGTATCCAAACTTTTCCTGCTAACTGTCATGGTTCCATTGGTGAGATCTGCTTCAGACTTGTCAATGTTCAGAGCTGATCTAATAACGACTTCACCAGTGCAAAAAGATAAATCTGGGTGCTCTACTAGCCATAAGCACTCACTGTCTCCTCAGTGGGACCACTTCCATATTTGGCAATGTCATCATCCGCTGTAACAATCCACTTTACATTTACTGTCCGCTCAAGTGCATCCACATTTCTCACTATCCCAATCCGCTGACGTTCAGCAGCCTCCTCTACTGCCAACTTCTCCAGGACAAATTGCTCTGGCCAAAAATCATGATCACCAGGGGTGCTAACAGGAGCCAAGTTCTGGGGTTCTAGCCCAAGAGATATACTTCCATTTTGCCATAGAACGTCAAAAGTGCTCTTTGTTTTAGCAACGACATACGTTTGAGAATACTGAGAACACTTTCGGTTTTCACTTGGGAAGCAAGGCTTGACAGAATCCATTGCCCCAAGACTTCCATCTTGACCAGCAGACAGAGTGCACCAATCACCCAACTGCCAATTAGCATAAGGGAAGCATGACAGCAAAGTGAGGTTCTTTGGATCCTGAAAGTTTGGAGGACTTGATGATCGATCACCCCAAACATTTGTTACCGAGGTTATCCAGTTCACATGCACCAGCCCCACATCAACATGAGATACAACACCTTCATCTCGGCTGGCCCTCCATGATCCAGACAACCATGTTCCCGACTTGGAAACAGGAGGATGGGCAATCCTCACACGTTGGCTTGGATAGTAGAAATAAGGTGCATCTTCAAAACGGACTGGAGGAATGAGCGTCAGTACCTCAGGGTCCCTTAACAGCATTTCACACTTTGCCCCATCATTGAACACAACAGTGACCAGGTCAAATGCCCTGATCACCCGCCCAATCCATGGTCCCATGACCACACAGTCACCAGAGACAAAGGATCTCACTCTTGAAAGCTGCTTGCTGTTGACATCTTTTATTATATCACCAGAGTTTGTCTCCAAGTCCACAAACATTGCAACCCCAACAACACGGCCCATCTGACCCGAGGGATCAGACACATGGCGGACTATGTCCCCATGAAGAAACCCCCTTTCGAATGTAAGAAAATCATCTATCTTGCCGATGCTCTCATCCAAGCTTGATAAGATGCTTTGCGCATGGTCGCTGTACGTAAATTCACAATCTTCTTGGTCCTCGCTGTCACTGGTTCCAGTGTATGACTCACAGTCTGAGTCAACTACAAACAAATCCATGTTTGCGAACCCTGCAAGACCAAATTTGGTAATTTTCAACTGATATGAAACGAACAAATGTTTCTAAGATATACTATTAGATAAATATGTGCCCACCTTTTTGGAACAAGCTGCGTTCGTTGATAATGTGATAAAGTAAAGAACAACCTATGAACAGCAGGTTGACGTCCAGACCAATGTGTTCAGTCAGCACACTTGGGTGCTAATGCCAAAGGAGAATTCCCTGATATAGTACCAGTAACCGCCAAAGGAGATTTGCCCAAATGGGAAATAAGTAACAGTAACACTTAGTGCCAAAGGAGATTTGCCCAGATAAGAGTATGAAGCAAGGTAGTGCCGAACGAGATGTGCCTAGATAGCAATCTATAGCTAAAGGTAATGCCAAAGGAGAATTGTCCAGGGAGCAATCGGAAGCAACAGCATATGACGAAGGAGATCAGAAGAACTATAGGTAGATTTGCCAAAGAAGATTTGCCCAGAACTATAGGTAGGTTTTGCCAAAGGAGATTTGCCAAGAACTATAGGTATGTTTTGCCAAAGGAGATTTGCCCAGAAGGACAGAACAGTCACTATCTGAAATTTTCAGTGCCAAAGGAGATTTGCCTACGAGGAGGAATTGCTTGTTAGTTGTTACAGGAGATAATTCCCAGAGAGGAAACTCCAACCCAAAGATTCGGCCGCTTCAATGATCAGCAGTCGTAAATAGAAGAAGAGAATATGCCACCTCCCTATGACCAATATTCATCAAGAAAGCAACCGACAAACTTTATACCAGGGATTAACTGATCCTGCAGCCATATTAGAAGAATGTTAGGCCAACTGTTCATCATCTTACGTGAACAACACATTTCAGGTTCAGAAATAGAGTAATATATTTGCATAGTTCAAGAATAAAGGAAGATGAGACTTTACAGAAGCAATATGCAATATCCAGGACTGACGTGTGTTAGGAATAAACATGGTTGTAAGTTAAGCCAATTGCTAGATTAAAATCCATGAGCCATGGTGAAAAGAGACTGCGGATCAGCATTGTTTTATTTGTTAGCAACATTCGAGCTCATGACAGTAGAGATACATATGATATCTCGTAATATAAAGCAGATCAAGTCTCACGCTTTCCATAGATTTGCCGCACCCACCAGTGTGAATAATCATGGAAGATCTTATGCATATGAGAGAAACAGCTATGCAGCTAACTAATGATTTATTCAAAAATGAGATGTTAAAAAACTGTAAAAGGAAAAACAAATGTCGGTTGGACCCAAAATGGGAAGAATCACTTTGTCGCATTTCTGTGAAGTTACTCCAACAAATATGTAAAAGGCGCAAGAGACAATTTGTGCTACAAGGATCAATCTCACAACAAAGATTAAATTTCTGTGAAATGGTATGTTTATCTTTAAATGCCAGCCAACCACACTTCCTTTATTATAGGAGAACAGATGAGGGCCAAATCCAGTATAAGGTCAGCCTACACATAGCTTAGTGGTAAGCATTTTAAGTACCAAGGGCAAGATAAGGTACCAAAAATCAGAATAGATAGATCATCAACCCTATCAGTCATTCGTAAGAGACGACCAAATCCATTATACTGGAACACTGTGCACAAAAGCTACTGATGTATGTAAGAGAAGTGGTGATAAACTCAAACTAGATGCAAGAAAGCAAATAACATAGAGATGGTACAAAAAGAATAATCATTACACAAAACTGTCAAAAAATAGAGATCTGAGATTATAATTTTACATCTCTAAAAGCTACATACATGAACTGGTATAGAGTTGTTTCACCAATAAATATTAGGATAACTTATATCCGAAACGTAATTAAATGCCTAGATAGGCAAGGCCAGGCCAAATCAAAACTATAAGACGAAACATCTGAAAGTCCATGCTAAAGCATAAGAAAACAAATCTAGATTTGGTATATCAGAACCATGCGGTAAATCATCTATTTAATTGCATGATATTGCATAACCAGTTGAGGAACCTAGTTTTTAGCTAGCAAACAGCAAACTCTGATTCTTTATTTTGACACGCGAGTTTTGGATCTTTTCATAGCAGAAACAAACGATGACGACAAACCGCACATCGTTCACCATCATAGTTGATCGAAAACAGCTAAAAGACAACCCATGTTATGGATAAGCCTGCCAAACAAATCAGAACAAAACAATGCCTTCCGTGCTAATTCCATTCTCCTAAAACCGGCAAAAAGAAGCACCAAACTAACACCTAACACCGCATACCACCATACCCAAACATGGCCAAAATTCATCCACCCAAGCAATTATCAGGCCGAATTAAAAAAAACAAGACACTGCACTACAAACTCTGAAGAGCTAACTGACAAAATATCTAAGACGCCCAATTTTACTAGCTGAATCCACCTTCACCTCCACCGCGGTAGGCTGCCGGGATGCGCCTGACGCCGCCACTGTTGGTCGCCTGCTGCTCAACCAGACTACAAAAACTTCCTCTGTTGGCCACCTATGGCTGTTGTCCAATCGGTTTGGGTTGACCCCAAGCTAAGCTAATGTTGTTTGATCACACACAGACAGCCACGACAAGGACAGGGTGGCAAATCTAGTTGAGGACTGGATAACTGGAAATTGGTCGAAATAAACGGAAATGGCATCTCGCAGTTTACTATGAGAAATTGGCCTTTGCGCATCCTCGTAATGGACAAGCGCATGGTCGTGGCGGCGGGGGAAAGGGGCGGTGCGGCGGAAGGGCGGCGCCTCAACACCGCAATGCGAAATGAACAGAAAAAAAAACTAGGATTAAGACGGAAATGGCAGTAGTACCTGTGCCAAGCCCAGCCCGCTGCCATGGCTCCTCTCACGACCCCCAGAGGCCAGAACCGATCACCGAAGAAGAGGGGGCAAGCCTCCCCACCCCCCGCGCCTCAGTCCATCCGCGCGCCCGTCGACCATGGCCGGCAAGCAAGCCCCTCGAGCCCCCAGCACCTCCGGCTCCTCCAAGAACCGATCACCGGAAGGTCCGGAACCGCCTCCTCCCCTCCTCCTCCTCCTCGGACCAAATCTTGGCACTGCGCACTGGCAGTCGGAGAAGAGAAGGAGAGCCTAGAGAGAAGGAGAAGCTTCTTTGCTCGGTGGTGCTCCCGTGAATGGGATGGCTGGCGGTGGGCAATTTCTACGGTGCGCGAGGGGCTCGCCTTTCCGGTGTGGTGCCACGCCCCCAATTCTTTCGCCTTCTTTAATCGGGGGACGCGTCGCGCCTAAACTAAATCGAAATCCTAATAAAAAACTTCTTTTGCGCTAATGGGATTCCGCCCTGTCACTTTGGTTTTCTGCACCGATCGAGAATTCCAGGTGCGAACTGGGGAAAGGAAATCGGGAGTCTTTGGACTTCGCTTTCTCTCCGTGCTGCCTGCTCGGCTGCTTTGCTTTCGCTCGTCTCGAGTGATGTGTGCCTACACCTTCTCCTACCCAAAATCTTCTGTTCACCCACGAGCTCGAGATAACGTGGCGTTTATCGTGGAAAAATAACGTCTTCGATGTGTCTTAAGTCGAATTTTGGAAATTTTCAACGTTTCTACTCCCTCCGTTACAAATTAGATGTCTTCCATTTGTCCACATGCGGATGTATCCGCAATTTGGAACGGAGGGAGTATAAGCTTAATACAAAGATACGCAGATCTTCTGTGTATTCTCGAAAAAAATTATGAAACGTTTGGGATATCTGAATGTGCATACTGAGTGAAATGAGTGAACAGACACACTAAAACGAGAAATCTATATCGGCTCATATTTCTGTATGCACCCACTGCTCTAAAACCATTTTTCAAAATGTCCAAAATTCCAAATATTTTTTTTGGTTATACTAGATGACATTTATGTTAGCATAAAAAGTTTCACGAAAAAAAGACATTTTTTGCGGGCTGTGCAAAAAAGATAAATCCGGGGTTTTCAAAATGACTTTGTACGTGATTTTTTTGCCTTTTTTTGCACAGGTCATAAAAAATATCTTTTCTTCACAAAACTTTTTGTGCTAACATTAAATGTCATGATGTATATCCAAAATTTATTTGGAATTTTTTGAGATTTTTTAAAATAAATAAAAATATTTTACATAACGAGTGCGTCCGCACCCGTGACCCGAAACGCCGTGTCCCACTAAAACACGTCTATAACTCTATATACATGGGATTCAAACAAAATATATCATATTATAATTTGGAGAACAATACTAGAAAGACGGTCTAGGGCCCAGTATGATCCCAAAACGCTATGCTCCTACAAACAGGGACCTTCATCGATGTATTCGAACCTTCAGGGATGTTAGAACAATATTATCAGGTTCATGAGTGGATCAATGACGAATCACTGATAATGTGCTTCTCTACATATATAGTCGGTTTGATGGGAAGAGCAAAACTGCAAAAATTCCTAGGTCTTCGCAATGGACATTCTCAATGTCCCCTATATGGAAAAGTAAGTTATTGATTGTGTGACATTTCTACATAAGTTACGATTATGATTTCCAGTCTTATGGAAAGTTAGTATATCTATCATTTTTCCTATTTTTGAGAGAGGCATGCTTTTCTTTCACTTTTTTTATTTTGAACCAAAATGCCTCTGTGCGGATGAAAAATGGTTTCCTATGAAAAAAAATAGTCCAAAAGTATCCTAAAAGTTATCATTCATATGGAGTGATTATATCTTCCTTTGATACTTAGTTTTCTACGAAATATTTGCCAAAAAGAATCTTGAAGAGTTTGTTGTGGCAATGGACGCGCTCACAGCAATAATAGTTCATATTAATCCTCTAGACTATGTATGATGTCGTTTGCATTGGTTCCTAAAATTGGTTGAAATGCCTCGGTATCTTGAAATGACTTGGCATCTGGGGCATTAAAATTGGCACTAGCATTCTAATTACTAGCAACCCAACCAAAAAAGGGTTTTTGGATCCGTCAACCTCTGTGGTCCTTATTCCTTCCCTCGCTCATTTCTCTTGATCTACCCTCCCAACTCTCTCTTTGATAAAAAGAGAACTTTACCAAGCATTCCAACTCGATGGAGAAAAAGAGAAGAATAACGAGATGGATGCGACAAGTTGGTGAAATGAGTTTATTTGTTTATTTTGCCAACATATACCTACATGGCTCGCCAAATTTTCATGGGGTGTCATGTCATGAAAATTGTGACATATAGGCACAAAATCAGCCCGTAATAATTTTGCAAGACCACTGGATGGGATGAAAGTGAACTGTTTTGATAATCGCAAGGGGTGTGTGTGTATGTACTTTGGAGGGGAGGATGGAATTTAGACTAAGGTCATACTTCACTTTCTAAAGCATTATTTTTTCCTCCCATCATTTTTTTTCTCCATTTGTCAAAAGCACCCACTTCATTTATATTGTACCTTGTTAGAAAGAATGCACGAATCTTCGACGTCTTTAGAATGTTTCAAAATATTGTTTTCATGCTCATCTAGGATTCTTCTCATCCCTTTGGATTTTTCTAGGGTAAAACTATAAGTTCCATACAAGCCTCAAATTGTAGATCAGGTTGAAAACGAGAGACCTTGCAATCTGGTGGAAGAAAATAATAACTTGGAAATATAGTAATTTTTATAATCCAAAAGGATCTTAAAAGTTATCATTCCTATGGGTTTCCCTCTACCTCATTAGAATTACAAAATTAATTTGTTTTCTTTGAGTATATAGTTTTGTAGGAAATGTATTTTAGAAAGAATTTTGAAGAGTTTGTGTTGGTAATCGATGCCCTTGGAACAATTAAAAAACAACCCATGAAAATTGCAACATGTAGGCACCAAATCGTTCAAAATCATTTGTAACAACACCGAATGGGCGGAAACTGAATGGTCTTGCTATTTAGAGGGCGTATGTTTCTGACTTTTGAGCCAAGGATGAAATTTCGGACAAGGGACATAGCTTACGGGTGTAAAATAGAGTTTTCCTCCTAGTATTTTGTTTAATTATTTTGGTCATATTCGCCCAAAGCATTTGTCTTCTTATACTCCCTTCGTTCATATAAATTCTGATCAAAGTCAAACAATATAAGATTGACTAAGTTTATTGAAAAAATTAACATCTACAATGTCAAATCAATATCATTATTTTCATATTATATCTACATAGTTTATAGTTGTCAATATTTTTTTGTACAATGTTAGTCAAATTTAACACTGATTGACTTCGCAGAAAAAAATACATCTTCTTTCAAGGAACAGAGGTAGTAACTCGTTTGGACGCATATTTTTCCATGTATTTAGAACGTATACTAAATCACTAACAAGTCAATAAGAGGTAGGTTTTTAATTTCTTTTCATCTGTGGGATTTTTCCTTTTAATTTTTGCAAAGATTTCTAAGCTCCATACAAGTCTCAAACTAAATTGTATATTTGTATTATGGGGTGTAAAAGACACGACCCAGTTGGAAGTTGGAACATTCTTAACCACTCCCTGCCCCTGAAAGTGCACCCAACACCCATCACCCCTTTTAGGGGAGATGCCGGGATCTCATGCAGAATATCCCCCATCCATCCACACGTACGGCTGCTGCACACGCCACCCAAAGTGCAGCACTTCACAAGTTTGGTCGGTCACTTCCTGCATAAATAACCATTGATCGATCTCAGTTTTCATTAGTGATTTCGATCTATGTGGCAAATATAACTGAAAAAAGTCCCCTCTGCGCTTTCCCGACGCCAACCGTGACAATCTGACCATCTTTCTTGTGCTGGTTTTTAAGGGGATCTAGGTTCTCATCTAGGTATGTCTCCTCTTTTTAAGGTATCTCAGCGGGATATTCTGGGGAACAAGAGCGGGAGTTAGGCGTCGACGGCGAAAGATGATGGACTATGGAATATACCGCTCCTCGTTTGATGCAATGCATGTCGTAGGAGAGCACCGGCACCGGCTCAAGCGATGGCGCTTTCTAGTTGGATCTGTCTCTCTAGCCGGTTTGCTCGGACTACGACATCTACGGTATCGGGCCGTGCGTAAAGTTATAGCGTGTCTCGAAGTTTCGGACATGATTCGACCAAACCCGACAGAGGAAGGTCCGGTCCGGGTGTCAATTACCGCGAATATAGGTTTTGCTAGGCGATGTTGAATTATATTACCAGTTCTCTCCACCAGTTCGAACTTCTGCTTGACTTGGCTAGTACATTATTTCAATATTACCGACCGTTCACCATCAGCTATGACTTTTGAGTGAACTGGCTGGAAAATGAATGCAATATGCAAGCATGTCTTTTTTTTTGTACAAGGTTTGGGGTCCAAGGACCCCGGTGCTGCATTTTTATAACTCAGGGGGGCTGGTACAAATGTTACAAAGGCCTTTTACATCTAATGCCCAGGGAAACCTAAAATTCGAAGAAAGGCCCTGCACTTTTACATAAAAGACCCTAGAACTAAAAAGAGGAAAGCAATTAGGTCCTAGGTCTTCTCCCCCTCCAGTCACCGGCGATCTCCAGGCGCGCGAACGCCGAGATCGGAGCACAGTGGGGTACTCGGACTCTCCCATCCGGTGAGCGATCCGACGCCGGCAACCTCGCCGCAGCCGAGGACAAACCACTTGGCTGCTTCGAGTCGCCGAGCTCCGGCGGCAGATCGAGCAGGCCTCCGAAGTGGAGGTTGAAAACGGCCACCCTTTTGGCCAAGGATCGCGGCGACGAACATGGTCACCGCGTGTGGTGCTCGAGGATGCAGCGAAAGCCTCCTTGTTGAAGCAGAAGAAGAGCAGCAGCTACTCTTCCACCCCTCGCCGCCACGGCCGGCCAGAGGAAGATGCAGCCACCGCAGCCTTCGCTCGCAGAGGAGGCAACAACGCTTGATGACGGAGTTGTCCTCTAACACCTCCCGCCTCTGCTCCCGCCATGGAAGCCTGCTGGAGATGCAACGCAGACGACATCCCACGCCGCGCTCGAACGCGAGGATGCACCAGCTCCAGAGCCGCTCCACCGATCTAGAAGTAGCGCAGCAGACCATCTTCTTTCCCTCGCCTCCACGGCCGGTCGAAGGAAGATAGCACCACTCCCACTTTAGATCTGCAAAGCTGGAGGTACGGCAGACGATTTTATTAGAGAACCTCGAACCATCTTCAGCCCTGCAGCAGATCCACCATGGATCCGAGCTGCAGAGAGGAAGAGGCCCGTCTCCGGCGTCGTTGCGGGTCGCCAGAGCACAGGAAAGAAAGAGAAAGAAGAAGCAGAGCAGAAGAGCATCCGCCACGAAAAAGCCTACTCTAACCCTAGTATCTACAACCCAGGCAACGCATCCTCTTCCACGCCGGCCGTCAACGACGCCGGAGGAGAAGAAGGAGCGCGCCGGGCGCGGGATCTGGGAGGAGGAGTTGACTCTCAAGGGGAGGAGCGAGTCGCCACAGGGGACAAGACGAAGCTAACTTTTAAATTGTGGCATCATATATGTGTAAAGCCTTTTGTTGCTCGGACGTTGAATTCATTTCACTATTTTCTTCCATTGCATGAGACCATATGGGATAAATGGAGAAACCGGTTTAAAAGTATAATAGTTTTCACGCATCAATCAAACAGACACATGATGCACAACACCAGAGACATTTGTAGTGTCATGATCTGTAAGATTAGTATCCACTTGAGGGGCCAAGCCGCCAAGGCACACTTTGTATTGGCAAAATACACTGACCTAGTTCCATGAAGCGTTCATTGTAAGCAAACCCGTTTAGTTCCAAACATCATGCAAGTTCTTCTTATTATTTCTTTTTGTAAGGTTTAGCGTTGAATAAAAATGTTGATTAATTGCAGCTGTGTCCCTTTGCTCCACTAGCGCAGCACCGGTGGGTAGAGTAGGTAGGTGATGGTAATTTAATTAGTGCTCAATTTGGCAAATAAGAAATGCATATTCCTCTTGTTTCATTATCTAAAAGTAACCGGCTTAGTGTTAATCAAAAGGGGTTTGATTTTGGGACAGAACCAGCGTGGCAGAGCAGGGCTAATCAGACGCCATGAGATACAAAAATTCCTAGTAGGTCTTACTGAGGTGTTGACACGTCATCAGGATATAAGCTGTGTTGTGTTGGTTGGGTTGCTTAGCTTATCGAAGTTTTGATAAGTCACCAACTTAAAAGCTGTGATGTGCTCGTTGGGTTGCTTTACTGACTACAATGTGTGGGACCAAGATCAGCTACGGTGGTAAAAAATGTTTTCTCCAAGTTTATCCAGAAAACTAGCCGAATGCTAAATTGGCGAAGTTAATTAAGAATGTCATCCAGTTGCCCAATTTAGTACCACTAGCAAAAATGCCCGTGCGTTGCAACGGTGAGAAAATCAACTTCTCAATGAAAAACGTTAACAGGACCCAAAAAAAAACCCCAAATCCTATCGACTATTCTCTGCCGATCGTCATATCTTAGTAGTTTGTCAATGATATTTTCTGCTGATTACGCAATGGACGTTTATTTCGAACAAATGGTTATACTTTACTTGCCCATGTTTTTGTTTTTGCATCTGATTGCATCGCACTGAAGCAAGCTTTGAACTATGCACACGGAACAGAAAATCCATGAGATAGCCGCACCATATTGTAGCTGAATTGATGAGGAATTATGCCAACAATATTTGAGGATTAGCAAAGCTTAATATTACGTATTCTAGAGGTGGAGGAAAAACCTACCTACCTCTAAATTTTGCATGCAGCAATATTGCTTTGAAAACCAAGAGCCGATCTTCAAGCCATCCATCGATGTCACCAGTTTGGAGAAATATTGGCCGCACCGTTCAGAGCCAAAGCCAGAGCTGAGAGTACGTCTACAAATTGGGCGTATAGCACCGATGTTACGTAGCTATGTCTACGGCACACACCATTCCATGGACTGTGCGCTCAACGCAAGTTGGATCCCGTCAGCTTTGCCTGCACTTGCAAGAACCAGCCCACCGTGATGGTCTCTGAAGAAATTTCAAAAGAATTCCGGCCGGAAATTGTACCCAGCAGCACATGATTTTATATAGCGGCAGGACATAGCAAAAGCAGCAGCACCAGTCCACCAGTTTGAGCTAGACGTCAGGGAATACGATGGATTCGGTGAGTCCACCAGTTTGAGCTAGACGTCAGGGAATACGATGGATTCGGTGGAGATGACAGTGCCTGTCAGGGACGGCGGCGCCTGCACATGAACGAACTGATCTCCTGCGCTTTGTGTGAAATCCTCGCCGTCCTCAAGCGTTCGTCGCTGTTGCCGCCGGCAGCGCAGGCGCGCAGCTCGCCGTAAGCCCCTGGTTTTTTCCGAGCCTGGAGTAGAACTGGTCCTTCTCCTTTCGTCTTCTCTCTGCTTCTTCCATCGTTCGCCATCACGAAATTGGTAGGGGAAAATCCCGAGTCTGCATTGCAGCTATATTCGCGTGTCCCGAGTCCCAACACCCATAGCTGTGCTCGCCCGTAGAAGACCTCGCGGCTCGCGCCTCAGCAGCGGACACCGAGCCAGCTACAGAACCCGCGCGTCGCATGCCATTGAGGAAGCGACTTCTCGTCTCCGAGATCCTATCCGCCTAGCCGGTTACCTGCATCGGGGCGCCGCTAGGCCAGCGAGAATGCCGCCGCTCGTCGCCGAGCTCATATCCGCCGAGCCGTCTCCTGCATCCGACCGCCGCTCGGCTGACGAGGGTGTTGTGCGCCCTTAGATTTTCCCTCAGCGCCAAGCCCGTCTATGATGTCCGCTTCGACGCTCTTGGAAGGCGTATTTATGTAACGGTTTCGTGTTCTGCTTCCATCCGGAGTTAGTCTCCAGATCGAGACGGAGGGTCGACGCAGAGACCGACCATGGTTCAATGGAAGACGTAATATGGGACGAACGAAAAAACAGACGAAAATTGGGAGGAAGAAAATTGGAATAAAACGAATCGGTATGTAACTTACGGGTGGCAGTGGTGGGTAATTTTCTCTAACTTTAGGGGCAATTTCAACGACGTACGAGAAGAAGACTTAATGATTTTATTATTAGGTATAGATTTTGAGTTCTGTATTGGTGCACCGTAAGTCCGTAACATGGTCTCATAAGGATACAACGAATCTTTTCTTTTTTCATAAGGATAACTTGAGTTACGTTTTTAATTATGATCATATGGGGTGTCCAAAAGTTAATATATATTTAGGCAATGGGAGGACTGTGCTACTGTTCATAGTGCTGCTTCCACAGGTGCCATCTCCTTTTCTTTTCTCAACAGCAACTCTCCACCAAATTCAGTATGCCACAAAGTTTCTTCAAACAGAAAAATGTGGCGCAAGAACTGTTCTCAATTGTGCAGCAAATGGTGTAGCTGTGCAAGACCCACTAGATCTTGGAGCCACAAGGTCAAAACTAGTAGTGGGCTAACTAAACAATTTATAGGTCAGCTAGCTGGTCAGGTGTGACCTGTTTCACCGGAATCACTTCCTAGATCTTGTGACCTGTTTCACCGGAATCAGGCATTGTTTCGGTACGCCTCTTTTTTTATCAGTAAAGTTTACGGATATTAAAGCACAATGGACCCGTGGTTAATATCCGGCGGTGACAAATCTATACTGACGTGGATAATAACTCAAACTGGAAATTAGATATAGATACATGTTTGAAAGTTAAGTTACTACACACTTAACAACATCTATTTAATATTTATCTCTGAGTATTAGGAAATAATTTGCATAATTAAATGGTAATGGATTGGTGACAACCGAGTAAGATAGCTTGGAAACATCGTCATCACTCATCAGCACATGATTTTTGTGTTTGTGCTGTACGATTCATGATGAGTGCAATCAACAGGAAGGCTATACAATTAATTTTGCTGTACAGCTGATAACTGAGCTTTAAGATTAAGGGTTTCATAGTCGTCGTGCACCAAGCTTAATTTATGAAAAAAGTACAGTTCACTCTTGCATGTTGCAGCATATGCCATGCTTTTGCACCCATGAACCTCGGAGTTTGAGTGTTCTATTTTTCTCCCGCGCAAGAGCCTTGTGTATCATCATCATTCCATCGAAAGAATTCAATTTTCAAGTTTTCACCCTCAGCAGAAAAACCATCAGATGAGGATATCTCAGAATCTTCTTGAGCCAAAGCTTTACAGAAATAAAAAGTTCAGGCCACTATTTCGGCATATTCGCTGTACTCTTTAGCTTTCCAATCTAGGAGCAACAGGTTGAGATTTTGTGAATGTGACCTTACAAGGGAAAAAGGGATCAAAGTTCAAACCACTCTTGCAGCATATACCTCTGTTCCCTTCAACTGGCCTTTAGCTTGTAATACTTGCTACAAAATGCAGGAGAGGGCTTCAGCCGGAAAGCATCTGAAAAAATCCATTCCAGCCATGTACACATTTCATTGTCAAAAGAAGCTAAATTGGATCAATGGGAAGGAAGGATCATGGCCTTTTTTTCTTGTCACAAAAGAGGCTTGTGACAGATTAGGAGATAGACAGATGGACGAAAGATTGCAATAAGAGAGAAAGGGGTTACTGGATAAGCTCAGCTTCCATTTCCATGATACATCACAAAGTGGGGGATGGGAGATGACACCTAGAAAGGGAGACCCAAAGCAGGATGACCAATCAACTGATCTTCAATTAAACCAAAACAGGCACTTGAAGAGGATATGCTCCAACATGCATGAATGAATGCTGGGAACAGTTCCTCCATTACAAACACTGCCCAGGATGTGCTTTCTATGGCACCCACCAATGGTGCCTTTGGTGTAAAGCGCCTTTGCGCATACACATCATTGCCTCCAACCTCTTTTTCTGGTGTGGCAACTTTGGATTGGTGGAAGCTATGTATGAACATGGTTAGTTTCCAATTAATTAGTCTCTGAGATTAGCTTTCAGTATGAGATCTACAAATTAAGATCATGGTTTCTTGGCACTTGCATGTTACTGTTTTTCTTTCAGTTTTGTTAGTGCTTAGGCTGAACATATGTTGATTTTTGTGTGGGTTTAGCATCATGACAGCCAAATTGTTTATCCACGATGAATGTCTGGACTCTAGAATTCCATGCGTATTCTGTGGTCTGCATTTCTGTTGTTGTCTGAAAGGGACTAGCCTATGTGGATACTCCTACAGGCTACAATACTCTGATTATTTTATTTTATTTTTATTTTTTTGAACTTGGAAAACTTCCCATTAAACCAGAAGCACAACACAATTGCATAATCAGCAAAAGCATGGGCAACCTTATTACATTTACTACTACAAAAGCGAAACTCAAAACGAGCAAAGTTCAGAATGCATGTAATTGTTTTAAAAGGCATGGTTTGAAGCATATGCTATGACGTTTGATGTATAAGATAACATCAGGAAAATTCAAGAAAATATTTGATAATCTGGTATAAGCAGAATCACCTTCAGTCTGAAGTTCAACCGTCAATTAGAAGGCTGAAATTCAGTCGACATTTGGACAGTATGTGATGTGTTTCCTCCCGGAGTGCCCTCCCGCAGGGTTTTTTCTCTTCTTTCTTCCTCTTTAACTGATAGGCAGAGCTCCTGCCATCCGTTTGAAAACAAAAGGAGTAATCAACGGTTCAAAATTATAGTCAGGCAGAATATTATGCATTCAGGTATACATTTGCAAACTAAAGCAAAATGCACGTTTGCACAATCACAGCCATACAAAATGGCCTAAAAGAAAGATATAAACTCAGTTAAAGAGAATCCAGTCCACCAACACGATCACCACCCGTAAGCACCACCGGTTAAAACTAAAATTGTTACACGGAACGTGAGTAAAATTGTGACACGCAAAGGACTAGATTATTACGTAAAGGCATCTTTCGTGCTAATGCAAGTTGCATCATTGTACATATTACCCTCGCAAAGAGGATTCCAAGGGAAGAAAGTTTCAACGTCGAATCAAATTGTGGCCAAGTTGATATTTCTTAATGAAATGTTGCGGAAACCTTTTGTGTATTCGGAAAAAAATAATGTAGTGAATTTGACTCCAGTGAACATGAAAGGACAAACAACATTTTCCATTTTGTTGTGTTTTACAGGTAGATCAGTAGTTTCGGTAGGATTCATGGGCGTATCAAAATAAAATAAATTTTCTTGTAGAAAGTGACAGGAGGAAAATGATTATTTGTCATGCCCACTAAGAGGAGATTTCATATACTCCCTCCGTATCAAAATATAAGTCGCACTAGTCACTTACCGCACATATGTATGTAGACATGTTTTAGTGCAAGATTCATGTAAGTGACTAGTGAATCTTGCACTAAAACATGTCTACATACATGTGTGTGGTAAGTGACTAGTGCGACTTATATTTTGACACGGAGGGAGTATTTTCCTTGACCCTACTACCTAGAGTTAGTGGCACACTATGGCTGGCTGGAGCAGCTTCAGAATCAAAACGGATCTAGTCAACTGCCAACTGATACTGGACTTGATTATGGTGTGAAGGGATAACTCTTGACAGAGTAACCACGTTCGGATTAGTAAATAAACCTTGGATAAGTGCAAAGGAAAACTCTATGCTGCATCGTGTGCGAAAAAACAATATCGCCATCCTTGAGGCAAGTATAAGAAAGAACTTCAGTTACATTTGCAAAAGCATGAACAGTTTCAGGTGTTGTACCAGACGGAGACTAAAACATTTCAGTTTCATTATTCATGGCTGGGACCGACGACATATCAGAACACATTCAAAGAGGTACAGGAACAAAAAATAATGGAAAATCAGTGTAGCTATGAACTACAGGAGCTGATCAACATCAGAATATCCAAATCCGAAACTTTTCAACATACTGGTGTTGTGTGGCAGGCATAGCTGATAGCCGGAGAGACTCGTGGCCTTCAGCTTCAGTTCAATCCTTGCATCAGTTAATTGAAGAAAAAAGCAACATATCATGCACGTATCGAGAATCGATCGAGGAATGTCTAGCACCAGCATTAAGGATCACTTGGTATTGTCGACATCAACACAAAACATCAGCATTCCTTTGATTCACCGTCTTAATTTAAGCAGCAACAGCAACAGTCTCTGGTTTATCTGTGCCTTCTTGTTGAAGGAAGGACTTGTCTATTCCTTCGATGTTGGTTATTCTCAGCTTCGTCAATTCCTGGAAATTGTCACAGCAGACAGTCAGACCATAATCTAGAGAATAAGGTCAATGTGATCTTTTATTGAGAATAGTAAATGCTGGAATGTAAATTACGGAATTACCTGACGGTGTCCCTTTGTTCGGCGGTAATTTTTCCTCCTTTTCTTCTTGAATATAATAACTTTTGCATCTAGGGCCTAACAAAGATTGTCAAGAGAAATGAACTCATAATTGTGCAGTAGTACATTCTAAAACAACATATTATATCAAAGATGCACTCTGGTTAAGCAATTGTAGAAAGTATAGGTGTGTGCTACCAACAATACTGAAACAGTAAAGCTTCAGGCATACTGACACTTGTCAATCAACTATCAATGTTGCTGTACATGTTCGAACAATGAAGCCAGTAAAATGAAAAACTAGCAGAGATAGCAGAGCCAACCACTAGATATTTTCATGTCATTTCTGTTACATTTTGATACTTTGGAGGAATCAATGCAATCCAATGTGGTGCCCAGTGAATTAGTTGGTGGTCCTTAAAGAGGGATCAGAAAGGTCCATGCTAGTAATGTCTCATACAGATATATGTTGAGCAGCATCAAACTGGACTTTGCAGCATACTGTAAGTACGATTAGGATACCAACAAAGTGCCCAAACATACATAGTTTTAAAAATATTTAACATGCCAATATAATCAGTTGATGGTGGGAAATTCAAGAGAAGTGTACTGGAATAAGTCAAGGAATTTATAATTTCCATTGCCAATAATCCTGCTATTGGGCACATTTCCAGCCTGAGTGATGGTAACATAATAGACAAGTACATCAGCTTTCAACTGCAACAGTCAGATCATATAACTGGTATGACAAGACAAGGATATTCAGATCAATCTGAAATCCACATACATATTGCCTAGTGCATAATCTGTAGAAAGCAGACCTAATAATAAAGCAGACCCACTTATGAACTTGCTCCAACAAAACAGAGTTCATAAATCATTCCATGGACTTCATTCTACTGAACATGTTAACAAACACTCTCCAAGAAAAAAACAGAAAAAAGATAGATTAAATAAGCATCCTTCTTACATGCTCTTCAACAACAGCATGGACGGTAGCATCAGTAAGAGTCGGCCTCCCAATTATTGTCTGAGCTTGTGAGCCAAGCATGAGAACTCGATTTAGAATTAACTGCACCAAGTGATTCAGATGAAAACAGCTTCAGTAAATTTTCAATGAAATGATAAGTACTAGTGAGCAGCAACATATGTTTGCTACTGGGATCACAAACAGAATTTATCAACTTGGTTCACTGTGGTAGTTCCATATAACTTTTTGTTTAAAATTGGTAGGTTGAAGAAAAATATTATGAGGATTGTATGTTGTGACACTAATGCAACAAAGAGAAGAAGTCGTCACTGAGAACCTGCTGTGGTAGGATGGTTAGGAGGGTTGTTGTACCCCTAGCCCACTAGAGTTCAAATCCCAGATTGGACATTGGTGTTTCTCATTTAGGCGGAATATTCTTCGGTGGGAGGCGACGTTCCCATCACAGCGAGGCGCCTACGGTGGCTCAGTCTTTTGGAGGTGCTCATAGGGGTAGGGTGTGCGTGTGTGCGTTCATAGGGTGAGTGTGTGCACATGTATGTGAGCGTCTGCGTTGTATTGTGTTTCGCAAACAAAAAAAAGTCGTCACCTAGTAATAGCTCCACTCAACCTATCAACCACAACCATTCAAATTTTTAGTACGTTCATAGTTCATACACTTCATCAAGCTTAAAAATCAATTCTTGTTACATTTTACAGCAAAATCTTAAGCAGCTTCCATGAAGAAGATGAATATAGAAGTTACAATACTTGATTGAACTAACTAATTTCAAGCGGTACTCTTATGTTTTCAGTTCCCAACATGCATGGAACAAAATCGACCAGTCCAAAGTGCTACGGGATGTCCTGAGATAACGATGTGCACATAATGCCCATGTCAGATCATGCATTGCATGCAATTCTACATCTTCACCATATCAGACGTAGCTCTATTATCAGTTCAGATTTTTAAGATTGATCATACTAATATATATACTTGATTACCAAACTTGAGCACCTAATCACAACGGTTGCGCTGTTAGTCTTGGGTCATAGGTTGCTGCTTGAACGGAGGCACTATTTGGGTCAAATGCGCACTCGAAACTATTTAACTGACAGAAGTTTGACACATTACCTTGTCGTTGACATCGCAGAACTTCAACCGCTCCGTGAAGATGGAGTCGCCATTGCTCACCTTAAACTGGTGCGAGCCAATCTGCAGGAACAAGCAACGCGCACCGAGATCACCAACCAGATCCGTTGCTCACCTTAAACAAAAGATTCGGGCCAGATGGGGTGGGGGTGCAGACCTGGACGACGGCGAAGACGGGCTCGTAGGGCTTGAATGGCTTCTCGTCGGCCCCGAGCGGGCCCATCACCTTGTACCCGATCTCGTCGGCCTCCGCCAGCTTCTCCTCCTCCGTCTTCCCGCTGGGCGGCTTCGCCGCCGGCGTCTCCTCGTCGCCCTCCCCCCACTCGTCCCCGCTCCCCTCCTCGTCCTCGTAGTGCTCCTCGTCGTCCCCTTCCTCCTCGTCGTCGTCGGAGGAGGGGGGCGGGTCGCGAAGTGGCAGCGCGGGGGGAGGAGCCGGAGCAAGGCGGCGGCAGCGCTGGCAGCGCGGGGCGCGAGGGGCTGGGACAGGGAGGTTAGGGTTTGGGCGGCGATCGGGACCTGCGCGAGGGGTTGGGGGACGAGGCGGCGCGTGAGGATGCGCAGCAGGCATCGCCGCGTCGCCATGGCTACGGCGGCGGCGGCGGCGGCGGAGGGAGAGGCGTGGAGGAGGAGCGGAGGGTAGAAATGGAAATGTTGGTTTTGGCCAAGCGGTTTACACGAGGGTTTAAGGAAAAGACGAGACACTGCAGGTGGGCCCTGTTGACGCCGTGCCGCGAGGAAAGTGGTCGCAGGGCTCTACGCGATCCGGGGGCGAAGGCGTAGTCAGTGGCAGCGAAAGGATACGCTTTCACTTAATGTACCGATGGTTTTGGTAGTGAAAGATTTCGTGCCCCCGAACACGAGTGGCTCTGTTTGAAAAAGTAAAATATTTAAAAGTTACAAAAAGATCCGAAAAAGATAAGCATGTTTTCAATTATGTATTCTACACAAAGTCTAATGTGCCATACTTTGTATTTTGAGCTCCACATAAAATGAGAAATGTACGGAACTAAGTATAGTTGTTTCAAATATATGAATATTGTTATTTTGTGTAGTCCATAGTAAAAGGAATTCCGCATTGTGATTTTGCACACTCATAGTATATATCATTCAGAATACGCTGGTTTTTAAGATTTTTTTTGTAACTTTTAAATGTTTTTATAAATCAAACGGAGAGCAGTGGTGCTCTGGAGGCAAAGTGACTTTTTGATAGTTTCGGCAGTTCTCATATATTGCTTTGGAACAAACAAATTAACTGTAACTTAATTCGACACGAACAAATTATTTCCACTCTTCCAAGTCTACTAGTGTAAGAGGTTCTTTTACCAACCCTAGTAGCCGATGAATATTGTGCATCGTTGTGTGTTTGTATTGATCATAGGCAATGTCTAATATACAAAGGTACAACCGTAAGATTACAACGGAATTACCGCAGGAGCTTGTCTACATGCCAAAGGCTCGGTTCCACAGACGCCTACACAGGTGTCAGGTGGTTCCTTTTTTTAGTAGCCTACACAGGTGTTTACTTTTCATGTGCCCCGTGTCCTAAAAGGACGACTGTCCCGTCTACGGTCTTTTCTTGACGATAAACTTGTTTGGAAAAGTAGCGCTCGGAAGATTTAGGGCCTCTTTGATTCAAAGGAAAGGAAAATCAAAGGAATAGGAAGGGGATAGGAATAGGAAAGGGTGGCTGGTGCAAAACCGTCCTCGTTCCTTGTGCAAAGGATTCAAAGAATGAGGTCTCAACTCATTTTTCCATTCCTCTAAGTTTTGCCTGGAAAGTGAGACACGTAGGAAAAATTCCTCTACCTTTCCCTAGCATCATTCCTACAAATCAAACAAGCCAACAGTAGCAACTTAGGAAAATTTCCCAACCCTTTAACTTTCCTACATGTTTCCTTCAAATCAAAGAGGCCCTTAGTTGGTTGCACACGGGTTGTCTATAGAAACTCAGAAAGCTGTAGGTTCTTACAAATCCTTCATTTATGCAAAGTGAAGATGCAGAAGCTGGTTGAGATGGGCTTCCCTCAGGAATCAGGATACATAGTAAGAAATGCCCGTCAATGGTGATGAGAACATGCCTTTGAAAATCTCTGCTCGGGCTGAAGCCATATTTCGTATTAGAACTTTAAATTGCATGCCCAATTCATTATGAAACAACAATCCTAGGTATTTAGGTAAAGCTCCTATTGTGCCATTTCAGTGTGGCCTCAGGGAGAACTGAAAAGTACCTATCATAGCTTGGCAGTTCCTGTCGGACTGTGCTTCATAGGCAGCACATCTTCCGTATTTGCCGGTGCCGAAATAAACCAACTGAACATGTCATTTTTCACGAGCCAACAAAATCATGCTTCAAGAAAGCGCGATAAAAGATTCATGACGGAGATGGGGAGATTGCAGCTCCGTCCATACAAGGTATGGCTTTTTCATGATGTTGTTTCAACAGCTACACTGTGTTTTTATAATCCTCACCATCGAGCACCAAACTCCAAGTTATTACAACTGGCGGAGGCGCCGGTCCTGGACCGTAGGTGCGAGGCAAAATGTAGACGGGGTTGTTTCCTGTAGATCCAACAGATTTTGCATGTGCAGGTCAATAGCTAGCGTGACGAATTTGTACACTGTGCCAGGTGGGAATGGCACCCGCCGCTTATGGGTAAGCGTGGAGCCACCCATAAACTTACCCATCCAACTAAAACTTACTCGTCAACTGGTATAATTTTTTCCTATTTCCGTCACCCCACAGGATAAAGGGCACCTGCGGGTAGAAATACCCGTGTTTATAGCGCATCATATAAACATAAAATAGAGATAAAAACAACACATTACTCATCTAGAAGAGATCTATTTGTTGACTTGTTGTATCCAGAGTCGAGACGTGATCATGCTAATAAGATATATTAGATATAATATGAGGGATATTTACGGTATAGTGCGGCGATTGCCGTGTGGTCCGGCAACTGCGGCGGGAGAGGCGAGCGAACTACATCTGAATTACGATCGTGACATGATGCATAGACCCTACTCATGCATTAGTGCGTGGAATTTTGTCCCACTTGTCAAATATTAGATGAGTACGGTACACAGATATGGGTTATACTATTCATACTTGTAACCTTTTTACCCGATGGGTATAACTTTTTCGCATTTACATACCCATGGTTTCTTATCTCATACCCTTTATCCTAGTGGGTTTTTTACCCGCATGGTACGCGGGTAATGGGTACTCATTGCCATTTTAGTTGCAGGATTGGAACGAAAAAAAGTTTACCGGGCCAGGTAACGATCTGCACGTTAACATAAGAAAGTGTACCTCCTCTGTCAAACTTTCGTATCCCTTCGTGCAAATTCACCCATCAAAAGAATGTGTAATTCAGAATAAGATTTGACATAGTATATTCGTTCTCAGTTATCAAATTATCACTAAAGTTACTATAACTCGCAAGACACTTTTGACCATGAAAAGCATGGTAAAAGACTATAGAAATGGCTTAATTTATATACTGGAAGTTTCTATAGATGCTCTTACCTAATAGTGCACTACAAACAGCTATTTGGATATTTTAAGAGCATATGTTTAGAGTTCTTTATCATAAACATGTATATGCTATTTTAGTTTATGCAATTGTTAAACGTCAATTATAAAATACAATTTAAAATTAGATTAATTTAGCATAATGCGGACGACGTTTTCAGTGATGCAAATTACAATTGTACAACACTCCACACAAAAAGCACATTTAGCAACTCCGTTATGTGGTTAGCTATGCTAAATAGTTAATATAAATGTATTTTCATGAAGACTGTAGCATGCCAAAAATATGTTTTATAGAAATACAAAAGTTTAGTATAAATGTCTGATGCGTAACCATGCATGTCCACTGCTTGTAGGAATAGAAAAAACTGGCAGAAAACAAATTGTTGCATAGAAAGGATTACATTTTTTCTTTAGAAGAGAGCAAACAATTTACAAGATCTGAAACCAGCTGCGAACAGTAGGTTCAGTTATGGAGCGTCGCATCCTTGATACGGCGGCGGGAGAACCCCGTCGAGGATCATGGGGGCAGCCTTGCTCGATGCGGCGGCGACGGGAGCCAGGGAGCGTCGCGGCTTCACCTGACTACGCATCTGGCTGGGGCAGGCAGGTGCGGGTTAATTTGGTGTGGCGGAGGGAGAGGGCGTGGGAATTTATTGCGGGCTTCTCAGCCCAACTCTTTCTTGCTGGACGGCAAAAACAATTTAAATCGGTTGCCATCGAACCACTCTAGCGGTATGGGACTAAAAATCTGGCACAGACGGAAACTTACATAAATACGTGGCCCATATGCTTTTCAACTAAGTTAAGTACCATTGGTGACTTTGCAGGCATTTTCTCAAGAAACTTAAGAATAGTAGGTTCATAAAATTGCAATGTCATATCAGTTACATGCAATTGTAACATCTGTGGAGAAGTGAGATCTGGCATTTCATGCTTCACAAAAGAAAATTGCATGCATATTACCAGGATACAGAAGCTGGTATCAGATGATCAGTTTAAGTTGTTATTTGTAGGTTTCTATAGACAATTTCTCAATAAGGCTTCGATTTCTCACACCCTCAAGTACCTGAGATCTCCAGGTAGCGGGTTTTTGGCAAATATGACAGTTTTCGCGAACTAATAACACATCTGGCCGCTACCGAGAACTATTTCCAAGTATGGCCCTCAGGTCTGCGTCGATGAGCCAAACTTGTGTAGTTCGGCGCCAATGGCTATGGCGCCGAACTCATCCGGCATCAAAATGCGAAATTGTGGTGGCGCCGAACTGCACAAGTTCGGCTCCATACGCCGACCTCAGGGGCACATTTGGAACTAATTTTCGGTAGCGACCAGATGCGCTATCAGTTCCCGAAAACGGCCATATTTGACAAAAAAATACCCATGTAGCTGAAGCATACTATACATCGTAAGAGCAATGAACTTAAATTCATGGCGACTATTGGATTAATGGGTGTAAAACCTTTGAAAGTGATAGACAGTTGTAAGCAGAGGCCAAATTTGAAGATTAAACAATTCTATTTTCATGTTAACCATATGAATTTCCTACGGCAATGCCTCCGTCATAGCGAGTCACCGTACGACTCGCCCGCACGATTTCCGTCGGGGGTTCGATCGAACGTAGCACAATTTTCCAAACATGGGCGGGTCCATAAAAATGACGTTTTCTTATTTTGCTTTATGTTTTTTTATTCCTGGATAATACGTGATTTTTTTTCTTCTTTTTCCCTTTTTATTTTTAAATCTGAACATTTTTTGAAATCTGGATATCTTTCAAATTTGAAACATTACTAGGAAAAGGCCCCGTGCGATGCAACGGGAGAAATCAATTATCGTCAGAAAATGACACATTTTTATGAATACAGATTAGAAGATATGAATTTTACAAATTTCAGCATCTTCTGTAATTGTTAAATATCTGACAGTAGGGGACCACACGGCAGGGGTTTGTTAATTACCGGAAACATTTATTAAAAAGAATAAAATTCTGACGTGCGTTGCAACGGGAGAAAAATCCGCGTGGTTCAAACTAATAAATCTGCCTATCTGTAAATTGGTTATTTTGTTGTCCTAAATAAGCATGGTTAAAAGTTGTTAAACATGCATGAATTGTGATACCAATAGACATATTAATTTTTCTGAATATTTTGGTATATTGTTCATAATTTTCTGTTAACCAGATCAAAAGTTATAGAATTTGCAAGTATCTATTATTTTCTGGAATTTGTTTAACAGCTGGGGCCCATTGTGAGGGATTTATTATTTTCCAAAAATCATTTTCGAAATGGTTAAAAACCTGACACTGGTCCCGCGTGTCAGTGACACAGGAGAACCACAGTTGGCTCGGTCGATCAAGGATCGATCGATTCCAAGCAAATTGATCGAATTCGTTTAGTGCAACAGCTAGAGAACGTCACGGCGAGCGTTATGGTGGCGGCGCCGCTCGTTTTTGGTTGCCGGAGGGACGGCAGCGTCCGCCGGAGCGGAGCTCCGCGGCGGCGCACGGGGTGAGCGTGGTACAGAACACGATAGAGAGGGAGAGAAGGTCCACGAGGACCGCGAGCTCACCAGGAAGCTGAAAAGATGGTCGGGAAGGCCGTGCGAGGTCATACGGCGACGAGCTCGAGCTCGGCCCGCGGTGGCCGGACTTGGAGAAGAAGCTCGATTCGCACGATTCAGGCCATCCCGGCACGCGGCACTCGTCGAGGAGGAAGAGGACGACAAGGCGGAGCCAGTGGTGGTCTAAGATGAGCTCGGGGAGGTCCACAGCGGCGCCGTCGACGACGTTCTCGGGCGTGTGCGGAGCAGAGAAAAGGAGTTTTTGCGAACTAATCCCTGGGCTTTCCTCAAATTACACGTAAGTCCTTCCGCCGGACGAAACGACAAAGGCTTCTTTGGCATGTGGGCTGCGGGTTGATTTCCTTGTTTATCGGGGGTTTTCTGCAAATTGTCCGACGTACCAAACCAAGAAAGCAGAGGAGAAGCGCTGCTCTCTTTATTATTAGGTAGAGATTATAAGCTAAGCCATTTTAAAAAAGAGTATTTTTAAAATCTGAAATATTTAAATAAGATTTTACATTTTTAGTACAATTGTTTTCAAAATATGAACCATTTTATCAAATGAACATTTTTTAATCTTATATAAAAATCAAAAAGGGAAGAAATCATTAAAAACTAAAAATAAATAGAAAAGGAGGAATTAAAAATGCTACCAAAAAGAAGTAAAAAAGGAAAATGAAAAGTTTTTTTCAAATAGGAAAAGAAATCAAAATTCTAAACGAACTTTGGCCACCCATGGGTGTAACCGACTCGAGCGACTCGCAACATGCGACGAATAAGGCAGCCTCGGGTCTACGACCTGTGCAGGAGGGAAACAACAATCGCACGCACACCTACACTGTTCCCCGCCAATCCTTCCGCCTTCGTCGCTTCCCCGCTGCCACCACCGGCCTAACCGCCTACTCCCCCCCCCCCCTTCCCCGTGCTCGGGGCCACTACCGCGCCCTACCCTGCTTAAGCCACCACCTCTGCCGACCAGGTCGGAGCCTATTCCCTACCGCACACCCTCCGTGGCAACTTGGGACCGCCCATTACTGCTACCAAGAAAGAAAAAAGCGAGGCGAGCGAGGCGGCTGGATATGAGACGAAGTGTGGCACGGCCGGAGATGAGAAAGGCGAAGCGAGGCGCAGCCGGACAAGAAGAAGACGGAAAAAATCACCGAAGACGGAGCCGACCTCGCCGCCGATGGGGACGGCGCAGTTGGCCGCGACATAGCTGGCCAAATGAGGAATGGACCTCACCGTAGCCGGCAGTGGCGTAGGTGGGGGTGAGGCCGGCGCTAGAGAAGAAGATGAATTGGGGGCGGGGTTAGAGGGATGGCATTTCAGCACCTGACGTTGTCACGGATAATAAATGCACACACAGATTAATCCGACTGATCATCATTTATAATCTCACATTCACTGCACTACTATTTTGTTCACGTTGGCGTGCGCACTGTCCTCGAGCTGGGGCATATCGGCTGTCCTAGACAAATTAGGAGTGCTAATGCACTTTGTGATTTAATTTGTAGTCTCCAGATAAGATGCCTGTCGTAGGATGGTTAGGAGGGTGGTTGTACCTCTAGCCCAACAGAGTTCAAATTTCAGATTTGACATTGATGTTTCTCATTCAGTCGGAATATTCTTCAGTGAGAGGCGACGTTCCGTCGACAGCGAGGCGCCCGTGGTAATTTCGCCAATCTCAAGACCTGACCACTGGCTCAGTCTTTCGGAGGTGCTCATAAAGATAGGGTGTGTGTGCGTGCATTCATAGGGGTTAGTGTGTGCACGTGTATGTGAGCGTCTGCGTCGTACTGTGTTTTGCAAAAAAAAGATAAGATGTATTAATGCATCATTAATTTAAAGTTTTAATGATAATTTGGTGACTAGACACATCAAGTGTAACTTAAGCTTAATTCTGAATTTCCCATCTTTTATGAGACGACTTGGATTTTTGTTTCTTCATATTTGCGGTTGAATATGAAGCGTGAAACTCAAAACCGTATAGATGTGAAAACTTGTAATTTTGACATCTGATAATGCGGAATGAAATTTTTGAACATATTTTTTTATAACTTAAACCCATGTAGATGTGCATTTTTTGTAAGCTTGTAACTTTGACATATGATAATGCAAAACTAAACTTTTCGATTTTTTAAAATTTGAACCTTGAGAACCGAGGCATAGACCGGATGGCTAGCAGGTGTTGATACCTCCTTGCTTGTGAGGTCTCGAGTTCGAGTGACAGCGCTCGCTCCCTCGTGCATACTCACTGGAAATTCTTCTATCTAAGTTGCTTGGAGGCTGTCTAACCCTCCAAGTCGCATTTAAAAAAAACTTGAACACTTGGTAGATGTGCATTCCAATGAATTAAATTTTAAAACCCGTCTAGTTAACGTAGTAATAATTTCAACGTAATAATTACAACATACATCTAAAAATGTCTTGCAATATCTCAACTCAAATTTCGGCTGACAACCAGAAAATGAAAATCTGACTCCATAATTCCAACGTAGTAATGTTTTAACCTGATTTTCGAATTTCCCACCTTGGATAGGATGATTTGGATTTTTGTTTCTTCATATTTTCAGGTTGAATATGAACGTGAAACTTAGGTGTGCATTGTTTCGTTTCTTCGTACTTCTTTTTTCCACAGCTTTCTACCATGCTTACATGCATTTTTTTTTACCTATTGCATCACCACAACTAAGGTGGCTAATCAAGATCACCGCACCTAGATCAACTTACATACTACTATCATTTTCACATATTCAATGCACCGTTGTGCCATTCTGTTATCATGACGAATCAGCCACCCAATCAATGCGTACAACCCCCGTACACAACCATATGTACTACTTATCATTTCAAAAGAATAAAGAGAGAGCTCATTTAAATTTCCACTATGTCCCGTCATTTCTCGTAACAACATATAGTATGTTCTTTTTTTGAGAGCACATATAGTATGTTCTTGGGAGAACGCTTCGTACCCGCTCCTGGTCGTCCCCTGCAGGCGACAGGGGCGGCGCGAACCCTAGCCCTTCCCCAGCTCTCCTCTTCCCCGTCCCCAGCCGCCGCCGTCGGCGTGAGCTGCCGGGCAAAGCCGGGGCGGTGCCGGCGGCGGCGGTTCTTCTTTTCCCCGGTTGCTTGGAGGTCTGCGGGGGTGGTCCTCAGGCGACGGTGCGCTGGTGAGATGCGGCCTCAACCTCGCGGCTGGCAGTGAGAGGCGACGGTGGCGGGTTCTGGCGGCTCACAGTGGCGTTGTGGCGACGGGGTCGAAGCTGGGAGAAGCCAGGAGCAGCGGCAAGCGGCGGTGGTGGCCGGCACGGCGCGGTCCAGGGAGGACCCGATCTGGGCCAGGAGGGCCCCGATCTGGGCCTGGTGGGCTTCGGCCTCTTCCCTGATCTATGTCGTGAGGCAGCAGCTTGTTCCTGCTCGCCGTGGTGGCTTGTGCTAAGGGCTCCTGACGTGCTTGCCCAGGTTGCAGAGGTAGGGGCGACGTTGAACCTACAGGTGGATGGTGGCGGCGGCCATGGCGCTGCAGCGTGGCGGCGGGGCTAGTCGGGCCTGATCTGGGCCGGATCTACCTAGACATGATCTGGCTGATCTGGGCCTGACAGGCCTTGTTGCTGCATCCGGTCGGTGACCGCCTCTAGCGGTGGAGGACCCCTATTGACTGTTACTACCGCCCACGCGGGTTTAGTGTTGGCGTCCTTCCTCGCATGATTCGCCGACCTCACGGTGCTGTCAATCCTGAGGTTTGAGGTCGAGAAAGCCGGGGCGGCGGCCCTGGAAGGTGGACTGCACGGGTGTCTCTGCGGCGAGCGACGTGGCGGTAGTGATGGTGTGTCTCTTTGGCCGTATGGATGGCGAGGAGCGGACAGCGGGGGATCCTGGTGTTGACGGTGCTTCGGCAAAGACAACTCCCATATCGTGTTCTGGAGACCTGGCTTGGGGATAACTGACGGTCCATTATGCCCGCGTGTGGTGAAGGTTTTTTCGGGCGAAAGCTCAGCACTTCGGTGCCGATGGCGGCCATGCCTTCGGGTATGGTTACCCTCCTGGGGGCGCTGTTGTGGTCACCTTTACCGCACTAGGGCTCCGGGTGAAAATCCTTGACCGTTGGTCTCGATGACGGCGGCGTGCACGTTGTTACTCTCTTGGGGGCGTCGTCGTGGAGCTTTGGTATCTTTTAGACTTGTTTCGGTGTCTTCGGTGGCAAGCTTAGCGATCTGTATTTCCTTTTTCTTACCTTTGATATGTTTTGTAAGAGATTCCCCTCATCACATTGTATCGGTTCGACCGTTGTGCTTTATTTATAAAGCGGAGCGAAATGCTATTTCGAGAAATATAGTATGTTCTTGTTCAACTAACAAAAAGTTGAAAAAAAATCATTTCAGGACGCAGAGATCTGTTCAACATCGCAGATGGTTAATGGAGCGACGTTTCTTGCTGCCGATCTCGACAAGCATGGCTAGTAGGGCCTCACACACCTCGGTGGCGTCGGCCTCCGTGTGATACCGCCTCAGCGTCGAGAACACGAGCCACGCATGGTCTAGCCTCCACGAGTAAAGTACGCAAAACTACCACAATTATCGGCCAAATCACAAGTCAGTACCTGTTTTGGTGATTTTTTTCTAAATCCTACCAAGTTTGAGGCGAGTAGCAACAGTTTGTGCAATTTTCATCTGATTACATTTAAACAAATTTGCTGACAGGTTGACTAGTCAAAATAATACCCACGTCAGCATATTTGACTTTTCTCCTCTCTCCCCTAGCAAATCACGTGCATTGGGCGCTGGGACGCCAGGCGGCGCGTCGCCGCGAGGCCCCGATCTCGGCATGGTCGCTTCACACGCGTGCCCCCCATCTCCGGCTCGAACACACGACGCCACCTCCCGCCACAGTGCTGCCGCCATGCCGATGCGTAGCGGCACGCGCGGAGCCGCCGTGGTAACATCCCAGAGCGCGCCGCGACGCTGCCTCCGCACCGATGCCCATCCGATTGGCTAGCTCTCGAGAACCGCCTCGCCCCACCCACGGTGCGTCCTTCTGGCCCTGGGCTTCGTCGTTTGCCCCTGCCATCGCGTTGTCGTCGTCGTCGCGGGGGCGGCCATGGACACGCAGGAGCATGGCGTGGACGTCGGCACATCGTGGCCTTCGACGCTGAGGAGACGCGTGTGCGGCGGTGGCGTGACGCGAGGAAGTTGGCGCCGTGCACCTCGATCGGCATCGTAGGCCGCACAGAGGAACGTCGCGTCGGCCGCGCAGTGCACGTACGCCGCGTCGGCCGAGCAGGCATATCGTTTTTCTGTCCCGGCTGTACTAGCTTGACCGATACTACCCGATGTGAGTAGCTAGACTAGTACGTTATCCCTTGATGGATCTTTGGACCAATATGAGCTAGCTAGCTCTTGTTGGATCGACCTGGAAAGCGAGCTGGAGGCCACGCCGTTTGTGCTGCTCACGCCGAGCCACACGGGAGGAGCACCGGGAAGGGAGCTCGAGCTGCTTCGCCTCCATCTCACATCCGTTCGTGCTGCTCCCGCAGAGCCACGCGGGACGAGCATGCGCTCGCGCACACGACGCCGGCATGCTCGCGTCGTGCGACCGCTCCACTTTGACGACGAAATATGCCGTAGCTCCGCTATATAAATATAGCAACCACCTGATACAATGGACAGTTTTGAAATGGTAGGGCGACAGCAAACATACACCCAAAGCAAGAGGAAGAGAAAAAACAAGAGAAACAAAAGCAGACATAGGCGGATTGACTAAACGACGGAGATCCGTAACCGCTCCACTTTCCACCGTCGTTCCTCAATGCAGCAACAACTAGCAGCAGCAAAGGCACGAACACGCTAGCACCAGCCAGCTTGCGTGTGTACGAGGGCGGGGTGCAGCTGGCAAGTGCGGCCGAGACACAGGGTCGCGGACATTACGCGCACATTATGTGTTCGACACAATGCAAGAGAGACGGGGCCAAGTCATCCCTTACATGTGGGGCTATGCTGTCAGATCTGCTATTACAACGTGATCAACAGAAAATTTGCGCAATTTGTTGTTTCTCGCCCCAAATTTGGTAGATTTTAGAAAAAAAAATCACCAACAGAGGTACTGTGATTTGACGGACAATTGTGGTAGTTTTATGTAACTTACTCAGCCTCTGCTCCGGCCTCACCACCACGGACCCCGGCACCTCGGCGTCGCACCGTGTCACCAGGCCATTGCTCTGTGCCCCGTACCACAGCCGCAGGTGAAGCGCGACAACTGCCATCGCGGCCGGCACCGGCATCACCAGGGGCAGCTTCAAAGAAGCGAAGAACGACTCCACATACTGGGGGTTAAGAATCGCTGCAAGGGTGCGATCAGCGGTAGGAGCTCAGCCTGGGCGATGCAGGTCAGTGTGGCGAGCACTGTTGGGGCCGTGCTGGCCTCGGTGTGGGCAGTTCATCCACGAGGAACTTGTGCCTGGAGATGAAGTCATTTCTCCTTGCATATGTGAGATCCTCCAATGCTCTTACGTCGCCCTGCAGTCATCCACTTGTTAAGATATAAAATGGAACAGAACAAACGCTACACAAGCAGTTCAAGTTCTTCATAAACACGTGAATCAAGATAGTGAGGATCTTGATTAGTCTGCACACTAGTTCCATAATCCTCCCGGTCTTGTTGTGAGCAATCTGGCCTTCCCAAAGGATGTCGGAAGCCACTGGGGTGCCACCATATGCTCTGAACCAATGCCAGACCGGCGACCTTGCCCTTCAGCTCAGACCGGTACAACGAAAGCGCTGCTGCCGCATCAACTCCGCCTTTGCTATGTCCGAGGAGCAAAACCTGTTTGCCAGATCCCCAATAGAGCTCTTCGATGTATAGTTTCAGTTCCCTTGCATTTTTCTCCACTGATGCTTGGACAAAATGAAAGCGAAATGCAGGCATCAAAAGAAAGATACACATAATTCCATGCCATACACTGCAGGGACCAATAGAGAGATACACATGACTTGTGGGGACGCAAATATGTGTTGATTCTTTTTTTTTTTTTTTTTGCTAAGAGAGAACTACACGAAGCTGACCAAGCTTCACAGAAAAGTCCAGGAAACAAAGGAAATTACAACGAGGACCTCCTGAACTCCAGCTTCGTCACGCACGACGACACGCCGGCGAAACCCGCCGCTACTCCACCACGCTTTGCTCGGACTGGACGGAGCCCCCTTGCAGCAAGGAAGTCGACGCTCCTCGGTGCCGAAGCACCTCCACCCTGCGCTCCGGACGACGACGCTGGCTTGGTCAACTCGAACAGCACCCTCGAGATCTTGAAAAGCCGGATCCACCGCCACATGGACTCCGGCGCGGGGGCGAGACGCAACACGCCTCCGAGGAGACGCGAGCGCCGCGCAGACGGCAGATCCGTAGCTGGCCTCCACCGGAGCACCATCCACGGAGGAGAGGACCGCCGCCTCCAAAAGCCACTCCGGCCACGCCACCAACTCCCCAGCGCCGCCGGCTAGCAACCTACTGCTACCTACACTATGTACACGCCGGGATCCGGCGATTCCCCAGCCTCCCGCCGCCGGAGCGGCCGCCGGAGGTGGGGAATCACACGAATCGCCGGCGGCGAGGTGGAAGCAGAAGGACAGCAGAAATTCGCCTCTCTCTACTATAGCGGGAGGAGGGGAACGGTCAAGGCTCGTTCTGCAAATATGTGTTGATTCAACGGACATGCAGAGCACGAAAAGAAATATTGGACCTCACTCGAGAAGATAAAATAGGTTGAGAACCTAGAAAGTCTTATGCAACCGTGTTGAGGCGTACCTCGCTATGAATCTTTGCAATATGGCAAGTAAGCCCCATCCTTGAAAAAAAATCTTTTCGATCGTAGTGAGGAAATGAAGTGGACTATGGTTGCTAAAAAGGCCTGCATAAAGGATGAACACGGGTCATTATTACGGTACGGCATATCAAGGTCATATATAAAAACTGAGAAAGATGTCTCACCAGGGATGAGCAAGTAAACTACGTATTAGACAGATAATGCATGCCATTTCTGAAAAACAAGAACATTTCAGTGTCATTTTTTGTTGTCCAAGTTCATTTGTAATACAAAACATGCACTACCATATGTGGATTTCTTCATGAAGCCCCACTCGTTTCAACAATAAATAAAATGTATGAATTGAATAACGATTAATCCAACAACATGTAAGTTCGCTATGTAGAGGAATTTGACAAGGTTGGATTCCTATTTAAAGTACATCCATATAATTACGATCATGTAGTTATGAAAACATAGCAAATGAATCAATGGTAACACTCAATTTCAGAGATACCACCAAGTCAAACAGCGTCTTTATGAACTAAATGTAGGGATTAATTCATAGTTATAAGTTCATAAGATATTTGAAAAGAGGAACCACACTACACATATGCCAAAACATAGTATTGCATTTAGACCTTATTCAGAAATACATCATTGGAGAGGGAAACAGTTCACCTGACATCATGCAAAAGCTCATGAAAGCGAGATGTTCCGTGAACTGAATAAAGCGATATTCAAGTTCTTTGTAACCATCCTATATCTTCAGAAGAGCCCCGAACTGTTGTCCAGAAACGATGCAAGAACCTGTGAGCATGCACTAGATTTTAGCAACCATCTATAAAAGGTATACTGGATGGACTTTAGCAGTCTGGACTGCAAGATGCCCCAAATAGTCAAGTCTGAGAGCAAACACATAGAAATTGGAAGTTAGAAGACAGGGCTAATCTGCTTAGTTTGGTATGAATCTTATTTGCAAAAAGACTGCACATCCCTCTCACATGGAATGCCAGTCTTTGTCCCAATCTGAAGCTTTGCAAAAGATAGGAAGACCAACTGGCATACGATCTGGTAGCATGAACAATTGTAGAGTGGATCCATCATACAAGATGAAAACACATTGTTAGCCAGTGTAGTAAGACATATTTCTATCTTCAAGCACTAACATAATCTGATTAATGCAGAGAATACTAACCTTTCGCAAACATTGGACAAGCCATTGCTGAATGTTGTCACCCTCACAGATACCTTATCTGCAGCATGTTCTTATGTACTATTAATGGACAATTCATCTGCAGTATTACTAATGGACAACACCGAACTCTGTCCATGAATATATCTTTCAACGCCAGGCAATAATCCTCTATTGCAAGCAGAGAATTGGAGTTCACAAGGTCGAGGAATCCAATTAATGCACCCAAACACATCCTCTGTCAAGATAAAATACCAACACACGAGAAAGAGAACTCAACGGAAACAATGCCAAAATGAAACTCCCATCTCGAGCACATTCTCGCTAGTCGTAGCCCCCGCAAGCTCGTTCCCATCTTTAAATGATATATCAAGCATCTAACAAGGAAATCATATGCCGAGATAATTTTGCTCCACGGTAAGAAAAAGGTAACTCTTTGCACACAAAAAGGTGATTCAGAATCAGCAAGGAGACAGGACAACATTGTGTATGAAATATTAGCAATTCAGGATTGCCGGATGATTTCAGCCGATGAAAACACTAGTTCATGACCTTGATGCTCGTCTCAGTATTTTCCGAGACACACACGAGTAAGAAGAGCTTGAAGTATGCCTAGGTTGCCGTGGTTGTGTCGCGCTTCCGAGAGGTTGCGAGGCCCGAGGGCACTTGTCGATGTAGGCTTGACTTAGTAGGAGGGCTTGACAACAGCCGGCGGCTAGTGTCGATGTAGAAGTCGGCCGATTGGTGTTGTTGAGGACTCCCGTCGAGTTTCGAGGTGACCCACTGAGGCTTATCAAACTCCGCTCAAGACTTGTCGAGGGCCGGCGATGCTTGTCGATACTTGTCATGGGTCGACGATGCTTGTCGAGGGTCGAGGATACTTGTCTAGGTCGGCGGCGCTTGTCTTTGGTCGGGATGGCTGGCGAGGGTCTAAGTGGCCCGATGAGGTCCCGGATGGGAAACATCGTGCTTCCGAGGGCCGGCGAGGGGCACGACGAGTGGTCGTAGAGATCTTGGAATGATCAGAAGGTTTGACAATGAACGATGCCCCTCGGTGAGAGGTGGTTTTTGGCCCGGGTATCAATATATTCGGACCACTCGAACGGCCTCTCGGCGAGACGACACATATGGGGTCGGTGAGACAACCGCGGCTGACATATGCGCGTGACCATTTAAGAAAAATATACACGTATCAAGTACGCACGCAAACAGCAGCTAGAACCGTATATACAACAAACACGTATCATTCTTAAGTGTCGTCGTTGTCATGGAAAAAATCTCCATTATCCCAAACAGTGCAAGGAAAACAGAAAAGACCATTAATTAAAAAGCCACAACAAACGGAAAAGGGCCATTGCTTGTGGTGGGATTTGAGAGTGAAGGATTTGAGCCTTGTGCTCTTGCCATTGCTTCGTTGCATCGGTTTGTGCTCTCCACGAGGATTCGTGGAAGTTGAAAGCTTGTGAACTTGTTACTCTTGGGTCCTTGGACTCTAGACGCCCGTGTGGTGGTTGAGACCCTTGTGTGGTCACTTGTAGCCCGTTGTGGGTTGTGAACCGGATCGTTGTTGAAAGGCTCCGGATTTCCGCCTCGAAGGATTCCGATAGTGGAAGGTGAACCAAACCTTTGTGGTGCGGTTCATTGGAGAAGAAGGTGAAACATTTGTGGTTGTTGAACCATTGTGTTGGTTCACACCTCTCCAACGAGACGTACTCCCCTAAAAAGAGGAACTCGGGAATACATCCTCGTCTCCGCGTGCCTCGGTTATTTCTATACCCGAGCTCTTTACTTATGCACTTTACATTGTGATAGCCTTCGTGCTTGAAGTATTCTATATTGCTATCACCTTGTAGCTTGTCTTGCTTAGCATAAATTGTTGGTGCACATAGGTGAACCTAGTTTATTTAAGTTGTTGGCTTGTTAATTTAAACATCTAGTTTTATTCCGCAATTATCAAGGCTAAACCGGAAAAGTTTTAATCGCCTATTCACCCCCTCTGGGAGACATCATTGTCCTTTCAGCTTGTCGAGGGTCAAGGATACTTGTCTAGGTCGGCGGCGCTTGTCTTGGGCCGGGATGGCTGGCGAGGGTCTAAGTGGCCCGACGAGGTCCCGAATGGGAAACATCGTGCTTCCGAGGGCCGGCGAGGGGCACGACGAGTGGTCATTGAGATCTTGGAATGATCAGAAGGTTCGACAATGAACGATGCCCCTCGGCGAGAGGTGGTTTTTGGCCCGGGTATCAATATATTCGGACCACTCGAACGGCCTCTCGGCGAGACGACACATATGGGGTCGGTGAGACAACCGCGGCTGACATATGCGCGTGATCATTTAAGAAAAACATACACGTATCAAGTACGCACGCAAACAGCAGCTAGAACCGTATATACAACAAACACGTATCATTCTTAGGTGTCGTCGTTGTCATCGAAAAAATCTCCATTATCCCAAACAGTGCAAGGAAAACAGAAAAGACCATGAATGAGAACTTGCCTATGGCAAAATGGTTAGGAGGGTGGTTGTATCCCCAGCCCACCAGAGTTCAAATCCTAGATTTGACATTGGTGTTTCTCATTTAGACGGAATATTCTTCAGTGGGAGGCGACATTCCCGTCGACAGCGAAGCGTCTGTGGTGATTTCGTCAATCTCAAGACCCGACCGCCGGCTCAGTATTTCGGAGGTGCTCATAGGGGTAGGGTGTGCGTGCGTGTGTTCGTAGGGGTGAGTGTGTGCATATGTATGTGAGCGTCTGCGTTATACTGTGTTTCAAAAAAAAACATGAATTAAAAAGCCACAACAAACGGAAAAGGGCCATGGCCCAAACTCAGATAACCGAGTCCAGCCCAGCAGATCGTAGAAGTCCAGACTACAGAAACAACGCGTCCGGGTTATCGATCAATCAGAAGCAGATGGAAATCGCACTTAGGGTATCATTGTTTCTGGAAACAATAACCTACGGGAAGTTCTTACGGGAGAAAGCCTACGTGCTGACGTGTGGTCAAACGTGGAAGCCATGGGCGTAAAAACAGAAGAAAACGAACGGAAATTAATGGCCCGAAAGAACATAAAAGAAGACGGCGGCTCTGATTTCTGGACGGCGAGGACAACTCAGAGCGCCGGACGACGCCCAGTCAATCGGAAGAGTCCGCCGTGCCGCCTCGGAATCACCGTTCAGTGCCACCACAAGGAGCTCGCCTCGCCGCGCCGCAACGCATCGGGAATCTGGCTGCTCCTGCCGCTTGCGCCGCCGAACTTTAGCGAACCGCCGGTGGCCTAGCCAGACAATGCTCTCCAGCAAGGCAGCAACTCGCTCCTTGCGTCTGAGCGAGGCCGGCGGTCGGAGGAGTCGTTGGACACGCTGGTCAAGACGAGGTTGTAGCACTCCATCAGTCCATCTCGAGCAGTTTGGCGGCGCGGACGGCGAGGCCCCGCGAGCCGGCGCGAGCGGTGAGTTCCACCTTCCGCGTTGCGGAACGGCAAGGCGGCCTCTCTTGTGATGGCCCGACACGGTGTTGAGGCGCCGCCGCAGTCTCTTTCGAAGAGGCGACGTTCCGGCGCAGCGAGATCTTCCTCGCCGTAATCGGCGCGGCCACATACCGGTTACCTTCTCTACTTTCCATTGATAGATCGTGGGTCAATTTGTTTCTTCCAGTTTTTTTCTATTTTTACGCCCAGCTTGGTTCCACATCGGACTGCACGTCATCCCGTAGGCTTTTTTCCGTAAACTTTTTCCGTATATTCTGACTCGGTTAATGTCCAGACGCGGTTTGGACTTGAAACCGACTCGGCATACATATTCCGAGGGCTATATATTCCGAGGGAGGGACGCAACAATCAGATCAATCGAGTAGATCCCTCTTCTTCTCTGCCTCCATGCCTCCGCAGCGGCGCCGACTCCCTGTCGCCCACCGGCCTGCGCCCTACAGCAAAGGCTGGCTCTCGCGGCGGCGGCGCCGGGATTACGTGGCCGACGGCGATGATCAAAGCGACACCAACGGCACTTGCCTCCCCGACAACGCGCTCTCGGCCGTCTTCGCTCGGTGCGCGGACGCCGCGGAACTCGTGCGGTGCGCGAGCACGTGCCGGCGCTGGGGCCGCGTGGTTGCCGTCGACGCCGCCGCGCTCTCCCGCAGGCATCCCCTGGCATCGCCTTGTTCTAGCCTCTTCCTGGGATTCTTCCACCACGAGGACGGCGCCGCCACCGCGCGCAAGCTCACCCACTCCGCCGCAGCTGCCGTCTCCGCGCAACCTTGCTTTGTTCCGGCCCCCTCCGGCGCTCGGTTCCTCGGCTCACGCAGCCCCTCGCTGGCGGAGGCCTTCGATGGCGTCGTAGGCCACGAGTTCTTTGAGCACTCCCGCGCAGTCGCGTCCCGCAACGGCCGCCTAGTACTGGAGCTCCGGCACCAGGGCCGCGCCGCCGGGCTGGAGCTCTGCGTCTGCAATCCTATGACGGGCGACTTGGCCCCGCTCCCGCCCCTCTCCGGCACCGACATGCCGGGTTCATACGCGTGCGCGCTGCTGGCCGGCGATGACGACCTCCCGCCCACCTTCTTCCGCCTCCTCATCGTATACAACCGCCGCGGCTTCACGGCACTGCGCGCCTACTCGTCGGACACCGGCCGGTGGAGCGCCGAAGCCCGGAGGTCCGGCCCCAAGATCTCGAGAAGGAAGGTGCAAGAGCTCGGCAGCGGCGTCGTGCTCCGTGGCGTGGTCTACTGGCCGCTGATTTTCACGGCGCTGGCGGTGCGGATCGACACGCCGGAACCCATGGAGGTGCCCATGCCGTGTTGCGGCCTTCCGGGGTACAGGAAAGGTCTGCTGGGCGTGAGCCACGCCCACGGCGGGAGGCTCTGTTACGTGTCTGCTGGAGCAACGACTTCCGTAGGACTTTGCATGAAAGTATATTTCTTTGATCCCAACGCCGGGGACCGGAGGAAATTACAAAATCATACCACAATTGGAGCAGGAGTAACGAGTCAGTACCAACACTATTAATTTTTTCAAAATCATACCAACGTGGCGGGGCCACTGTCAGGGTTGACGGCCGTTAGGTGTTGCCGTTGGACATTGTTCTGACTAGTGGGTCCCATCTAACACACGTGGACTGTTGGCTGAGGTGGCAGCACACGTGGCCATAGGCCCACATGTCAGACTAATAAAATATAAAAATATCTCAAAAAATAAAAAATATCTCAAAAATCTAAAAAAATAAAAAATATATCAAAAAATAAAATAAAAAATCTGCGCGAGGATGCATCGATCGATCGGCTGCTCAGCTGAATTTGCGGGAATATGCAGCAGTATATGTACAATTCGATTATTCATTCGGCCTGGAATGGATCTGCATGATGATGAATTAAAGAAGAAACACACGCCGTGGCCCGTGTGTGCGCGCGTACGTGGGCATCGCGGCCTGCATGTGACGGACGGAGTGCTGCTGATCAACGGCACGAACGAGAAAGAGCGTGGCTTTCACGTGCCCAGTGGGAGAGATGATTCCACGGCGTGTGCCCGCATCTTCTTGGAAGCAGGCGGCGGCGCGGGCATGAACACGGTGGCCAGGTCGCGCGGCACCGGGTAGAAGATCTTCCTCTTCAGCGCTGGAGCTAGCTTCCGCGGAGGCGGCGGGCACACCGTGGCCGGCCTCAACGCGCTGTCCTCCGACGTCGGCGTGGTGAGCTGGCCGCGTCGCCGGCGTCAGCGGCGCCATCTAGCGGCGCGGTAGTTCGGCACGTTGTCGGCGTAGCGTTAGCTGGTGTCGTCCGGCTGCGGTGCCGCCACTAGTCCGGTCGCCGTTGGCGTAGCGCAGCAAATGCCGGCGTCGTCCGCTGCACATGCCACGGCTCCCGCGCTGCTCGCCGTCGGTGTGACGCAGCCAGTGTCCCCACCGGCGCCCGTCCGCGTCCCCACCGACGCCCGTCCGCGTCCCCAAAAGCTGGCCGAAGGCGTCGGTGAGTTCACAAGGCTCGTCGAGAGCGGCGGCCGCGCCAAGCGTTTCGTGCCGTTCCAGCCGCTGGCAGCGACGCTGCTCGCCCGGAGAGCGGCCAGCTGTTCCGTCAAGTCACCGGCGACGTCGCCGAGTGCCACGGCGTTCGCGTTCGCGTTCCCGGACCTGACGTCGCCGTGGCATCGGCCGCGCGCGCAGGTCGTCTTCCTCTACGTGGACGGCGCCACGGGCGAGAAGCTGCAGCTCTTCGTTGAGCTCGCCGTGTCCGAGTGCAGAGGATGCTAGGCCGGCCTCGACGGCGGCGCCACGGCACTCCAGTGACCAGCTCCTGCCCGCCCAGGCGACCCCAGCAGCGGAACTTCCAGGAAGAGGTGGAGAAGCGTCGGGAAGCGCCGGACGCGAGCTCCCTCCCGCCCACTCCTTCCGCCTCGGAGGCCGACGAGAATGCGCCGGCGGATGGCTCCGCCCCCGCCCCCGCAGCACCCGTCGCAGCCGCGGACCCCGACGCGGCAGCCCGGCCCCCGCTCCTCGCCATCCAGCCGCCGGCGCCCGGCCCTGCTGGCCGCCCGGGCCCCGCTCCTCGCCATCCAGTACCCGCGTAGGCATGTCGTGTTTATTTTGGCTATTTTTCTTTTTCCAGTGAGGTCTGTTAGATGGGACCCACCAGTCAGAACAATGTCCAACGGCAACACCTAACGGCCGTCAACCCTGACAGTGGCCCCGCCTCGTCAGAGCGTTTAAAACGAGCTATCAACGCCGCATGTTGTGTTTACCCCAGTGTTGATATGATTTTAAAAAAATTAGTAGTGTTGATACTGACTCGTTACTCCTGCCCCAATTGTGGCATGATTTTGTAATTTCCTCCCGGGGACTGCGGCGAGTGGGAGTCGACGTGCGGCATCGAGGGCCTCCTCATGCAGCCGCAGAAAGATTTCAAGGTAACACTTTGCGCAGCCATCAACCTGCGATGGTTCTATGAGAGGAGTGGTGTCGTCCTCTTCACGCTTGGAGAAGGCAGCAGTCGTCAGGGGACTTTCGCGTTTGACATTGAGTCAAGTAACATCAATGAGCTACTTGACAGCATACATTGTCAGAGGTGGAAGAATTTCGTGGGATACGAGATGGACCCGGCCGCTTACCTTGCCTCAGTGGCATATTAGCACTTTGAAGAATTTTGTGGGACATCGAGTCTGTTTGTTTGGGCTGCTGCGGTTGAGAAGCAGCTATAGCTGGTGGACTGTTAGAAAGCAGCTGTGAGAAGCAGCTGCAGGAAGCAGAGATTTGGTGTTTGGCAATAATGCTGTTGATGGCTGCTGCTGTTGATTTGAAGAATGAAATGTCTGAAATGCACTGAGTGCTGAAGATGTTATATAAGTGCTGATTTGAAGCGAATTAGTTATTTTTGACTTATTTTATTCGTAATTACTATGTTTAAGAGCTGGATTAACGCAGTTTATCTTTTTTCTCAAATAATTGTAAACACTTATTTATGAGAATGATTTTGATTAAATATTTGTAAGTAAAGAATAATTTGATTAAATATTTTTGAGTAATAAGATATTAAAATGGAGATTGAGAATGTACGTTAGCTGGATCTGGACCCGTATTATCTGTACCTTATCTGTATGTTAACCGGATGTCATTCAGTATTTAAGTGAGTGGATTCTGGTTTGCCCATCATCATCTATACTACTATTAAAAGAGCAAATTTGTGTTGATACATTGAATCTGAGCCATTCAATATTTGGCCAACGGTTCAGATCGCTCCAATGTTAACACAAATCCACTTTTGCTCGTTTTACCCTCCCACCAAATCACATAATACTGCTAATGCCATCGTACCGGTTCGTTTTATTTCGTTTCGTGATAATTACGAGATTTGCCACCGCTAAAATAAATTAAAAAACATAACAATGCGGTGCGTGCACGACCAGCCCGACGCACCGTCCCGCCGCCGGCCACCCTCCATCCCCGCCCGATGCGCCCGACCGGCGGTTCCCGACGACCGCGCGCGACGCCTGCCTCGCTTCGTGCGTGTTGGCCGCCGGGCGAACATCACCGGAACCAGAGAGCTGCAGCGTCCTATCGGCCGGCCGACGCAGAGTGGGCAGGAACGACAGTGCCGGCTCCGTGTTCCGGCGGCCACCGGACGCAGCCACAAGACGCCTCCCGAAGAACCTGCACGCCGGCCGCCGCAGTGCTGTCCCGCCTATCTCCACAGCACCTTCCCGCCAGCCGCTGCTCCAAGTCACATCCCGGAGAACTTGCCCGCCGTCCGCTGCAGCGCCGTCTCGCCTACCACTCCCCCAAGCGACCACCCGCAGAGCCTTCCCGCGGGGCGCCGAAGGGCCTTTCCGCTGGACGCCGCCCCGGAGTGCCTTCAGTCACCTCCATCCCGATTCACTGGACTGCTGCACGAGGTACTTTGTTCTTGAACCAATTTTAGAATCGTCAGGTCAAGGGTCTTCTTGAAACGCGAAAGCCAGCGATTCCCGTCCTGTCTTTGACAGAAGATCTTCATAGTGAGCTACTGCGGCGCAATTGAATTCATCCATGGATATCTCACATCAAGCCCCAAACTCGATACCAGATTTGCATATTTCAGATTAGTTAAACCATTGGTCGCAGTACTAATAGCCAATAGGTTCTGCTGTCTCCAAATAAATCACGGATTTATGAAAGCTGCTATCACGGATTTATGACGTGTTTATTTAAATCTTCTGTCGATGTATCATTATTACTATTTGGCTACCGCTTGTCTTCAGTCTAGACCACCTAATTAGTGTGTAATCTAGCTTTACTTCCTGCAGTTGGGAAGGGAAAAGTCTCTGATTCTGTTTCATCTTGGACAAGTATTAGCTCATGCATGCCGTTCAGTGAATCTATTCCAAATTTTGCCTGATCCTCCAATTAGGAGAAATAGTCCATAGTGCTTAGTTCCGGTAGCTTTAGATGCATTCTTGTGTTAGGCTATCTGTTTGACTGAATTAAGACATTCCCCTGCTTGGGAAATTGAATCAGACGAATTAAGATGTAGCAGTGCTCTTGCAGCTCAAAATACATGTTGGCCCAATGCAGTTTCCTGTAATGCTAATATTCATGGAAGATTAGTTTTAAATTGTTTTTCAACTGTAATATAGTTCATGTTTTCCATTTTCTTCTTACTGGTACGCTCTAGAACTAAAACTCGATAAGTGTGATGCTTTTATGAGCATGAGTGATGGAGCATGGGGGGTCAAGCGAGACGAACATCGACGGATGAGAGAAGAAGCCAGAACTAAGACAAGGGGTTCGCTCCTGATCACCATGTTTAACAAAATCTTACAAGAGATCTGTAGAAGGCAATTAGCTCTTGCATGTGCTGTTGTCCATTAGAAAATACTCCTTGTAGCTATATAGGGCTCTTTTCCTAGCTGTCTTTGCACTTGAATCCAGTTGTTTTCTTGCAGGTCTGACGGTGCATCAATTTTCCCATGCATGTGTTCTACTTCTGCTTCTACTACACAACTGTTGGGCCTGGCCTAAATAGTAGGATAGGCATTGAGGGATTAGCTTCAGTGACTTTGCGTGGGTGACTTTGTGGTGACTTTGTTTCACTGACATGTGGCCCCTACACACGGTGGGCCCCACTGGTCAGTGACTCAAAGTCACACAAAGTCACCCACGCAAAGTCACTGAAGCTCAATCCGGCATTGAGGTACCCATTTGTCTTTAAAGAATTCAATACTTTGCATTCCCATAATTTCTGTGTATCCTTTCTTTTTATTTCAAGTTACACAATCCTAAAGAAATGTCTTCTTTTTCTGTAAATACCATCGATTTTCAAATGCTAAACTCTATTTGTGAGATGTGTCGAAGGTAAGAAGGGAAAGGTATTTTGTTTAAACTTGGCAACATGTAGCTGAAATGATGTCACATTCGAATTTTGTTTAAACTTGCTAATATGTCGCTGAAATGACCTCTTAATTATTGTGTATGTATTAGTCAGCACGTACATTGGATGTGCAATATTTCCTACTTGTAAATTGCCCCTTTAATTATGAAACGTGCATTGCACGTACATGCCAACTAGTTGGGGAAAAGACTAATCGAGTGGAGAAGTTGAGTTGGGAAAAGAACGGAAGCAAATCACATACAAAAGAATGGAAGAGCAATCACTCTAGCGTACAAGATCTATTCATATATGTTCGTTCAAACAAAAAAGTTACTACACGAAAGTTAAAAAAAAAAACGTGACCAGCAGGGGAGAAACCCTGCGGTATTTTAATTAAGATTGAGGTGTGCGACGGGGGTCGATCCCAGGGATCGAACCCGCGCTGTCTGGGAGGCGCCACTGCGCACTCACCACTGGGCTACTAGCCCATCCACACTACACGAAAGTTAAGGAAAATGACGAGATCGTTTTGCTAATGAAAGGAAATTTCAAACGGGCAATTGAGTGCGACTAATTTAGTAAAATTCGTCTAAAAATGGTATGAACTTCGGTCCAAAATTAAGAACTTACACTTTACGAAACTCGAAATTAATTACGGGAATGGAACCTACTCGTTGATACGCACATATTTCGTGTAGAAATCATTTCGAACTGAGATATATTTATATGAGATAGAATATGGCTCGAACTCGGTGCAGGTACCATACAGCCTACATGTAGACACCGCTAGAGTCACGGTTCAGGCTGCAGGTGGGAATGATCTTGGCCCCCGCTTAATGTCCGCACAGTTTCGCACATGATAAGTGGGAGTTTCCGCGGCAGCCCACGAATCATACGCGGGTGCCCACGAATCCCACATACGCCTACATATGAATCATTGCAGTTTCTCCCTTGCTGGCTTGCTGCCCACATGTAAACAAAGTACAGATGGAAAACTAGCAGCGTATCAAGTCATCAGCGTTGCATACTTTACAACAAACAAATGTAATCAAACTACAGATCAATTTGACAACATTTTCACATGTAAATATCATCAAGTTCGAATAATCCCAAATGGTACAGTCACAGAAGTAGGCAATAAAATCGACTAGACCTGTGACTCTGTATACCGCTGTAAGCATCCCAAATGGTACAGGTTCATTAGAACAGAATATTACATGTATGCCATCGACTAGACCTTTAACTCTGTACAACATCGGATATAATGATATGGACATAAATGAGGCATGAAATTACCTGTAGATATCTACAAGTAATTGGGAACAGTTTATAATGTAATCCTCAATTCCACCATGTTTGGATATTGGTCATTATGGTGGTTTGATCCAACCCCTATGATCGAACAGTAGTCACTCTGTTTTAATAAGGTAACTAAGTTAGTATTGGAATAAAGCAAGCCTGCCTATAAATCTGGATTGAGATGTCAGATGACTGTCTTAAATTGCGTGGTGTGTTTTTGACAGGAACCTTAGTTTGTTCGTATAGTTCTTCTCAATCTAATACTGAAGCTAGAATGATAACATGTACGAGCTATACATGATACTTGTCTTTTGTCTTCAGTAATCTAAGGTGACTGGACTAGTAGTATTGTAGATGACAAGCGGATATATGGCATTATTAAAGAAGCAGTTGCTGTTGTTGAGTGGATGCAGAAGGTGGGCATCGGCCTCTTTCCCCAATCAGAACATTAACATTCAACAGAAATAGCATAATGCGGTATGTCAAAACTTGCTTATTCTTCTTAGTTCTTATATGTGAGATGGCCATGAGCTACCTGTAGTTCAGAACATATATGATATAATGTTGACATAACTGAGAATACAGTCTAAAGGCCCCCCGCGTCGCCTCCCCGAGTGAGGCGACCGGGGATCTCTCCCCGTCCTTCCCCAGCCACCCTCCCCCTCCCCTGCCCCCTCTCGCCGCCGTCGGCAGCCGCCTCCGGGCGTTGCCCGTGAGGTGCCGGCGGCGGCGGGTCTGTCCTTCCCCGCGCGCGGCGGTACCCCGACTCGGGCGGGCGAGCCTGGCGGCGGTGCAGCTCGGCAGGCAGTGGTCCGGCGGCGGCACGACGGGCCCCGGGTGGATGCTGGACGACGGCGCCGCTCCTTGGCGGTTGGGCACGGCTGCAGCAGCCGGCGGCGTCCGGAGCCCGCTCGGCCCAGATCTAGACCCCTTTGGGCCCGATCTGGGTTGGGCAGGGCTGGCTGCGTGGTGCTCCTGGAGGTAGAGTTGGGACGACGTCGGGACAAGGTTGGTGGCGGCGCTGCGGCTAGCCTACTGCAGCGTGGCGGTGGGGGCTTTACGGGCCCAGTTTGGGCTCGGCCGGGCCAGTGTGGGCCTGGTATGACCTTGCTGCCGCGTCCGGTCGGTTACCGCGAAAGTGGTGGAGGTTGTTCCCTCCCGCCGGCTGCGGTGCTGCCGCCCCGATTCCCGTGGTGTTCCAGTCTCATCCTCTAGGCCTCGTTTCGGTGTTCACAGAGAGACGACGAAGAGGTCCTCAAGACCGGAGTGGCGCATGCTAGTGGGTGACAAGCTAGGTGGAGCACTAAGGATCGTCCGGGTTGTGGTTTTTTTGGGGGTCGGGAGAAATCTTTGTCGGCTCTCCGGTCGACACCGACGTGGTGACGCATACGGGTGTTGCCGGTCCTTCTTGAAGGGCGTTGGGTGTACCCCTTCCCCACTTCCCTCTGCATATCGGGGGAAACCCTAGGACTAGTCCGGGCGGCAGCGTCGGCATCGTCGCATTCCTTCCTGAAGGAGTTGCTTGATACGCGGCGATCTGGAATGCTAGGCATGTGGTGGGAATACTTCGGAGAGGGCGCAACGGTTGCAAGGCTTCTTTGTTTTTCGTCGATCTGCCATTGTTGGCTTTTTGTCTCTCTTACTTTTTTCTTCTTTTCTTTTGAGCTTTGATTGTGCTGCGGCCCCAGCGTGCTGGTTGTATCGGTTGCTTTATTTATAAAGCTGGACGAAAGCCTGTTTCGTGGTAGAATACAGTCTAAAAATATCTACTGAAACTTAAGAAGTACTTATGCTTGTTCTCTAAAAATCATCTCAGTGCCAAACACTGTGTCCTCAGCAGCGAAATTTCAGTACGTATCCGTATATGAACTGTCGTCCGGCCGGAAAACATGTGCTGGCTCCTTGCAGAAAAATACACACGCTTTGTTTACCTTCCAGCTCCTGGTTTTGATGTCGTCGTTGATGCCGCGAGGAGGCTACTCACTGTGCGATGCACCATTGCAACAAATTTTCAGCAAGTACCATACTATGATCACATCTCGGAACACAAACAACTTCAGTAAGATTCAAGAATGAATTCTTACCTTGTGCTGCCGTTTCTTGGAGGTTGGGTAGTCACCGCGGCCTGCACCGGATCTCCCCTTCTCGATTTTGATAGCAACTAGCTGCTCCACCAGGGCATCGCCAGTCACCAGCAACCGCTCTTCAATGCGTCGCTAGATACCGTATCTCTCCTCTCATCTTCGTCGGCGTCTTCTCTTTCACCGCCGTCCCCAGGGCCATGAGATTGGGTTCGAGCTAGGGACAAATCTGAGGGAGGGGGAGATGAGTGGGTGGAGGGAAGACCATGGGACGGTAGCTGGCTGCGCTCGTCCCCAAGGGCATGAGGCGACGGCGCTCCGGCCATGGAAGGTAGCCGGCGGCGCTCGCCCTCTCTGGCTCTCTCTCTCGAAACGTTCGATGTGGGGAGTGGGGATTGGGGAACAACAGCAGTGTTCGATGTGGGCTCCGACGTGGGCGACGGGGGCAAGCCCACATGCCCCATCTAATTTCTACTCTTACCCGTGGGAGCCCACGTACGATTTTAAGTGGGCTTGGGTAGTGGGTGCCGTGGGAAGCCCACTCCCACCTGCACCCTGAGTCACGGTTCGGGCAGCCTACATGTAGACACCCATGCGAAGCGAGAGTCACGATCAGGCCTCAGTGGCAGTGCTCTAGTAATTACCAGCAACCTAGTGGGTAATAAGAGAAAACGATTCGGCATTCAAGTAGAAAGCTGCGGGAAGTACCTCCACCGCTGCTTCTGCTCGTTGCCTCTCCTCGCGTGTATTTTCACACGTCGCTTTTAGGCAGGGCTTTTCCATTTGATGGTGTTTGTTTGGGCTTCTGCTTTTGGCCCTAGAAGCAGAACCCAAATAAACATGGTCTTAGACTATACTCCCTCCGTTTGGGAAGTAGAAACCGCTCGCTGAGACGAAAAGCATGAAAAGAAAGAAATCCCCAAACTTCTCATAGGGCGGACGGAACGCTTCTTGTCGACGGTGGCGCAGCCGAGCTAATTGCAGGCGCCGTCGCGCCGAGATCTTGGACGCAGGCGGCGGCGCGGCTAGCTGTTGGTCGTAGGCGTCGACGTTGCGGCATGCTGTTGGTCGTAGGCGACGGCGTCGCGTCAAGCTGGTGGAGGGCAGGCGGCGGCCGCGGCGAGCTGCTGGGAGGCAGGCGGCACCGGGCTCGGCATGGCTGCATCATAGACATGGCAGGTGAGGCCCTACTGTAGATATGCTTTTTGCAGTCTAGGACTGAATCTTGCTGTCAAGCACCTAAAACAAGCCAACAATTCTGGAGTCCGGTTGCAGTTGAAAATAACATAAGTTGGATCTTCAGAAGAATTTGGGACATCTAAAAAAAGATATAAAAAAATCTGAAGATAGAGCAGTAGTCCGTTGCTTAGCAGTTTTGGGAGAACTTCTAGGAACAATGATGATTGGTTTGGCTAGTGCACCAGGAACTCGCCGATTGAACTGGTTGTAACTTGTGTTGTAAACTATGATTATGTAAAAGAATAAAATTAATATGCAAGGTTGTTAAGTTCTTGAAAATTTGAAGGATTGTAAAGTTTGTCCTTCCAACTTGTATGTTGTGATATTCTGGAGCACATTTTCAGAGGAAATGATCAACCAAGTTAGGAAGATTATAGCTGCAAAGAAGGAATTGGCTCCAAACCTGATTCCTTAGGGCATACAGATCTAATATTGCTGAAAGATAAATTCGTCTATCTTAAATTAGAGCAAGCACATTATCTTTCTGCCTGAACAAGACGCATTAGACTAGATTGTAGCTAGAGATAAGTTTTACTGGACAATATTGCAGCATTATAATGTCAATAGACAATACAGCCTAAGAGATACTCGTAGTATTACATTAAATTGTCAAGTGCATAAAAATGCACTACATAAGACTTCTTTGCATTACATAAATCATTTCTAACTCTGATCCATGGTATCGCTGAGCCCTCCAATTCCATCAAAATGCAATTGTGGAGAAATGTGCAGAGCAGCAGCAGAACTTTGCTGAATTCGAAACAACATGCTTGTATATTTTCCAAGAATGGAGGCATTACAACGGCCGATGAACCACCAGAATGACCAGATGGTAATGTACCTTGCATCATTGTATTTTTGTTGCTAACGGCAAAGTCAAACTATTCCTGCACTAAGCAAATCCATAAGATGAATTGGATGTCGAAGTACTTATTAGAAATATAAAGAGGCGAAAAACATAGATACCTGAACTGAAGCGTTTGGTACTTCAGCTTTCATTGTTTGATTCTACATGTTTTTTGAATTTTAACTATCTTTTTTTGCGAAAAGAAACCTCACATTAAAAAAAACACCGAACAGTACAAACAGTTCAACAAAAACGAAAATTACAACGAATTCCTTGAGATGCACTTCGTTTTCAACTTCCACACCATCGCCGCTCCGAGCCGGCCTGACGTTGTTGGTGCGGTCTGGAAGTCGCCCAATGGGTCAAGAAGATCACAACCGTCCCGAAGCTTATGCTATCCTAGGCATACTTTTCAGCAACTATAAGTACTAGTTGAATGCCCGTGCCTTGCTACGGTTCTCGAATTTTGCTTGCAGTACAAGTCAATATAATGCACTTGAATATTTAGATCAATAGAACATAGCACTAAGATTTCACTCCACTTGCAAGCAAAGGTATAATTACATTGTAAGACACACCTGATCCACTAAACAAGTGAAAGTCTCCGACTCCAACATCTTCGTTGTTCCACTGTAGCAACACACCCCTGTGATTTCCATCATTTTTGTTGTGTGTCATCCTAATCCTGCTAGAAAGCTAAGCATTCACATAGCTTCGGCCTCACATATTGTTGTCTCTTCTCATTGTTATTTCCTCTTGGACACTACAAAAATTGTTGCATTTGGTGATAATAAAAGTAGCTCGAGATAAGAAAAAAGGAATGATCAATCTTCTCTCAGTTACTTCGCAGACATATGATTAACTTCAAAATTTATAAAACATAAATTACTCCTCAGTTTAACTAAGAAAATAAAAAAATTGCTACACATGAATAAATATGACAATAGCATGTAATGACTATCAGGAGTGCACAAGTTTTGTGATGCCTGCAGAACGTTCCATTTGCCCCTAACAGCAAAAATGTCACTCAATCCATCGCAGTTTTGCACATGCGAAATTTAACTATGCTCAGGACGACGAACACCTAAAACTTTATGCAGGACAGTCATAACATCCCTTCCAGAGAGACGTTGATGGTGAAGGTGAAACAAGAAGCCCGGGAAAAAGCTCCAAAACGTAAATCCAGGAGGCATAAGTTCGTCAGCGCAATCTCCACCTCTATTAAACACCCCTACAATGCAGCCATATCGATGATTCTTTGATATCCTTTTACCGAAGAGCCACTTGTTTTGGTTCTTTCTGCAGTTTAGACCAGCGATCAATTCGATAGCATATTATGTATATCAAAGTCATGGGATTAGCGGGAAAATAGACCCCAACAGCACACATACTATTGCGATCAATCCACAGGGTCCATATCAAAAAACAATTGACTCTTTTGCTTAAATGTTTATGTGAACTAACTACCATAGGTAAGATACATTTATTTGGGACACAATTGAAACAAAGAGCACAATGAACCAGTCCCTATGCATATTTTGCAACCGGGCAAGAGAAAATACATGATCAATTGTCTTAACATGACAACATAGTGGCCTTTTTTTCTTCCACCCGTTTGAGCAACATCTCTGATGGACATAAGTTGTCCCTTTTCTTCCTAGCAATTTACATGCACAAGAGGATATTAACACTACATATTCAAAAAACAATTATGGGAAATTATTGCCTCTTTGATGCAACTTTAAATTAAACACAATATCATTTCTAACCTGTGACTAATATCAACATAAAATTGTTGAAGTTGCAATGAACACCAGGAAGAGTAAAACTGTTTACCTTGAAGTAGAAGAACCAGTCAATATTGAGGACAACTGGCTCTAATAAGCACACACTCTGGACAAAAAAAAGGAGTACATATTCAACACGAGCATGTCATCTGTAGCGTGTGTACCAGTCGTATGACTTTAGTCTCTTTCATCAGAATTTGCTAAAAAAATAACTTCCAATTCACATAAATAAATATGAACATTAAAAATTAACATATTTTAGAAAGTGGAAAGGCCACCCTTATGGCCTCTACATCATGCATTGTTGAAGGGTCACCTACGAATCTATAGCTCGATGGGCAAATACTTTAGTAACACTGAGGTTTCTTGCTGATAAGTTTTGATTAAATAGTGGGTAATTCCCAACTGATATATTTAGCCTACTATTAAAAATAAGTAATGGAAACTTGAGGCCTTTCACAGAAAAAAATTGGAAGATGGGAGTTGAATTGGCCTCATTCAGTCTATATTTTATCGGTTTAGCAAGAGAATACAAGCGAATGTATACCACAGTACTGAATTATGAATAGAAAGATAGCAGATCAAACCTGAATTGGAGCTTTTTGTGGAACACTAACAAGTGAACCTTGAAACATGCCATGCGATTTGTCTCCGAGACAAACGTCTGCAAAGCAGTGGACCAATTAAAAAGAAAAGGATAAAAGGCATTTTCTGTAATATCATAGAGTGGAGCACCAAAAGTAGAGAGATGCCATTAAAAATCTCACACGTCAAACCTTTCTAATTAATGGGTTTGACATCGATCCAGAAATAAGACAATGAACATCGCTCTACTCCGTTGTATGACCGCTCCAACGACGCCTATGTCCTCTCCAGGATCAGGGAACTGGGATATATCAACTAATGTGTGACAGTGTGAGGAAGATCTGGCGTAATATCTTATCTGTATCGCTTTGTCAACGTGGTATCGCTGGTACGGATTGAGCCTTGAGGTTGGTCGTGATGTCGAGGTCGGCATAGGAAAAGCAGGGTCATAACCTTGAGTACAACTAATTATTTTTTGCAAACTGAATAGTATGCACCTGCAACTTTCTTCCTCATCCTCCATAATGAAACATGCTCCTTATATAAAAGTTTTGCTACCTACATTTAAGATGAACCAACGAACCTTGGCATCAGATCAGCAGTTCAGCACACACTTAAATCCACATGCAGAATAGGACTTGGGCAGGGAGGATATAAGGAACATCTATAAGGTAGGGCAATCTGTAGGAGGAGGAGGCTGGGGCTAACCTCTTCCAGTAGCTGTGGGTCACCACACCGACGGCGTCAGCGGATACGACGACGTCGACCTTCAAACGTGGCAGGGACATTGACCATCCAATGAGATGTTGACGGGCGGAGGAGGCAGTGGCATCAGCAGCCTCGTGCCGGCACCGCCGATCAACCCTGGCTCGTCATCGTCAGGAACCACAACCGGTGGGCTGCACATGAAAGCAGCCCGACGACGTCAACTTCAACTTCAATGGGAGCTGGGCACCGGCGAGCTGCAAACGACGGCCAGCCCACGACGGAGTAGTTTTCGATAGGAGCTGTGGAGAAAATGCACATGCACGATGCATCAGCCACGCCTCAATCATATGCTAAAAGCACACAGGGCCGGGCCGGCCATGCATGCACAGTTGCACATGCGCATCACTACTGGACGGCAAGGATATCGGGGCAGGGGCAATGCCCCAAGATGATTCAGCTAGGGGCAGTTCATCAAAATGGCTCAATAAATATGACATTTTGGGAAAATTTAAGCAAAGTGGCTTAATAGGTATAACCTTTACACTAGTAGAAAACAAACCTTTCGTTCGCATCTTTAGTCCCGGTCATATTTGGAACCGAGACTAATGTGAGCATTAGTCCCGGTTCAAACGGATAGGACGCCGCACAGGTTTAGTCCAGATTCAAACGGGACCTTTACCACCGGGACTAAATAGGTTGTGGCAGGGTGGAGACCTTTAGTCCCGGTTGGAGACACCAACCCGGACTAAAGCCATCGACATTTTTCATTTAATATGGAATAATTCATATCTTTAAATCCGTAAATCAAAATTTAACAAATAAAATGTCTAAATCGATAAGAAAAATGAGAGGAATCCAAATATGACAACTATATCATCTTTTGGATCACAAAAACTCATTTAATTAGGCGAAATTATTTTTGAAAAATCGGCATAACCTCATTTAACTAGGCGAAATTAGGTAGAAATCAAGAAAATTCCTAATACTTGGTGATTATTCATAAAATGTGGATTACTCACAAACTATTTTTTGAATATGAGAACTTTATCACAAACTATGCCGTGGTAATTGCCATAACTAGGTTTTTTCACTTTATTTGATTTTTTTCAAAAAAGGTCAAAATGGACACCATGACTATTCATCGAAAGAGGTCAATTTTTCTAAAACTATCGATATTTCTGTGATATTTCACTAGTTGTGCATCTTAAGATGATTTAAAAAAAATTCAGACAAACTATCAAAACACTTGTAGTTCAAATTTGGATTACTTTTAAAAAATCATCATAAACTCATTTAACTAGGCGAAATTAGATAGAAATCAAGAAAATTCCTAATACTTGGGGATTATCCATCAAATCTGGACTACTCTTTGTGAGAATTAGATGGGCATCATTTTGCACCATATTTTTTGTACTTGGTTCCCAAAACAAGTCATTTTTGCCACTTAGAAAAAGGAAAAAGATATTTATAAAAATAATTTGAAAAATCCCTCCATAACCATTGCTTATTATACCAAGATACACCTATTTGTCGAATATGAGAACTTGATCACAAACTATGCCATGTGAATTGTCATAACTGGGTCATTTGGTTTAAAACTTATAGATGTTTATACATGATTGACCTTTTTGTGAAGATTGTTTTCGAACAATTTATCAAAAACCAAGTTTATCATTTTTAATAGCAACTAGTATACATAAAAGGACTTCATGCCAGAGGATATCTTTTTTGGAGGTTTCTTTCACATTATTTGATTTTTTTCCAAAAAAGGTCAAAATGACCACCATGACTATTCATCGAAAGAGGTCAAATTCTCTAAAACGATCGATGTTTCTGTGATATAACCACTAGTTGTGTACCTTAAAATGATTTTTTTAAAATTTCAGACCAAACTATCAAACACTTGTAGTTCAAATTTGGATTACTTTCGAAAAATCAACATAAACTCATTTAACTAGACGAAATTAGATATAAATCAAGAAAATTAATAATACTTGGGGATTATCTATAGAATTGAAATAATCTTTGTGAGAATTAGATGGGTGCCATTTTGCACCATATTTTTGTACTTGGTTCACAAAAAAAATCATTTTTGCCACTTAGAAAAAGAAAAATGATATTTATAAAAATAATTTGAAAAATCCCTTCAGAACCATTGCTTTCTATATCAAGATACACCTATTTGTCAAATATGAGAACTTTATCACAAACTATGCCGTGGTAATTGCCATAACTTGATCATTTGGCTCAATGCTAGAGGTTTTTTTCAAAGAAAGTTTATCAATGTTTCTGTGATGCAAAAGATGATATGGATGGCATATTTGAATTCCTCTCATTTTTCTAATTGATTTAGACATTTTATTTGTCAAATTTTGATTTACTAATTTAAAGATATGAATTATTTCATATTAAATATTATTACATAATCACTTTTATTTATTCAAAAAATATTATTACATAATCATTGCTATTTATTCAAAAAATATTATTACATAATCATTATTATTTATTCAAATAAATTTTAAAATTTTGAACAATAAAAAGTATAACATCATGACTCAGAGTTTTATATGATTGATATGATACTAATATCAGTAAGTTCTAACTTCTCATTTGGAAGCTAATTTGGAAGGAACTCAAAAGTTAAGCGTGCTTGGGCTAGAGGATGGGTGACCGAATGAGAAGTTTGACCAGGGTAAGTATTTTGACCAGAGATTAAGTGTATAATTAGAGATTAAATGTGTGGCTAAGTGAAAAATTTCGGAATAGAACTAAAATAACCGGAAACTACAATCCGCAACTAGTTGCGGGTGCAACTAGTTGCCAGATACCCCACTTCCGAGTTTCAAAAAATTCCGAAAAAAATCACGGACATGTGTCATGTTGAATCTACTACACCCATAAAATTTCATCCCGAAATATTATCATATGTGCCTTGTACAAAAAAGACAAATGACAGTTTGAATAGTAGACTACATTTCAAAACTATCATTTGTCTTTTTTGTACAGGGCACATATGATAATATTTCGGGATGAAATTTTATGGGTGTACTAGATTCAACATGACACATGTCCGTGATTTTTTCGGAATTTTTTGAAACTCGGAAGTGGGGTATCCGACAACTAGTTGCACCCGCAACTAGTTGCGGATAATTCCTTCTCATAAATAACTATAGACTATAAAAAAATCCTCTGGATACCTTTAGTCCGGGTTGGTAACACCAACCGGGACTAAAGGTTTTCCACCCGCCCGCACATGGCTCCGCCCACGTGGAGAGCCTTTAGTCCCGGTTCGTGGCAAACCGGGACTAGGGGGTGCCTTTAGTCCCTATTGCTTAGTCCCGGTTGGAAAACCGGGACTAAAGGCCCTTCCCAAACGGGACTGTAGGCCCTTTTTCTACTAGTGTTAGGGGCACTTTAAGCAAGTGCCCCCAAAAGCCATGCCTATTGGGGCACTTTGCTCAAACTGCCCCCAATTGACATAACTATTGGGCCACAAAATTAAAATTTCTCGAAAAGTTATTTTTTGTTGACCTTTTGATCTATGAGAAACAAAGTATGGATGTCAAACAATTTACTGGTATTGATGTTATATTTGATTGACACACATTCAATTCATTGAGGTTAGCTTTCTATTGCTTCTATTGTAGATTATGCAGCAATGTTGAACCGCTACTTGAAACTGTCGTAATGCATTTTGTTGTGACCTGTTGTGCTGTATGCTCTTGTTTTAATATTGGTGAGGAAATCATGATGATAATAACCGCTTCCCCTTGTAGGTTGTTCGCCTGTGAAATTGTGGATACAAAGGAATATCAGAGCTTGGTGAGTTTTATTCCCACACTTGAGAGCCCATCATGGCCTAACTTACTGGGTTTCCATATATTATATTCGTTTTGTCCTAATTAAGAAGATTTAACCAGTCCAAGAAGAGCCCAAGCGGAAGACAGACTGCTCGCCTAGCATCAGTCAAGCCGATCAGTAGGCCAAACTTGTCGGCCACGATAAGGGCAACAAGACCCGCACATCTCCGAAAGGTCATCTCGTTCTTGACAACATGGTAAAAGTTGTACCATACAACAAAGGATGATGTAGCACCTTAGGCGCTGACACCGGTTGCACAGCCTGGCGGCAGTCTAAGTCCCATCACAACAGGTAACCTGGCCTGCAGCGATTAGCCGACTGTTCCTATAAACCGGTAATGCGCCCTATATAAGGGTACATTTCTCTCAGGAATTGAATTAAAAGAGTTGTTCAATTCATTCACCACGCACACCCACGACCACCAAAACACATAGCACATACATCTCCTCCCACAGAGAACACATCATCCAGCATAGCCGGCTAAACCGCTAACTGGCATCATCTTGTACCTTGAACATCTCACACGCCAGAATACAATCGATCCACCCATGAGTAAGGTTTCACTAGGACGATCTCAGGGCTTGAACATGTATACATTCTTGCGTGTCTGAGACTGTGCGCCCATCGTATCATGGTTAGAAGCCTCTACCTACACATAAATTCACTAGACGGTAACTAAACAGCGACAGGCCCACTATCAATTTCGGTGTCAATTCTCTCTCAGCTGGCTACGTCATCTTACATGTGAGACTGGGCCGTCAGATTCGGTGTTAATCTGTTATCAGAGCCAGTTTAGAGTTTTTTTAGTAAACATGAGAAAAATGTGGTCAATTTTTGTCACGGGAATGAAAATTTGTACCAAGATAGAAATTTAGCTACAAATGTGGTACTTTTGTGCTAAGAACTCCCCGTCGGTTGTGGGCGGTTTGTTCACACAGAGGGTAGAGGGAGATGTGTAGGGGTGGCTGCGGCAGAAATTGTCTCTATATGTTTTGATTCCTCCAAATTAGTCATTGATCCGATCTATCGCTTATAGCCATCACGACGTTGTAAGCGCCGTATGACTCATGTATTTATGCCTTAAGATGTACTACTTAAGGTGAAGTGGCGGTGAGATACTGATGTTAGAATAAGTTAATCCCCATCATATCCCTGCTCTGGTTGTGCCCCTAGTCCTGGCAGAAGGCGCATGTAGTCGTTTGTCCGACGGATTTTTCTGGGGTCTTATTGTTTTTTCGTGTTATTTGGTGTATTTGTGTTTCTAACTCTTCTGGTCTTAGGGTTCTCATCGTTGGTTGCTGCTATGTTGTGCTAGTCCTTTATGATTTTAGCACGACAACTTTTTCGTATATCTATTACAACAAGCTCTACTTTGTGATGTAGGGGCGAGAACAATGACGCGTTGTCGGCTCGCTATAGCTTTTGGAGTGGTCGTTAGGATCTATTTTTCTTTTTATTAGGGTGTGACTAATTTATAGTTGAATGAGAATCAACTTAGTTTTCCGTAAGTTGATGTCATCAAATATTAGTTGCCACTTATGCTTAGCACGAGCTATGAAAAAAATCCAACCAACAGTCCGGCTATATATGATTCCTTTTGCAAATCCCTCCGTACCTAAAAGGATGTCTCAACTTTATCCAAATTTTGATTAAGTTGAGACAACTTTTATGGACGGTGGGAATAGGTGCCAATCTCGCGTAGTACGACTGTGACTTGAGTGAGCACTAAGCTAGAATTAGTAAAACCGTCTTTTATCGGCTCAATGGTTCTGGCACCACAAGCGATTCAATACGTTGATTCGGTTCAAATATTGATTTTGCACGGCACACAAACAAGTTCCATGGGTGAATCAAGGCAGCGTCAGAGTTAGAGGCGGTTCGATACCGAAACCGATTGGAACTCTACCGAAACCGATAGGAACTCCGTTTAGCTTCGCCTCAGCAGGCCACGCCTAGGATCGAACTAGTATATATATAAGCGGCCGACGTGCCAAGCGAATCTAGCAAGCCGCTGTCCGCCACCCTCGTACTGTCTCCTCGTCCAAAATCCATCGATCAGGAAGAAGAAAAACATGGAGCTCGAGGCGATGGTGATCGATAGATTGGTAGCTGCGAACTGGGCCACGCGATGCATGGCGACACACGCATGCTTTCGCTGCGTGGTCTCCTACTGCCAGGATTGCTGCGGGGGGCACCATGTGGGAGGCGGATCCTTGGCTCCGGTGAGCGACACGCACTGCTCCCTGTTCAACATTGCCTTGTTTACTTACTCTTGATGATGTACAGTACGTTCTTTTTATTTTAGAAAAGGGGTAGTCCCAGCCTCTGCATCGATTGATGCATGCAGCTTTTATTACTTATTAACGAGCAGCAATCCGTTTACGGTTATTACATCATGGGTCGCCTAAAGTTGCGACATGAATGAGCCATCGAAAAAATACGGATAACATCGAATGACACTGCATTAACATGTTATTCTAAGATCAGAACGCCAGCTGAACTGGGAATATAGATCCGACACGACCGATTCCAGGCGGCTGCACCCAAAATCCATTGCGCCGCGCTTCTCCATTGATTGTAGGAAGGACCACGTACGGATCCAATGAGTAGCCATCGGGATAACCTGCATGAAGGAAGTTTTCTTTGCCCTGTTAAAAATATAATCATTGCGTATGTTCCAAATTGCCCAAAGCAAGGCGCAAACACCAACTCCGATTTGAACCTTTTCTAATTTGGATACTCCCCTAAGCCAAGTACCAAATAAATGTGATATATCCGTTGGGGGCTGAATATTAAAAGCTAGATGAACAATACGCCAAGTCATGCGTGCAAGGGGACATGTAATAAATAGATATTGGATTGTTTCATCTTGATCGCAAAAACAACACTTTTTAGAACCATTCCAATTACGCCTAGCTAGATTATCTTTCGTTAAGATTGCTTTACGATAAAGAACCACATAAAAATCTTGATTTTTAGCGGTACTTTCATCTTCCAAAGGTATTTACGAAGAAACCGTGTATGATCACTCATGAAATCTAGGTACAACGATTTAACAGTAAATATCCCGGTAGTAGTTAGACCCCATTTAAAAGCATCATTTTGATTTGTGAGGTTAACCTGCATTAGCCGGTTTACTAAATGTAACCATCTTGTCCATTTAGTTCCGGTTAAAGCTCTCCTAAAACTTAAGTTTGGAGGAGGCGCATTAGATAAAACATCAGCCACCGAGACTTGTTTTCGATGAACTATGTTATATAGGGAAGGGTACTGATTGCAAAGGGGCTTGTCCCCAAGCCAAGTGTCCTCCCAAAAACAAGTGTTCTTTCCATTCCCTACAACAAAAGACCCACGCTCGAAGAAATCTTCTTTTACCTTCATTAGGCCCTTCCAAAAGGGGAGTCAGTCGGTTTTCCTTGCACTTGTGATAATGATTTTGAGTGTAAGTACTTATTATGAATCAGCTCACGCCATACCCCTCCTTCTTCGGACAAAATCTTGAACAACCACTTAATAAGCATTTGTTCTTAAGTTCTAAAACTTCTATCCCGAGACCCCCTTGGTCTTTAGGTCGACACATCATGTTCCATTTAGTTAGTCTGTATTTGCGCTTATGACCATCACTTTGCCAGAAAAAACGCGATCTAAAAAAGTCCAATCTTTTCCGTACCCCTATGGGTATTTCGAAGAAAGATAACATGAACATAGGGAGACTTGTCAGAACAGAGTTAATCAGAATTAGCCGGTCTCCATATGACAGGAGTTTTCCGGCCCAACTTGCTAGTTTCTTCTCGAAACGATCCTCTATCATCTTCCATTCCCCATTAGTTAGTTTTCGGAAATGAATTGGAATTCCCAAATATCTGAATGGGTATGTCCCGCACTCACAGCCAAACAAAAGCCTATATTGTTCTTCCATTTCCTTAGCTTTTCCAAGCAAAAGAGCTCGCTCTTATGGAAATTAATTTTTAGGCCAGAAAGTTGTTCAAAAATGCACAAAATAAGCTTCATATTCAGTGCTTTTTCAAGATTATGTTCCATAAAAATTATAGTGTCATCCGCATATTGAAGGATTGATACACCCCCATCTACTAAATGTGGTATGAGTCCCTCAACTTGTCCATCTTCCTTAGCTCTTGCAATCATGATAGCTAGCATATCCGCCACAATGTTAAAGAGGATTGGTGAGAGAGGATCCCCTTGTCTCAGCCCTTTTTGCGTTTGAAAATAATGACCCAAATCATCATTTACTTTAATCCCGACACTCCCTCGGCTAACAAATTGTTCAATCCACTGACACCATTTAGGATGAAAGCCTTTCATTCGCAACACTTGTTGTAAAAAAGGCCATTGTACTTTATCATAAGCTTTTTCAAAATCAATTTTTAGTAGAACCCCGTCCATTTTCTTCCTATGAAGTTCATGGATTGTTTCATGTAAAATCAGTACCCCTCTAGGATATGCCTTCCTGGCATAAAGGCTGTTTGCGTTGGTCTAATTACCTTATGTGCAACCTCCGCAATCCTAATTGTTCCCACCTTGGTGAAAATCTTAAAACTAACATTGAGGAGACATATTGGACGGTACTGTTGAATCTGAGCAGCATTCTCTTTTTTTGGCAATAGAATAATGTTTCCGTAATTGAGGTGAAACAGAGGCAATTCTCCCCGTTGAAAAGCTTTGAACAAATTCATTAAATCATGTTTAATAGTTCCCCAGAATTTTTGGTAGAACTCAGCGGGGAAACCGTCTGGACCCGGCGCTTTGTTCTTCTCCATTTGCATTATCGCGTCATACACCTCCTTCTCTACGAAATCCGATGTAAGTATGTCATTCTCCTCCTCTGAAATTTGGGGAATGTCGGCTATTTCAGTCTCCACTAAAGAGACATAATGAGCATCCGAATTACCAAACAATTTCTTGTAAAAGTTGGTTATATAATTCTTGATATTTTCTTGACCAATAATTGTTCCTTCTTCTTGTTCAAGCTGATAAATTCTTTTCCGTCTATGCTTTCCATTCGCAATTAAGTGAAAGTATCTGGTGTTATCCCCCCCTTCCTGGACATGTTTAACTTTTGCACGTTGTGCCCACTTGGCTTCCTCCTCTCTTCTAAGAGTGGCTAATTTTTGATTGGCATCTCGCAATGTTTCCCGTTCAGTAGTATTAAGAAGTGTTCTCAGCTTTGATATCTAGTAGATCAATAAGGCCTAGTAATCTTTCTTTTTCTTTTTTGTAAACACTACTGATATTTTTTGCCCATCCTCGAAGGAAAGCGCGGAGGTGGCGAATCTTGTTTTGCCATATCTCCATGGGTGTGGTACCCACTGAAATAGATGTCCATTCTTTGATCACCATCTCAGCGAACCCTTCCCTTTTTAACCACGATAACTCGAAAGAGAAATATGCTTTATTACCCAGGTGAGCTTGTTCCCCTGAGTCAAGAAGCAATGGTGTATGGTCCGAACCAGCCCTGGTTAGAGTTCTAACACTAACCAACGGAAATTTTTGTTCCCAGGAAACACTTGCGAGTACCCTATCTAGTTTTTCATAGGTTGGATTAGGTCTACGGTTGGCCCAAGTGTATTGTCTACCAGAGAGATCTATTTCTCTCAAGTCTAGACTTTCAATGATAGCATTAAAAATAAACGGCCATCTGTCATTAAAATGATCATTGTTTTTCTCACTTTGTCTCTGAATTATATTAAAGTCCCCTCCTACCAAAATAGGCAAAGTTTCATCCTCACATATACGAACTAATTCCGCCAAGAATTCCCCCTTTTGGGCATCTTGAGCTGCTCCATAAACAGCAACTAAAATCCACTCGAAATTATCTATTTTAGATACAATTTGGAACTTCACACATCTATCCCCTGGAATTATATTTTTGACTTGGATCGTTTGGGCATTAAAACCCACAAGAATACCCCCTGACCTCCCTTGTGGAGGTAGGCAGAACCACATATAATCTAGACCTCCTGCCAAATTTCTTAGAAAAGGTGCACTGAAGTTATCTCTGCCCGTTTCTATCACCGCAAAAAAATCTAATTTGAAATCACGAATTGTTTCAGAAACCACCAAATGTTTTGCCGTATCTCTAAAACCCCCACTATTCCAAAAACTGCCTTTGTGAGATCCTGGCTCAGGGCTTAACAGGATTGATAGAATACTCATATCAACAAGTTGCAACTTTTTTTCCGGAAGCTCATCTGGAAGGAACTCCGAGGTTAAGCGTGCTTGACCCGGAGCACTCCAAGGATGGGTGACCGACCGGGAACTAGTTCCCGGGTGCACACGAGTGAGGACAAAGTGCGCAGAAAAGACTAGTGTTGATCTGTGGGGCCAGTTTGGAGATCCTAGCGAGCTGCCAGGGGTGACAGGCCCGGCCCGGGGGTGGGCCGGGGTGTTACATTTGGTATCAGAGCCGACCCTCGCGGCAACACGGGAATGTGCGGGTCAGGGGCGTGGACATGTGGAGCATGTGCCGACACTAGGCGCATAGATGTGTACCAAGAGGGGAAGTTCCTGAACTGGGGGCTGACCGACGAGGGCGTCGGTCTTCTAAGGGGGGAAGGATGTGAGATCCTGGCTCAGGGCTTAACAGGATTGATAGAATACTCATATCAACAAGTTGCAACTTCTTTTCCGGAAGCTCATCTGGAAGGAACTCCAAGGTTAAGCGTGTTTGGCCTGGAGCACTCCAAGGATGGGTGACCGACCGGGAACTAGTTCCCGGGTGCACACGAGTGAGGACAAAGTGCGCAGAAAAGACTATTGTTGATCTGTGGGGTCAGTCTGGAGATCCTAGCGAGCTGCCAGGGGTGACAGGCCCGGCCCGGGGGTGGGCCGGGGTGTTACAGCCTTTTACCATTGTTTTGATTTAGTTTTTAGCCGAATACTACGACGAACCGAGGAAGAATCGTAATTCTTCTTTTTATATACTCTTTTTTTCTTCGCTACAGGGTGCGCGAGGTCCTTGTGACCTTCTGAACCCGATTGTTCCTTTTCTTCTAAATCAGTGCTTAGCTCTAGAGCTTCCTCGATCACATGTTGTCCAATAGATGTCTCTTTATTTTTCATCTCATCTTCTTTTTTCTTTAACATTACTAGTGTTCGGTTTAGGTCTAATTCTTTGATGTTGGCTATAGACGACACAATTTGACTAGTAGAAGCCCCAAGAGAAACCCCTAAGGATGCAGCCCTAGCTATTACCATGTCATCAGAAAAGGAAGCTACTGTAAATTTAGATAACGATGGTGTACCTGGCATGTCTAGTGCATCTCGCTCTTGAGCCCTCTTTTGAGCTCTGGCCATTTGAGTATCATCGGCGTCAGCTTGGGCCCGTATACGCGAACTTGAACGCAGTGTCGTTGCCCAGTCTTCAGGAATTCCACCATAAGCTATGATCTCATCTTGTGAGAATCGACCGCCTAGGAACACTCCAGTTCCTCGTCTCGTTGAAGAAGGGGAGTCATGACACGCCACACTGTATGGCGTACGCGGCGAAGAAGTAGCTGAAGCCTCGATGTCCCCAGGAGGTGGTGTTGTGGAATGAGGTGACATGGAGACTTTTCTCTCACCTGCATTCGTCATCTTCTGAAATTCATCAAGTCTCACCTCCATAGCAATCTCGGTGGACAGTGGCTTGTCGAGAGTACACTCTTTCTCAATCGGGGCAGGGGTAAGGACAGCCGTATCAAGTGTTGTCCTGCCACTCGACAAGGAAGCTGCTGAAGCAAAGGAGGCGACATCCCCTGCCGTGACCTCAGTCGGCTGAGGCCTTGAGCGGTACTGAGGGGGAGCCGAAGCAGCTAGAGGTGAAGGTAGGCTCTCTTCATCCTCCTCCACCCTATCTCCCCATAATTTGCGTGGTACAGAAGTACAAATGTTAACAGAAGATAACTTGGGGAAATGAGAGGGTGTATCAAAGGAACCGAGCTGAATTGGTGGTGAAACAAGCTGATGCCCATCTCCCTTTTTGAGACATGACTTGGGGGTGTAGTTTACAGTACCAAACTGAATATGCTCAATGGATTCCGAAGGCTTGTCATCCGTCTCCATGTCCTCGATTTTATCCTCTTTTCCATTTGAATCTTTCTGCTTATCAACAGAGCTATCAGATTTTTCTTTGTCGGTATTTTTATCGCCATTTGTTTCCTTTTCTTTCCCCTCATTCCCATCTCCATTTGGATCATGCATAACAAAATCACCAGTAGCAACAATAGAACCGTCTTCTGCCTCGATGTCCAAGAGGATCCCATAACCTTCACCCTCATAGAGAAAATCGAGCGTTCTAGGGATCCCTTCCGGATTAGCACAATCAATTCTTGCTCTCACGATGCCATGCTCTCGAGTAAATTTCATGTCAACTTTCTTGGTCATCCCAACCAGGGAGCCTACAGCAAAAAATGCAAGATAATCACGGCAAAGAGGTTCGGGACAGCCAGTTATGCGTACCCAAACATCGTAGAGCCCCCACTTGTCAACGAGCTTCGAAGTCCAGTCCTCAAAGTGCATAGATAAATCAGTCCCCTCAACCTCAATACATTTAATTCTCTTGAGCCGTGATAAATCTGCTTTAGTGGGGAATATCACGCGAAAGTCTGAATCCCCTGCGGGATAAATCTCCCATGCATGGTCTCCAGGTACCAACCAGTCCAGCTCCTTCAAAATTTGAGGAGCCGACATTTTGCCTCCGGAAATTCTGATTCTACCCACTTTTTCTGTTTCATTTTTAACTCTCACATTGTCTGACTTGTTCACTTTGAAAAACATCAGACATTCCCGAGCCATCCCGTATAGAATGGCTGTAGGCTTTGGCATCTTTGGTAGAGGGCATGCCTCATCCGAATGCAGTGCAGAATCACATAAAACACAAAGTGTTGCTTTACATTCAGTCCCAATATGTCCAGTAAACTTACACCTAAAACATAAGGGCTGTTTACTTTTGGCTTTGCCTTGCTGCACTGAAGCCACAGAGTTTACAACCTCTTGAATTTACCTTTGCTGATCGGAAGTAGCTACCTCTTTAGGTCTGTATACAGGTTGCACAGCCGTTACCTCTTCTTGTTCGAGGTCCATACTAGCATTGTTGTTTACATCAGTGCGACCAGTTGGCCGTGGAGCAAAAGCTCCGCCACGGTTATTGAACCTGCCTCTTCCCATCAGACCGCCACGGCCTTGACCAGCAGCCCCAAAGTTCCCCTGATTATTCCGGAACCTCTGATTGTAATTGTTGCCCATGTTTCCCTGAATAGGCCTATTGCCCCTCTCATAAGAACCTTCGTTGTAGCTTCCGAAATTACCTCTGAAATCACCACCCGGAGGTCCGCGATGATCCGCTGCACCACTGCCTTTGCCTCTCTTGTAGTTGCTTGGTCCAGATGCACGAAAGTTATGCTGAGGGTACCCTTGTGAACCCTGACTTCCGTTGCCGAGGCGCCCCACCGGCCGATTCTGCCCTCCATTGCCCAGGTTGTTCCCACGGTCATCCCTTGCTCCATTGTACCCGTGATGGCGGAAATTCTGCCTTCCGATCGGCGGGTTACCGTAGTTGTCGCCCCCATTAGGAGGAAATCCTCCGTTTGGAGCTCCCCGTCCCGCCATGATCGACGCAGTAGGTAGCGCCGGTGCGGAGGAACAAAGCAGTGTATACCCCTTAGGGTTTCTGTGTCTCAAACCTAAAACCCCAGATGGGTCGATCGATCGAGGCCTTGTGCCTTTCGTAGCACGGAGAACACAATCACGTAGGCCCTTGTGGCCAGATTGGTGATATGGGCTCTCTTCTGGGCCAAACTGGGCCTTGTGCCCGTTGCGGTAGCGAGCGGATTCGAATTTCGAGTTTGCCGGTCAATCCGAGAAACTCGGAACAGGTCCGCCGCTCGCCGGCGGCGGCTTCCTCACCTTTGGCGGTGACCGCGTGGTGACCATGGCCTGCTTGTCCTTCTTCTTCTTACCTTTGCGCTGCACGAGTGTCCAGCCTACGGAGTCCAGAACATCTCCTAACGCGAATGTCGTAGGCGGCAGCACCGGCAGCTTCATCGCCGAAAGATCTGCATGAACTAGAGACGCATTAGTACTCACCGGTGAGGAAGACGATGCCGTCAGCTCCCGTGCCGCCCCTGTCTGGAGCCTTCGCGAGTTCCTCCTAGCCTTCTTCTCCTTCCTCAGGTCACGGCCGGGTCTCTCTTCCGGCGTCCTACACCGATAGTTCCAAGATCTAGATCTTGCCGACGACGCCGGAGTCGAGCAGCTCTCTTCGTCGTCGGAGATCTCCGACGTCCGATCCCAGAAGCGGCCGGAGGGGTGAGAGTACCCACTCTTGCCGGAGTCGCCCCGGGCGTCGCCAGAAGCCATAAACTTCAACAGTACGTTCTTGTCCGACTCACCTGTCTGTTTCCGTCCCACGTTGTTGTTGATTCTTTTGAATCCCCGATTAGTTTAGGATCTCAACACTTCAAAGTTAAGTGCTGATCGTTATTTATTATGTAAAGTAAACTACTAGGTTTCATTAATTCTTTGTTATTTGTGAGATTCTTGCGTCGTTTAGGGTATCTTATCGTTCTTGGGCACAAAGTAGGATTCGCACCCGCGTAGTCGTGCATTCTTGGTCTTTGAATAGTACGGTACTAGCTAGGATCTGAAAGACTTGAGATTCATCGCTTTGTTGCGGCGGAACAATTAATTTTAATTGTTGGTCTTTCAGATTTTCAGGATGACTCCAACGTGCCGACGCAAACGGACGCGCGTTTGGTCCGCTTGTGTCGACAAACGGACAGGCTCACTCCACCCCTGTCCGTCGTTGGTGGTAGTGCGCCCAACGGACGCATTGAGTCCGCCCGGCAAATTTTTTTTAGCTAAACAGGCCATATATGGGCCTTTTTCATTCATATATAGGGGGTGGGCCACAAAAGGCTTTTTTACATAATATTTTTAAAAACAAAAATATATAAAAACTAGAATATTTCCCCTTCGCGGGCTTCTACTCCTCTTCGTCATCCCCATCGAGGATGACGTAGTCCGGCTGCTTTCAGAGGTGCGCCGGTGGTCCGCCTCGCGGTGGGATGACGGCCGGCGGCGTGGGCGGCTGCTTCTGCGCCTGCTCCTCCGCCTCCTCGACCTCCCAGGCGCCGTCATTGAAGACCCAGCGCTGCCCTAGCAGGCCTTGTGGTAGCGGAGGCGCCGGTGGCAGGTCCACGTCCATGGCCTGCCACCATGATTGTGGTTCCTCCAGGACCGCCGCTTGCTGTGCCTGCAGGGCCGCCTCTTGCTCCCTGGCGACGTCGGCGAGGACCATGGCCCAGCGCTTGGCCTCGTCCTCGACCATCTGCTTGCGCGAGGCCTCCTTCGCGGCTTCGAGCTCGGCGTCCTCGGGATCCACCTCCATCTTCACGCGCGGTGGCAGCGGCGGCGCAGACCCAATCCGCAGCGCGCGTGACACTGGTGGTGCGTCCCGCCGCCGTGTGTGCGGTGGCGGTGACCAATGCCCAGATGGCGGCGTCGGAGCCCGCGTGTAGAGGGCCTGCCGCTGCAGGTCGTGCTCGTCGCGGAACCACTCCGTCCAGTTACGCGACGTGGCCGCGAAGGCGGGGTCGTTGCGGAGCGAGGCCGGGAGGCGCCGCCGGTGCCGCTCGATCTCCAGATCCCGTGCCCGCTCGCTCGTCAGCATCGGTGGCACCGGGATGCGCTACGGGTTCAGGTGCCAATGCTCGGGGAGCTTGACATCTGGCCACGGCAGCGGGGTTGCGTGGTCCCAGTACCACTGACAATCCTCCTTGTGCACGTAGACGCGGCTGCGCAACTCGCCGCCTGGCGGCGTGAGCTCAATGACGGCGGGGAGCGGCGCCGGGGAAGCAGGTGGGGAAGGGGAAGAAGGTGAGGAAGGGGAAGGTGTGCGGTAGCGGCGGTGGCGGCCAGAGGATGACCCCGCCTCGCCGTCGTTCTTGGCCTTGCCGAACCCCGGCCATCGGAGCGGCATCGTGGCAAGCGAGGTGGTGGAGGGGCTAGGGTTTGCGGCTTGGTCACCGGAGAGGGAGCAGAGTGGGCAGTGGAGTAGGTGGGGGATGTCCGTCCCTATCCCCTCGCATTAAAAAGGACTAGGCCAGGGGGAGGCTGACCGGTGCCGTGTCGCTGCAGGTGGGCTCGGGAGAGGACAGCACGCGTGGCCACGCGGACGCGTTTTCACTCCGCCGCGTGTCCGTCCCGACGCATCCCTGGCCCAGACGCGCGGCAGACAAAAAACGGAGCTCGGTCCGTTTGCGTCGCCCCGTTGGGCCGTGTTTTTAGCCCCCGCGGACAGGAACGGAGCCGCGCGGACTCGATGTGTCGCCCTGTTAGAGTCATCCTCATGATTCGTGGTGCCCCGGCCGGGCGAGTAGAGGAATTCAACGGGTGCGGACGGTGTTGAGAGGATCAAAAAGGATGGACGCAGATGGCTCCCAATCTTCCCCGTGCAAGATCCCGACGGGAGGTGGGGTGGTTTCTGCTTCTCCCAATCAGGGCGTTTTCGTCACGCGCCTGCCCAAACCACAGAGATGAGGGAGTGCCTCTGTACCCCATCGCCCCAAGAAGACGCCAGGAACAACTAGAGAATGAGGAAGCGGAAACCACCCGGGGGCTTGCCACAGACCGGATTGCACCGAGCGGGTCCCAGAGGGCGCTCACTCCTTTTTTTTTGCATTTTCCACCACATGTATTCAACAAGAACCACATACGAAGTACACGGAAGAACAACAAGCAACAAAACATAGGGGAAAAACGAAACCAGGAGCAACGAGATCGCCGACCACGCCGGCGTCGGAGACGAAGGCGACCACCCTCCAGCTTGCCACTGTCAGGGAACTGATTGCCCTATGAGAGACGCCGCCAAGCCCGTCCGCCGCGCCGCGGCGGAGCTTGAATCGATGAACGGCCGGGGCGAGCGCCCCCCTGACCCATCTACACCACCTTGCCGGAGTCGCCGTCGAAGCCGTCGTCGGAGGGAGTCGAGGATCCCGGCGAGCTCCAAGTTCCGACCAGTTCCCCCGCCAGGACGGAGGCCGCCACTGGATCTGGCAGGGGAACAAGGCACGGCGCGGATCCACCGATCCGCGGGTGCCGGAGAAGCAGACGCGCCGGCCCGGAGCTCCACGAGCGCCGCCGCCGGAGAGGGCACACGCCTGCAGCAAAAAACCACGCCAGCGACACCACCGCCTCCACGGCGCCGCCGGCTGCCCCAAAGGAGCCAACCTTATGTACACGCGTGACGCGGGGATCCCCCACCCTCCCGCCGCCGAGACGGCCGTCGGAGGGCGAGGGATCCGGCGGATCGACGGCGAGAAGGTGGATCGGCCGGGGATCTCAAAAATCGTCGGAGGGCGCTCACTCCTGCTCTCTCCGATGTGCGCTCTCGGATGATACGTACGTACGGTAGAATACTTTATTGGGAGTGCGTTACAAACTCTCTCCAGTATCATTTTCGCCATTATAATCGACGCCCATTTAGGGTTCGCATTCGGGACCCTCCGCCGCGATTTCACCCGCTGTCGCTACAAAACACCGAGTTCCGATGAGTAATTTCTCCGTCTCCACCACGAAATGGAAAACGACTTCGGCTCCGCTCCTCCTGAAGGCCTCGGCGCAGCGCCTCCCGTGGCCGGTGTCGGACTTGAGGACGAGTTGGCGCTAGACTCAGACTCCTCCAACGACTACTCCGAGGAATCCAGCGACTATCCCGCGGAGATCTCCGTCGGCGACGAAAGCGGAGCTCGCCACAATTACTGACGTCGCCAAGCTCCTCCGACGCGTCAAGGCGAAGTCGATCCTTTTCCAATGTTCGCATGGTTCGCGGAAGGAGGCGCCCCGGAAGCAGAACGAGTGTTGGATTGCGAGATGCTCCGGCACGGGATTGAGCTCAGCCGCGAGCTCGCAGCTAAACGGCGGGAGTGGGAGAAGCAGTATTGATGTCATTGCGTCCTCCTACGCAGGCGCGAGTAGCATGGCGACGACTAGCGCATCGATTTAGTTTCAAGTTCTTTCATATGCATGTTCTATGTATTTTAGGTTCATGTATGTTCTCTGACGAACTATGCTTTTCGACGAACTATGATCATGTCCAGTGGTCGACCCAGAAAATTCTCGAATCCTGGGAAAACATGTTTAAGATTCTTATTTTCAAATAAAATCACTCTAGAAAGTAACATAACATAAGCAGGAGCGCCGTCGCGAAGTCTGGGCGGCTGTCCAAGCAGGATGCATGCTAGATCCACTCCTGATCATGTTCTCCGACGAATTTGCAGTATCTGTTATGTCCAACCAATTTTCAAACCAGATAACACGTTTCGGTCGAACCGAAAACACGTTTACCGGTTTGGGATTTTCCGGTAGCCAAATAGTGTTCAGGAACACCTATGCCAGGCTCGTAGCGAGTCACGGTAGGACTCGCCGCACGATTCCATCGGGGGTTCGATCAAACGCAACGCAACTTTCCCCACATGGACGGGTCCATAAAGTGACGTTTTGTTATTTTGCAATTTCTATACTCCCTCTGATCCGATATTAGTGTTGCTAGGAATGACCAACCTACCTACAACTTGTAGGTCCAAGTGTCGTCACTATTTTTTAGGATCGGAGGGAGTATCTTTTTCCTTTTATGCTTTTGATTTTTATTTCCTGAATAATACATGATTTTTTGTATTTTTTCCCTTTTTTGTTTTTAAATCTGAATACTTTTTAAACATGAATATTTTTTAAATTGAATATTTCAAATATGAAATCTGGAAATTTATTAAAAATGAACATTTTAAATCTAAACCATTTAAAAATGGAACATTTTCAATCTGAACCACTTTTCAATCTAACCCATTTTTGAAAATAAAGATTTTCCAAATTCTGAACCATTTTAAAAATGAATTTTGTCAAATATGATTTCTTTAATCTTAACTATTTACAAACAGGGAAGGAAATCTGCGTCAATTAAAAGAAATAGAAAACGTGGAAATAAAAATGCTACCGAAAAATGAAGAAGTAAAAAGGAAAAGGAAAACAAAACGAGAAAATAAAAAAGGAAAAGAAACGAAAGTAGAAAACGAAGATCGGCCGACCCATGGGAGCAATTGTTGTTGTGAGCGAGTCAGTCCAACTCGCTACATGCGACAAATACGGCCTGCGATACTATTCTTCGAAAATAACATCGCTAAAGGACGAACATTTTCAAACAATTGAAGGCGCATCTTATGCTCTTCCATAAGCTCACCCATGTGTACTCGCGCCCATGGGCACCCGACCTTAATAGTAGTAGGAGCTCCATGCGCCTGATTGTATTTGATTCAAACACAAATGTCACATCCTACCATATCTTGCAACAATCACATTTCAACAATTTTGTTGATCAATTAATTAACAATTATTCGAGATCACAATGTTTTTAATTTTCCCTCGCCTAAGAGCATATTTAGCAGAGACTGAAAACCGCGAACTGAAAACGTGGATTTTATTCACATTTTGCATTATTTTCAGTTCCAATATTCGCGGCGCGGAACATAAACTGAATATGAAACTCAAAATTTAAAAAATTCATTTCGCGCGAACGAACGGACAAACACCTCGGTGATCTTCAGCTTCAACCCAAAATACATATCACCGGTGATCACCGGAGCACTAACCTAACCCTAGCTAGTTCGTCGTCACCCTAACACTAGCCCAAAATACAGCTCGAGTGCGGGCGCGACCCAGCGGCGGCTCCGCGCAGCTCATTCTCGTCGGAGACGAGGTTGACGTACATGTCCGCCTCAACCTCGGCGACGCGGCGCCACTTCTCCGTCGTCTCCTTCTGGGCAAGCTCGAGGGCGACGCCCTGCTAGAGGAGGATGTCGTCGATCTGGTCGTTGCGACGGTGCTTTGCCTTGAGCTCCTCCTCCTCGCGCGTCGTCCGCTTGCAGACCGTCACGATGAACCCACGACCAACACTACGGAAGATGGGCGCGCGACCAGCTGCGCCAGCGAATAGTTCGGTAAGTTTGTGAGTACTACCTTTAATAACATAACTAGACGTCGTTGTTAACTCTGCCGTCAGACGGATCCGTTAGGGCCTCCGAGAAACGCATTCTCAGTTGGCGGCCCAACTAGTGAAACGTCTGGGCGTGTGGCGTTGTTGGGCCAGAAATACACCATATCCAGTGGCGTTTTGGGCCAAGGGCTATATCCGCGTGAAAGTTAGCTGAAGGGCCACAATTAGCTTAATGTTTGCTTAAGGCCATTTAGTAAAAAAGATACCCTGAGTCCTGCTCCTCTCCCTACGGTTCAGTTCTGGTGGCCTCAAGTCACCATCTTCACTTATTGCTCTTGGATTTTTGTTGTTTGTGTGTAGAAAGATGAATGAGCTAGGAAGAAAAAACTTGGTCTGGTTGCTTGGAAACAGAGTGTGAAACTGTGAATGTTGCGAGTGTTTCCTTAGCCAGCTTGCTCTACTCCCTCTATCTACCACCGGAGAGCCCTTCCTATTGGCTGGTAATGGCTGCCCATCTCTATTTCACTGTGAGAAAATGTGGAGTGTTCTAATTGGTTGGGAGCACAGCCCATGCCTAAATCACTATTTTCTAGTTGACTTCAATCCGGTGTGCAGATCCTTGCTGTGGTCATCATGTGTCTCACGTGTGTCTACATTTGTCTAGATAGTCAAGTCGTACTCTGGTATTGGTCAAGTCTAGTGTGGCCTTATTGTACACTGTGTGGTAGCAAGTTTTTTTTCCCTTTTCCTGTATTCCCAAATGTTGTAATAAATGACTACCGTTCTAATGTCATGAATAAAATATTGGTTGAGCAAATATATTTATTGCTGTGATATGAGTTGTGCTACATAAATTATTCTTGTGTGATAATTATTGTTACTAAAATTACGGGTCACAATAATTATCTTATTTTTATATTACAAGGTAGCATACACCTGAATTAGATGAAGAAAAGGAAGGAAATTTTAATTCAGGTTCGTTGCCGGGTTTTTTTAAGTTTTTCTTACCATACAAGAAAATACAATATGCCGGCAAATTCTTGTTTATCGGAACATGATAGCTACATACATTCCAAAAACATAGATTCTATTTAACTTAAAATCTAGTTAGATAGAAAGCTATAACTCAACATCATCTTTATTACTCCAACATGTAACTTAAAATGTAGTGAACTTATTTGTAACGTAATGATCAATTATTAGATCATCAAATATGAGAGTGATGTTTTGGCTCCCGAGCTCACATACTCATGCATGAATAAAAAAGGAAAAATAGTAAATATTTTAAAAAATCTGAAAAATTAGTGACGAACATAGTGTTCTAAATACCTGCTAAATTTCATGATGAAATGACATGTGTAGTTATCTGTGGGAAAAAACAAACTCTCTAAAAGCAACATATTTCAGATTTCATTTTGATTTTGGCCACTGATTTGTTTTTTTCTCACTGAGCACCAAAAAGGTCATGTCATCACGAAACTTTGTACATATGTGGAGCACTTGTATATGTTTGTCACCATTTTTTATTTTTTTGAAATATTTAATATTTTTTGATTTTTTATTGGGCGCGAGCATATGAGCTCGGCCATGGGCGGATTCAGTGGGGGTGCCATGGCAGATGGCACCCCCTAAAAAATGCAGATTTTTAAATATACTACCATTTAGTCTAATTTTATGCTTATTACACATGTTAAAAAAGACTAATACATGATATTTATACATGAATACGGAGTCTGGCACCCCCATCCTTTTACTCCTACATCCGCCACTGAGCTCGGCCACCATTGTGTATCTTTGATCATCAAATCATTACTGATACAAGGTACACATGATATCAATCATACGGGAGAAAACATACCCTACTTGATGCAGGACTAACTCGATCAGAACATGTTTACAATATGTAGAGAAACATCTTTGAACCGTTGCACCACCCACATCATGCCAACTAAAATGTAGCACAGCCATATAGATATTTTCTTTTCATAGCATTCTATATAACTTTACTTGAGTATGGATAAGTGGGCACTGCTCGGTTCAACTCACGTCGCAGGATCAGCTTCAACTCTTTGACGATCGCAATGACAAATATATGTTGGTTTTGACCTAACTCTACTAATCACCTTACAATCTCCTGCGTTACATTTAAGCGTTTGCTCTGAGGAGCAAATCTGCGTCAATTAAGTTTAATGAGGAATCATTTTTATAGATCAGACGAACACTCTGGTCGACACTGAAGCTCTCCAACGATCTTCGTATCCTGCAAATAGAACTCCTAATCAGAAAGGAGATAACAAACACCAGTTCAGCTATACATCCATTTCTTCCCCTTGCTCTTCTTCTCTTCCTTGGTATCAGGAATGATTTCCCCATGCACAAGGATTTCACCATCATCAGAGATACCCTTCACGCTGTTCTTCTTCCCCTCCTCGACCTCTCCCTTCTTTCCCTTGCTTCTCTTGCTGCCAACAACCTCCACCTCCTTTGGTCCTTGTTTGCTATCTTCTTTCTTTAAATGACCGCCTCGTATCCTTACCCTTCTTTGCGACCTTCAGGCCCTCATCAGCAGAGACCTCTGCCGAAGGCACATATTCCTTCTTCCTCCTCTTCTCACTCACCTCTTGGACTTCCTCCATCACAATATCAAAGCAATATCAGCTCCTACAGTTTTCTGAATGGAACATAGCACCAGAAAAGGCAATACCTGTTCCTACAGCAAATTATTTGGAATTCATGCACTAAGTTGACATGCCAAACATATCTAACGCAGAACAAGATTGACATAATTTAACTAAAAAAGATTGACATTTTGTATTTGCCTCGGTTCTCATAAGAAAAAAGAGAGAGCTCATTGCAATTTCCACTATGTCCCGTCATTTCCTGTAACTACATATAGTATGTTGTTGAACTAACAAACAAATGAAACAAAATCATTTCAAGACGCAGAGATCTGCTCAACAAGGCAGATGGTCAATCGAACAGCATTTCTTGCTACCGATCTCGACGAGCATGGCTAGTAGGGCCTCACACACCTCGGTGGCGTCAGCCTCCGTGTGGTACCGCCTCAGCGTCGAGAACACGAGCCACGCGTGGTCCAGCCTCCGCTCCGGCCTCACCACCACGGACCCCGGCACCTCGGCGTCGCGCCGTGTCACCAGGCCATCGCTCCGTGCCCCGTACCGCAGCCGCAGGTGAAGTGCGAGAACCGCCATCACGGCCGACACCGGCATCACCAGGGGCAGCTTCAGAGAAGCGAAGAACGACTCCACATACTGGGATAAGAATAGCGGCAAGGGTGCCAGCATTGGCAGGAGCTCGGCCTGGGCGATGCGGGTCAGTGTGGCGAGCACTGTCGGGGCCGTGCTGGCCTCGGTGTGGAAGCAGATGACTGGCAGTTCATCCACGGGGAACTTGTGCCTCGAGATGAAGTCCTTTCTCCTTGCATATGTGAGATCCTCCAATGCTCTTATGTCGCCCTACAGTCATCCACTTGTTAAGATATAAAATGGAACAGAATAAACGCTACACAAGCAGTTCATGCTCTTCATAAACACGTGAATCAAGATAGTGATGACCTTGATTAGTCTGCACACTAGTTCCATGATCCTCCTGGTCTCCTTGTCAGCAATCTGGCCTTCCCGAAGGATGTCAGAAGCCACTGGGGTGCCACCATATGGGCTCTGAACCAATGCCAGACCGGCAACCTTGCCCTTGAGCTCAGACCAGTACAATGAAAGCGCTGCTGCCGCATCAACTCCGCCTTTGCTATGTCCAAGGAGCAAAACCTGTTTGCCAGATCCCCAGTAGAGCTCTTCAATGTATAGTTTCAGTTCCCTTGCATTTTTCTCCACTGATGCCTGGACAAAATGAAAGTAAAATACAGGCATAAACAGAACGAAACACAAACTTGCAAGGCATACACTGCAGGGACCAATAGAGAGATACACGTGACTTGTGGGGACGCAAACATGTGTTGATTCAACGCACATGCAGAGCACGAAAAGAAATATAGGAACTCACTCGAGAAGATAAATTTAGGTTGGAACCTAGAAAGTCTTATGCAACAGTGTTGAGGCGAATTACCTCGCTATGAATCTTTGCAATATGGCAAGTAAGCCCCATCCTTGAAAAAAATCTTTTTGTAGTGAGGAAGTAAAGTGGACTGTGGTTGCTAAAAAGGCCTGCATAAAGGATGAAAATGAGTCATTATTACGCCACGGCATATTAAGGTCATGTATAAAAACTGAGAAAGATGTCTCACCAGGGATGAGCAAGTAAACTAGTGTATTAGGAAGATAATGCATGCCATTTCTGAAAAAATAAGAACATTTCAGTGTCATTGTTTTTTGTCCAAGTTCATTTATAATTCAAAACATGCACTACCATATGTGGATTTCTTCATGAAGCCCCAATCGTTTCAACAATAAATAAAATGTATGTATTGAATAACGATTAACCCAACAACATGTAAGTTCGCTATGTAAAGGAAATTGACAAGGTTGGATTCCTATTTAAAGTACATCCATATAATTACGATCATGTAGTTATGAAAACATAGGGAATCAATGGTAACACTCAATTTCAGAGATACCACCAAGTGATCAAACAGCGCCTTATTATGAAGTAAATGTAGGGATTAATTCATAGCTATAACTTCATAAGATATTTGAAAACAGGAACGACACTACACATGTACCAAAACATTGTACTGAATTTAGACCTTAATCAGAAATACATCACTGGAGAGGGAAAACAGTTAACCTGACATCATGCAAAAGCTCATGAAAGCGAGATGTTCCGTCAACTGAATAAAGCGACATTCGAGTTCTTTGTAACCATCCTATATCTTCAGAAGAGCCCTGTAGTGTTGTCCAGAAACGATGCAAGAACCTGTGAGCATGTACTAGATTTTAGGAACTATCTATAAAAGGGCACTCTGGACTGCAAGATGCCCCAGATAGTCAAGTCTGAGAGCAAACACAGAAGTTGGAATTTAGAATACAGTGGCTAACCTGCTTAATTTGGTATGAATCTCATTTGCAAAAAGACTGCACAGCCCTCTCACATGGAATGCCAGCCTTTGTCCCAGTCTGAAGCTTCGCAAAAGATAGGAAGACCAGCTGGCATACGATCTGACAGCACGAACAGTTGTAGAGTGGATCCGTCATACAAAATGAAAACACATGGTTAGCCAGTGCAGTAAAAAAGATTACTATCCCCAAGCATTAACATAATCTGATTAACGCAGAGAATACTAACCTTTCACAAACACTGGACAAGCCATTGCGGAATGTGGTCTCCCTCACAGATACCCTATCTGCAGCCTGTTCTTCTGTAGTATTATTAATGGACAACTCTTCTGTAGTATTACTAATGGACGACACCGAACTGTGTCCATGAATATATCTTTCAACGCTAGGCAATAATCCTCTATCGGAAGCAGAGAAATGGAGTTCACAAGGTCGAGGAATCCAATCAAAGCACCCAAACACATCTTCTGCCAAGATAAAATACCATTTAATCACGAAACGGGCTACTTCTAATGTCAGGATTGCTAAAAGGAAAATTTGGGAACACCCAGCATTAAAGAATGAGAACTCGACAGAAACAATGCCAATATAAAACACCCATCTCGAGCACATTCTCGCTAATCCTAGCAAGTTCACGCCCATCTTTAAATGATATCTAGCATGTAACAAAGAAATCATATGCCGAAATAAATTTGCTCCACAGTCCACAGTAAGAAAAAAAGTAACTCTTTGCAGACAAAACTGTGATTCAGACTCAGCAAGGAGAAAGGACAACACTGTGTATGAAATATTAGCAAGTCGGACTTCCAGATGATTTCAATCAATCAAAACATACATGCTCGACTTGGTACCTATGAATTGTGTCAAGTGCTGTCGTAACTGCCAAGCAAGGTTTAGGATGCGCAAAAAATAGTCTCCATTTAAGTTCCAGGAAGTTATCATCGGCGAGTTTCACTCTTGCTGATTCACTTTAGCCTAGAAAACATGATCATATCAGCAAGTTAGCATGTACCAGCAGCAGAGTAGGGGCTGTGTCGTTGACACAATACGGTTCCTCCTTATCAAGGTCATAGCATCAGGCAAAGCATCTCTAATGCAAGAGTTGTAACTGCTTATAAAAACTAGAGTGCGCCAGCACTCGTGCATGCCTTTCTCTTCAAAAAATTCAGAAAATGAAAGGAGTCCCAATAACAGCAAGAACAACTGGATGCTGACAGGAAATCTATTTACTGCCTACGCAGAGAAGACTCAAACAGCATCAAGGTGGTACTACGTTCCTCGTGTTTCTACTTTGTAGTGACGAAAAAGGGATTCGTTTCCTTTCTGCAAGGAAAACGTCGCCATTTCAGTAGGACAGACAGTTACCCCCTTCCCGCACCCAACAGGCCAAAATGGCCTATGAGAAGTCTGCAGAGAAGGGAGCGGCAGAACTGAGGTCTCTCTGCCTCTCCCAGAGGCATTTCGTCGAGCAAAGCGGGTGCACCGAGGCATTTCGTCGAGCAAAGCGGGTGCACCGCATTGCCCGCGCACGCACGCGCGCACCCAGGGAAGAACATACCTTGCTGCGGCGGAGGGCTCGATCGGGAAAGCCGTCGGCTAGCTAGCTAGCTAGGACGTGGCGTTGGGACTCCTAACGGGCGATCTCGCCTTCGCCCCCATTTGTGACTCTGTGACGCGGGAGGGATGGGGGGCGGGCGGGCGGCAAAGTCAAATGGGAACTCGCGGCGATCCGGGAGCGGGGGAGGAGTGAGTGGGGCTTATCCAGTGACGCGAGGTAGGAGGACGGGGCGGGCGCGCATGGCCGCCGCGTGGGCACTTGGACTCGCGCCTCCGCGAGCCGCGGCGCGCCACGCATGGCATCGATCGGCATGGCGGCATGAGCTCCGCGCGCCAATATTTCTGCAAACGCGGCCGCCGAGGCAGGTGGGCCGTGGTCGGTCGGTAGTCGCACTCGCACACAAGCCCTATCCACTCGTTTATTGTTTTCGTTTTCCAATAGATATTGTAAAGTTTCACTTATTTTTTTAAATATAATACAAAAATCAAATAGGCCCATAAACCACCGGAAAGTTGTTTATATTCTCGAGGTCCAGTGATCCCGCCCATTTCAAAAAATTAAAAAACATATTTAAAAGTTTAAAAAAAATAAGAAACAAATCATGCATGTTAAGTCCTATATTCGTGCAAAATATCAATGCAAAATACTTTATGATTTGAGCTACACAAAAAAGACAAAAATTGAAATTTTGAAACTTTATATTGTTCACTATCCTCAGATCTGCATATTTCTCTTTTTTGTGTAGCTCAAATCGTAAAGTATTTTGCATTGAGATTTTTCATGTTTGTAGGAAATATACGTAGAAACATGCATGATTTTTTTCGTAATTTTTTAAAACTTTTAAATATGGTTTTTATTTTTTTGAAATGGGCGGGATCAGTGAAGCTCGGGAGCACCAAACTGCACTCCATAAACTACCTACTACAAGAACTACAGTGAGCCGAATGCGCCTGGCCGTCCTTGCCCCCTCCGTCATCCGAGTCGGGCAAAACTCGTCATAGTAGAACCCGTTGTATTAGACCGTTCAGACGATCAGCGCACAAGAGCAGAAATCATCGACAAACGACAATAATAAAAATTGTAGATGGAATGAGAGACGTACAACCACACCAACGAATATGAAAGCCGACTAGATTTTAGAAGTTCCGACGGTCACACAACTCCACGGGTGCTCAGCCGGCGCTAGGCGTACCGCTGGAGCGGAGGATAGGAAGGAAATGTCCTCAATATCCAGAATAAGACACAAAGCTAAAAAAACAGAAACCCTCCACCAGCAAAGGGCCATGGTTTGCCGCAATTCCAATGCCTTATGAGTCGCCGGAGTCGCCAAGAGGGGGACGGAAAATGATGATGGGATCGCCTCCTCTCTCATAGGGCTGTACCGGATCGGTATGTGACTACATGGTACGTAAAAATGGACTTATTCAGTTACGTAAATATAAATATTGTCGTAGATTCAGATTTGTAGTAAATATATTGCCAGAGGAATTACTTTCTAAAACAAACAGGCTAACTTTTTTTTGAATAACAAATTGACCAACTAGAACGAACCAGGAGAGAGGTCAAAGGAGGTCTCACCCTCTTGTCAAAAAAACAATCGTGCAACTACGCACTTCTTTGGTGGACGCTCTCCCCAAAAAGGGAATGGATGACGTGCCCGCTTTGGAAAGAATATAAAAAAATCATCCATGGAGGTGACTCGGTGAGCTCTCGTCTAGCCTAGCTCCCACCGCCCCCTCCCTCCCGCCCGGCGGCCATCTCGGCCACCGCCCACCACCCTAGCCTGCGCCCCCCACCCACCCTAGCTCCATGCAAGCCCCCAACGGCTCCATGTCCTCTCCGGTCACCCCTTGCGACCGGGCCGAGCGGGTTTCCTTCTCTGCTGACAGCTCAGATGTGGACAGCTCGCCTCGCTCGCCACCGACGGGCCGGAACCTGTCGGCCTCCTTCGCTGCTGTCCTCATTGATGGCTCCGCTGCGAGGGTTTCCCGGCCTGCGCCTGCCTGCACTGCGCCGCTTGTCCAGTCCCATCCGTCTGAGGACATTGATGGTGAGCAGGGGGAGTGGATTGATGTTGTGGGCAAGAAAGCCAAGCGGAATGCCCGGCGGCTCGGTATGGGCGGCCGTCTCCAGGCCCCAGCTCTCTCTGGGATCCCCATCCTTAAAGAGGACCTTCATGGCATTTGCTTCAGATGTCTCTCTCCCTACCATAGAGTCGCTTTTTGCAAAGGTCCGGTGCGCTGCCTCCATTGTTTCCAAGCTGGCCACATCGCCAAAAAGTGCCGTGCCTCCCTTCTTCCGCAGCAGGCCTTCCTCTCCCCGCAAAACCTCCGAGTTGTTCAAGGCCGCCCTCGTCCTCCGCCTAGCTCACGCTCTCCGCTGCTGAAGGTGCTGCCGCCGGCGTGCAAGCCGGTCCGTGAAAGGCTGTCCTACAACTCCACCTCGGCCTCCTCCTCCGCCGCTGCTGTCTCTGCTGCTGCCGCCGCCACCCTGTCGAGCTCTTCTTCTGCCGCTACACCTGTCACCCGTCCCGTCGGCTCATGGCCCCTCCAGCCCGGCGCGGCTCCGGCGCCGGCTGTCCCTGACATGGCCTCCGTGTACGCCGCCTCCATCGACACCTCGGACCTCCCGCTGGCGCACCCCTACGCGCCGGGTGGTGCAATGCGCCGCCCTGAGCTCGGCCACTGCGTCCTGCACCTCACGCAAGAGATCCTCTCCGACGAGGCGGAGCTCTCGGCGAAGGCCGTGACCATTCTTGTCACTGGCGAGCGCAGCGCGGTCTGGACGAACAAGATCCACAACGCCCTGCTGCAGGAGTTCCCGGAGCTGCACGTCAACGTCAGCATCTACCGCAATGGCACCTTCCTCGTGCGCTGCGCGACACGGCAGTGCCGTGCCCTGCTGCTCGACAAAGGGGTGTTCCACATCGACGGGATGCCCCTGCAGGTGCGGCCATGGTCGCGCCTCTTCCTCACGGAGAACGTCACGCCTCGCTACCGGGTGAGGGTGTTCACCGAGGGCTTGCCGCCGCAAGCTTTTACGGTGGAGATGGCGATGAAGGCGCTACCCTCCTGCCACTTCCACACGGTGGCGGTCTCCTCGTCGGACAAGGAGGATTTGTCCTACTTCGTCGTGTACGCTTGGGTGCATGATCCCGACACCATCCACAAGGTCGTTGCTGTTGACCTTCCGGTTCTCAACCAAGAGTCGGCTGACCCTTTCTCGCAGATCGCTCTCCCTGCTGGTTTCGAGGACATTGTTGAGGATGATCCACTGGCTAACCCCTCTTGCATGCCGCCGCCGATGACAAGGTTCTACGCCACCGTCCACCTTGATTCCCTGGTGCTTCATCCGCTGCCGCGGGGCAGCCGCCCGCCTGGTGGCGGCGATGGTGGTAATGGTCACCTGCCGCGTCGCCGCTACCCTTGGTCTGGCACCTTCGTCGATGGCACTTCAGCGCCATATGGGGCGGGGCCGGCCTCTCCTGCCGCGGCAAGCTCCGTCTTCTCCCGCCTCGGCAACGCGGCACCGAGGAACTCTCGCCGCCGGGCGTACGTCTTCCGACTCGTGCGTGTCGGCGGCGGCGCCGGGATGCTGCGTTAACCACCTGCTCTTCCCCTGCCGGCGCCCATGGCTAGGAAACCGGCGGGTTCTGCTGCATCTGCACCGTCCAGCCAGGCCACAGGACAGCTGGCGCAATCGGCTACTCCAGGGCCCACTCCTGCTGCCGTGGCATCCACGCCCACACCCGTGCTCTCTGCGGTTTCTGGGGTGGGGGCCGAGCCTATGCTATCCGAGGAAGGCCGCATCACCATCTTACCGGCCTCGGCCGATGCAGTTTCCGTTCTGGTGAAAGATTTGCTGTCTGCCAACAGTGTCTGTGTTGCAGGGTCTGGATCGTTGAGGGACCCGACGGCTGTGCCAGCCACGGGCGAGCATGTGACCGCGGTCGTCGCTGACCTTGGTCTGCAGGAGCTCCAATCTGAGCTGGTTCCCGCCCAGGGAGACGTGGACGCCTCGCTGGCACGTGAGGTTGAAGCTGGCGCCCTACCTGTCGTCAGAGTGAAATGATTAGTTGCAAACTGTTTGTGGAACCCGAGAGGGCTGAATTCGTCTGCTAGGCAAGGTGTGATGTGTAATCTAGTTAGAGACAATCATATCTCTGTTGTTTGTGTTCAAGAATCAAAAAATGTAGCTCTTTCTGATAAAATTGTGCTAGATGCTTGTGGTCAGCGTTTCTAGAAACACATGTATGTCCCTTCTGTCAGTGCCAGTGGAGGGATTTTCATTGCCTGGGATGATGTTGTCGTTGACATTACACCGATTGCTCTCTCTCTCAGCATTTCATGATAGTCAGCTGTGTCAGTCGCATTTCAGGAGAATCTTGGCTGCTCTGCAATGTATATGGTCCTCAGGGGCACTCTGAGAAGCTAGAATTCCTGCGTGATTTGGCTGCTCAGTTCTCCCAGCTGCAGTCGCCTGTGGCAATTCTTGGTGACTTCAACCTGATTTCTGAAGCTTCAGACAAGAACAATGCAAATCTGAACCGTGGCCTGATGTTCGCCTTCCGTAAATTCATGAATGATTTGGGATTGAAAGACCTATACCTCCATGGCAGGAGATATACTTGGAGTAATGAGCAGCTTGATCCGGTGACGTGTCGTCTGGACAGAGTGTTGTACAACTGCAGTTGGCATGATCTCTTCCCCAAGGCCATGCTTCAAGCCATCTCTTTTGCAGCCTCGGATCATTCACCGCTGGTTCTCGATCTTAATGCTGATTTCCAGTCTAATCGTCGGTTCCGGTTTGAAACCTTCTGGGCAGAAAGACCGGACTTCCTGGATCAGGTGAAAATGGCGTGGGAAGGGGCGCCGTCTCACTCCAATGCCTTCGTTGGGCTGCATCTCAAGCTGCAGCATACCGCCAACCATCTAAAAAAATGGGGCTCAAGGATTATCAGCAACATGAAGCTCAGAGCAGCCATCATCAGTGAGCTTATTTACAGGTTGGATCTTTTTTGAAGCTTTTCTACTGTGGGGGAGCCCCCCACAGTCCTTTATTCATCACTGGAACTGTACATAATTACAGGTTATTTACAAACGGAAAAAACTTTACGGAAGAGAACTAAGCCATAAATCTAGGGGGGAGAAGAGAACCCTTTAACCTATGTTTTAACAAGGTCATATCAGCGACAAACCCAGATTTCCAACCTCTAAAAGAGGGTCTAATGTTCTCAAAAACCCAATCATTGCGCTGCTTCCAGATGTTCCAGCAAGCAAAATCAACACCTCCATGAAGCAAGGCCGTGGAAAGCTCTTTTCGCCTGCATCATGCAAGCTGCAATATCACCATTGCCCCAGTCAAACTGCAAATAATTCCAAATTCGGGCACTGAACTGGCAATCAAAGAACAAATGAAAACGATCCTCCAGGACATGAGCACTGCACAAAACACAGTTATTATCTTCCGTGACCTTCCAATGCCTCCTGAGCATCATCTCCTTAGTGTTAATCCGGTCATGCAGAATAAGCCAAGCAAAAAAATTATGCTTAGACATGCACTTAGAGGACCAAATCCATTTTGAAGGGGTGTGAGTGGGCAGTTGCGCAAAATGCAGATTGTAGAAACTCTTTGAAGTGAAAATTCCTTTATTGAAGTTGAACACCCAAGCATCATCCTGATCTGACAGAGTTACTCCATTAAGCACCTGATGCAGGTCATTATATTCCTGAAAAGCCTCCACTGAAAGAGGCAAATGGAATCCCTCATGCATATTCTCCAAAGAGATAAATTCCTTGACCGAAGCTTGTTTGTCCTTGGCAAACGAGTACAACCTTGGGAAAGTTTTTGCCAGTACCTCCTTTTGCCACAAATCCTCCCAAAACAAGATGGAGAACCCCTCCCAACCTTGCAGTGAGTAATAAGGCGCCAGCTTTCAGAAAGATTGATTAATCCCCTCCACCAGAAAGACCCACTGAGGGTAACAGCATGAGGCACCGTATCATAGTAGTAAGTGTCTCTGATTAACTTCACCCACGGTATGTCAGCATTGTTATAAAATTTATCCAGGTGCTTCAACAGTAATGCTCTATTCTGAACCTGTAGGTTTAGGACTCCAAGCCCACCTTTATCTTTTGGTCTGCAAACCATGTCCCAAGAAGCTAATGAGTTAACTCTTTCCTTATTCTTCTTTCTCCAGAGACACCGACGTCGAGGTCTGTCCAAAATCTCAATGATACCCTTTGGCAGAACAAGGCTCAACATAAAGAAGGTAGGCAGTGAGGACAGCACTGAATTAACCAGAACCAAGCTATCACCATATGATAAAAAACACACAGTGGAGGACAGCCTTCTCTCTACCCTGTCAACCAAGGGAGAGAGATCCTTTATTGTAGGCCTGGTTGTACCCATAGGAAGCCCCAAGTATGTGAAAGGCATTGCTGCTAGTTGACAGTCCATTATCTGAGCTAAAGCAGCAGATTCCTCAGCATCAAGGTTGATAGGGATCATATTAGATTTCTGATAGTTCACCTTGAGCCCAGAAAACTCAGCATACTGGTCCAGAATCCTCTTGAAAAAAATCAATTGTTCAGGAACTGCAGGCAACACAATGAGTGTATCATCTGCATACTGGACAATAGGGTAATGAGTACCCATTGGAATGGGGAGTTGCAGGTGACCTTCAGCCAAAGCCAGATTTACCAGTGTTTGCAACAAATCCCCACCAAGAACATAGAGCAGAGGTGATAATGGGTCACCCTGCCGCACACCCCTCTTACACTGAAAGGTTTTCCCAGGAATTCCATTCAGTAGGATAGCAGAAGAGCCAGAAGACAAAATCTCCTTTATCAACTTAATGACCAAAGGAGGAAACCCCTTACATTCCAGAATTTTCAAAATGGCCGTGTGCTCAATAGTATCAAAAGCCTTTTCGAAATCAATTTTAAACAGAACTACTTTCCTCTTTGAATGCTTACACTGGTGCAGGTACTCAAAACACCATGCCAAGCAGTCCTGTATTGTTCTGTTCCTGATGAAACCATATTGATTTGCATGTACACATTTAGTGATCACATCCTGGAACCTGTTAGCAATAATCTTGGTAAGGAATTTCAAACAGGTATTAGTCAAAGAGATAGGCCGAAAATCGTTAACAGTCTCAGGACACTGCTTCTTTGGATTAATGTGATAAAAGACCCATTTATATTCTGCAGCGAGGAGTTCCCTGTGGAGAAAGCAGAGCAAAGGCTATAGAAATCCTCCTTGATGATCGACCAACAGTGCTTAATAAAGAGACCAGTAAAGCCATCCGGCCCAGGTGCCTTGTCAGATTTAAGATGTTTAACCACACTATCGATTTCTTCAGTAGTAAAAGGCTCAGCAAGAGATCCCAAGTCATCTACCAGTGGCATAACAGACTGAATGTTAAACTCATCATGCGTGGGATTTGAAACCCCCATTCTGTTTTTATAACAGTTAAGAAAAGCAGAGGCTTTTTCCTCATGATCAACAAGCGGAACACCCTCAGTAGACAGCACAGAAGGAATAGCATTCTGCCTAAAACGTTCCGTTGCTCTGGCATGGAAATACTTGGTGTTTTCTCCATTTAATTGAACCCACCGAATGGTGCACGCTGCCTCCAATAATCAGACTGAATGCCCATGAGCTTATTCAAATGCACCTTGACAGTGTTTCTGAAATTAAACTCTGGAATGCTGAGCCATCTCTCATCCTCCAGCTGATCAAAAAACAAGAGCACCATATTGCACTTTTCAATCAAAGATTTAATGTGAGACAAAGACTTCCCCCAATGCTTGAGATCATAACGCAGCCGCTTCAACTTGGCCGAGATAATGCCCACTGGTGTAGATGCCCTAGTGGGCATATTCCAAGACTTAGTAACCAGATCCATGAAACCAGGTTGCTGCACCCAATGATTTTCAAACCTGAACACTTTTGCTTTGGGAATATTAGTGGAAATTCTCACCAAAAGGGGAATATGATCAGATACAGGTTTAGCCAGAGGTGAGACCGAGGTATTAGGATAGCTCATGATCCATTCACATGAAGTGAAAACCCAGTCGAGCTGTTCAAGAAGGGGATCATCTTGCATGTTAGACCACGTGTATGCCCTGCCCTTAATAGGAATTTCCTGTAAACTTAGGTGGCTAATAATATCATTGAACAAGAAGATGTCGTTCATGTTAGCACCAGGCTTATTGCGATTCTCCACAGAGCGAATAAAATTAAAATCCCCAAGAATAATCCAATTCTCATGGGAAGGGATTTGGAGATTATAAAGCCAACTAACGAAATCATCCCTTTCCACGCCTCTACAAGGGCCATAAACATTGACCAGGGTCCAAGTGTCAGAATTATGAACAGATTCAAACTGAATTTTGATAGCTGATCTATGAACTTCCAGCAAGGTTCCTTTAAAGACAGCACTATTCCACAGAACAATCAGGCCTCCAGAAGCACCAATAGAAGGTGAAAAAGCAAATTGGTCAAACCGCTTAGGACAGAATTTCCTGATGAAGGAGTGATCAAAGTCCTGACATTTAGTCTCTTGAAGACATACAATAGAGGCATTGCTTTCATCAATTTTATTGTAAACAGCAACTTGCTTGTCCTTATCATTCAAGCCCCGAACATTCCAATCAAAAATAAGCCAGGCGAGAGAATATATATTGGAACTATCCATTAAAACCATATAAGTTCAGAGTAGCAACATGTTCAGCATAACTGAACAACACAAGGACACAACCGATAGGAAGAGTTTTAGCATCATTACAAAATAAACCACTGACTGACATAAAAGACCAGGACCTAGAACCCAAAAGCGGCCTCATAGAAGCCCAAGACCACACCCAACAGCGACACCCCAAAAGGCCTAAAAGGCCGAAACAGAGGAAGGCCTTATTCATCATCGGAAACAACTGGAGGTTGGGCCTTTGCTGGAGCTGCTGTAAGCTTCTCCACTGTCAATTCTTCCTCTGGTATCTCTAGCATTTTTCCCGCCATCTGCAGGGTCTTGACCGGCGTCAGGGGAGTCACTCCTTCACCCTCCTTGGGCTTAGCTGACCTGGCCTTCTTCCTGGGTTCTGGCTTGTCAGACATGGGAACTAGCTTGAAGCCTTCGTTTCGAACCGAGCTCCTAGTGGTACGGCGATAACCAGTCTCGACGATCTTGACCACCTTTTGTTTGCCCACAGTAGCAACACCAGCATCCAAATCAGGGGCAACATCAGGGCCAAAAGGCAACACAGGGGCAGATTCATCAGACAGAACAACATCTGCCTGAACTGTAGCAGCATTAACAACAGGCGTGGCTGCATCAACAGTCATATCCAAATCAGACTGAACCAGAGCAACAGGCATCCCAAGAGTGGGTGCAACAACAGGTGAAACACCTACCATGAGCTTCTTGAACAGCATCAGCCTCTGCAATCACCTCCATACTAACTTGCTGATCAAAAGGTGGTGAACATCAGGGATAACAGGATCCAAACCGGGTGCAGATTCAGCAGAAGCAGTCACAGAAGAATTGCCCGGCTCTGCATGCGGAGGGGGCTGAGCAACAGCATTGTCCCATCCACCATGCTCACCATTGTCATCAGCAGCCTCCACATGCCATTCTCCCCAAGCAGGCTGTGGTCCTACATTATTATCATCCATAGGGGCAGGGTCGAAATTCAGAACAGGCCCTTCTCCTGGCATTGGATGGGGATTGCCATTGTCAGGTGGAGGTGATTCGTCACCTGGGAGGTTATCTGCTTGATCGCTAGCAAGGATGTAAACAGGAACAGACCAAGAAACCACATGTCCACCTCGCCTCTGAGTCTCACGAACCACAATCGATCTAGGGATAGCTCTAGCTCCAGCATACGCACACTTGATTAGGGTGCGTGTAGGTGATGGGTCCTGCTTGTACCAAGAGCGCATCTTGCCGAAATTGGTGGTCAGCTCACGCAAAAAACCTTCATTACGATAATCCATTGGCAGATTCAACAGCATAATCCATCCCTCCCTAGTGTAAACAGTACTACGAAAGTTCTCTCCTTCATCATGACGCACAAAAGACAGAGTACGACCAGCAAGGGGGATTGGAAGCTGACCAACCAGGATATCTCTAGCAACTTGATCCTCCAAACGGAAAAGCCCCAAACCAACAGCACTCTCAGAGTAGTTGATTACCTGCAGATGCACATTGTCCACGATGTGTTGAGCGATCAGCTCCAGAAGATCGTCAATCTCCTCCGAAGGTGGCCTAGGCAGCAGCTGCGCAATCGCCCATGCTTCATTGAGCTTTGGTGGCATGGCCGAAGCCGTGACATAGATCCGTGCAGGCCTCTCATCCGCACCCCACGGCTCCTCAATGGCCATCCCCGCCGGTGCAAACCTAGTAGGATCTACAGGAAAGTTCGCCATGGATGGCGAGTTGCAGGGCGGAGGCGGAACAGAGGATGAGGTAGGGTTTGTCTCGAGTAATGAAGAGGCAGGGTTTGGGCCGGCAGTCTCGATAATCACGGGAGATATGTCAGGTTGATTTGTGGCTTAGGCACCCAGCGAAAAGTCCCTTTTACCCCCGTGCAATTTTTCCTCACGTGTCCAGCTTCTGAACACTTCCAGCAACGAAACGTCCGAGTGCAATCTTCAGTGTTATGCTTGAAACTAAAACAACGGGAGCACTTCCAGACACGGGCCGCCATGTCCTCAATCATCCGAGTGAAAGCTGGGTCAGACCCATCATCAACCCTAGTCGGGCCCCCAACAGCAGGCCCATTACCTAAGGTCCCTTAACCAAACCAGGCCCATTTAACCCGAAATCAAAACCGGTGATCCCGCCGAAGGAACAGGAACCGTGATCACCGAACCAGAAGCAGATGGATTTGGTCGTGAGAAAGAACCAAACTGAATCAACGGAGTATCAGAGGAAAGAAGGCCATGGGCAGAAGGAGTAATGTTGCCAACCACCAAAGAAGCAACCTTGGGAGTGATCACAGCACTTTTTACAACAAATTTTTTGTGGTGGCATTGGTAGCACGTTTAGGACCCATTGCAAGCTGCTTCTTTTTGGAGACAGGAATCCATTGCTGCTCACATTCAGAATTCCAACGTGCAAATTCATCACGCCAATTTGGTCCTCCAAAACCCCAGAGGTGAAAATAGCACTTGAAATGGAAGCATTCAAAAAATCTCTGCTTGATTAAATAAAATCCAATTTGCTTTGAGGCCACAGTAAACGAAAAAACCCGATCGCGAAGCTGAGAAATCCTGAGATAACCACAGAAACCTCCAATTGATGCCTCAAGGGCCAAACCAACATAATCATCATCAAGGCGAAAGGATGCACGACCAAAAGAAACCACCATAGTAAACCCATGGGATTTTTCCGAAGGATGAACATCCGAATGAAAGAGATTTCTGATTTGCTTGCTTATGGCTAAACCCTTGGAGAAATCCAGATCAAGGACCCGAGATGCATGCACCGCCATATGCGATGGATCAATGGGAGCTAAATCCACTATAGGGCGCACATCAGGATTGGATCTTGCTAGAGACCATCGTGCTCTCTCTCCTGCTGAGCACCAGTTCCGAAAGATGTTGAAGGTCAAGTGCCTGGGTATTGCTGCAATGGAGAGATGCATGTGGAGACAACGCTCCAGATTCCTGTGGTTGCGTGAGGGAGACTGCAACTCCTCTTTCTTTCATGTCAAGGCATCGGCACGCCGTAGGAAAAGCTTCATTCCGGTTGTATCCTCGGGCTCGTCCTCCACGGTAGATCAAAACCAGAAAGTGCAGGAATTCTGGAGTCATTTCAACAAGTTGTTCGGGACTTACAAAGAACAAAACACCTCACTGCACCTTGATCAGCTTGCTTTCCCCGAGGTGTTGCTAAATGGACTTGATTCTCCTATTTTAGCTGATGAAGTGAAGGCAATCATCTTTGGCTTGCATCCGGAGAAGGCTCCGGGTCCGGATGGGTTTACAGGATTGTTTTACCGTCTTGCTTGGAGTATTATTGAACCTGATGTCATGAAAGCTATCAATTTACTTGAAACTGCAAGCCAACAGGGGCTGGACAAGCTCAATAATGCACTGTTGGTGCTGCTGCCAAAAGTTTAGGCTGCTACTCATCCCTCTGAATTCAGGCCAATCAGCTTGGTGCATAGCTTCGGAAAGATTTTCACTAAACTGCTGGCAAATAGGCTTCAACCTCTAATGCCCAGTCTTTGTTTCACCCTGTCAGAATGCTTTCATTAAAGGGCGAACTATTCAGGATAATTTAGTTTATGTTCAAGGGGTAATCAGAGCCCTAAAGCAGAAAAATATCCCTGCCCCCATGCTCAAGCTAGACATATCAAAAGCTTTTGACTAATCTCATGGGAATTTTTGGTGAAGCTGTTAATTCACCGTGGTTTTAGTGAGAAGTGGATCAGTTGGATTGTGGCTCTCCTTGCTACTACCTCCACTAAGATCATCATCAATGGGCAGCTGTCGGAACCTATTTGGCACAGATGTGGTCTGAGGCAAGGAGACCCTTTGTCCCCGCTGCTGTTCGTACTGGTTATGGACTGCCTTGGCAGGCTCATGGACAAGGCACATAATGATAATCTCCTGCCACAAATCAGTGCCCAGACCCTGCGCTTCAGGACATCCTTATATGTTGACGATGCAGTGATTTTTATCCGCCCTGATGCTCATGACCTAAATGCCACTTTTGCTATTCTGAAGATTTTCGGTGATGCTACTGGACGTCTGGACTACAAACAAATCTGGCCAAAAGCAGCATTCTTCCTATCGGCTGCCAGTCCACGGATATGTCCTTCATTGAGGCCATTGCTTCCTGTCAGTTGGTGCAGTTCCCTGTTGATGCGGGTAGGTCCCGATTTTCACGGATTTGTGCGGAGGGAAAGATGAACGCGAAGAACACGCGAAGAACGATGAACACAAAGAGGGGAAATCAAACACACAAGGGTAAATAGCAAGTAGCAACCCGGCAAGAATCGACTGGTAACAAATCCCCGTGGGCAGCCCCCAATCCTCCTCTCCCAAGCACACCTTACTCTTAGGATCGTTTGTCCAATTGGTCAATCCAACCAACCCAATAGAATCACCCTAGGATGAAAGATTAGCAAGTAGCAAACTACAAGAGGAGCCTTGGTATCCACGCAGGGATCTTCTCCACAAGGGGAGGCCTTGGTTCATCTCCACAAGGGGAGGCCTTGAGTCATCTCCATAGGAGGAAAGAGACACTTTGAGAAGAAGGAGCAAGGCTCTACTTTAGTTCCCAAATCATAGTCTAACCCTAGATCTAGTCCAAAGGGTACTTTAAATAGTCTAGGCAACTAGGAGGACGAACGGATAAGGTTGCACATCAGATCTGGAGAAGAAGTCCCAGCACCGGCGGTAGTACCGCTGGCTTAGACGGTGCTACCGCTGATGCGGGCCTGCGTTTCTGCTTCCCACCTCCCCGGTACCAGTTGGTACCGCTGCTGGTGCCGTTGCCGGTACCGGGTAGAGCTTCCGAAGGGCCATTTCGGCGGTAGCGGGCGCTGCCGCTGACGTGGGAGATCGTCCACCCCACGCTCGCGGTACCGGTCGGTGCCGCCGTCGATGCCGCTGGCGTGGGGGAGGTTCGCGCTGACTGGGCCAGGGGCGGTAGTACCGCTTATCCCAGCGGTAGTACCGCCGCCTGGGGATTCCTGCTCCATCTTCTTGTCTTCTTCTCCATCGTCTTCTTGTCCAACTTTGGCGCTCCCTTAGCCATCTTCATAGGGGTCCTCAGGGCCACCATAGCTGAGTACACACAATGTATCGGAATGAAGTAGCAAACCATTCAAGGGGGTGTCAAGGTCACACATAGATAGGAGTGAATTCACCTTAGCATGTATAGCTTTGACCCTTGCTCGTGTCATTGGGCCACTTGGTGTAGACGCCGTAGGCTGGGCTACATCATCTCCCCCCCCCCCTTGGAAAAGAGTTGTCCTCGACTCTTGGTCCTCTTCATCGCTTGATGTCCCATAGTATGGCGAGAGGTCGGCGACGTTGAAGGTGTCATGGACCAAGTGTTTGGAGTTGGAGATGTCGATCTTGTAGGCATTGTCGTTGATGCGCTTGATAACCTTGAAAGGTCCATCTCCACGAGGGTGAAGCTTGGACTTTCTTGCATCCGGAAAGCGATCTTTGCGAAGATGTAGCCACACGAGATCTCCTTCTTCAAATATCATGGCGCGCTTGTGTTTGTTCATCTTCGTAGCATGGTCTTTGTTGTGCTTCTCGAGGGTAGTTCTTGTGTCCTCATGGAGCTTCTTCATGTAAGCGGCTCGCTTGTCGAAGTCCATGTTAACTTGTTCACGGAGTGGAAGTGGTAGCATGTCTAGCGCGGTGTAGGGGTTGGAGCCATAGACGACCTCGAAGGGTGTTTTCCTTGTTGCGCGGTGTAGTGCTCGATTGTAGGCAAACTCGGCGTGTGGGATGCACTCCTCCCAATTCTGCAAGTTAGGCTTGATCAACACACGAATGAGTGTAGAGAGGCTTCGGTTCACCACTTCGGTTTGGCCATCGGTTTGAGGGTGGTATGCGGTGGAGAATAGTTGCTTGATTCCCATCTTGGCCATCAAAGTCTTCCAAAAATAGCTCACGAACTTGGTGTCACGATCCGACACAATGGTCTTGGGCACTCCATGAAGACGGACGATTTCCCTGAAAAACAAAGTAGCAATGTGTGAAGCATCATCGCTCTTGTTGCAAGGTATAAAGTGTGCCATTTTAGAGAAGCGATCAATGACGACAAAGATGGAATCCTTGTTTGTTTTAGTGCGTGGGAGTCCTAAGACAAAATCCATAGCTATATCGGACCATGGGTGATGTGGAATAGGCAATGGTGTGTATAACCCATGAGAGTTTAGAGTAGACTTAGCTTTGAGACATGTAGAACATCGTCGAACTAGGCGTTCCACATCACGCTTCATTCTAGGCCAATAGTAGTTGGTGGTGAGCATGGCGTAGGTCTTGTCACGTCCAAAGTGACCCATGAGTGTTCCTCCATGAGATTCCTTCAAAAGGACCAAACGAAGCGAAGACTCGGGTATACATAGTTTGTTAGCTTTAAACAAGAAACCTTTGTGCAAATAGAAATCACCAATTCCTTTGTGCTCCGTGCATTGAGCAAAAATGTCACCAAAGAAAGCATCGGTAGCATACAACTCTTTAATCTCATCCAAACCCAAGACACTAATGTCAAGACGTGTAAGTAGGTTGGCCTTGCGGGATAGAGCATCCGCGATCACATTGTCTTTACCTTTCTTGTATTTGATTACAAAGGTAAAAGACTCAATGAACTCAACCCACTTAGCATGTCTTTTGTTCAAATTTGTTTGACTTTTCAAATATTTCAACGATTCGTGGTCCGAATGTATGACAAACTCCTTAGGGCGAAGGTAGTGTTGCCACACATCTAAAACACGAACCAAAGCAAATAGTTATTTATCATAAATGGGATAGTTTAAACGAGCTCCATCTAGTTTCTCACTATGGTATGCGATGGGTCTACCGTTTTGCATAAGCACTCCACCAATTCCCAATCCGCTTGCATCGCATTCGATCTCAAATGTCTTTGAAAAATCCGGAAGGGCAAGGAGTGGTGCTTCGGTTAATAACCGTTTGAGCTCATTGAAAGCAAAATCATGTGCATTGCCCCAAATGAAAGGTACATTCTTCTTTGTAAGTTCATGTAGGGGGCAAGCAATTGTGGAAAAATCCTTGATGAAACGGCGATAAAATCCGGCAAAACCAAGAAAACGTCTCAACTCCTCAAGTGATGTCGGAAAAGGCCAAGTCCGAATTGCTTGTATCTTTGCTTCATCGACTTCGACTCCATCCGAAGAAACAACAAAACCCAAGAAAACAAGTTTGTTGGTGGCAAAAGTGCACTTAGAAAGATTTGCATAAAGCTTTTCATTGCGAAGAACCAACAAAACTTGAGCAACATGAGAAGTGTGCTCTTCCAAAGACTTGCTATAAATAAGGATGTCGTCAAAGTATACCACAACAAATTTCCCAATGAAAGGACGCAAAACATGATTCATGAGACGCATAAAAGTAGAAGGTGCATTGGAAAGACCAAATGGCATGACGAGCCACTCATAAAGACCAAGCTTAGTTTTAAAGGCGGTCTTCCATTCATCACCTTCACACATGCGTATTTGGTGATATCCACTTTTAAGATCAATTTTGGAGAATATAGCGGAACCACAAAGCCCATCGAGCATATCATCAAGGCGAGGGATAGGATGGCGATACCGAACGGTGATGGCGTTGATGGGGCGACAATCCATGCAAAGGCAAAGAGTGTTGTCGTGCTTGGGTACCAAGATGACGGGCACGGCGCACGGACTCAAGCTCTCACGGATATGTCCCATGGTAAGTAGTTCTTGTATTTGCCGCTCGATCTCCTTTGTGTGACATAGCCATGATCACCTCGAACTCCACCTTGGATTTCCTCATCCGAGCTTGAGCTTCCGTTTGTACTTCCCCTAAACATTTTCTCAAGAAACAAGTGAGATGTGAGGTAAGGAAAAATCAAGACAAACTATATCCCAAGTATAATGTGGTTTGAGAGGAGAGTATCCGGTTCTAACACCCAACACACACACTTATGAGGATAGGAAGGTATGAAGTGGCAAACGAAATAAGCAAACCCGGCGACAAGTATATTGTCAAAGGTAGAGAAAATCCACAATGATCAAATTACCAAAGAAACTCCAACCACAAATGATGAAGAAACACACACAAAAGCGAATAATGGGGTTGGGTGACCAAAGGGCGAGCACTCAAAGATAGACAACCTAACGAAGACTACGTGCTCAAATGTCACCCAACACAAGAAGGACGCTAGCTCAATTGCTTTTTGTGGGCAACGGATTTGCACAAGAGTTAACACTCACACTCACTTTGGCGGTCTTAGCTTTGTCGCAACCTACAAGAGATGAGACTTGGCACCACTTGATTCTTTTCTTTTCTCTTTTTTTTTTTTGATTTTTGCTTTTTGATGATGATTCCTTCTCTTTTGCTAGTGCCAAGCTCTCTAACGATACACACTCGCCAATACTTGAAGACAAACACTCAACACGTGCAATGCCTCGCAATATCACCGAGCTAGTCCAATAGATTAAGTTTCGCGAAAGGAAGAAGGGCTCACAACGGAAATGATGGTGGGGGAATGTCGAGTCCTTGGCGGCGTCGTCACTTGGCATTGATGAAGTCGCTGCGGAAGCTTGTCGATGTCGCAGACGTGTGGAACACACCAGCGAAGGACCCAAACAACAAAGGAGAATTGCCAAAACGAACCGAGGAAAAGAAAAATTTCTGAAAATTTTGGCCCTGGCGGTAGTACCGCTTAAGCTGGCGGTAGTACCGCTGTCAACTTTTCTGCTCGAATTTTTGTGCGATTTTGGGCTCCAAAACTTCCTCGAATCCATGGAGAAATGGCAAAATTGAGGCTAGGGAATGCAAACAAAGGTGGAGGGGTCCTAAAGCAACAAATCCATGGACAAAAACTACCAAAAACGCAACGAATCGACATATCGGCTCGAATCAAGGCAAGGCTATTTTTGGTGGAAATTTTCGAATTTCTCAAAAACGAAGAAAAAATTGGTGGATTTTGGTGGAAACACAAAACAAATCCGTGTCAACCTAGAGCTCTGATACCATATGATGCGGGTAGGTCCCGATTTTCACGGATTTGTGCGGAGGGAAAGATGAACGCGAAGAACACGCGAAGAACGATGAACACAAAGAGGGGAAATCAAACACACAAGGGTAAATAGCAAGTAGCAACCCGGCAAGAATCGACTGGTAACAAATCCCCGTGGGCAGCCCCCAATCCTCCTCTCCCAAGCACACCTTACTCTTAGGATTGTTTGTCCAATTGGTCAATCCAACCAACCCAATAGAATCACCCTAGGATGAAAGATTGGCAAGTAGCAAACTACAAGAGGAGCCTTGGTATCCACGCAGGGATCTTCTCCACAAGGGGAGGCCTTGGTTCATCTCCACAAGGGGAGGCCTTGAGTCATCTCCATAGGAGGAAAGAGACACTTTGAGAAGAAGGAGCAAGGCTCTACTTTAGTTCCCAAATCATAGTCTAACCCTAGATCTAGTCCAAAGGGTACTTTAAATAGTCTAGGCAACTAGGAGGACGAACAGATAAGGTTGCACAGCAGATCTGGAGAAGAAGTCCCCGCACCGGCGGTAGTACCGCTGGCTTAGACGGTGCTACCGCTGATGCGGGCCTGCGTTTCTGCTTCCCACCTCCCCGGTACCAGTTGGTACCGCTGCTGGTGCCGCTGCCGGTACCGGGTAGAGCTTCCGAAGGGCCATTTCGGCGGTAGCGCGGGGTGGTAGCGGGCGCTGCCGCTGACGTGGGAGATCATCCACCCCACGCTCGCGGTACCGGTCGGTGCCGTCGTCGATGCCGCTGGCGTGGGGGAGGTTCGCGCTGACTGGGCCAGGGGCGGTAGTACCGCTTATCCCAGCGGTAGTACCGCCGCCTGGGGATTCCTGCTCCATCTTCTTGTCTTCTTCTCCATCGTCTTCTTGTCCAACTTTGGCGCTCCCTTGGCCATCTTCATAGGGGTCCTCAGGGCCACCATAGCTGAGTACACACAATGTATCGGAATGAAGTAGCAAACCATTCAAAGGGGTGTCAAGGTCACACATAGATAGGAGTGAATTCACCTTAGCATGTATAGTTTTGACCCTTGCTCGTGTCATTGGGCCACTTGGTGTAGACGTCGTAGGCTGGGCTACATCACCTGTCAATACCTTGGGCTGCCTCTTTCGGATGCTAGACTGAAGCGTGCAGACTTCCAACATCTCATTGACAAATTTCTCAAGAAGCTAGCAGGGTGGAAAACAAAATGGATTTCATTGGCTGGGAGGCTCACGCTGGTTACCGCGGTGCTATCTGCACTACCCGCATACCAGCTGATGGCAATTTTTCACCCTAAATGGCTACAAAAGCAGCTGGACAAAATAAGAAGGGCATTTCTTTGGGCTGCTTCTGATACGGTGTCTGGGGGTAAATGCTTGGTGAATTGGCGTACTGTGTGCCTGCCGAAGCAAATGGGAGGTTTAGGGGTGCCCAATCTTGGGCTGCAGAGCATTGCATTGCGCACCAGGTGGCTTTGGCAACAGCAAACGGATATGACCAAACCTTGGCAGGGTCTGCCGCTGCCAATTGATGCCATGGTCAGGAATTTCTTCCAAGTTTCTACTACAGTCAACATTAACAGTGGCCGTAATACTTCATTCTGGAACAACCATTGGCTTCAAAACTATCCCCTTTGCTTCAGATTTCCATCTTTATTCAAACACTCAAAACAGAGAAAGATTTGTGTCAGGGCAGCTTTGACAAACAGGCAGTGGGTGGTGCTTATCAAGCCAAACCCTAGTGTGATCGTCCTAACTGAATATCTTGGTCTTTGGGAACTGCTCAGACTTCATGTCAATGTGATTTTCTCGGAGGAGGCTGACAAGGTCACTTGGAATTGGACTGCCAACGGTGTTTATACAGCTGCCTCGGCATACCAGGCATTGCTCACGGGTCGTATTCATACACCTTGTTTCCAACAGATTTGGCAAACAAAGGCGATCCCAAAATGTAGGCTGCACGCTTGGCTGCTGTTCCACAACAAGTGCTTGACGGCTGATAATCTTGCCAAGCAGGGATGGACTCATGACCCTATCTGTGCTCTGTGCCGGAGCGCTCCTGAAACTGCTGCTCATCTCTCTGCTTCTTGCAGCTATGCACAGCTGGTCTGGCGAAGGGTAATTCAAGTTGAAGATCTCCCACGAGTTTCAGTGCCTTTGCCTGGAGTATCCTGTCTGAAGGAGTGGTGGCTATCGTTGGAAGTTTTGCTATCGGCACCACAACTGAAGAGATGGCGTTCCGTTGCGTTCTGCTGTTGGTGGATGCTTTGGAAGGAAAGAAATAATAGAATCTTCAACAACAAAGAGTGTACTCACAGGGATTTAGCTGACAAGGTCATCACAGAGCTACGAGATTGGAAGGTGGCCGGCGTGATCACCAGGTCGGACTTGACAGGAGATTAGTGTTTTCGTGTTTCTTTCCTTTTACGGCCTGGGATTTTTTACCCAGTGTCATACTATTCGCTAGTGCTTGTACTAGCCTCTTTTTTCCTTTTTCTTTCATACATGGCCGAAGGCCAGTACGATCCCCTGTACTTTCCCGGCATTTGTTCCGGTTCCTCTCTTAAGTAAATGAAGCGGTGCTCACCGTTTCCGTAAAAAAAAAAAGCAGTGAATCCGACCGGAAGCAGCGAAGCTTGAATTGTGTAGCGTGGTCATTGCACGTGGCGCTGGCAAGATCCAACGGTCATGCTTAAAGAGGGCCAAGAAGGCAGCTTGTCTCAAGCATGTTTGCCGCGCACGATTGATTTTTTTACGTATCAAACTAAGCATTTTTATTGCATTAAAAAGATATTTGGAGCACGACTTCAAATATTTATACTCCTCTCTCCTATAAATAAACGTCTTTGGATCAATTGAAACAAAAATAGTATCACTTTATTTGTTTAACCTTTATACATAAATTTCAACTCATAAAAATGGCTTTTCTACTTTATTAGGTGAGGCTAGTTAGCTCTTAGGATTCAGTTCAAGTCTTTGACATTTGGATGCCTCTGTTTGCAGTCAGGTCAGTGTCCAGGGCAGAGACACCCTTGCTGTTTCTAGCCTTGATCCTTTCAAGTTCTCTCTGGAAAATGCACCAAAGCAAAATGAAATTTTCCTTGTTCAAAAAATTAAATAAAACTATAGACATTGATACTTATATATTGAAGAATGTCCCCGAGTATTTTCACCTACGTGCGAGCGAAGGAGCACTAGCCAGTTTTAATCCACACCACCAGTGGAAGAAAATAACAGAAATTTGATGACAGAGGAATGCAGCTGCTGTATGTGTTCCTCATCTGGAAATGATCAAGCATCTTTTGCCAAACATGGCCGACTAACATCTTTTGACCAAATGAGCGCGAGATGATAAGTAATTTATTGAGTACAATGTCGAACATCTGAAAAAAAGATCAAATATTTTTTTGACCAAATAAGCCCAGCAGCAAAGACAGAAAACATAAATCTCGTGCCATTCGAGCTCGATAAAACACATGAAGCAAATAAAATGCTGGTAAGTCTATCTGTGGTTCTAAATTGGATCATATAACAGTCCGGATGAATGTCAAACATGAGAGGTACACCATCCAGAAATCATTTAGTCGACACATGTAGATAAGTGCATTATTGAAGACAGAGCAACACGAGCATATTCTCAGATGAACACAAAACTGTTGTGTACCATGTGCTCATCACAAAATTGTTGCTCTCTCAACTACTTCATCCGTTCCAAATTAAATGACTTCCATTTGTCCAAATATAGATGTATCTAGACATGTTACATGTATAGATACATCCACATGTGGACAAATGAAAGTCAATTAATTTAGAACGGAGAGAGTAGTAGACAACAGAGCAATTGCCTTTTTTAGACAGTACAGAAGATCCCACGTGATGAAGAACTTGTTGCTTCTTGCTTCATTTTACAATGTACATCAACTCTTAATGCAGTCCCCAGTTCACTGAACATGTAATACACATGATACTCCCTGCAAGATTTGTTGATGAACTACTCTTATAAGCTTTAGAACAGAGTCTCACTCACCTCTGTCATCTAGTGCCAAATTGCAGCCGTCTCTTTAACCCTGACTGTTAAGCTGCTACAGTGCAGTAAAGCATTTTTGTCATCCTTGCCTTTTTTTAGATAAAGGAGCTTGACGATGCACACAGCCGTTTTTTCATCCTTGTCATCCTTATCATCCTTGCCTGGAACTGATGAGTAAAGAGGAGGAATACTGAAACCGCATTCTTTCAACTGCAAATCAGTTACTTGAAACTCTGAAAGGAATATGGTTTGCTGGCGCAAAGTGTATTCGCTCACGACAACTGCTACGTGTATTAGCTAGCTGAACCGACACCTGCAGTTGGAGGAATCCAGGCGGTGACCTATGTATGAGCTATCAGCAAGCTCATCCAGACAAGCACTTGCAGAAGCTCCGGCGACCCGGCGCGGGTGAAGTCGACCGCGAGCGGGGCCTTCTTGGTGGAGTAGAAGGACTTGCCGAGGAGGCGGGGCAGCATCGGGAGGAGGGCGCGGTCGGCGAGGAAGAGGTCGTAGGAGGCGCACCTTTTGCAGCCCAGCAAGGCCCGCTGGAATGGCCCCAGCCCAAAGAGGAGGCGTAGTGCTTGGCCAGCGCGTTCTTCGTTCCGTTCGCCGTCGCCCTCCACAGCGCGCCGCCATCCTCCTCCTTCCATCCCCGCGCCGCCCACCTCGCTGGCGACATATCTCACCCCCATACGCGTGCTGCTCCGACGTGCAGGGAGTCATCCACGCTGCCGCCGCGACTTCCATCCCCGCCCCGGCGAGATCTTCCTCACTCGCTGCCCGGCTCCATCCGTCTGTGCCCGCGCACTCCCTCGCTCCGGCGTATACAATTCTGAAGGGAACCGCGTGGATCGCCACCATTGTGAGTGTCTCTTCTCCTGGCGCTCTGAATTCCAGTGCATCTGTGCATGGCATTGGCTGCGCACCCAAGGTGTTCGATGGAATGCTGCATCGGCCCGCCGGTACTGTCTCTAGCTTGGTTGACCTGTGTTTTGTGTCACTGCAGTGCAGCCTTCAGCATTCCGAGCGCCTGTAACGAGATCGGAATCGTGACCTTCTCGGAAAATGAGTGCAGGTGAGTTTACTTCTATCGATTGATCCCCTGTCATATGCTACTATAGGTTCTAGTTTACTTCTGTTTGCTTAAGACATCTGGCGATGGCCAAGACCTTTGGGTGGAGTACCATTCTTTGTGTTGCCGCTTTTCTACCCGCTGATTAAGTTGCAACATGATACTAATGTGCCAACCTTTGAATAACTTTGTGACTTTCTCACAGGTGGCGCGTTTGGTGGAAACAGGGGAGCCAGACCTGTACCTCCTGAAAAAGGTGTATTCCCTCTCGATCACTTGCATGAGTGCGACCTGGTAAGTTGGAATCGTTTTGTTTTATTTCATAGGCTGCAATGTTAGCATGCGTTACCTGAGAGCTAATTGTTCACACAGGAGAAGAAGGACTATCTTGCCTGCCTGAAATCAACGGGTGCCCAGTCTGAAAAGTGCCGGATGTTCTCAAAGAAATACTTGGAGTGTCGGATGGAGAGGTTAGCATGCTTACTCCCTGTGTAATATTTCCAGAACTGCTGTACTGTAGTAGTGTAGTGAGGTCAACGTCATTTTGGCACATCCATTGCTTAACCAATTTATGAGTAATGATTTAAGGTGCATTTGGATGTTAGCGAGAAAATACAGTGCTCAACTGCTGCCATGCTAGTGAATAAACTAACTGACTCTAAGACGTGCTCAAATTTGGCTGTTGTACTACTAGCTAGCTAAATAAACCAAACGAGTAGCGTCGGCTGGTAGGCTATAGCTTAAAGGAGCTCGTGTAGCCTAAGCCTAGCTAAGCTAGTTGAGCTAATGATCCAAACCACACCCTCAGTCTACATGTTCAGTTCATCACGTGGTAGATGAAGGTGATGACATTTGCATTGTACCTTCTATCCAGACAGTCCTATGTACTCACAGCCATGTTTGATAGTTTGATAGTTTTACTCCTATCAATTTCACTCCATTTTCTGCACATGGAGGAAGTGGTTTTGGCTTTATCTTCTCGATTTGTTCTGTATGCTCAAACAGCCAATTCTATTCGTAACAGATACCTAAGACATCTAATCTTTGCAAGGTGTATTATTTGTTTTATTTAAAATTTGCCACTTCTATAATGCAATGTAAAAGTATCAGTAAATATAGCAATTGGAGTCATTACAACTATCAGAAACTTCTGGATACTTGGGATTTTGCTTGAAATATTTACTAGATCTCCTTTCTACACCTATATATGCTTTTAAGTGAGTTACTTTTTATGAATTGTTGTGTGTTCTCTTTTGTTTCTTTATAGTTTGAGTTCTAATTCACATGCTCAGCATGTGAACATCATGCTCTGAACCATTTTTAGTTGTTGAGTGAAGAAGTGGTCTATTGCTGCGTTAGCCACTTAGCCTACAGCAAACCCAGCCTGGCCTCTGTCGATGTTTGACTATTTGCCTCCTCTGGTGCACACATGTCTAATGTGCTATATCAAGTCTGTACTTTGTGGTTGAGTGAAGCAAGCAATGTTGCCAACCAGGCATCCACAAATATACAGCTACTAGCTTTAGCCTTCTAGGAGATGTTTACTGCTTGCACTAGTTGATTTTAAGACATCTCATATGGTTGTTGTGATATCTGAAGTTCTGAATTGCACTGGTAAAAAGTTCTTATATTTTGACATCTGCCATTCACTGTACAGGCTCATAAACTAGATGACTTCTGTTCTTTTAATTTTTTGGTTTAGTGCTTCTTCCACTGGGATCTCAAATCATGTTATTCTTGTGCAATCCAGGAACCTGATGGCAAAGCAAGATATGTCAGAGCTTGGATTTAGCAATGCAGATGTTGTGGTTACACCACCCGAGAAGAACGATAAATTGGAGAGCCCAGCAAGTGATTTGAAAGAGAAGAAATAGCTTTAATTTTTGCAAAAGATCCATATCTACGAGATCAGTGGAATATAAAAGGGAATAAAAGGATAGTGGAACTTACTCAGAAGTAAATTTATTTGTGCATGTATATCTCAAACTCTTTTGACTTTCGAGCTGTATGAGTTGCTGCTAAGGTTATGCCAACTACTGATTTGTTTCGGCGTTACTTCCACAAGAGCAAGTCTGGACTCTTGAAAGCGTTGCTCGTGTTTAAAAATCGTCTTAACTTTTGATTTGTTGGATTGATTTTCGAAAATAATATAATTTTGTTAGTTTTTTCTGTAAATTATGTAGTTTCCTCCGAACCACCTGCTTGAACGCTTTGCTAGGTGCACTTGAACCCGCGTAGCTCCACAAGGCCATTGTGAATCATGAATTTTAGCTATCAGAATATGTTTCACAAAAGACGTGTACCCTAGGGTTTTTTCTTTTTTTGAATTGATAAGCGCAAAAGCCATATCCCTAGGGTCAATCCCCAGACCAGGCCATAACCAAAAATCGCGATGACAGAAAAGTTATTTCTTTCTAGATAAGATCTAGTTTTGTTAAAGCCCCGGGCAGATAGATCCCTTGTTCCTCCTCTTTTGTTTCTCCATAGTACTAGTTGCTTTGGTGCGAATTCAGAGTGAAGGATTTGACCACTTTATGTGTTCTTGTCATTGCATTAGTTGCATCGGTTTGAGTTCTCCACGATATTTATGTAACTGAAAGTTTGAGAAGCTTGTTACTCTTGGTGCATTGTGTGCCTAGACGGTTGGTGCTTGGAGCTTTACCTTGGTGCAAGAATCGTCAGGATATTGTTGAGAGTCTCCATATAAGTTGTGGAATACTTGTGCCTCAACCTTGCGCAAAGGTTTGGTCAACACCTTGAATAAGACCTCATAGTGGATTGAGTTCTTCCTTTGTGAAAGCATCTCAAGAAGATTTTTTTTGACAAAAACAACGACGATTGTTTTCATTTCATTAAGGGAGTTAAAAGCATACATGAATAAGGTGAAACCGACCACACCGAAAAGAAAAATCTACACTAAAGAAAGGATACAGGGGGAAGAAAGAAAGAAACTTGCTAACACAATCTCATCGACACAGCCAAAGAGAAAGGCTCACACATGACAACATATCTGTAAAATTCACTTTGACACATGAGGCACATGTTCTTACACATAAAAATATTTTGAAATGCCAAAAAATTATGAACAAAACCTGGCATGTACATATCAACATTCCATATATGCACGCCAAGTTTCGTGAAAAACTGATATTTTTTGTGGTATGTATAAAGATTAAAGACTACAAAGACAAAAAAAAGTCTCGTGAAAATCTATTTTAGCACCAAATTTTGCCCTATTTAAACACGACACAAAATATATACGGTTTCGTGAAACCACTTTGCGATCACATACAATATCAAAATGTATGCACATAATTTTTTGTCAATTTTTTGTTATTTCAAAATACATTTAAACACATTTTTAAAACCGGGAGCATATGCTCCCTGGTGCCAAACGCCCCTCCCATATATATTCACGTAGATTCTTATCAAAGTGACAAACTAGTTTGCATTTTTAGGGTGGACAAATTGGGTAGGATCTGCCATTTAGGCGTGAGGTCAATTTTTAAAAATACAAAATATGTTCAAAATTTCTATAAACCAACAACACATCCATGTTACATGTACAATCCTAAAGACTGCATCTCCAAATTTGACCTACACTATAGTAACCAAAGCCGACAATATTCATAGTTGGATTTGTTCTATTTATTTCTCCAACTGTATATCGATTTTGAGATTTGTATAAGTTGATCCTACGATCCAACCTAAATTTTAAATTGTATACTAGTCGCCCCCTCATGATCATGTGCCACTATATTTTGCCTGAAGTTGAAGATAAGTAGAAAATACAAGTCAAAGAATGAATACAGGATAATAACATATTTAATATGGCATGCTCTACGCACTGGCTTGATCATTAGCGTCGAGCATCTTGCATTATTGTTTGTCCTATGATAAGCTAAGACATGGGCAAAATCCCATCAACTGCTAGTGGAGAAAGAAAAAAAGTTCTTCGGAACATACTGGTATCTTAATTAATAGGAAGTTCCAGACCTTGGAACTTGGAAGTGATTCGTATAATCTCCATGTTATCGACTGTGCAGTGCTAAACTATAAGATTTTTTTTCTATGGCCCAATCTTTTAGAACTGTGGGGTAAAAGCTTTACCCCAACCATTTATTAAGAAGGAGGTGCCCGGTTTATTAATGGAAGAAACCGGGCGAAAACCATACAAACAAACACCAACAACATGAGGCAACACAACCACAAAGGGCAACACCTAAAACCAGCAACTCACGAAGTGACAACCCCACTCTAGCAAAGCAACCGCAGCTGACAACTACCCTAGGACCACGCAGCTGCCGTTAAGCAGTCGTGGGCGCCTTACCAATGGCGCCACCCTTCTTGCCTATGCTCCTAATAGCCTTTTTCACCTTTTTGATTTTGCCGGTAGAAGCCTCCTCAGCTATGAGGCGAGCAATCGCCTTGCCAGATCCAGGGCTAGCTGCCTCCAAGCAAGCGAGCAAGCCACCAAGCTTGTCCACGAAGACCGCCTGTTCAATACGTGCCAATATAGCTTCACGGTCAAAGAGGGGCGACCGGATGGACGGACCTCCACTATCCACAGATGAGGGCAACTCGCAGGACTCAGACGGAGATGGGGATGGCACGATGTCCACCGCCAAAGGCTCCAAAAGGCCTAGCTCCACAGAGGAGGGCAACTCGCAGGACTCAACTGGAAGCACCACAGAAGATCCCCCACAATGAACCTGCAGCTCAGGCAAGTTCTCCACAACTGGAGCCACAACCTCGGTGGCGAGAACCGTCGTAAGGACAGACGACGACGCATGTAGAGCATGGGGAGAAAATTCTCCAAAGCAGCCCTCGAACCCCTCATCAACAGAACCAGTCTGTATCTCAGGTGGTATAGGCACAACCGATGCAACCTGAAGCTTGGCAAGAGCGTCCTGAACCTCAGAGCGAAGCAACTCAAACTTCTGAAGGACCTCCATGCGTAGTAGGGCAAACTGGGACTCCACGGTAGAGACTGAATCCTTGCAACACGGCTGCACCATAGGACGCAATGATGAGTGGCCCATAACCCCATCCCAACTCAGAGGCGACGAGGGGCGACGAGGCTGAGCGGACGGAGAACGGCTCCGCTGGCAAGGAGCACGAGCGACCGGAGAACGAGCCTGAGCCTCCGGAGAGCGAGAACGAGCAGCAGGAGAGCGCGCACGGCAGAAACGCTCCCGATGACCAGGACGACGACATCGGATGCATCTGAATGGCCCACGACATGAGCTGACCTGGTGTCCACGCTCAAGGCACCGAAAACACCTCCCACGAGCCCAATGCTTGAAGGTGAGGCTACGGTCGAGACCTTCTTCTCGAAGCGGAGACAATGACGCCCGGCTGGGACGGCCGCCCCGACCCACCTGGGTCCAGCCTTCCTCATCATCAATAGCGGCGGCAGCAGTAGAGAGGCCACGGCATGGCTCCGCAAACACCTCCGAGTCGGAAACAGTGCCTTTGGGGGAGGCCAACGGCATAGCGAAATCTTCATCCTCATCGACGACGGAGCACACCCTGTAGAAACCGGGCCGCTCGAGGCAACAGACAGCAGCGACAACGACCCGAGGCCCTCAACAACAACGGCAGGGTCGGACCCAATCCCCCCATCTGACGGGGCCAAGACGGCCACACATGCAGCCCTGGAGCGCTTGACGAGAGCCACGACGTGGGAGGCTGCCACCGGAGGAAGCTGTTCGCGCGGCTGGGGCTCCCCCCCCCCCCATCTGCACATTTTTTCCACAAGGCTGCAGGAGCCCATCGAGAGGACGCGGTCGGGGATCCAGAAGCGGCGACGTGGATGCAGGGGCAGGCTTGGATACGGCCGATCGTGAAACCAGCACACCGGCATTCTCCTTCCGAAACCTCCCTGCTGGCGGCAACCGCGACGAGAGCGAGGGCGACCCCATGGCGCATGCACAGAGACGGAGTCAGGCGAAGAGCTGGGCAGCCGGAGGACGAGGAGCTGAAGACCGGCAGAGGCTCGAGGCTGGACGAGGAGCTTCAGGTCGATGTCGAGCTTGACATCTTCGGCCTGCCGGGATGGAGGTGGAAGGAGATGGTCGACGCGGCGGAGCTGCCTCTCCTTCGGGCTGGCGGGCGAGCGGCCGGCGGGCCAGGGACCGGCGGCGACGCAGACGGCGGCGCCGACGACGGAACCAGCTCGTCCCGCTACATGCTGTGCTCCAGCTTCGCCGGAATCCCGTCCACGGCCGACGGGGATGGCTGCCGCCGCGACCGCGGGCAGCTGGGTCGGACCTCAGGGTGGAGCCGTGGAGGGAGAGAGGGCGTGGAGGGGCAGCCAGATCTACAGGCGAAGCTGGGAGAGGAGGTCGGGGCAGGGAGATCAGGCCGGCGGCCGCGGCAGGTCACCGCACTCGCCATGGTCGCGAGAGCTTTTTGAACTATTTTCTCATGGCCCAATCACAAATTACAGCTAGGCCCCAAAGAAACAAGGAAATTACAGAGGAACCCAAAAACTTGCACGGAGCACCCCGAGCAGCTACTCATCGTACTTTTTTTTTGGGGAGAAACCAAACGAAACAGATAGGAAGAGGCCGACCGAAATAATAACCAAAATCAGCCGGCAGCCGCCGCGGTTTTCCACAGAGAAAAGAAAACCACTACTCGTCCACTACTCGTACAAATCACAGTGACTTTTCCATAAACAAATACCACGACACTATCTTGTCCAAAAAGAAATGCCTAATGTCCTAATCAAGGTCCAAAAAAAAACCTAATCCGTGCGTGCCATTGCGCACAGAAACCACGCGCCAAATTAACAACAAAAAAAGACAGACCAGGCGGGCCCACCGCGCAGCGTCGATCTGCATAAACCGCGAGGCAGTTCCACTCACTCACTCACTGATCCATGGGTCCCACCTCCCTGTTTGCCCGCCCGCCTTGTACCGGAGCCCCATAGGCCATAGCTTCTTCCTCTCTTCCTCCCCTGCTCCTCCCTTCCTCCTCCACGCGGCGCAGCTCTAGCTCCCCTTCCCGCCTCTCCCCTCCCGCGCCGCCGCCGACCGGAGGCCTCCCAGCGCGCCTCGGGTCCTCCGCCTCCGCCGCCAAGGCTCCGTGGCCCGTCGCCGACGAGTGCGCCGGCCACAGGGCCGCGGCCTCTACCGGCTGCAGGGAAGAAGGTACGCGATGGTGCCGTACTCTCTCGTTTCTGGGTGCTCCTGATTTGTTTTTTCGCCCCGCTGTGGAGTTAGGAGATTTATAGTGCCCGCGCAAGTCGATGAGGTTTGGATCTGCGTGGAGGGAGAGAGTCAGAGAGAGAACTAGGAGTTATTTAGGAATTTTGCGTGATTTGGGCGCGGTGTAGCACGCCGGCGTGAGATGACTTTTAGCTGTATGTAAGCCCCTCCCCGAGCCCGGAGGTAGATCCGTAGCCTGGGGACTGGCGGAGAAGAGGGATTGATCGCCAGAGCCAGAGCCGTCGTCTCTAGCACGGAAGCCGGAGCCGCTGCTGCTGCTAGGGGAAGAGAGTTGGATTTGCTTGGTCGAGTAAATAGGACGGCAAAAGGCTGACTGGGAACTCCTAGTGACTACTAAAAAACATATTTATATCCTACAAAATAAGATCTTAAAACGATCCAAGCACTGATTAATATTTCCCCTTTATGATCTGTGCCGAGTCGACAAGAGTTACAAAATTGTCATATGTTTTGGCATGTACTCACTTATTTATCATGAACATGATGATGGCATAGTCTTACCATGATCTTGTTATATTGCAGAGAGAGATGGCAAATTGAGCGAAAAGAATTATACTACTGAGGAAAGTGTTCTGTCGAAGGATTAGCTTTTAACCACACGATCACCAAATAGCTAGAAATGGAGGATGGCCTTGAGCTCAGTTTAGGCCTCTCTTTGGGTGCGGGTGGATCTTCGGGAAAGTCTAAGGGAGCAACAGATGCTCCGGTAGAACCTAAAGCGGAGCCGCAGGTGGAAGAAAGCAGTAGCAGAGGTGTCTCACAACCTCCCGATGCCCCGTTTGTGCATTACTATCAAACTAACGCTGAGAACCAAGAGCACAATAGCAAGCAGAGGCACAGCCCCACGCCACCATTTGGGAACTTCTGGGCACAACAGGGGGGTTCCTCTGCTCCTGCGGCGGATGTATCGAATGAGCCAGTAACCCATCAGTCACAGCTTCCCAGGTATCAGGATGGGTGGAATTCAAATAATAATGGAAAGTATCCTGAGGAGAACAACCCGGTCTCGAGTAAACGGAAGGTGCTTTCTGAAGAGGCAAGTTTTCAGAAGAAGCATCATGCTGCTGCTGACCAGCCCGATGCATTCAGTAAGTGCTCTGATGGAGGTGTAAAAAATGCGCCGATTTCAATTAGCACGGATGATGGTTCAACCGGTGAAAATGAGGATGTTGTAGACTCAGAAGCGGAAGGCTCAAACTCTTGGATAGTTGCACAGCGTGAAGACAGTGCTAAGGGTTCCGTTGTAAATAGGGGATCTGATATAAAGAGATCCGGTGATGAAGCTGCAGGTGGTTTTCAAGGCAAGAGACAACCAAGTTTTTCAGGAAGTGAATCTAGCTCCGGAAAGTTGCCGCATGGAAATTCGTTACAAGCATCAAATGTAGTGGCTGTGCCATATCAAGGCCAAACTCAGGCTTCAGTTCCCCCCGGCATAATTAATGCATCAAATTTTCCTCCAATATCTTCAGTGCAGTTCAGGCCACCCATAAGCAATGGACCAGCTGTCCAGGCAACGGGTGGTACTGGTGCCTCACAGGTTGCTTTTGGTTACCCAACAGGTCAGCTGCCAATACTTGAAACAGGCTCTTCATGGGCATTTGGTACTCCACCTCAGGCTATTTCGTTTACTGCAAAGCAAGCTGAACGAGCAGGAGCTAAGCATGCTGATGATGGCAAGAAACCTCAAGGTAAGTTCACCTCGTAATATCCATCCATAGTTTCCTTACATGCAGAGATATAGAGGAAAAGGTCTTGTTGGTAAGCTACTCTACTGTATGTCGTAAAATGACTGAATTAAATGTCTACCACTCTAAATGAATCTGGATTTGTTAGGTAAGAATATTGAGTTGAAATACTTGATCTGGGTATAACCCATGACCTGAGTAGTTTACTGTTCAGCGGCCCCAGTGGTCCTTGTTGATTAGTTACTCCTTCAGTTTGGTATGATAGAAGCAAACTAGAGTGCGTAGTTAGCGAAAAACCACTTTGGTGCCCGAGCACACCTAGTACTGAAATCATGTCCCTCCACTCTCCTAGGGATATGTGTACAGGCAACATTCCGAAAAATTCTACCATGGTAAAATCTCTCCCTCCTGGTACTGTCTCTCCAGGAATTTAATGATGTGCTGTGGTCCTCCAGTAACGGAACATGTAGAAGAGATAGTGAACTGATACCTGTACCTTGCTGTTCCGTCTAACTGTACCTGGCCCCTCCCCCAGGCTGATCAGATGTGATTGGAAACGAATTTTGCTGGTCAATTTTTTCACTCAATCAATACATGCTGGAACAATAAATTGAAGAACTACGAAGTTACTGCTCATTTTTCACCCATTTTGCGTGAACAAACTCTCTGTATGATAAAGTATTTGAATCAGTAAAAGGTGATTTTGCACAGCACCAAACACCTCAATTTTCTAGCTAAAAAGTAACTTAGAACGAATTATAATCAAGACATCACACTCTCGTCACTGCAATTTAAGGACAAAACACAAAATCAATAATACGCTGCGCTGGTACTTGAACAGATCTTGGTGCAGGAAGAATTGTGATGCATTGACAAAGCATGTGCAAAGCAACAACGAAAATTCCGTTAATAGGGAAATAATGCAGGATAATTTTCTCAGAAATAGAAGAAAAAAAATACCTAGGAGCAGATTGCAAGTACTCCTGCAAAAAGGTTCGCACATGAAGGAGTCCAGCAAAAAATACATTATACAGACGCATCACAATCAATTAGTTTCACCAAAATTTCACAAAAAATGATCAGCCAAATGACCTGCGTCCATGCGATTTGTTGGTCCACACCACCTAGCACTGACACTGCCGATGGCAATGAGTTGGAGGCTTATGCCCAGGGAGAGGACGAGGACAATGGTAGGAAACTAGGAACTGACGAGGAGGACGGAGCGGTTAGCGAAGGCGGAGTTGCCGACGGACAGGACGCCGGACACTCGCTCCCCTGCGGCGGTTCAAGCTGGCGCTTAAGCTGGAGTGGCCCGTGCTTGACCACCAGCTGGAGAAATCGGAGCCCGAGCCGCTCGTTGAAGTCTTGAAGACGTGTCGATCAAACAAAGCAAGCAGAGGTGGAGCACAGATCGGAGCCTGCCATGGCAAACTCGGACCCCGCCACGGCGCCGCTCTGCGCCATTGCATGCAAGAGATCAAGCGGGTCTTCGTTATCCTCCGCCTCCTCTTCCAGGGGACCTAAGACATACCATCTCCGCTAGTTAATTTCTACACATCCCAGCCTCTCGAACATCTACTAATCAAGATATGCAGAGTTCAGATCTATTACCTGTCAACTGGATCTAGCCAAAACTCGATGTCTTCCATCTCCGCAGGCCGCAGCTCGCCGGGCCAAGCATCTACATCTCCGCTGCTCCGCCCACCACCCCATAGACCCCCACCACGCCGTTCCCCTCAATGGTGCAAACGAAAATCTAGGATCGGTGTCTGTAGATTTTCTGTTCCACGGACCAGGAAAACATGACGCCATGTTCGTTACTCGCCGTCCCTGCTGCCGGCAAACGTGCACGCGAGCGTCCAGAACTGGGCCCACGGTGCAGGGCATGGCACAAATCTTACCGCGCCTTCACAGGATTTACCATGCATGTTCCCATGACGACAACGTCTAGTTACCCAATCCCAAGGAAACATGCACCGTCCAGATATCGGCAGTATGTACGCTCGGGTGTCAAAACGCCCTCTTCGCGTAGTTAGCTCATTTAATTCAGACTCATTTTAATTACTATGTCAGCAGCACTCTTGCTTCTTGGTATGCAAGTTCTGTTCTATAATCTGGTACTGGAAAAATTATTCCTTAGTAAGCTTCTTGTGTGCACAGCTACCTTTTGTTCATTTCATATTTGGGAGTTGATAGCGTCTCTTTCTCTTTTTTACGAATTGCAGAGGCTGGCGCATCCTCCTCTGCTCATGTGGTGGGTGATAAGACGGCGGATAGGGTATTGCCTCTTATGGGTTCCGCTATAAGGCCAGGCATCGCCCCAAATGTCAAATTCGGAGGGTCTGGATCATATCCTGATCTTCCCTGGGTTTCTACCACTGGAACTGGACCAAATGGCAGGACCATATCGGGTGTAACATACAATTTCGGCAGAAACGAAGTGAAGATTGTATGTGCTTGCCATGGCACCCACATGGCACCGGAGGAGTTTATTCGACACGCAAGTGCGGACGCCACGGGTCAAGAGAATAATTCGACAATGCCAGCGTTTCCTGCCGGGAACCAAGCGGCATCAGCCCAAAACTAATTCAACAGTGTGTGTACCGGTTTCAGAGTGCTTCGCTTGGCTTTGCTGCTCCCTTTGTGTCTATATCCGCATTCCTTATAATATACTCATGATATTGATATTTATTAATTATGTAAGTTTAGACACAAGTCATGTTGTATCTTTGGATTAGTTGTTATGGACAAAGTTGATGTATTTATAGCTTCTTGACTCATTGTGCAAGCAAAATGTAGATGCGTTGCCAATACGTGACAGCTCTCTTAGAAAAGTTTGAATTTTTATGCCTGTATGTAATTTATATTTCTACATGCATTTTTTTCAAATGTTGGCCAATGCGTATATATGTGAATTGGCTCTAAGTGAGAGTCTGCAAAAGATGGGATGAAAAAGACATTCAAACGTTTTCAAAATGTAACATGTCTGCCATGGTCACTTGCTCTTAAATTTGCATCATTTTACTGGAAATAATTTTCTAAGTACATTTTGATGGGCGCAAACCAAGGGGTTCATCCCATTGCAGTGTTTTGAAATTTAAACCTCAACTAAATTGTTGTAGCAAGAAATTCCTGGTAGACTGCTTCAATACAACTTGAAAGTTTCACATAATCTGTTGAACCAACAAAGCGGATGTAATTCATGTGTGCCAGTTCAAGAGTTCATCCACAGGCAGTACACATCTACATGATGAAGAGTGCTGTGACGATCAATCAATCTTCTTCGTCAGGTTGAACACCAAATCTAAGCAGATACACAAATCATCACGCGTTACACAACAGGCCTCAAACGGTAAAACATCAATCAACGGTCATCTCTTGTAGACTTAACCATGACACTCTGGCCAACATCTAACCACGCTGACACTCGAGCTTTTTTGTGTTCTCCAACAGCACCTGTAGAAGAAAAACGAAATTGAGGCAATGGCAGCCAAGTATAACAGAAGTAAATAGCAACAGACAATTCTTTACCTCCCGGATGTAGGTTGCAATCGCTTTGCACCCTTCGGTTGCAAGGTCCATTACAGTTTCAAACGTGTCCATCGGTAACTTTGCGTCCATCTGGAAATTACCTTTTAAGCGTTAGCCTTGCTTGAAAATCAAAGTTGTGCAGGAAAATAAAGCACATAACAGATGCTCTACATCACAAGGAATCAAAATGTGTATGCACAAATGGTGCTCGTGCTGCTCTGCATCTAGATGGAAAGTGGGCTGGGGGAATTCTGAAGTTTGGGAAGGATCAGAATTCATTATCATTTCATAACCTGCAGAAGAGTCACTTTGTCCATCTTTGCAAGAATGCCAACAGTGACATCTGGACCTCCAGCACTGTCTTCTATATAATTCAGATCTGAAATAACACATTAGAATGACTGAGGCTTCCTTACGCCAGATGATTCTTAGCCAGTCATGGACGTGCGAACAGGAATTTTGAAGCCATACCGAGCAAAGGAGTAGAACACAGATATCCAGCACTGCAAGAGGTAACAATGTCTTTCATTGGAATCCCAGCATCTGCAAGTGCTAGTGTTGCAGCATTGATGCATGCTGACCTTGTTCCTGTTACAGAGTCATGGTCAAGATGAAAATCAGATTCATTTTAAGGTCCGTTCATGCCATAGCAATATACAAATATGCACAAATAGTAATATGTTGTAACAGGATTGAATAACGGAAAGAATAATAGTGTCCATTACAATACGTAGGTAACTAGGCATTCTGAAAGAGTGCCTGCCTGTTAGTGCATAGATGTAGATTTTACTCAGCCTTGTGTGGCTTTGTAGATTAGAGGAATGATATGAAAGATGGTCCACTTACCACCATCAGCTTGAAGAACTTGGACGAAAATATCAATCTGTAAATAAACACAGTGAGGATGTAAAGTGGATCTAGTTATCATTTGGAAGAGGGGTTTCTTGAGCACAAGTGAATACACAGAACTCACCTGTGAGTGAGGCATTAAATGTGTCAATATGCTGGCCTCCATTGTTTGTCGAATAACAAGTGAAATTTCTGTTGACCGCCTGTGACATGAGTGCAGATATAAATCACTACTATAGTTATACAAGAAATGAAATATAATGTACACTATAACTGATGCAATGTGAATCCACTTGGCACACCGTGTGTATACCACACCAAGATTCGCATGAATCAGCTAAGCTACAAATTATCACTATCAGCTTTATTTCAAGAGGAAACTCCTAATTGTACACACACTAAAAGTTCTTGAGCTAACAACCGCCCTTTGTTGCTTTCAAAATGGAATGAAGCAGATGCTTTAATAGCATTTCCAATTTCACAATGAGGGACGTTTCATTTTAAGAACAAAATCAGACATGATTTGAAAATACTACTGCCCCCAAATCCAGAAAGCGGCCATGATAGCAGAATGTGTGAAAAAGCATAACAGAGTAAAAAGCCAGTGACTATAGAAAATCTGTGGCGTCAAAAGTGTGTACTAACAATAAATGAATCTGCTATTGTCAATGGTTGAGTCATTTTGATCAAAACTTCCTCTTAAAGCTGGAACATACCTGTCACCTTTTGGCTTTCTCCTTCGATCCCCAGTGCTGAATTCTGCCATTCGATATTCACAACGCACCTGCAGACACATCTCTCAGGAATGCATCCTAACAAGAGAACCTTCAATACTTAATTCACTTGGACTGCCGAAAACCTTACCAGAGCCTCTTTGGTGTTAACTTGCTGACTTCTGTTCTGGATCTGAAGGAGTTAAACAAGCACAGGTAAAGATTAGTTTTGACTTGATATTAATCAACCACTAAGGAGCTAAAGCATAAACAGAGCTACAAAATGCAGAGACGCCATGGGTTCAGCAAAATAACAGTGGAATAACGCCCCATGTTCTACTGGCACAGTCGGTACTACAGGTGTCCTAGATCATGTTACGTGCATTCAGAAGGATGCCATTCTTCTGTATCAACTCCAGCATAACTGACCACTATGCAATCCATCACGCAATTCCGAAACCCCCGCAAATCAGCTTAACTCCGTAAAAGCTAACTACAAACCTTCCCTAGACATTCCATCAAACATAACGTATGCATTTCAAAAATAAAATCCCGGCCCCCAGATCATCCTGACTGCGGAAGTTGACTACAAACCTCAGTAAACCACAACATAGGCATTATATCATACACGTCATGCGCGCTGCAAAAAGATCTCCCCAAACCACCTCCAGGAATTGCCCTAAATCCCTTGTAGACGTTTAATCGAACAAGTAGCGTGCAGGAACCATAAGCGCAAGCAAACAATATGAGGCGCGTGGACTACCTCTCGAGGGCCGTAGACGGCGGCGATGACCCTGGTGTTGCCCATCTCGAACAGCGCCGACCTGGGAAGGGAAGGAACGCCAACACGTTCAGATCAAAATCGAATGGCACAGAACTAGCCCTGATTATCGAGTAGGTTTTAGAAACTCACCCGTCGGCCCTGGAGACGACGCCGACCTCGCCCTTGAGCTGCCGCATCTGCGAGGCGCACCGAACGCGGGTCAGAGGCAGCCGAGACGACGCAAAATAGCGAGGGAGGGGGGAGAAAAGGCTTCACCTCGTTGGGGCGGCGCCCGTCGACGCGGAAGCCGGTGAGAGGGTTCACGTACTCCATCGCCGGGTTTGTTTTCCGCTTCTAGCTCTGCGCCGCTGCTGTGGAGGCTGCGACGGCGGCGGTTTTCGTTGGGGTTTCTTCCTGTTGGTGGAGGAGCTGTCTGTCTGTATTTTAGGCCCGAGAGGGGTTTTGTTTGTTGTCTAGTCTGATTTTGGCCCACTTCGTGTTACGAATTTCTGGAAAATCCAACTAGCACACCCTAAAAAAAAGGAAAATCCAACTAGCACACGCGTTTGCAAATTAGTATTTTCGTGCTAGGTCTTTTTTTTACAACATATTACTTCCTTTATATTGTGGAGCCGAGGGAGTATATAAATGAGTAAGTGACAATATAGTTTGGCAGAATAAATAGTTTTACCTTCTCACTCACCTTTATTTCCTCCCGTCCGTTCACGCATGAAGTGGTTCTTCCACGTTAATAGGTGCTAGAACTATGCCCTATACTGGGGGGGAGGAGGGGGGTTATCATGCCCCATCACCAGTTTTAGGTGATATTCACTTCTTCTCATCTAGGGAAAATAATCATGATCAACTTAAAATTCACATTTTCTCTCTCGGTTCTTCTCAACACTAGGACAATGGAAGATACCATGCACATTGAGACATTAACCACATATTTCGTGTGGCCCCATCAACGACCATGATGCTATTCTCGTCGCGTGCTCTCTTGGGGTACACAAATTCGTGTCGGAGGGGGCTGATAGCTAGAGTTTCGATGTCACGTGGTCCATGCTCTACATGTTCATCCTGCTTCACCTCCACACTCATGAGCATTATCGACGTTAGTGCGATCCCTGGTGATGTTGTTTCGTTGAGTTCTATGATAAGTGCATTCTACACTCATATTTTTCTAAGTACAAACTTCATATCCTCCAAACTTTTACTGAAATTGTCCCTATAATTATTAGGTAATAACTAATTAACGACATAGATTGCATTTCTCACTATTTGATATGATTTTGCAAATTGGATGCAAACTTTGGAAAATGGACCACTCAGTTGTAACGAAGTTGTCACAATGATCAACTTCCATATGTGACACTTTACAAACCAACGCTTGAGAAGACAATCGAATGATCAACGCTTTAAAGTCGAAATAGGTCTAACAAATGTTTTGTAGGTTATATCGTGTGCCCACAAATCTGTTTCCATAGTTTTCTTTTGTTGTCGAGAGCTTCGGAACTAGCTCATGCGTGTATGGTTGGCTCAGAAAAAATTGAACTCCTTTGGTTACCAGACAATAACACATAAGTTATCATCTGGTAGATTTAACACCAATACAACAACTACTTTATAAACCGCTGGGTGCCTAGTTTTAAAGATCTCATCCAGACAATTCCAACCACAAAGACACGTCAGGTACACAACTTAAGTATTGAAAGATTTTGAAGTCAGTATGAACATCCAGCTCCATTGTGTAAACAATCGGTATGCAGCAGCGCTTGTCACGTGCTGGCCTTCCAGCATGAACGTGTCTTCAGTATTATCCCTTAAATATAGAAATGGTTATTGCCTAACTTATCATCATGTACTCGATGATATAAATGAAATTTCAACGCCGATATATGATTTTTTTATAAAGAGAGTATATTAATATCAAGATTACACCAATTATAACCAGATTTTGCAACAACAAGATGTTTAGACCAAGTCTAGACAATAAGGATGCACATAGCAAAATAATAATAATAATAATAATAATAATAATAATAATAATAATAAAGACCCGTCAAAAAAAAATCAGTGACTCACAGTAGCAAGAGCACCACTAGTGGTGGTGGCACCTAGATTTCGAAAAGGAATCTCCAAAATGACTCCTCCGAAAAGGTAACAGTGCACAAACACCGTCGTCGTCCGGTCTAGCCAGTATGGCCATTTCATGGTTTTCACCCGTAAACTGAGACCGACAATAACGAAGTCTACCAGTGTCACCGCGCCGCCCTATACTCGCCGAGAACACTACTACAAAAGGCCGATATATCATATGATAGGAAAAGCTTGCAGAGGTGAAGGGAGAGCAAAAATTGTGATCACCTACGCTGCATGAAAACCTAAATCCCTAATTTCTTTGGCAAACAACAAAGAAAGGACAATCTAGGTTAACAAAACGGAAGGAGCACACATATATACACCACAATTCACTCCAATTAATCCCACTAAATTCCATACAGAGGGCCAACTTAACAAACCCAACATCATTGGATCTTCACCCATGCCGCCGTGCTAGGCACGCCCTTGGCCACCACGTACACGAGGTAGTACCCCGGCGGTGCCAGCTCCGGCTTCCCGGGCGCGTCGACGCTGACGCCGTAGCTCCACCCGTCCGCGATGAATGACGTGATGGCTAGGATGAGCAGCCGCTGGTTCATGGAGTACCCGTGCGTGGTGAACGGCGGCGCGTACATGGTGACCATCACGTCGGCCTCCACCACGGCCTGCACCGGCGTTCGGAACCTGAACGCGAACCTGCTCCCGTAGCGCATCCCATCCTTGGGCACCGACAATATGTCGATCTCCGGCCGGTTCGCGGCAACGTCCCTGTCGAGGTACGGCGGCGAGAACCGCTCCACGCGCACCTCGGTGGGGTAGTCGACGCCGCTGAAGTTGTAGCCGGCGTTTGTGTTGCCGCCGGCCACGAGCACGGTGGCGTCGGGCAGCAAGGCCGCCGTGGAGTGGTAGAGGCGCGAGATTGTGGACGCCACCAACGGCCGGAACCGGGACCCCTGCGGCTGCCCCGGCGAGTAGAGCAGCGGCGTAAGGACCGGGTTCTTCGCGAAGCCCCACCCGGCGCACCCCTTGGTGGCACCGTTGAGGAGGAGCAGGTCGCCGGTGGGGAGGATCAGCATGTCGCCCATGACCCGGGCCACCGGCATGTCCTCTGTCGTCCAATTCGCGTCCGGGTTGGCGAGGTTCATGCGGCCGCAGTCGCGGAGCGCAAAAATTACCGTGCCGTTCTCGCCGTCCTTGAACGACGATTTGGGCGCGCCGCCGCAGATGATAACCTCAGGCTCCGGATCGGCGCCGCCCTGGAGCTTCCCGCCGCGGAGGTCGAGCGGGAGGAGAGCGGACATGGCGGAGGCCGGGTAGCTGCGTGCGCCTCCGGGGAGCGGCGGGACCTCGCGGATGACGAGCTCAGCGCGGTGGTCGAGGATGATGCCGCGGTCATTGGCGAAGACGAAGAGGCTGCCGTCGGGGAGGAGGTTGACGAAGGGGTACAGGTTGTTCTCCACGTCATCCGTGGTGTCCCGGAGGAACGGGAGCGGCACGGACTGGTGGTTGAACAGCCCGGGCTTGGGCACGAACTCGTAGCTGAACGACCGGCGGCCGCCGAATACGGCGAACCTGCCGTCGGGTAGCACCTGCTGGGTGGCGTACCACCGGCCATCGAAGAAGCTCCTCGGGTGCTCGACCCAGTCGCAGGTGTCGCAGGGCGAGAGGTACCTGACGGCCTTGTCGCCCTCGAAATACCCTCCAGACTGCACGAGGTTGCCGTCGGCGTCGAACCCGCCGGCTGAGCACCAGGTGTCGGTGAGGATCTTGAGCGGGCGCACGGCGCCGGTGTTGTAGTCGAACTCGACGGCGTGCGCCCAGCAGTCCGTGGTGTTCGGCTTCTTCGCCCTCGGGTCGACGCGGCAGTTGTCGAACCTGAGGCGCATGAGCGAGCGCCCCGTGGTGGAGGTGTCGAACATGACGGCGCGGCCGTGGCGCATGATGGCGAGGTGCATGGCCGAGACCCCGGAGTTATCGCTGACGATGGTCCAGGCGCCGTCGGCCTTGCGGTCGCGCGTGTCGACGCGGAGGACGGTGGTGGTCGCCCTGCTGGGCGTGCCCGTGAGGGGCACGCGCGTGAGTCCCATCGTGTTGGGCCGCGCCGCGCCCTTCTCCTCCACCTCCGTCCGCGCCGGATCCGCCTTCTCCGGCGCGTCGTCCGCTCCGCCGCTGCTGCCCACGCTGAACGGGTCGAAGATATCGCTCTCCTGGCGCGCGCGGAAGATGCTGAACGGGTCGAAGAACGCCTCAACAGACGTGGCGTCGACGAGGAGAAGGAGCGCCACGGCCAAGACGACGCCGGCGCGGAGGAGGGAGGCCATGGTGGCGCGCGCTGGCCGCCTCGATCCCAGCCTCTCCCTCCCAGAGGGAGCTCTGGAGCGAGGCGAGGACGGGGATCAATCTCTCGTCCTAGCTCCCTAATCTGCTCGCCGGATATCGATCGGCCTCCTGCTTATTGAAACGGGAGCTCGGCTCTAGCTCCCTGCACGTAGGTAGGTACGTAGCTCCGGCCGGCCGGCGTCCCTGCGGCTGGCAAAAGCTAAAATTGGGTCGTCGCCGCGGCCGGAATCTCTTTAACCTCTATGAATAGCGCGGTGTGCGTGGTTGGCGTGGAGGAGCGTTTCGCGCGGGAGCAACGACGCCGCGTTCAAATATAGCCGGCGAGCTGCTGCCTGCATTCTGTCACGAGTTTGTTTGTTCGTGTGCGACGCGGCTGGGCCTGAAGTGGTGCAGGTTGACTAATGGCCCAAGTACCGGCCCGGCCCTGGCATTCTTTCATGGGCCACGCTCACAGGATCCGTGGCTCTGCACGCAAATGCTGTGTGCAACATTTCTTTTGGGTACGTGTGCAGCGCTACGAAAAAGGGATCGAACTGCAACATGTGGCATTTTCACAATTATCAGTTCATCATCACGTGAAAAAAAAGCAATGTGTTTGGTACTAAAACTTAAATTAGGCTTCCTTTCATGCTAAGCTCTTTTGGAGTTTCTAAAAAAAACTCTTCTGGAGTTGGAAAAAAAACTACCCCCTCCGTTCACTAATGTAAGATATTTTATCTCTTCTTAATTAAAATGTATCTAAACTTATTTTGTACATATATTCACTCATTTTATTATGTATGTACTCAAAATTGAAACGTTACATACAATGCCTTACCTTAGTGAGTGGTGAGAGTAGCTCTTGTGGCTGCATATGCGATCGAGGCCGCCTTCTAATTTCACTCGACAATGCCTTAGTATGTATGTAGTAAAAAAATTGTACATATATTCACACACTTTAATATATATTTAGTTAAAATTGAAACGGTAGGTACAATGCCTTACATTAGTGAGCGGTGAGAGTAGCTCTTAGTGGCTGCATATGCGATCTAGGCTGCCATTTAATTTCACTCGACAAATCTCAAATTGGAACCCAATTTTTTTAAAGGAAGTTGGAACCAATTTAACGGCATGCATTTGCGTGTACGTATACATTCATGTCAGACTATATACAAGATCGTATCGCATCACAGTTTGATTTAAGATTGCCACTTGAGTTGAGGTTTATCACGATCGTGGTCACCCAAACATCCGGAATGTACCACGGGTACTGAGTGGGCTAGCTAGCTCCGCGTCATGGACGGATCGTGTGTATTTGTATTGATCTTCTCTGCATCGAAATAATTAGCACGATCGAAGATTGAGATCGATGCCGGATATGGTGTACTGCAGCGTATCATTCGGCAATGATATACTACTAAGCACGGATCGAGCTAGCAATGATCATGTGAGGGAAATTAATTAAAGTATCTTACGGTGAAATAAGGACGTACTTAATAAGATTCAAATCCCTCAGTTTTTGCAGGTTATCAACCGGGCCACTCATTGGTTTCAAATGTGGCCGCTTCTCCTCTCGGACGCCCAGCGGGATCAAATGGATTTCGAATGTACTCGAATAATGGTGGTCGTTTAGGCCATCTTTTGCTATAATGGGTGATGTCATGCTAGAAAACTAGATGCTTAGCTTGTTACTCTTCATCTGGCTCATTTTCACGTGTGATCAGTGATTTGTAATAAATGATACCTTTGGATGCGTGAAAACTTATGTTTTAATGGAAAAAAGGACCATGTGCATCATTTTGATGCAGAGGATGGGAGTACTACTTATGATGGATATCCTCGCACTTGTATGTTAATATTACACAATGGAATTAAATGGTGCTCAACTACTTTGTTTTCTTTCACTTTCTTTTAGGTTAATTCTTGGCAACAACAAACATGGCTGTGTACATCAGTTAGTGCAGAGTAGAAGATACTTTTCTTTTACAAAATAAGAGATTTAGGGTGTTTTTGATAGCCCAATATTTTTAAAGTTTTCTCATAATACCGTGGTTTCTAAAAAATTATAGTTTGGAATACTTTAAGGAGTTTGGTTCTAATATATATTTTAAAAACCAAATTATCTTTAAAACAATGATTGTTTTGAAGTATTGGAGAAACACGCATGGCCTCTTTTTTTCTAAAACTGAAAAGGATGAATAAACTATGGTATTTATTGGCTAGACTTGAGGGTACTTTGGTCTTTAAATACTTGGGTTTTGAAAATGTGAGCTACCAAACAGTCTTATAGCTGAGCTTAAAATTACGAGATTTCAAACAACATTGAAACGAACTTCCAAATTCCATTTGAACCTTTGGTCATGTGCGCACAACTGTTTTAAATGGTGATATTGTTATTGCACATAGTTTTTGTGGTTTTCTGCGCAGCGCGTAGTAAATAGTCATTTTTTTTAAAATTAATTTGTAGATTGGCACTTGAATGATCCCGCAACAAATACATACTTTGAGTAGTTGTTGCGTGAGTGCATACATATGGTGCCTGCATGTGGAGGAAGTATCAACTTCCAACACTCATTTGGGTGTTACCGTACTACCAATACATGGTTAGGCCACAAAACAATCATGAAAATTGTTCTTTTACATCATTGACACAATTTGTATAAGCCACACCACAAATGCACATATCCTAATATACAAGATCTACACATTAAAAAATCAAAATGACAAATCTTTTTTGAACAATATCTCCCTTCACTATTCACATTTTGTTTAGTATTTGAATGAGGTATTATTTACGTTGAAAATTGTTTGTTCTTTTTGGATTGAACCTATAGTTTAAAGTTTGAGACACTATGTATAGATGCATATTATGTTGATTCTTTATACTGTTTCATAATTTTCTATATGACATAACATTGTACCGGTAGCACAGTAGTATATATCCAAAATGTATAGTACTATGGTAGCACTATATTTTTCTCCGGCATGCGTGTGTGGTGTGCATATGTGGATATACATGGTGTTTTTTCCTAAAAAGATCAACAATGAGAAGTGTGAAATTTGTTGACATGCACCCGGATTATTTGTCCTTAAAAGGACTATAAGATCGGACAACGTGTTTCGGATCGTAGGTGTAGATGCACCTGTTATGTAAAAAACTTCTAAAATGTCTTTTTGGATGTACGCACAAAAAGTTTCGTGAAAAGATGATATTTTTTGTGGCCTGGGTAAATGCCTCAGGCCACAAAGAATGTCATTAACAATTTTTACGAACATAGAATATTCTACACCTATGAGCCGAAGATGATTTCACTGTAAAATAATTCTTTCTTTAGTGTTCCAAATGCCAGTTATCGTGATTAAGAATATGACTAGGGACGTGCCGATGGACATTCACGCATGCTAGTATGCATGTGTTTCAGATTATGAACGATTCATTTTTCTAGACTCTGCAACCACAGGATGCACGTACACTACAACTATTATATTATCACAAGGATTCATAGTAAACGTAGAAACACACAAATAATCCACCATAGGAGCTTAATTATAAACATAAACTATCTTTCAAATACATGCATGCATAAGAAAGCTGCTGCACACGCGCGGTTGCCAACCTCGGCAGAACAGCCCGCCACCGGCGACAACATGCATAAACTACGGCCGATCCCTCCATTCACGCACGCATGTATGTATTGACGGGGGGCTTGACAAAAGAACAGATACTACACTAGTACACTTACATCCCAAGTCTTCGGAGTACATGTTGCATCAGCTCGCAAGCTTCTCAGCTGCATGCAAGCAGATATCATCAATGATCACTAAAAACTAATGATATTATACATTGATGCACACGTCTTATCATACAACATTAGCCTGGTGCAAATGGCAATAGGAGCCTGATCTCTATACCTATTAGACCAGCTAGCCCAGTTAGATTGGCTGCTCTCTCTATGTATCCTTCTCATTCTGCATCACAAACATTATTCTTGAAATCAATGGTCGTAGTTCAAACTCTAATTTGAAACGTGAAGACCATATATCTATTTGTACAAATTAACTAGCTAGCCAGCTTCACCAAATCAATTAACCCACAATATATGCATGCATTACATAAACTTAATTAAGCACCCCGCAAGCTCTTCAGTTCATGTGCCATCAATGAAGGTAAGTATCTTGGACGTGTTTAATTAACTAGGGCCATAGCTTGAGCTCCAGATCCACATCTTGTGGATCATTTGAGTTCGTACTCGCCTCCGATGGGTGCATCAGCGAGTGGTTTGGGTCATGATGTCCCTTGAAGCCAATGGAGTCCTGTGGAAGGCGAGCTCGATAAGACTTGATTGTATAACAGTAAATTCCAGCATGACCATGTATTTTTACAAAGAAAGATGGGACGTTTTTTTTTGGGGGGGGGCATATTAAAGGATATTAGCACATTGTATCACCTTTTTTTGCAGAAAATTTAAAATCGTAAAAGCTGATAGGGACTAGGGAGTACTATACATATTCAAACAAACAGAATACAGAACAATATAATATTTCTTTTAAACCTGGCTTCAGTGTGTGTCATTTCATCATTTGTAACAAACAGAATACAGATCCACAACAGTAGACATAGAATCGCATATATATACACACCTCAGGTTCGAAAAGAGGCAACGTGGCCTCGCTGCTCGGATGAGAGTAATGTGGTGCAGTGGCGGAGCTGCACATAGATTATGTGGTCAAGCGACCACACAAAAAATTGGAGAGTAACAAAGACTCGGCTATAAATACACCATAAATGACCACATAAATCCTAATTTGTGACATCAGTGTAGTTTATTTTGAGCTTTGACATCACTAACTCCTACCGCCAGCTCCGCCACTGATGTGGTGCTCCATAGAAAGCTGCTACATGGTAATTCGGCGTCAATCTGATGAATGTTGGGCGAACAATAATGTTAATTCTGCCCGGGGCATCATATTTGCTGTTTAATTTGATCATAGTACGTTCATGGCCACATGTGTTAATTAATAGTACAAACCTGCTGATGGGAGTAGTTGATGGGGATTCTCCGTATCTCATGTCACTTGATCTCCCTCCATTATAGGCCATCTAAGTATGTTACATAACAGGTTAGGTCGCACTACACTGGGCATAAGATATGCAGCAAGCTGATAGGGCTATCACGTGCACATGCATGGGAGAATAAAATCTGATCTTTGGTTGCAATGATACTCATGTTCTTCACCGCGGCTTCACACTTGTCTAACCACTCATCCTTTCGACTAACCCCCAAAATATTCCAACATTGAGTATCACATTATGTATCATGCATTTTGATACGCAATACTACTTAGAAAATATTGCTGGAGACAATTTAAAGCGTTGAAACAAAACTAAAAGCCAACAATTAAAATGAATTTTCTGCCCAACTTATTCCGATCTCGCGGGATACTCATTATTTGTTACTAGTCAGCTAAATTATCAAGTTTTAATGAGCATGCAAATCTTAAAGTATTCTAGCTACAGGTCGAGAAAATAACCACCCTAATTAACAACAATTTATCGGGAAATATTTCGGGTAATATATGAATCCACCTCTACGAAAATGTATAGCACTTAGTTAATACATGTAGCGGCTCAACTTAATTTATAGTTGACTAATATTTCCATGTATCAAATGATTCGGATGGATCGAGAAGAACGATAAATTGTGGATGTTAGTAACGGCATCCATTAACTCGTTTCAGGATTTGGCTTAGCCAAATACTCTTTGCATTGATCATCACTATGTACAGAAAATCTTACTGACACCGATATAAATTGATATTACTACATTCATTATGAAATATATATTTTCATGTATAATATTTTTTATTTGAAGCAACATATTTCTATGGAAAATGACGATCAAAGTTTAACATGCATAACTGTGTTGATGACCAACCCGAGTTGCATTCTTCCTGACCAAAGGGTTGTTTAATCAACTAAATTGCCGAAAATGAATAAACATGTATGCATCATTAATCCCAGGCAATATCCCCGCAAAACAAGTAACCTAATTTCCGAAGAGATAACAACAATTTGGGCAACGTTTTGGTAAATATATAACACCATGTATGTTTTTGACAAAATAGTACGCTGGATTCACTTTGGTGACCAATTTAATTCTCAGTTCAGTAAAAAGGCAATATACCGCAACATTTTTTTTGGGAGGGAAATATACCGCAAGATTTGGATGGATGGAGTAGGCCGGTGGAATGTTGATGTTGTTAGTATGGAAGGTGGAGGAGGATGCCGACGATGACCATGCATCTTCCTGCTTAATCAAATTCCGTAACCACATCAAATCAAAAACCATGCACTCAATAATTATGTCTTAATTAACGAGATCAGATCAACCAATTAACACCACAAAACTAACTAATGTTCTACCGCAAGTCAGATATGCATGAACATGCGATCAATAGTCACCTGAAGATTGAAGCCACCGGCTCCGTGGATCAAGGACGGAGGTTGCTGTCCGGCGAGAGGAGGGTGGTGTAGGTACTCGGCCATTTCACTCTGCAGCCTGATCTTCTCCAGTTGCGCGACGCCAAGGCCTCGCTGCGGCTGCCTTGGCTTGTCGACAGAGCTGCCGCCTCTCTTGCCCCTCTTTGACCCCGGCGACGACCTCCCCCTGCCCCACTCCATGCTGTCCCCAAAGTTGCTTGCACTCATGGATTATACCCCAGGTAGCTATACCAACAGACAAGACCTAGCTAAGCTAGCTAGAAGATGGCCATAAAATGGGGGCAGTACAAGAAAAAAGGAGGGGTGGAGAAAAGTAGAAGCTGGATGATGTGGAGAGGCCGGCCTCTTAAAGTGAAAGGGAGAGATCGCCTTGCACGCCCAGTATCGATACCTCTTATTAAATGGTGAATCCAGGCTGCCTAAGAGAAAATTTGATTTCATTTATTATGCTAGGCTAGCTATGTATAGTGGCATCAGTGCATCGCTGGCATGGCCTTGTTTAGTTTATGCAATTTATCGGTACCATGTGACCCAAATCCTATCAACGAAAGAAAAGGCAAAGGGATCGAGATCAGGGAAATTTGTAGCAAACATGCGACTGCTCGGCCTATCTATCCTTCCTTAAACACAAACTTTGCATGGGTTGAGTCTCACTTCTCCGAGTAACCTAGGTCTAAACTTCACGCACATGCCATATACAATAAAAATAAGAGTAAATTGTAAAAAGCCACCACAAGTGTGATAAAGTTAACAACCATATAGAAAATAACCACCACAGATCGCATGAAATGGTAGATGTTCGATACCTTTACCCCAATTGTGTTGGTATTTTGCAATTCTCTCAAAAAATAACCATCCAAGATTTTGCAAAATTATTATTCATATAGGCTAAGGGCCAATAATTCCTAAATTATAATATGCCTAAAATGACATTAAAGAAATTGGGTGAAAGATTTTTATCTGTACACATCTAACGCTGCCCCCACCATAATGGAAAGCTAGCAAAATATAAATAGCCCCAACTAAAATATATATCGCAGCCAATGAAATGCAGAGAATCATCAAGGCCTCTATCAGTCGTGATGTCGGATGAATTTTGCTCCTCAATCGCGTGACATACAAATGTACGGAGTTTTCTCTTTATAGTTTAAATTAAGTTTTCCACGGTACCTCGATTTGCTTATAGAAGAATATCGTGAAGAAGATCTTGGTCATCAAAGTGTGACACCTCGATGGCTTGAAAGAACCACCAGGAAATGAGACAAGGGCCAGGTCAGGCTCTGAGAAATCTTGTTGGAGATCTTGGGGATCAGAAGCTCCGCTGTTGTATGGATGAGAGTATGAGACACAGAGACTCGATCAGAAGCTAGCTAAGCTATAGCTCAGCTCCGAGACATGGGGTACCGTGCGTGGAATCAAACTTTAGCTGGAGAGGATCGTATCCATCTCGATCGGACACATACACTGACACAGTCACGCGTATTAGTTTATGTTTGTTAATTACGTACTAGTGCATCGATCGATCTCACTTAAATGGCATTTTAGTTGTTGAATGGTTGTGTAACTACAGATTTCGTTTCACTCGTGGCCTGGATAGTTAGACCTCTCACGGTATATCGTGGGGTCGTCTCTTATGACGCGTTTGGTAGCCTGCATTGGCTTTTGCGCTCTGCCAGATCAGGTTGTGCAGGGTCTGGTCTCGCGAGACTAACCTCTAGGCCTGGTTCTGCAGTCTGTTTGGTAGCCAGCATCGCATCGCTAGCACAGTTTCTGCATATCGTTTGGTTGGAAACAAGTTTTGGTTAGTCTCACCTTTCTTCACATGGGTGAAGTTACCATCCGCCACCACACTTGTGGCATACCAATGGAGCGACGACAACGCCGCACGGCGGCGGCGACGCGGCATGGCGGCAGTGGAGGTCGACCGAGACGCGGCATGGCGGCGGCATAACTCGTCGGAGACAACGGCGCGGGCGGCAGCGACGGAGGCCACTGGCGCGACGGCGCGGACGGACACAACGGCGCAGGCGGCAGCGACGGAGGTCGCCGGCGGCGATGGCGGGAGGTTGTGGCGACGGAAGACATCGGAGCTCACCGGCGGCAAAGACATACAACAAGAACAGTCTAAATACGCATAGGTACAGTACATGATTTATTCATCTACAAGCATCTAAACGAAAAACTTACAACATGAAAGTTGTGTGGAATGGTGATGCGAAGCTACCCCTAAAAGGATACATGAAACGGTCAAGCGTGTGCGATTAATTTGGCGAAATTTGTCACAAAAGGATTCAAGCATGAACACGAAATTAGAAGTTAAGAGTTAACGAAAGTCGAAACCAATTGTCAGAATAGAACCACATAATCAACGCGCATCATTTTCGTGTATAGCTTATTTTGATTCAAACATTGTAGCAGTGATTAGAAGGAAGGGGATGAAGTGAGCGTAAGGAAGGTGAGAGGAATCACGCTTCACGTGCGAGGTCGCACTGCTAGAGGAAAGAACGAGCCAGGCTCGATCGATTTGAGCGTGCCTCTCGGGCTTGGCCCAAGGCTGCTTTGAGAAGCGCGCAGACCTGGCCCAGACGCTCGTGCAGGCATCCAATCTTCGTGCGCTCGCAGCTGCAGGGCCTGGCCGGGCAATCTGCAGGCTACCAAACGCGCCCTTAAGACAACTCTAGCAGATCCGCGTAGCCTCATCGTCGTCAAGTGCGAGACGGACATCCTGGCGTGTGGCTTCGGCCAGGCCTGCCAAACAGGTCCACGTGGCGGGGGGGTGGCGAGAGCGGGCGCCACGGGCACACATAGCTGCGAAAGTTGCTTGCCAGTAGGCCGGTGAGCAAGCTTCACCTCCTCGACACGCACGGTATGAGGAGTTCACTGGCCACATTTCGACTCGGAGGAGGCCATAGAGGGGGAGAAGGTAGTCTGGCGCCCGGCAAGCTAGATCCGATGACAGAAGTGGAGGGGTGGGGGTGGGGGTGGCCGGAGGGGGTCAAAGGGGCAGGAGGCGGTGCGTACGGAGCAGGGGAAGAGGATTTTCCGCAAATCCTACACCACAACCCATATATTTAACTGGTCGAGTGGCGGATTTAGAGTTTATCGCATTTTTTTCAGTTCGGTCAGAGTCTGTTTTTTTTTTTTTTTTTTGAGACTCCAGAACTTGTATTCATATAGTAGTAAAAAAGTACATAACCAGGTACAAGAACCAGAAATACACGAAAAACAACAGACAAAAACAAGCCAGGAGAACATCTTCTTCAACCTCCCGACATGGAGCAGAGGGAGCTCCTAGCCCACAGGCGTTGAGAGCCGCAACAGTCACCATCTCCAACGAGAAGGATATCTCCGATGAAACGAACATCGACCGGCGAGATACGCCGAGCTCGCAGCACTCCAAGTCCTCCGAAGCCGACCACGCTCCAGATCCTGACCTGCCTTCATCACCTCCTGCACAGCACCTCACATCCCCGCAGTCACCGCCGGAGGAACGACGACTCGACAACGCCGGGATGGAGGAAAGGGAACTCCACAGTGAGCCGACGACGACGTCGCCTCGCCATCCGCCCGGGAGGAACGACCACTCCATCGATCCGTAGATCGAGGAGAACCAAAACCACCAGACCCGTAGGCCGGTGGGACGAGCACGCCCCCCACCCGCCGTCGCCGGCCAGGATGAGGAAGGAGGGCGGAATTATTTATCCCTAACGACGGCGACATCCTCACCAAATCGCCGCCGGGGAGCCCACAAACAACCCTATCTACACGCCGGAAGACCGGGGACGAGACCCCCACCCCCCACCGCCGCCGCAGCGGCGAGGGGCAGCGGGAATCCGCCCCAGCTCCGGCGAGAAAAGGGGATCGCTCTCGAGTCGCCCTGGTCGCCTCTCTCGCTACTGTAGCGGGGAGGAGAAAACAAACCCCCGGTCAGAGTCTGTTGTCTGAGCCTTTCTTGGGCCCGAAACCGATTTGCGGTTAGGCCCTGCAATGATATATGCTAGAGTTGCTCTTATTACATTATAGCAACTCTAGCTGATCCCCTAAAAATTCGCCCTCTTCTCTAAAGCTATTTTAGAGGATAGAAATTGCTTTCTTTGAAACTGGTATCCTAAAATTTACCTTGGTAAATCTTCTTCCATGTCCGACCCACTTGTTGGTGAGAGAAGTCTTTTCTACTTTCTTTCCAGCCGTGGCGTTGAGCTCTTCGGCCCCGGACTAGGTGCACACCGCCAGCATCAAAGTCGAGCTTAGCCACAAGCTCTGGCGACCTCATACCGAGCAGGGAGATGAGTGTACAGGTAGCTACCGTTGTGAGCCCGACAATGATGAGAGGAGCGCAGAGGCTTCATCTCCAGTCACGCCAACTACCTATTAGACAACGCAAAGGTGGACCATCATGGGAAGCAACACATCAGTGATAGCGGTGAAATTGTTCAACGGGGTGGCAGAAAGGTCATGTGGTGATGGCGCGGAGGATGCTCGCCTACTTCCTTGATTAGAGAGTCTGGTGGTGTAGGTCGTCTTAACCACATTTGAGGTGTTGTTTCCGGTGGGACAATGGGTGGTAGGGCATTAGTTGTCGGGCGAGAGCGTGAACTGACAGTGTTAGTGCCGGTGATAGCAATGTTCTCGAGTGTTCTTCACACCTTGGAGGCATCACTGTGGGGCCGGTGTGCCTCCCAACATTGTCTCCAAGTGAAAACCATTGGCCCGTTCTGCCGGACCAGGCGGGCACGTTTCGGCATTCGGCTCCGTTTTTTAACTGGTCGTGGTGGGTTCGGTTCATGGACGTCAGTGGCGTTGTTCTTGACGTGTTTTAGCTCACAACAATGGTCTTGCTTAGAGTCTCTTCTTCCTTGGTTATCCGGATTTCCGGTTACCATTCAAACTCCATGGTGAGTGTTCTATCTACCGACGGGTTGGCTCCCTACGATCCGATCCTAGGCGAGAGGACAGAGGACCCTCTTCCGCGTTAGACGATTGGTACTGCAATGAGGTTCGTCAAGTTTTGAAGTAGATGTGGTCCACTTTTCTTGTTGGTTAGCCTCCCCCTTCATTTCGCATTCCATCTATGTAAATCTGATAATCGAGAGCTCCGATGTACTAAGTCTTCAACATTTCTAGGCCGCACGTCATTTTGTTTTCTTGTGTTCTTGTGTGTTGTTCTCCTCAAGACTTCTATCCGGTGGCTGTTTGGGGCTATATTAAATTAAAGTTTGTCACTTCATGCCTTTTATCTTTAGAAAAATATCATCTGACCAAGTCCCTCCACATCTCAGTCACTCTTACCGTCTGGGTCCCACCTCAGCCATGACATCAGCCCCATATTTCTTTCTCCACCTTGTTTTTAAGTTAGTTTGTGAGTGACCATTAGATTCTTGGATATTAATGCCTTACATTTGTTATGTTTTCTTGAAAATGTGAAAAAGGAAAATTAAGAGATGTCGATGAACCACAAATCATAAATTTTCTTTCATTTCAAAAGACAAAGAACTAAATGTACCCAATTGACAACATCAAATCAAATCCATGCATGATTATAATGTGTGTCTGGGGGAGTGTGGATGTATGATCTTACTACCGAGATGAACATAAATTCAATTTGCAAACGCATGGGTCGGCCTCAGAGGGTGACTCGGTTGGGAACCCTAGTCGACGTTGTCTTGCCCCTCTACTCTCCCTCACCATTATATTGTTGGTATACATCACGGGGAAAAGTCAATTGGTGGCTGGCGATGGCGTGACCTTTGCCTCTCACGGTGACAATCACTCTTTGGGATTCATGATGGTACGCGTGAGGTGGCCCAAAGCCACACACTGCTTCTTTCAGTTCTTTGAAGGTCCATGATGGATTCTCTAGATTTTCGTCGCGCACAGCGGAGATCGCAAACCTGGGGTGGCCCTAGTTCATCTTGATGATGACGGTCAGCCATGTGGTGTGAATAACGCGACAACAAGATTTGGAGATGGTGATGGCCTATTTCTCCTCGTGATCTTGCATGGATCACGGCGTGGTTGTGGCATCGATCTGGCAAACCCTTGTTCTCTAGATAGGTTCAATCAGGCTCGACATGTGTTGCGCAATGAGGCATATGGTGGGAGTCATCCGCCAAGCCTGTTGCTGGTGATGATGCAAGATGTCCCTTTGTTGCCATTGGAGGTGGATCGAAAGTGTTGCAACTAGAATGAGAGGGGGCAAGGGTGTCAACATGCTTTCGTCATCTTCTTCAGCAACGTGTGAGGGTCTCCGACCCTCTCAACGTCGGGATCTAGCCAGCGATAAGTCATCAGCCGGTACAGAGGTTACTGGTATGTAGCGACAGGTTCGACGGAAAGTATGCTCACACTCTAGTTGGAAACACACCATCTCATATTAGAAAATGTCGAGGTGTGTGGCGTACGCTTGCTGAAGTCGGTGGCTCGAAACTCGGCTTTGGAGATGAAACTCTGGTTGGACTCATCAACATCCTCGCACATGAGACGAACCCTCTTGAATGTTGTTTCTAGGAGTAGCCTACTTATTGTTGTTCAATCATTGTTCATAGGGTTTATGGTTGGTTTGTCGAGATATTGTCTAGATCCGGTCCATTTTGGATGGCCTCGGGGTTTCTTTACTTTTTGTTACCGTATTTATTCGGCATAGTTTTTTTTTGGCATTGTGAATAATTAGTAATATATAGATGTGTGCATCAACAACTATATAGACGAGTCACCCTCATTTTCGGAAAAAATGAACATAAATTCAGTTATTGTTTATACTCTTGAGGTTACCACTTTTCTTTCTAGCAAATTGATTTTTCTTTAGTTAAAGAAAAGGATACTGAGATTTGCACTACCAACAACGATTCCTCTCTAGCTCCTTAAAGGGACAACACCTACTCCTTGATGCATTGAGATCTCAATTTCCTATTCTTTGAGAGCTAATTGTTTGTTAGGGAGACAGTGATCGAGCAATTAAAGTGGTTGATTAGAAAACAGCAGCACGCCATGCATGCTCCTCATAAATTAGGCAAATTGCGGCTGTTTTTATGTTTGTTTTGCCCCGACTTTGGTTAGGTATACGTAAACTAGCTAATTGAGAGCTCCCTTAACAACAAAAGAAGGTCGCTAAAGCACAAACTTGTTTGGAGATATCTCTGGGAAGCCTTGCCGGCCTCCATGTGTACAAAATCTGGAAGAAGGCAAAATAGTTTTTCTTTCGACCAGGAAGGTAAAATAGTTAAGCTATTCTTTCTGAGCCTTTGGACCAATTTAATTTATCTGTTTAGCTTTGGACCAAAGGGCCATTCATGGATGCATGCATGCATGTTGTGCTGCCACTTTAGAACACCCAAATGAAAATGAACACAAAGCATGGTTAGTACATTGTGTTTCTTGATTGGCCATACGTGTTGCTCTCCCAGGCACCATTGTTAATGGTTCGCTGTCACGCTAACACTTTGTATATATAACCAATCAAATTTTAAAAGAAGCATAATAAAGCGCGAAAGAATCACAATCTGTTTGTGCGCTGAAGACTAGAGTAGTGGAAGAAAATTCAGAGTCGCTAGCTCGATCTGCTGGCTAACCGTTTCGATTAAAAATGTTTAATCTGTGATGACAACGTAGTTCCAGTCTCTGCGATTCATGACTAATTTGATGGCGTCGTGTGCAAGCTAGCTAGCTCCTTGTGAATTGTTATCATATATATATAGCACCGAGATGGATCATTGGATCAGTCGATTCGTGTCATCGATCACGTCAACACTTTAATCCACGGAATCTAATGAAAAATTAGCATGTCACCGTGTTGAACGTGGCATCTTTGAAGAGACTATTCTTGGGTTGATTTTTGCTTAGGAACAAAGCTTGGCTAGATTTTTTTGCGCGTCGAGACTTTGAACACAAGCTTCGGGCTCAAAGCCTTTCGTGTACAATCTTTTTTCCTTCTTTCCGAAACAGATGTAAATCTTTTGCCACAATCTATTAGGAGTTTTAACAAGAGGTGAATGTAGAAATATTACAGCCGTCCTACTCTCACTGCATAATTCGGCTCAACCGCTTTACACCCATGGTAATATAAAGTTTTGCCCCCTTATTCAGTGGCTGAGTACACGGAAGAAATTTGGCTTCGGGCAAACTCCGAAGGATAAAAAAAATGCAAAATCAAAATAGTCTAGACATATCAATGTTGGGTTGTAGCAAATAGCGCCAACACTCAAGAGCTTTAGCCGGACTAAATCGGAGCTAAATGGAGCTATATAGCGGGAAATTGTAAATGGATTCATTTAGCGCCAAGATGCTCATAATGTTATAGTGGAGCTATAGCGGCCTATCTATACTTCTTATAAAGCAAAACCCCATTAAGTGTAATTAATATTTTTCTATCTCCACATGCAAGCTATCCACATCATCCACTTTCTTAGCCAATCAATTGTCCATGTCATCTTCATTAATATTTATTAATCTTTACATAAAACTCCACATTATCCATTTCTTTAACCATCTAATTATTCATATTAATAATTTATAATACACACTCATTTCATGTTGATTAAATTTAGTATCTCAACTATGACAAATTAAATTTTGCATAGAAAACTTATTATACTGTACCGATTATACATTGTTGTTTACACAATATAATTTATAAAGAGATTTCCGCTGCAACGCGCGGGATATCTTTCTAGTTTAAAACTATGACACATATTAATATTTTATATGATCCTACACTCATGCACTAAGCACTATACAAACAGAAACATATTTGGACAGAAGTAGAACCTAAAACGTACTGATAATGAAGCTTCCATGCTGTCTAGAAGTCCGAGGCAATGGCAAAGCTCTACCCTCATTTGAAAATCTTTCCTAATTTCACCAAGATCTATACTTTCAAATCTTGGTGTACAGCTATTGCATTGGCAAGTGACACAAAATATTTTTCAAAATCTGCAATTGACAACATTAATTAAGAGACATGAGTCTGCTGTTATACTTATCAATTTATGTAGCTCGCAATCAAAATTGTAAACCTTCATCCAGTATTCCAAATCATCACAAAATAGTCAAAACATTGATACCTCCCCCTTTGGCGCTGTCAAACCCTTTTCTTTTCCTATCCATCTCTACCTCGAAACAACTGTCCAACGAAGAAAGAAGTCCATATAACTCCCCTATGTTTCACGTTTCGGCCGCTAACCCCCCTAACTTTAAACTGGAGCATATAACCCTCCTACTATTCAAAACCGGGCAAATTACCCCCTGAGCTGTTTTGAGAGTGGTTTTAGCCACGTTGGACAGCGGTATAAGCCACATAGGCTACGAATTACCCCCAAGTTTCGTTGACCTGCTTCAGTGCCCGCTTCGGCCAGCGCCCCGCCCCTCCGCCTTCTTCCCGGCCGCCAACGCATCCGCCGTCCGCGACCTCCGCACCTTCCACTTCCACTACGTCGTGCTCCTCCTCGCCTCCCTCGCTCCCCGCCACCGCGCCTCCATGCTCCTACCCAACTCCGCGCTCCGCCGCCTCGTCGCCGCGTTCTTCGTCTTCCTTGTCCTCGCCGACCTCACGGCCGCCGCCGCCATCGCCAACCTCCTCTTCGCGCTCGCCCGACGCCGACGGAGATCGAGCGCCAGCGGGTGCACCTCGACCGGGACTGTGTCCAGATGGACACAGGAGACCCTCCCCCGCCGCCAAGCGCGCCTCGCCGCGGACTGCCACGCCGAGCTCTAGTGCCTCGCGCTTCGCCACCCCGTCTCCGTTTCTTTGCTAACCAGATGCCCTGCTCCGGGGGAGGTTCCTGTGGAATGGCGGCCTTCCCGAGGTGGCCAGGAGGTCGCCGTCCGTGGCCGCAAGGGAGCTCGGGCAGCTGCGGCAGCGCCACCCCATTTCCGGTCTACAGTCAACGAAACTTGGGGGGGTAATTCGTCACCTATGTGGCAAATACCGTTGTCCAACGTGGAGAAAATCTCTCTCAAAACAGCTCAGAGGGGTAATTTGCCCGATTTTGGATATTTAGGGGGTTATATGCTACAGTTTAAAGTTAGGGGGTTAGCGGACGAAACGTGAAACATAGGATGCCGTCGAGAAGAACCCTGCCACGCCTTGCTTGTTGGCGCCGCTGTCGATCTCCTTCGGATGCCGGCCTAGCGTGCTGCCCTTCTGCGTCTCCCTGCTCAGGCGTTCAAACCAGCAGACCAGCCGGCGGCCGATGCAGACTCGAACGATCAGGAACAGAACGATTCCATCGGTCGCTGGAAAAAAAAATGAGCGAGGGTCAAGCGTATTGCTTCTCCACACACGGCTTGTAGCCGAATTCGGTCAAGGCAGCTTCCGCTCATGGCCCACAAAGCCCATTCCGGTCAAGGCAGCAGGCCATGCGGCCCAATTTCTCTCTTTTCCGTTTTGCTCCTATTAAAGGAGCAGAAATTGCAGATTTTTGTATACATGTTTGACCATAACTGAAAAATGAAAAACAAAATCAGCTCTTAATATTGTAATCTTACTTCTTTTCTTACCTGAATATTATTGGTGGTATGGAAGAAAACTAACTAAAAATTATAATTGTGCAAAAAAAGAGTACCACATGATCATGGAGTCATGGCTGAGAAAAATAAAACGTACAAGTCCATGTTGGTGTTCGTGTCCTTTACTCATTTCTATGTCTGCAATGTGTTTTTAAAGGAATTGTGAACTACTTTGAGAAAACACACCTCGTGTCTCAACTTCTTTTATCTTTCGTGAAAGGGGGGCAAAAGATTTTCCTCATCACGCTAAATAAGGAGAGTCCATAAGGTTGTTTTAGTAACAAAAAAGGACCGAGGTGGCCGTTACTAGGGATTAATATCCCCAATTTAAATTACAAAGGTATTTCGCGCCCACCCTCACCCAGTCTCTACTTCACCATTAATCTTGGCTATGACAAGCGAGGGCATCGGGGTGCCTCCCCTACTCTAATCATTATTGTGTGCCAGGCAAAACCCTAGGGCCTGCTCATCGGTCCGGAAAGCAGTGACGCCTGCTTTCCTTCTTTGAAGGGTTGTTCTTGCATTCAGTGTCCTTAGGTCTTAGCAATGGTGCATTCATGCCGATCTACGTCAGGGGCGCGAAGCTCGAAGGGCACAATGGACTCGTGTCACGGCATCGCGGAGGCAAGTCGTTCGCTCAGTTCCGGTCCGACGTCCTCCACTTGTCGTGGCTAGGCCCCTCTTGGTATGCCATCTCTTCTAGGCGTATACGGCGCGACGGTCTTGTGTTTTGCATCCTGGCCTCTTGGTTGGTTGCTCGGTGGGGAGGGATTGGTGCGATGTTTGGTGGAGGTGTTGTCGATGTGGTGTCGTTTCTGATGTTGTCGGTGTTGTTGTTAGTGCAGTGCTGGTGTTTGTGGTGTCGCTGAGTGTGTTGCTGATGTTGTTGTGTCGTGCTTCGGCATGTGCCACTGACCTAGCGCTACTAGGAGTTGTATGGTTTTCCATCTTGATTTCCCTTATGAACCAAATCATTTGTCTCAGCCTTTTTTTCTATTGATCAATGAAAAGCAGCTCCTACTGCATTTCAGTCAACAAAAAAAACAGTTGAGGGCATTGAGCCCTAGTTGTGTAAGACAAGTACATTCCTCTCGTTCCAAAGTTACCACACGAAAAGCATGATGATGGATGTCATAATTTTCTTCGACCACCACTCTTTGCCCGAGCCCAAGGGCACCCAGTCCTCCGCAAGCCAAAACCACTCTTTTCATCTTCTTGAATATCACGAAGGCTTTCTAGGGGAGAAATCTGGTTGGGAAACTGCTGACCTCATAAGAGAAAAAGGAGACTGACTCTGACCTTTTAAAGCCTTGTGATTGTGGGCATAGGGAGCCACAAACATGGAGATAAGAATAAGTGCGCTTAGTATGAACAAGAACTTCGTGAGGTCCAGAGAGCATCGGTGTCGGCATTTTTGCAATGAAATACAATATCGTCCAGCTGTGTATGCGTTATTCCAGATGAGCGAATCATACTTTGGCACTGTAGAATTATAAGCTACTGGCGATGGTCGGAGATATAATATTTTTTCCTTCGTGTTGGGCGGTACCAAGGAAAGAAGCAAAAGCAGCTCCGACCTATTTGGATTTGTTTTCCCATGTATTCTAAATATAGACTCAACCGAGTGTTTTTCAAAAAAGAAGACACACTTCTGGATTTAGATGGAATTTATAAGTTGCTTAGAGCACTGAAATTTATTTGTTGTCTATCTTGTGCTCGGGAGGATGGTTAAATCATAGAAGGCTAAATGCGCCGATTTGCGATCTTCATTTGGCTCATTTTTGTGTCCATGTTGTGCGACCCATAAATTGTAATACGTTGGGTGCATACTCTTGAAATGTTTATTTTTAATAAATTACGGCTGTGTGCATCACTTGGAAGCAGAGGCCGGGGGCACCCATTTCTAAACGATTTTTTTAACCAAGAAACGAATTTGACAAACACAAAATGTCACAAAACACAGCCTAGAAGCAAGGGATGAACTCAACTAATCCACCGAAAAGAGAGGAAATCAAGGGTTGAACTGAAAACGTCCACTAGCTACCTAGCCCAACACGAACATCCGACCGACCCCCACATCCAGCCCGCGACATCAAGTTTCCGTTGCAACGGAGTCTTGGGAAAACGCCGTAAACACTGGAGAGAGCGCGGGGCAGCAACAGCATCAAGCTCGGCTCGAATGCCTGTCCGCGACTAGCCACCGTCTTTTCCCCTGAGCTTTGACTGCAGCGAGAACCAACAGGTGTCGTTGCTGCGCTGCAATAATGGAAGCCAAAGCCCAAAGGGGGCGACAGGACTCGCAGCAATCGAATCCATCCATCCGTCCGTCCGTCCCCTTTCTTTGGCGACGCAAAAGAAACGAAGGCGACGTGCGACGGCATGGAGCCATGCCGCATTGCTATGGCAGGCGAGTGCTACTGCTGAAAAGAATCGTCAGTCAGAGTGATGCTGAGCTCTGAAGTCAACTCAAGGTTTGAGTGATGATGGATGACGGGTGAGGCAAAAGATGGAACTGACCTGGAGCTGCAGCAGCTGACGATACACATCGGGCTTTGCACGGAAAAGGAGATGCCATGGCGAGAGCAGGACACAGGGAATGGCTCTGCTTGCAGACAGCAGCGTGTTGCGAGGGATGGGGCAAAAGCTGGACAGGGGAATGGCTCTGCGAGCTTGCGCGGCAGTGTCACTGCTACTCTGCTGTGTCCATCCCAGGAAAGAAGTTTGCTCAAAGCTGAGACGAGGAAGAGCCGAGCAGGGAGAGAGAGGGATTTGCAGTGCAGGGGACGATTCGATGATGATGCAGCCGTCTCGTTGAGGGAAAAGGCGCTTTGCTCTGTTGTCTACTCTGCATTTGCTGTGGTCTTTTTTGCTACCTTTGGTGATACCACTCCACTGTATATGCGATTCAGAGCTCATCAAAATCGAGTAAACGCCACAGGTTTCAGCACCGTACGAGTGTTGGAGATAAAATTCCTACCAAATCTGGCCGCGAAATGATCAGACAAGTAGTACTGTGCTGCGATCAACACTGACTGAAAACGCAGCGAATTATTTTTTACCAGGCAGATGGATTCTGATGCTGCATCTACATGTAAGTGTAACCGAAGCCAAATCAAAAGATGTGGAAAAGTAGGCTCATACGCATGGGGACAGATCTCACTGAATTAGTTGGTACAAATCATCGGAGCCTACAGAGGTGACTGACACCATTGCCATGTTGCCTGGGCCCTTCCATTATCACTAACCACAGCTGCAACTTGCAGTTGCAGCCAGCTCCCTCGGCCACCTAATCCGATCTACCGATCCACTGTGCTCACTGAGAGCGGGCCCCGCTTCTAGTTAAGCTTCTGGAGTGGAGTGGAGTGGAGTCGCGAGATCGAGTGAGGCTTTGGATGGCCGGCGTACGTGTCAGGAGCCGCCGACGCCGTCCCAGGCGAGGCCGAGGCGGCCGCCCTCCTGGAGCGCGCGGAGCAGCTGTGCTCCCTTGCGCCGCCCGCGCGCGCTGCACTCCCCCTGCATCGCGCCCAGCACCGCCTTCACCACCTCCGGCGGCGGCGGAGACGCCCCCTCCTCGCCACCGCCGCTTCCCCCGTAGATTGCCGCCAGGACGCCGATGGCGCACTCCCTCCCGCGCCCCGCCATCCCCTCCACGGCCCGCGCGAGCACCGGCGCGGCCAGCGCCTCCCTCCTGACCGCCGCGGCACCTCCCGCCGCCGTGCACAGCAGCTCCAGCGCCGCCAGCGCGCGCTCCGCCGTGGCGCCAGCCGGACCCGACGCCGCCACCGCCTCCACGGCAGCCGACGCCGCGCCCGCCTCCACCGCCGCCTCCCGGTTCCCCTCCTCCAGCAGCACGACGAGCAGCACCTTGGCCGCCAGCCTGGCCGTCCCCGGCTCCCGCACCGCGGCCACCACCCCGGCCACCACGCCCGCTGGCACCGCCTTCGCCGTCGACTCCATCTCCCGCTCCACGGCCCGCAGCGCCGCCACCACCTCCCCCGACGCGAACTTCTCCTCCGTGCTCCCCAGCGCGTTCGCACCGCCCGCGGCTACGAGGGGCGACGCGGCCGAGGCCTGCGGCGGGTGGTGCACCGGCAGCCGCCACTGCGTGAAGCTCTGCGACGCGGAGCTCGACGAGGACGAGGAAGACGACGACGGTCCGGCACCGTTACTGTTGCCAGTCTTACTCTGCGTCTGCTGCTGCAGCATCTTCTGGTGGTGCCACTGCGGCGGCGACGGCAGCGCGGAGGCCGCGACCGCCTCCGCCAGCGGCGACGCGGTGCCCTCCGTGCAGGGCGTGGCCGACCCGCCACCCTTGACAGCAGCACCATTTGCAACATTGTTATTGGGCGTGGCGGTGGGGCTGAGCGCCGGGTGCGTGCAGGTGCTGAAGATGCCGCAGGAGAAGAGCGCCCGCGGTGTCGCCTTCATCTTCGCCGCCGCGCCACCGCCCGGCTGCTGCTGGTGCGCGCGGCTCATCGAGCTGCCTGCTCGACCAAACCTGCAGATCGAAGCTTCACGTATGGTGTGGCAGTGGTGGGTAGGCGCGGCGCTTGACGGCGTGCGCGAGGCGTTGTTGTTGCGGTACGAGGGCGGCAGCCCGGCCGGGTGATATGGAGGTCGAGATGGTAGTAATGGTGGCCCGGCGGGAATGAATGCTCGCTGGGACGGACTGTGCTCTGTGCGCTGTGGAGCAGGCTCTGCCGCCTCTCACTGCCTACTTAAACGAGGACACTTAACAGCGAGTGACCGAGCCGGCCGCCAGCGCTGCCGGCTTAAAACGAGCGGAGCGCAGCGCAGAGCATCGGTAAAGAAAGACCGAGTAAGCAGTGGTACAACGTTTTACCGGGGTGAAAAGGGGGCAAACACGGCGATCAGCGAAGGGGTTGCAGTGGCAGGGTACTGCAAAGGGAAACGATGATCCCTAGAGAAGAGGGAGCATGTGCGCGATCCTCGGTGTGATTGGCGCGTGGACTGTGTCGCTGCTGCAGCACGAGAGCACCTACCGGGAGGGACCAGACGGAGGAGGAAGATGGATGGATGTGACACGGTGGGAGCAGATTCTGCAGGGAACCGGACGAACGGGAGTGGATGATGATGATCGGAATCCTAGCTAGTTGCAAAGGTTGGCCTGGAAGGACGTCGATCGACCGACGGCGATCCGTGCCTGCTCGCTGCAGCTACGTGCTACTCCTAGCATGTAGAAATCGTGTGACGCGCGAGCACTGCCACTGACCAATCATGCCATTCCTGGTACTGCTGCTGGGCGTGGCGAGAGAGTGACAGTGAGGCCATTATTGGAGGAGCAGGAGAACGCTCAAGTGAGATCGATTATGCCTTAGAGCATCTCCACGGGGCCTCCAAATTTGTATCCGGCACCTCCCAATGGAGGCCCAATTGGGGGTGCCGGACATGTGTCTGTCCATGTTTTTGACCTCGCCCACAGCGGCGCACCCCAAAGGCCCACCCCCAAATGGCCCTATTTTTGAGCAATAGATCGAACACCTTGCGGGCACACGAACCGCCGCCGGTTCACCTTCGCGTCGCTTCGGAACACGGCGGTTTGGTGTGGACGTGCAACCGCCGGCGCGTCGCTTCGGGGTTGCGTTCATACGGTTTCGCAGCGATATATCCACGCCGTCACAATCTCTCTACGCACCACCGCCCAAAACTCGCTCGCCATGTCGCCGCCTGAGAAGGAGCCCGTGGTGGCCGATCAGGAGCACGACAAGGAGACCGTGGTGGCCGATCAGGAGCAGGACAAGGAGGCCGTGGACGTCGAGACCGATCAGGAGCAGAACGCCGTGGCCGATCAGGAGCAGGAGGCCGAGCCCGCAACTCCATCACCGGCACGCCCTGCATACTTACCGTGGGAGCCTGGGTCCCCGTAGCCGTCCCGTGCGGCTGGTGCACATGCAAAACCGGCCGCCCCCCAAGCAGCGGTGGCACCGGAGTGGGAGACGGGACCTCCAGACGTGGTGCTGGCGGACGACGAGCCAGGAACACTGCCGCCCAATGCCGACTCCGATGACGAGTAGTTTTCGGAATTTCTAGTTGTAATGATATGCAAATAAGTAGTTTCATGCATTAAAAAAAGTGTCGAACTCGTCCGGCAATCAAACTGTTCAGCCGCGCCGGATTTGAAGTACCAAATCACGGCCATGACATAGTTTCGACCGCGCTGGAGAACAAGTCTCTGACGCCGGCCATCAAAAAAGGGTCGACAGCGTCGAAGAACTAGTCTCCAATGCCGGCCATCAAAAGGGCGCCCCCCGGCGCAATGGTGCATGCCGATCACGCGATCTTCCGTGTCGGTCCAAGTCCGGCCTCTGTAACCTGCCTTCTTGCCGCCATATTCGTCGTCGTCGCCGTCCTCTTCGTCACCCTCCCCTTCCTGGTCCTGGCCGTGGTTGCCATCCTGTTCGTCGCCCTGGCCGAACTGATCTTTGTCGGCGTGGACGTAAGTTGCATCACCGGCAATGATTCCATTCATCACCTCGGCGTCACCATCCTACGACACAAATACAACAATTTGCATCCGGCCGCCGCTCGCAATAATTACACACACCAACAATTTGCATCCGGCCGCTCGCAATAAGTGTGCCCAACAAACAATCGGCCGGGAACACAATAAATAGGCGCGGATCAGGAAGATAAATAGCACGCACCTGGCCGAGTTGGTCGACCGCGTTGCCGAAGAGGAGGCCGCGGGAAGCTGTCGTGTCGGCGTTTGTGGCTGCCGTCCGCCGCACCGCCGGCGATTCGCTGAACACCAACGGCGGCTCGTTCAGATCGATGGCGTCGGGGGGAAAGCCGCGACTGCTGCATCTGATAGCCGGAGGTGTCGTCGAAGAAGCCCGGGGCAGACGGCGACCCGCAAAGACGTCGGCGCCCCCGGGCTTGAACTGCTTTGGCTCATGGCGATCAACATCTCGGCTGTCTCACCTGCCGCCTTGTCCTTTGCCTTCAGTCGCCTCATCTGCCGAAGGTGGGAGGCGGCAGAGCGCAGGTCGCCCTGGCTCAGCGGCACCTTTTTAGCGGCACCGAATACTCCTGCGGCTCCCGCTTCATCGGCTGCAACGACACCGGCGGCTTGCGACCCCCCTTGGGTTTCGCGAGGCCGACGACCTTTGGTGGCATGGTGGCGGAAGGCGAGGAGCTCGCGGCGGCGGCGCAAGGGTTTTGGAAATGGAGGGAAGATTGGGAATTTTGGCGCCGGGGGCGGCAATGTAGACGAAAGGGAATTTGGGCGCGCCGCGCTGTCTCTATGACGGGCGGGCCTCCCCTGTCAGACGCATGTCCGCCCCATGTCCGGCACCCCCGAGAGGGCTTCCAAATTTGGAGGCCTCTTCGGAGGTGCCGGACATGTTTTTGCTCGGGGCGACCCTTTGGGGGTGCCGCTGGTGACGTTTTTGGCCGTCCGGACCCCCAATGGGCCTTTGGGGGGTCATTTGGAGGCCCCGGTGGAGATGCTCTTACCTTATCTCCTGCGTGTACTGGTCGATGATGATATTCTGATATGGTGATTTCTCTTTCTTGTCGACGACAGATAAGGATCTTGCCCAATGTTTTAATAGCAATGAAATTGAAGGTACGTGGGATCTGAACGCGTGATGCATCTTCGTATGGATATCGGATGGGGATTTTATTTTAGGCCTCGTTGTTTCGCATGATTTGATTTTAGATGTAGGCATTTTACGGATTTACATGTATTTTGTCTGTAGCTATCAGTTTTTTTATTTATTTGATAAAGAATGTAATACGAATATTGCAGAAATAGAATCTCGCGACAATAGAATTCGAATTAAAAACACATGAATCAGTAGCATGTGTTGGTTGGTTGCGCCTGCAGGCGCTGGAATTTTGATAGGGATTGAGTGCATGTCATAATTGTGATAAACATATCAGGAATTTTTCAGGATATCTCACCTCTTGCTAGAAATTCTATAAGATAATATTGTACGAAAGCAATCCATAATAATTTTTGGAGCATTCAATCTTTTGAACCAAATGGGGTCTCTAGGAAAAGTTTGTATGAGTGAAAATCCTACACAATATATTTGAAAATGATTTGAACCAAAGAGGCCCCTGTTTCTATTTTTACCGCCAAATTTAACGTTTTTCCAGTACTACTAGTGTACGCATATGCCTGCAAATTTGACGTTTTTCCGGCAGTACGCATGTCAAATGAAAGTATAGTTAGGTTAGCAACGTTAGTGAGATGGAGAGTAGGTGGATCCGAGCGTGTACGTACGTGTTCATTTATGGTGAAGGCATGTCCGGTGTGTTCATTCAATTCAAGTCATGGCAATGGCATGAGCATGCGTGTGTGCAATGGCGTGACATCCATAACTACTCCACTGCTGCGTCGATCGATCTCTACACGTCGCGTCACCTCATGAACCCATGGATGAATGGATCGGAGTCGGAGGAGTTGTTGGTCACACGCGGGCCATGAGGGACCCGAGGCCACGTGAGCGGTGTGTGCCTGCCCGTCTCCGTCCGTCCCCGTGGCGCGCGCGTGCGACGTTATGGGTGGTTCGTGACGTGACCGACCGACTGGTGGCTCGGAACGGAACCGACGTGCTCCAATATCGGCCATGGGCGTCGCGCTGCGACCGCATGGTCCCTGTCTCCGGGCGGTCAGGCCTTTTTTTCCGAGTATGTAATGTACGTACGTGTGCATGCAGAGAAGAAGCAGGTTATTATCCATGGACGTACGGATCATGGATCTCCGGTTATTATCCGTTGGTTTCGATCGAAATCTCAAGTCGTTTCCATCGATCGATCGGTGGTCCGGTGCGGCGCAGGGCCGGGGTCCGGTGCTACGACGAGTTGTGAAGCTCGCGCGCGGTGGTCCTCCTCGATCGATCCTGGCCGGCCGTGGTGGCGATGGTCCCGTACGTCCGTCGTCAAGGGATCGGCCGGCCCTCCGCCTGGTGATCCGGTCGTCGGGACCAGCTTCATCAATCGATCCTCGCGATACCCGAGCTCGGCGCGCGTACGTCCAGAACACTGAGGCTTGATCGAGCACGAGAGACAGGTATTGTTTTCAGCGGCGCGAAACCGAATATGCATTTTCTTTTCGAGAATTTTTTTTTTTGAATAATAACAGAAACTTTTCTTTTTCAAAGACCCAACAGTTGCTGGCTTTTCATTGATATATATAGCAGTGAAAATACTTTACAAATGCCTTCCGATCACGTAATTATGCGTCGAGTCGTCGAGAAGGATATTAAAGGGAAACGAAAAAAATATCCTAGAGCGACAAGTATTCTCTTCGAGAACATAACATCCAATATGTTTTCTATCAGAAGGGGATGGCGCGCTTTGCCGCGCCCGCTCCTGCCATTTGTATGTGTCTCTATTTTCCATTTCCATTGGCTTAGATTTAGGACACAGTGTGTATCCTATCAATTTAGGAGCCAAGTATAAGATCATGGAAATTGTATCGGTGCTTTTCATGGAAGAAAAAGATCTGGGATGCAGTTAGCTTTGGTGCACTTCCATTTTTTTTCCTTTAGTGCATCTGAGCGTTGCAATGCAGCATAACACCTGAAAGGTTGATTTAGTTATATCAAAACTTGGGAATTAAAACTCAGTTGGCAAACAACTTTCTTAGGCTATAAAATGAGTTCTGGTTTACTTCACAAACTATGCAAACATTTAATTACTATTAGATTTTACATTCATACTTTTGAAGTTAAATGATAAAGTACATTAGCACCAGGTCACATGCCATTACAGAAACAAAGAGCACCTCGCTTACCACTCTCCAGAACAACCAAGACAAAACAATAAGCCAAAAACACAAACTTCACATCCAAACTACCAACATGAATCTGGACAGCAGACGGACTCACACCCTCGGGCTAGAAATCACAATACATTTTGTTTCTTTTAAAATGAAAGTGATTTTCGTTGACTTCCCACCAAATGCAAGCTTTGACTGATCTGGGCACACCATCGTTTGCACTCTCGAGGAGCACAACGTGAAGCTTTGTCCCTAAATCAAACAGTGAAAAAAGAAATCCAGGGGTAGGGGCGGCGGTCACCCTTTCAAAGCCCGAGCTGGCATATTTGGCTCGAATGTTACTTTCACGAAGTCATAATGAACTTGTATTTGCACACCAAAATAAAATGTCACAGAAGGAAAATAAAATGGCATAAGAAAGTAAAAGGTTTGGCTCTAAAAAAAGCAAATAGGTTTTCATGGTCAGCACAAACCTGGGGCTAGCAATTCTGTTGTTGCATGTTTTATTACTGCACTTGTAAGTGTCCCACCTGGAAGTGACTTCCGTGTACATTCCTTGCTACTCCCTCCATTCTAAATTAGATGACTTTCATTTGTCCAAATGTGAATGTATCTATATTTATAACATGTCTAGATACATCCACATGTGGGCAAATGTGAGTCATCTAATTTGGAACGGAGGGAGTAGATCTTAAAAACAAGTAGTATGGCATCAATTACAATTTTGCACCTGAACAGAAACAGAGGACGACATAATAAGCCTTGTCGGTAATTGATAGAACGTATCAAAACAAAAGTATATATGCACATGCTAAGAAGTAAGGGACAACCAAAAGCCTTTTTATTAATCCTATAGTATGTAACATTGTCTTGTCATGTCCGTAAGTCTAGAATAGTAGAAAAATATTGACGACTGATGAGCACATCAACATATTCAAGGCAAAGAAGAAATCAAATGAAGGTAGCACATGAAATACTTGACTAACTTGCTTGAATCAGTGTGAAACACATTCTTATCTAGTACCTCGTAGAATGTATTTTTCAGAACGAATCATGCCAAAATTGAAAATTCTCATTCTAAATCATCTGCACAGGTAATATTATAATGATCCCATGTAGACGTGTACTAATCTTTAATATGGTAGCCACAATTCAAAGTTAGACCAAAGAACATAATGCTTTGTAAAGTAGGAATATATCCATACCCTGTATATTTGCATGGCAAGCAAGATTGGTGCCATCACTAATAAGGGGATACAGAGTAACAGTATAGCAAATGAAACTTTCTCTTGCCGTCAATGATTCAGCAAACATATCTGTTGAAACAATCTGTAGTCAGCAAAATAGAATTTACATACTTGAATATTTTTTTACCCAAGAAAAACACACTATTAGTTGCTAAAGAAGAGGTGGGATTAAAGAAGAGGTGGGATGATCATCATCTAAAATGACTTGGAGAGCCCGGGTTGATGATGAAAGTAGCATATGAACGACCAACTGACTGGATGCAAACCAAATGATCTAATGGAAGTGATAAGCTTAAGCATTCATGAAAAAACATGTCGCTTCAGTTTAGACTTTAAGCCTTTGTTTCATCTGAAGTATATCCTACAAGATTTCATACACAAATATATTTGAGCTAAAATATACATCAAAAGCGACTTTTTTTTGGTAAACAACAGAATGTCACAAAAATATACATCTTAACACAACTCTCATCTGCAACCAACATAGTTATTACATATTCAGAATCTGCGTGAGAATAAGTTGTAGAGAGTAGCCCACAACTATGCAGAAAGTCACAGACATAACGGCTTACACAACTCCCATCTGCAACCGATAGAGCTTGTAAGAGGCCTCCATACTTACGGAAAAGGAAATCAATTCAAAGCAAACATTAGAACTACAATTTCAAAATCTGGCAGAGAATAACAAGCTCTAGATACCATGCAAACCAACTAAATGGGTGCTGATTCCATGAGTAAACCAAAGGTGACTCAGCTACCATGAGTTCGAATTCTTTGGTGCAATTTTTTCAAGAACCTAATCTACCCACAAAACTCATATTACATCTAGTGACTGAAGAAAAGAACTCCATCTAATTACCTATTAGCAAATTTTGGTGAAGAAAAATCAGAAAAATCATGAGTCATAACATATTTTGTATAGCAAAACGGAAGCATGAACAAAGAAACAAGCACCGTGCACAGCTTTTCCTCCACTGCTAACAAAGCAGCATGCAAAATATCCGTTATAAATCTTCTAAAGACCTGAATAATCTAAATAACTTTCTTTGTGTACGAAGCAATTCAATGTACAACACACCCTTTCTAAAATATGGAATACATACTATACAGGAAAACCATGTAAACAGCAAAGGAATGAACAAATAAGTTACCTAGACCTCAATTTGAAGTGTGATCATCAAGGCATACTTAATACAACCCAGAGGTTGCATGACAGATCTCCAGGTTTAAGACTCATACTATTTTGCGGTAAAACTGCTTAACTGGGAAAACTTTGCAGAGCACACCCTTATCAGTTTTGCAGAGCAACATTCATATGATGAAAACCATAATTTGGCGTTCTCTTGGCATAAAACAAAACATTAGTTCTGAACCTGAAGATTTCCCTGCGTGGTGAAGAGGGAGAAGGTGAAGTCCTTGTTTATCGAAGCTAAAAGGATATACTATGCAATAAACATAAACTGGATCCATCAGGGTGCATAAGAATTAAATTGGATCACTTGTGGCAGATACCTCAAATGTATTCCGAAATAATGCACTCTCCAAAGTCTGGACATGCTTGCTACTGGTTCATGTATGAAACGCCTCTCTGCAATTATTTTGCAACCTTCGCTGAGAGAAAAGAGACATCTAAACTTTGAAAACCAAACAATGAGCAGATGTTTCGTCTTCCTCTCAGCAGCATCAGTCCCTGCAAGTAGAAAATATAATCAGCTGACTAAAACATTTCCACAGGCACTTGTCAAACACTGATCCAGAAATCAACACAGAACAATTTTAGCGTTCAATGGAGCTTTCAGATTACAAGTTTGGGCATGGTGAACTTCAATATCTGTATCAAACAAAGCTTCGGATCTAAAATTTATCCATTTAAATGACTATAGATGATTGTGCAGTATTATTATCCGGTGGCTGCCACAGCACAGAGGCCTGGAGCATCGAGTGTGTCCTAAGCTTCCTGGTCAGCGTCAGGAGTGGAGCAATTGCCCGCTGAACTAAACGGAATTTCATGGCTATTTACTCGAGATTTAAAAAAAATGCTGATCCACACATAGTAAATTCCAGCAATTCCCTCATAATCACGTTTGGCCGGTCATGAAGATTGGGATGAGATGAGGCAAACCTGAAGAACCTAGGGCGATTCAGGACGTCGCAGTGTGGGGACCTTCCCTTATTCGGTGAGAGCCTTCGCTGAATCGGTGAGGGATGACCATACCGTCGCCGCCGTTCTCAGTACTACGTCGGCAATGGGGGCCATGGGGTCGGGCCAGCGGCATGAACACACCAGCGACCACCATCTAGCGATTTCGTGGAGGAGTCACACGCTGCAAGAGTATGAGGCGCCGCCGGAGAGCAGGAGCTAGGGTTCATCGTGCGACAACAGATGGGCAGTCCCACGCCATTGAACCGAGAGAGGAGGAGGAGATGGTGTTGGGTTGTGTCAGCATCACGAGGAGTCGTCGGAACCGGCCGGAATCGGCCGGCGACGGAGGCAACGGCAATGGGGATTTGGAGGGAAGGAGGAGGAGACGCAGAGCAAGCGTGAAGGCGGTAGACGAGTCAAAGGGTCCACGCGCTTTGCACGAAGGCGGTCGATCAGCAAACACAAGACATGTAGACGTGAACCGACCACATACACACCGACACGTGGGATACTCCATAGATCAGGAATTCTAGGGTGATTGGGTGATTGTATGTTGTAAAGATTTAGGCTGACGAAACCGAATAAGCTTTCTATCCATTAGCATCGTGCATGGACAAACTTCGGCGGCAATGCCGATGAATATGGGCCACTTTTCTTGCGTTAATTAGACTAACGGTCTAAATGATTGCGTCGATCTGACCGAGCACACATGATCGTGATCATTGATAAGGAAACGGAACGCGAAAATTACTTCCCTCAACCTGCCCTGTTCTCGTGCGCCTTGCTGTTGCAGTGTCTTCAGAAGCCACTTGACCTCGCCGTTTTCACGGTCGAGCTCTTGGTTGAGGATTGGGTATTGACGAAAGCTTTGCAGGTCTCTGGACTTTGGTGACGACGACGCTATTGGGCGCCGTTATCCTCCTAGGAGGCGTTGTTTGAAGCCCCCTCTTTGGATTCTCGAGTCCTGCTTGTTTGCTTGCTCGAGCTTTGGGTGGCGATGTTGCTGTGGACGAGTTTGGTTGAAGGTGATTTTTTGGCACTGCTTCCATGCAACAGAAGACAAGAAGACAATGCTCCTTCAACTGGATCAAGCCTTAGTTGCTTGTGTTCCTTAGATTCTGTAGTCTCCTGTTGTCTTTGTTCTTGTGTTGTAAAGCTAGCATCCCAACGCGTGTGTGTAAGTTGTAACTCTAGCCGGTTGATGACTTTGTTAATTCAAAGCCGGGCTCATTCAAGCCTTGCGTCTAAAAAAAATCACTTCCCACACATACGTGGTCATCCCGGGATTATCCTGAGCGCCACACACTCTTTGAGATCAGTGCAACACCCTTTATTCATTGCAAAAAAAAACTTCAATCGTATTCCCTAATCATTGCAAGAAACACTTTCAACTTAATCACTACTCATCCTCCTTCTACTCGTTCTGAACTATATGGTGCTTATTACAATACTTTCATTTGCATCCATCCTATTACAAAAATATTTATTTGTTCTCAAATAAGGCACAGGACGACAGAAAATGGTACGATGATTAGATTGTGCTAGAGAAAATAGTTTAGTTAGGAAAAATACATTCCAGCATAGTTTACACATTAGTTCGTACAAGTCACCAATATAGTTTATGGATAACGCGTAGAATACTACAAAATTTAGTTTCAGAAACTGAAACTATCTGGATAAATATTTGACATGTAAAGTGATTAAGATGAGTCATTGCCAACTATCAATCTTTTATGAGAATAAGATGATAGGTCAAAACAATTTTGATGATCAATCCAAATAACTTCATTTGTATGTGGTGCACAAAACACGACATACCAAATGATCTGTTAGATAAGCATCCAAGCACTTTTATGGAAAGCAAGTTCAAAGATTAAAAGAAACCATGTCATAGCATCTATAAATAGGCCCACGCCATGAAGATCCTCCTCCGTCATCCATCTTTCACACACCTAGAGAAAAACATCAAAGCCAAGCAAGAAATAGTAAACACAAATTCACCATGAAGACTTTCCTCATCCTTGCCCTCCTTGCTGTGGCGGCGAGTGTCACCGCCAATGTGCAGTTTGAGCCTAGCGGCCAATACCAGACGCAACAGCCATTCCACTACAACAACACCATTTGCGCAACAACCATTTTCACATGAACAACAACAATTTCCGAGCAAACAACCTTTTCTCCAACAACAACAACAACCTTTCCAGCAGCAACAACAACAACATGTGCAGTTTGGCCCTAGTGGTCAATATCAGTCAGAACAGCCATTTCCCCAAGTACAACAACCGTTTGCGCAACCACACCATTTTCACAGCAACAACAACCTTTTCTGCAGCATCAACAACCATTTTTTCAACCATTTCTGCACAACAATTGAAACCGTGTCGCAGTTCCTCGTGCAAAAGTGCAGCCCGGTGGGGATTGTGTCATTCCTCCGTTGAGGATCTTTCATCAGACCAACTGCCTGGTGATGCAGAACCAATGTTGCGGCAGCTGGTACAGATTCCCGAGCAGCTCCGTTGCCCTGCCATCCACAACATCGTGGATGCCGTCATCATGCAACACCAGCAGCAACAGCAACAACAACAATGGTTCCTCCACCCTCTGAGGAAGTTGATGGGTCGGGGATTCTTCCAACCTCAACAACAACAGGTCGGCCAGGGCTTCATCCAACCTCAACATTTAGGTCAGTTCGAGGCGATGAGGAACTTTGCACTGCAGACCCTGCCAGCGATGTGCAATGTGCAGGTCCCGCTCTATTGCCGTGGTGTTGTTTAGTCCATAGATGGACCATTGCTGTTTTGTCGATGGACCGATCGATGTAACAGTTACAAATAAAGTGTCATGCACTAACATGTGTGACCCGTGAGTCCAAACTTTGGAATAAAAGACAAACATAGTTCTTGTTTGCATAATTTTGCTTATCTCTATTTCATGCAGTGGCATATTTAGATGTTCATTCCTCGCCACAATCTTATGAAGGAAAATCAATCATTAGAGCACAGAATCTCACATAATTACCAAGCTCCAAAATTCCACACACAAAATGACATTATCTAGATAAGTGTTTGATATGTATAGTGAAGAACTTAAGATGAGTCATTGTCATTTATCAATACATTGTGTGCTTATATTTTTGGCCATCTGATAATAGGTTCGGTTTTGGCCATCAACCAAAAAATGCTAGTACTACCGGGAAATTCTCAGATCCTAATTTTCTGGTATGATAATTAGACCCCACTCCTCCACAGCTCCAAATACACGAAAGAAAATATCCAACACGATTAACATAGAGCAAATCGAAATTTTGGAGCTTGACATACATCTGGAGCTTAGTAATTAACATGATGAAATGCACCATACATTTTTACACACAATATTATAAAACTTTATCTGGACAAGATATTAGCAGAAGTTAAGAGATTAACCACGTTTGGGTCTGGACCAATATTTTCTGTACGTTAATTGGATCATAACCTATTTTTCTAGCACACATACATGATCCAAAGGAAGATATTTGGCATCTCACATATCCAAAGAAAAACAAAGCAAACGATGGATTCATACTTCCATACAGGAATCCAGAGAAGAAAAAAAAATAGGATAAGATCCGATCAGAGAATCAGACATCATACACAAGTTGAGAAGAGAGACAGGATCTGGAGCGGAACCCATGTTATCTGAACCTTACACAAAGAAGTCAACAGAAACAGGTCCTAGCCCGCCCATGCCCAGCACGGCCAGCTTCAGAGTCTCTCTCGCCCAGGAAGAGCAGTGCCTTGAACTGCTGTCGAGACTGCCTCCTGTCAAACGTCGCCGCCGCGACGCGTTCCCGTTCGTCACCTCCTCCGCCATCCTACATGCCCATAGCCGGCGGGCCGCACCACGAAATTCCGCTCCGCTCCGAGCTTGGGCACAACCGAATTCGGAGGTTCATGGAGGCCAAGACTACCGCCGGAGGCCCGGCCCAAGATAGGCCTGGCACGGCCACGAAGGTGTGGAAAAACCGCACTCAACGGTCATGCTCAAACGCATCTGGAGTTCTGGACCTCCATTCAGATTTTGTTTGTTTGTGGGGAACCTCCATTGACCAGATCTCCCCCGAAGGCCACAAGCACATCCACTTCTCGACGATAATCCGTCTCCACTGTTTCGCCCTTCTTTTCTTTTCTTTTTATCGTTATTTCTTGATGGATGGATCTGAGTTTTGTTTACTCGTTCTAATCCAGGCTCCAAAGGATGTGGACGACTGCTACACAAGCAAAATCGTAGTCAGTATCCAAGATAACTGGTGTACGATACACCGGTTGGTTTTTTCCCAAGCAGCCGCTACTGAACCGGCTGTTACAGAGACATGCCAAATGGTGTTCAGAACGACTGAACCCATAGCAACAGCCAACCATACAGTTCTAACTCGGTAGGCAAGACTGAAAAAAAGAACAGAGAGCAAAAGAGCAACCCAAAATTTACCATACTCTTTAAAGAACATGCATGCAGAAAATGGAGAAAAGCGTTGTCAGTTTATCATTCAGAATATCACCGTCAAAAGCATTCACTACTCAGACAAGAGATTTCGCACATGAAAGCAGCCCCAAGTTCATCCACAAAAGGACACACAGTACATTAGGCTATGCAGCTTCAGCATAGATACCAGCCAAACAGAGCCAAAAATGCTCAAGGAACACCATCTTGTCTCAGCAATAGTGTCACACGCTATCCACGTCAAAAAAAAATAGTGTCACACGCTAGGCACTTACTTCGCTTCCAGGGATCCAGGCACAACACAAGATGGATTCATATGCGACAATTTTCATTCAGTAGACTTACGATATATATATGTAAGAGAATAGGTGAAAGTGAAAGTATCATCATATAGGAAGCACTAATCCACCTGCGTTGATCTTTGGGAAACAAAAGAGACCATCTACAACGCAAGACACATCGTCGGCAAAATGGGTGTTTCACAGTAGACCACATAACTTACTACACACTTATATAAAACTAGCAGTGTCGATAGTACTTCAGAAGTTTTCAGACGACTATTGCACCCTTCAGCGGCATCTTACAGTAACTCATTCCACACTTAATGAGGCCAGGGACACCTATATTTGTTCTGGCCTGCCGTCTGTTCCAGCTATCTTGGGGCTGCAGGAAGATTGGATGACTTCAGACCAAATGAATGAAAACAATGCAACACTGGCATATGGCAACTAAAAGAGGGTTGTTATCGAATGACAGAACAGTCAATGCTCGCTAATTATATGATATGGAAAATGATGCCTCAATGCACTTTTTAAGGTAGAAAAGGTGCCACAAACCTAGTTTTTAAGATATCCAGATTTTTACTTATTTTTCCATAGAAGGGATTTTATCCATGATTTTGATCAATGAAACCATGAATCTGTTGCAGCATATCAAGATTTTGGCTTAATTGTACTTATGTTTTGGCAATAGGTCTGGTTCGATTTCACCATCAAAGTGATCTATCGAAATGAACACTGCAGAGTGCGGACAAATACAATCGTAGTTTTACTTTAAACTAGTCAAGAAAATGTACTCCATATTATCAGATATATAATGTGACAACTATTTAGTGGGATTTGACTATGATAAGGCCACAACACGAAATACCAGTGGCTTTAATAGGGATTGTTTTAGTAATCATAAATGCCGACAGATTATGAAACTAAAGATAAATTAAAACCATGACAAAGAAAGGAGTAATAAATTTTGTGTGAAAGATTATTCTTCTAACAAAAAAAAATCATCAAAAGCAAAAAGGGAGATGTATTTCTAGTTCAGATATGCTAGTGTGTGCGTGAACATACCCATTCCAGCAGCATCAGAGCCTCTCATGATTCTCAGTTTCCGACAAATGGTGGTAAACAAGCTGCAAATGATGGATGGATAGTAAGCAAGAATGAATAGCTAAAACATGCATAATTATATGTCATATGCTGTTTACAGAAAAAAGCTAATAGCATACAAACTATAGAACAATAAGATAAAAGGCGAGGGAGAAAAGGCAGAAACAGTGTATATACAATGTATTATCTCTTAAATAGCTGAGTTCCCAAAAGACATTATCGCAAGATTAGTATGTACTGTTAATGTCAATATGTTGCTAGGGAAATAAGCATATCATTAGGATGCATATAATTGTCTCTTCATACAATTTCCTCAAATAAAATTTATGAGTTTAATAAACCGCACTTTATTAAAAAATCCTCAGATAATCAGAAGTCACAGAATACCTATCTACACAGCCAAACAAAATTATGATTCACAGAATGGCTGTGTGCATCCATGATGCAGAGGCCGGAGGCAATATATCTTCCATTTCTAAAGAGCAAGAAGGTCAAGAAAGGATCTCGTAGAACTGGCAAGACTTGATTACCCATATGGCCATTTTTAGTTTTTTACACATGGGGACATCTAAATATTCCGCAAGTTGCAGAGTATGTTTTGCCAAATTTCAGCTGAGCCAACTCGACATATCATCTTATGAAGGCTGCTGTCAACTATAAACCACTTGTGGTAGAAGTCTAGGCTACCATATTACTAGTTCTATCAAGTTGCATCACTCTCTTTAATCTCCTATCAATATCTCCAAAGTTCTAACCAAATTTGCATAAACAGATTGAACGTAACATAAGAATACCACAATAAAACATCATAAAATCCATAATAAGTTAGGATGCATGGATATAAAAAACCACACAAATTTAGAACTCACTCCCATGGAAGATCGCCAACAAGCATCCAATCAGCATCCTTGTCTTCGTAGGTAAGGACATACTCTTGGTCCTGAAGAGCATCAGGCTTAGAACCAGTAAACCTATCTCTTGTTGATGTTTTGCAGGAACTGCTTTTGCCTATAATGCCACAAGTTTAAAAATAAATTTGTTTCTTTGAAATATACACCTACATTAGAGACCAACAGAAGAAAATACATCTATTCACATATAAGGGTCCGTAAGTAAGGCTATAAATGTTTCTTATACAGGAACGCATGCTATTTAATCAACAAGATGGAAATTTCTGTATTGCAAGTCTAGATGGGAACGGAGCACAGGGTACCACATGTTGTGTTTCTGCTATTTAGAAAAAAAATAGACTCTAGCACTCAATTAGCAATTTACTTCGTCTTTATTCTTTCTCTCTTATGAGAAGGATGTTATAGTTAATCCTAGTTATTAATTAATAACTAATGAACATTAACTAGTCAAAATGTTCTGGTGGCAAGTAGTCATGCATTCTTCTCAACATTTACCATGCTTTCATCCTGTCAAGAGTTTGACTACCAAAAGGTGCATACAATAATCGCTAGTAACTTCATGTCTATTGCATGCGAAATAACATCCTATTTTATGCTAGTAACTTGCCTCTAAAAACAACATAGCAGAGAGCACTGAATAAAGCTGGAAATCGATTAAAAACCGCAACACTCACCAGTGATGAAGCAGCTGAACATCTTCTCAAGCTCTAGTGAAAGATTCTCATAGCTCGAGTAAGTCTTGAGGTCGACCTTCCTCAGGTAGGGGGCTCCATCCATGCTGACCTTAACATAGCAGCACTCTGCCTCGCTTTTACCTTGGTCTTCCGCCTTGGTCTTTGTGGCATTTGCAGCTAATGTGTTCTTGCGGTAGTTCCGAACAGGCGGCCAACCAACAACTTGTGCCCTATATAGTGCAGAGGACTGACTATCAGAACAGATCACAGCAAATACCAACTGAAACGTATGGGTTTTAACACGGCTGTCGACTTCAGGAACGATAGTGCAGGCTACTGCATCCGCTGTCCAGGAATGTCACTCTAGATTTATCCTAAGACTAGCAAGACCCTTTTACTAGCTAGCTAATTCCATAAAACCCGGCTGGTTACAGGTGAACTGAACCAGATTAAGTGGCAATTTTTAGCAGGAAAGATGCTACTGTGCGCTTAATCGACAAGTAGTTGCTTAAACCTACAGTACTCCACTACTACTGGGCACTGCTGCGTATGCTGTAAGCCTGTAATCCAAACCTAAATCTAGCGCTGTAATCCGATTCAGTTACATTTTGTAGCAGGAAAGATGCTACTGTGCGTTTAATCCACAAGTAGTTGCTTAAAGCTACTAGTAGATTTCACCAAGAAAAATCAAGACATACATCGCTGCTATTACTGCGCACTGCTGCGTATGCTGTAATCCAAAGCTAAATCTAGTGCCGAAATCTGAGCTGCCATGGCGCCTGCAAACTGAAAGCCTCTCTTTTTAGCTAGCATATGTACGCATCTAAGGAGCTAGCCAAAAATGAAACACAAAATCAAGAGTCCCAGCTCGAAGAGGAACTCAGGAACACACTTACTTGGCAGCTGGCGGAGCTCCAGCTCCGGCTCCGGCGGCGGCTTCGCTGACCCCCTTCTCGACCTTGCTCACACCACCTGCCACGGAAGCGGCGGCATCCCTGTTCGCGGACCGGTCGAGCGAGTCGGCGAACCCGCGTTTGGCGCCGCCCCGTGTCGGAGCAGGCGCGGGTCCGAGCGTGAGCGCGGCGTCGACGGCCTCCTCGTCGGCGCGTCCCGGCGAGTGGCAGCCGGGCAGGCCGAGGCGGAGCGCGAGGTGCGGGCCCGTCTCGCCCGCCGCGGAGGCTGACGAGGAGCAGGAGGACGAGGCGGCGGCGGCGGCCCCCAGGCCTATGTAGTCGCGCGCTTCGAGGTGCGGCGGCGGCGGCATTGGAAGGGAGTGGAAGATGCAGGCAGAGCTCAAAGCTTGTGTCTTTTTGTTCGCTGGGAGAGGGGAGGGAGTGGTGGGGTGGGTGCTTGTGATAAAGGAGAGTGGGGAAGTGGCCGACCGCTGGGGCGGCCTCCTCTTTATTCTGCTCCCCTTTCCTCGGGCCGGGCTGTAGGTTCCCCCGGCCGGGTGCGCGTAGCTTATTTGGGCGGGTGGGGACAGGGGCGGGGACCGGGCTAGGAAAACGTGTGCATCTGTTGGGTGTGTGTGGCCGCGGCCGGCGACCTGCCTGCCGGTCATTTCCAAAGTCAAAAGGTGAGAAATGGAATAATGGTGACTTGGTTAGCAGTTGATATGCTTGCCTGTTAAGTCATTGTAAAGTGTCACTGTTTTGCTTCTAGAAGCGCAGGTAGATGCATTCATATTTAGTGTAGGACACGAGGTTTGAAATAAGGTGTTTTGGCTCGCAGGAGTATCTAGTTTCATTATGAGAATGCATTTTAGAAAATCAAAAAAAATACCTCTAAACATATTATGTTGACACATAAAGTTTTAAAAAGACAAATTCGTTCAAACAATCCAACACCTTTGTTTTTTCCACTGTATAGGGTGTAGTTTCAAATTTCTTTCGAGCTCAGGTTGGATCTGACTACAATTTTGTAGCCAAACCGTGGATGGCAAACAAAAAACATGCAGTTTCTTACTTTGTATGTGCTTTAGCTCTTTTTTTTTTAGCTCAAAGTGATCGTATGTGCTTCAGTTCTTTGGAGTATATGGAAAGTTAGAAATGATCTAATTTTCAATGGCCATTCCTAGCTTGACATTAAAGGGGCTCTTTGGATTGAAAGATTTTGATAAGAATATTGGAGAATTCCAATCCATAGGATTTTTTCCTAGGAATCCCTTTGGATCAAAGAAATGGCACCTCCAAAATTGCTATGGATTGCATTCCTACACCCTAATCCCATAGGAATTTCAATATCCACTCTAACCTCTCTTTTACACTCATTCGTGTAGGATCGAGATACTTTTCCTGTGTTTTTCCTTTGTTCCATCTAAATCACCTTTACTACAGTTTTCCCTGTTTTGTAATCCTCTGTTTTGCACCTGCAATCCTACCAAATTCTTGTGTTTTTTAAAATTCCTCTGTTTTCTAATCCTTTGATCCAAAGAAGCCCTAAGTAGGTTTGGAGACTGTTATTTTTGCTCTCACTAAGGAGATGGAAACTGATCTTCAGGGAGTCGATGTTGGAGCGGACAGAGGACTTCTGCTCTTGTGTCCTGGTGCTTCTCCGAGCCCGGCTACAACTGGAAAGTGGTTGATCCCATGCTACCTCGCTCCGGTGCGAGCGGTGAGAACTGGCATGGCTGGAGATGATTCAGAACATCGCCAATCTCCGGAGTAGAAAAAGATCGTGGGGGCAAGGGACATGGACAACACCCATGTCGACCCTAGAGGCGACCTTCATCTCTCCAGTTGTCTAGCCCTAGAGCTAAACAAAAAAAAAGGAAAAAAGAAATGGGAGATGATTCGTGGCAAGACGCCCCTAATTTTATTCCTTTTCGCTCCCTGTGAACTTGTATATAGATCTTCCTCTGCCTTTTTAGATCTTAGCTTTAGCTTTTATTTCCTGCAGTAGACTTCTACCTTCTATCTTTTGGAGCCGCGGGCTCGAAAACTTGTAAACTGCTTACGTTTTGGACCTGCCTTAAACGCCAGATTTCGTTGAGCTTTATCAATGGAACCGGGGTGAGCCCCTGATGATATAAAAAAATAGACAAATTCGGTGCTCGGAAAATAAGTTTTTACTAGACATTTTATTTGTCTTTTTTACATAAAGCAGAAAAAATGTGCCTACCTACAATATTTGTATGTACACCTGTTTCTTTTGGAATTTTTTGACATTGCGAAATATGTTTTTTACATAATAGCAGCATCTTATGCTACAAGTGAAAATGGATTTCCGACGAGGTTTGAGCTAAGAAAACCCTAGTACTTGTGTGGTTGGAGAAAATGCTTCCGAGGTAAGTTCGACCAGAGACATTTTTTAATTTTCTTTCTCTGTTTGGCCCTGGTTCATCAGACGTGCAGGTTCAACACCGGCACACCGCTAGGAAGTAAACTCGTTTAGATCTACTTTCGACACTTTCCCCTCCTCCCCGTCACTGTAGAGAGAGAGGCGAAAGGCGACTTTTTTTGGGCGACTCCGTCGACTCACCGCGTGCGCGCCGGCGGCACCGCGGGATTCCTCCTCTCCGTCTGCTGCTTCGGCGGCGGGAGGGTGGGGGATCCCCGGCCCCGGCCTGTACATATGGTAGAGTAGGGTGGGGATCCCGCCGGCGGTGCTCTGGAGAAGGTGCGCGGCTGGGGGTTGGTTTGGTGTCGAGAAGATCTTCTCCGGCGGTGAGTTTCTTCGGAGCTTGGCGTCGTCTTCTTCGACTTGCGGGTGCTGGGGGCCCGGTGTGGCTCTCGTGTACCTTTGTTCTCCGCCAGATCTGTGGTGGCGGTGGATCTGGCAGCCGGAACCCAGTACCGGACGAGGACTGCGGCTTCGTCCTGCTTCGACTTCGAGGGTGGCTGCGGCAAGGTGGTGTTGCCGGAGAGGGAGGGCGTTGGCCGTGCCCGTTCATCGGTAAAGGCTCCGTCGCGGGGCGGCGGACAAGCTCTGCGGCCTCTTTCTTCAAGGAAGGCGCTCTCAGGCTGCGGTAAGAAGGTGGCTGGCGACCTCCGTCGTCGATGCCGGAGAAGAAGACGTCTTCGTTTCTGGTTCTAGATCCCCCGCGTATTGTACTCTGATCTTTGTTCTTGTACTGTGTACGTTGTATGTGGTATGATGTTGAATATACGTCGGCTTTAAAAAAAAAACACCGGCACACCGCTGCAGCATCGGTAAAGACAGACACCGCGAGCACGACTTGCAGCAGAGGGAGGTTAATGATACTATATACCCGAAGTGAGAAATGGGCAGCCTCGAGCTTGACCAAAAAGTACACTCGGAGGGAGGTTAATGTTAATTTATGGAGGATAGTAAAGCTTGTTTTCCTTTGCAGCGACAGGATCTTATGCAGATTTTCGCTTTCGTGGTTTTATAATCCATCCAGGATTTCAGACAGCTGCACGGCCGCTCAGTGGTCCCACGAGAGTTTCTTACCCAGGGCGAGGGGAGTAGAAATACAGTATTTTCTTGACCGGGTCTCTGCCATAATTATTTATTCCCTGGGCTCTGGTACTACTGTACTCGATCGCCGGTGGTTGCGGATCGTGCTAGTAGCAGTCTTTGTTCTGCTGGTGGTGGTGGCCTGGTCTGGTCTCCGGTGGGTGTGTACGCTCGCCGCGCCGCACCGCACCAGTCGTGAGAAACGAAGCGGACTGGCCGGGGGGCAGGGGCACGGCGGGGCAAAGGACGGACCGACCGACACCCGGGCCGCGAGTCCACCCGACAGCGCCGCGCACACGTCGCTCTCCGATCTCAACAGACCCACCACCCTCCCGTGCCGTTGCCGTTGCTCCGCGGTTCCACCATTTCCACGCTCACGACGGCGACGGCGACCGATGCCGGTGGCCGCGCGCGCGCCCATCACCGGCACGCCCGCGTCGAGCGCAAACGCAATAGTGTACGTACTCCAGTTACTAGTCGTGCACGCTCGGGCGTGCCGGTCGTGCTCATCCGCGCATCGCCATGCTCGCGTCCCATGCGCACATGCAGGAGGGAAGACGCGCACGGCACGGCCGCGCTCTGGGCGGGTACTGACCCGGATCGCATGGCGAAAGCTACGCTATTTCTGCTGATGCACCGCCAGCCGTACCTTCATTTCTATCCGCGGTGCTACTACTCCAGTTGGTACACCTACCTACCTACCTACCAGCATGCATAATGGCGAGCATATACGCCCGATCCTTTTCACTGTGCATGCAACCAAACCGGGAAATGCTTCCACGTACGTACGTAGACATATAAACAGTTTCCTCTTTTGGGCTGGACGATGAACTGAATTTAATCGTGTCTGTCTCTGTCTACCGTTGCCACCAAACTCGCCAACAAGGCTTGCATTTTGGAAGATGAACTGAATTTTGTGCGATCTCCGTAGCTGGATGGAGGGCGATCGCACATTCACATTCACACCCAAATCCAGATACCACATCTAACAGTAGTACTATACTGCTATGCCCAAATTGCAGGCTTGCAGCACAACATTGTATTTTGCTCAGAGGAACAGCGCATCTGGTAGCAGTTCAGAATTGATGGCGCCGCGGTGGCCTCTCGGCGTACAAGCAGCAACCTGCAGCCCTCTACGCTAGGCCGGCGCGCATCATCATCACCGCCGGTCACGTCGCCGGCCATCGTGCCACGGGTGCTCCAGAGCGCCGTTAAATAAACTCCACTCCCTAGCTAGTTCTGCACCAAGAGCAGGCAAGTACTTAAGTTGCAGCCAAATATCGAGGTACGCTGGCACGGTACCTAGCTAGCCGATGCAGTTTTGGACAAAGTTTACTTGTAAAGTCTCCGTGACCGTTCCGAATGCTTTTGCTCAGCTGCTCGTCCGATGACACTGCACGGTCCATGGCGCAGTAGACCCTGCGAGGTTTTCAGGTGAAAATTACGCTCGATGCGTCCATCTCTCCGGTCCCCAAACACTGGCGCTCATGTCCTGCCGCCCGGCAACCGAGCACGTGCAGCGGCAGCCATGATGACTGCCCCGTCATGTTCATTTCCAACGCCCACCACTTGATATCTTTTTTACTAAATGGCACTTAATCGGGCATTAAGCTAATTGTGGCCATTCCCAAAACTTTGGTTCAGATATGTCCCTCAGCCACTTACGCCACCCGACGGACTCTCCGACACGCCTGGTCAAATGACGTTTCTATGATTAACAGAGGGTCTGATTTTCGGTACTACCTACGCCATTCGATATGACTGATGTCTTAGAATGACTCCAACCACGCGACGCATCGAGTCCGTTTGTATCCGGATGGCAAAAATCAGGCCCCAACGGGGCGACGCATCCGTCCGGCTGGTCCGTTTTTGTGTCCGCTTTCGTCCGGGCCGACGCATTCCTGGCCCAAATTTGGGTCACGAATGCGTCGAGGACGGACAGAAACGGAGAGAAAACAACGTCCGCTGCGTCCTCGCGTGTCCTCCCCTATCCGCGTGCTGCCCCCACATGGCAGCCAAACAAATCCCCTCTCTCCTTCTCCCACCTACCGCACTACTCTCTCTTCTAGAAAAATCCCCACCGCATCGAGTGCGAGAGACGGCCGCGCCGCCCCAGAGGCGGAGGACACCCAGCGCGTTCGACGCCGCGGGTGGCAGTGACGGCTACCCGCAGCCGCAGTACTACGCCCACGGCGGCGAGCCGGCCGCGCCGCCGCAGCAGCAACAACAGAGGGCTGCCACTCCGGCCCCGCCTCCGCCGCCAAGGGAGAGCTCGTGGGACTTCCTAAACGTGTTCGACAACTACGACGACTCGTACCACAACGACAGCTACTACCACTACAACCCCACCACCGCCGCGGCTGCTGCAGCGTACACGCCGAGCCGTAGCTCGCGGGAGGTGCGGGAGGTGGAGGGCATTCCGGAGCTGGAGGAGGACGAGCTGGAGGTCGTGGTGGTCAAGGAGATGGCCAGCGAGTACTCCACGGCCGGCAGCGGCGGCGGCCGTCGCGGCTCGGCCAGAGAGCTCGCTCCTCTGCTCGAGGTTGGGAGGCCGAGCTACCAAGGGTGCAGCTCGGTTTACCATGGTGAGCTACTTACTGCTTGGTCAATGGAAATACTAGTCTCAGTATCTGATCTAAATCAGTTTATCACCATCAGTGGTGCAAGCTGTGCATTGTTTGACCCTGTTTCATTGTTTTTGAAGTAGCTTCATCACGGATGCTGTTGCGATCCCTGTCTCGACGACGACGACCATGGAGGCCTCACGGATGCTGTCTGGGACCGCACGAGCTCCTCCCAACTCGACCCATCGGTGATGACCATGGCGAGGCCCCAGAGGCGGAGGACGGCGTCAGCCTTGACGACGACCATGGAGGCCTCACCCGATGCGCCATGGCAGTGACGACGTGTGGGGTTCTCCTTCCGTGCGCGTCGGCTGCGGCGGCCATGCGGAGGACGCGGCAGTCACGCGGGTCGTGAGACGAGCGCCGCGCGAGAAGTACTAGCTCCTCCAATTTTGCCCATCGATTCATGCAATTTTCATGGATTGCTAACTGATTTTGATGGATTTCCGGTCGCCTGCTTGCTTCCTTGTTCTTTCGTTTTCGTTTTCTGCTGCTGTCCGCTCAAATGGGTCGGCACCACCGTTGGGGGCACTGCGGAATTCGTCATGTCCGCACCCTATCCGCCCGGCCGGACGGCGACGCAAACGGACCAAAAGGGGTGTCCGTTTGCGTCGCCCCGTTGGAGTCATCCTTAGGACTTAGCCGTTTTCGCGTTTGGCCATCCTTCTTTGTGATACGCTATACTACATGCCGTCGGGACGGAACTGGAACGCCAGACCAATTGTCTACTATTAGGCCGTTTCCAGAAGTTCAGTGATTTACCTAAGTTGGTTCATAGGCTTCTCAATAAGACGTTACAAAGATCCATACGCCTTATGAAAGGACGCCTCAACGTTGACACAAACGCCATACGAATTGTCGTAATAAAGCCGGCATCTCCGGATGCATCTCGGAATTTTCCTTGATGGTCTGGAAATTCTGAGTCCTCCGATATGGTACGTCGAATGAAAAGACGTTCAGAACTCAGTCAGTAACGCTATACGACTTCTTTGATATGGATGGAGGCTCTGTCTTTATTTGTTACGTCTATTTTGGGGGCTTTTACATTTTCCTGACGTCTGCTTACCTTGAGTTAATGTTTGATGATACCTCATAAAACTTTTCGTCCGTATTTTATCAGCTTCCCGTAATTGTACTATTTTTTTCGTGTCACGCTTGCTGGGCCTTATCGTAATAATCACCAAGGCCCAGCAATCCGGCCTTCATCTGTTGGGCCTAGTGGGCTTGACTTAGTCCTCGAGCGGGCCCCGCTATAGTGGATAGCCCGGACGCTCTTACTTTTATACTGGAGTCTCCGAGCTCAGCCATTCACCTGTTGCTGGAGCTTATCTCCGTAGGCTCCGACTTTTCCAGATCTAGATCGAGATCTACAGAGTGATGTGCCGCCAGCCGCTGATGGATTTTACGGCTGGGCCATCGTCCACTAGCTCAGCCACAAAGCTCGTACCCATCCGTCCCAACTCCGGCAAGGTATTTTCCCACGAAGGTCCGTCGCTATGCACCGCTCAGCCACATTCGATGCAGTTGGTCAATCGGCCTTCCCAATCCCTCTATCGGCCATCTGTGTCAGCTGAGCAGCTGAGGGAGCGGTCAGCGGCGGTCATCCAGCATGGCGGCGCGGAGGCATGGTGGCGGCGGCGCGGAAGCGGTGGGGAATTTTTTTTCAGTCTGCGCGCGGGAGAGAGAGCGGCGGTTGCGTGGCGAGTTTGTGTCCAGCGCGCTGGACGCTCGGTGCTATATATGGTGCCGCGCGTACCGCTTTGGCCAGCGCGCGCTACGGTTTTCCCAGCGCGCTCTTTTTTCCCGCGCCTGCTGGAGGGCGCGAACTGGTCTCGCGCGCGGAGAAAAACGGTTATTTGGCGCGCGCGGGCTATTTCAGGTGTCTGTTGGAGATGCTCTTAGCAAGAAAATTACGAGTGCATAGAACGTGGATTTTGTGAGTATTCAAACATCCGTCTTACATAAATAAACACATATTCTGTATCATTGTTTGCCGGTTTAACATTTCGTAGCATTTCTCAATTCTCAGCATACCAGAGTTTTTTTCAGATTTTTTGAAAGGTCTACTGGTCTGGATCGGATACAAAACCACCTTTCAAAAACTGGTCCCGGTTCGAGTTACAGTGCAGGAAAAGTAAAGTAATATATCTCTCCAGACGACATCTTACATGCGAGATATGCTGTGAATTTCAACATCCAGATGGCGCAAATTACAGGAAAATGTTGCATCAAGAGCAGGGATGTTGCATCAGACGAATAATGTTCCTCTAAAAATGCATAATGGCGCAGCAGAACGTGCGAGGTTTTCCAGGTGAAAATTACGCTCGATCGATCGATCTCCCGCTCCCCAAAACCCTGGCTCTCCTGTCCTGCTGGCCGGCAAGCCATGATGACGATCCAACCCTGCCGCGCCATGTTCCTTTCCAACGCCCACCACCTGTTCCCGGTTGTGTCCCGCTGGCGCCAGACGCCACCGAGTGAGACCGATAGACGAGGACAAGGTAAAAACTGAATGACACAAAAGGGATTGTCTCCCCCGTGCATGGCGGGGGTGTGGCCACCTCTAATCAACGTCGGTGCCGTTTCCTTGCCGTGAAATAATCACCAACCGGAATCGCCACGCCGTCCGTGGTGATAATCAGGGGCCAAATGCTCGTTCTCAGTGCTCACGCCCAGATGAGTTGGATGAATCGTACGGTCGCTGCACATATGTTTCTGGAAAATCCATCGTCCGCGTTCTCAAGTTGATCATGAAGCCCAGGAGAGATCTCGCCGCGATTTACTAATGTTAATTCGGGTCTGATGATTTCTGGAGGTTTTTCAGGTGGAAAATCAAACTCGATCGATGATGATCGATCTGGCCCTGTCGACCGGCAACCGAGAAGGCCGGCCGGGCCCGTGCAGCGGCAGCCATGATGACGATCCGCCCTGCCACGCCACGTCCTTTTCCAAGGCCCATCGCCCGGCCTCGGATATGTGCGTGTGTACCCACTGACGGCAGACACTTCAAAAAAAAAAAAAAGGCGGCAGACAGGGTGAGACCGATCGACTTTCGTCTCGCTTCGACGACGACGACAAAGAACAAACCGAAAAAATAATGCACTGTGGGGGTTCGGGTCTCGTCGCCTCTGGTCAACGTAGCTTCCGTGTCCTGGCCGTGAGAGCTAGGTGTCGACCCCAGCGAGTCAACCAAAAAATAATGTCTGACATGTACTGTACATGGAACAAACCAACTTAATCGTAGCGAGTTTATTTAGTTTGCTAGTCCGTAGTGCGGATTTGCAACACCCCGTAGCCAATGCTTCCGGATTTTTTTTAAAAAAATGTACTTTTAAGTTTTAAAAAAATCATAAAAAAGTTCCACCTATGTTGTATATCTCTGCGAAGCTTCGATGAAAAAGACGTTTTATCTGGGCTATAGAAAAAACAAACAAATTTGTGGCTGCGTATAGGCATAAGAAGCTCTTATTTTTTTAAGCAAAATTGTCTTTTCTCCAGAGCCTAGAATACAACCTTTTTTTTACGAAAGTTATAGCGTTCATACTGGATGTGCATATCTGCTTGTAAATATTTTCGTTGATTTTTTGGACACCTTGCCCCCTTACAAGTTCTATTCGATGTACTAAAATCTATGTTAACTAGAGTCCCTGAGAATGTGCTAAAATCTACTCCCTCCGTTCGCATAAAAGTGTACGTTTGCCTATTTTGAGACAAATTAAGCATTTTTATAGAAAACCCCTTCCATGCCTCATCGAAGGTATCGGCAGCAGTGGTGTTGCTTCGATACAAGTTCTATTAAGCATTTTTACAGGAGTATGTTAACTAGAGTCCCTTGTTTGACTCCGTGCATGTTTATTTCTGTAACTCACATGACTTGTTTAAAACATATGATACAACGGTGAGCATATCAATAATAAAATCGCATGTATACAAAACTGGTATAATCCATTGCATTTGTTATTAGTGGTGATTATTATTAAAAACTTCTTAATAAACTTTTTTTGACCATTAATACCATATATTATAGTAGCGAATAGTACATGGTAGAGATACATGAGCTGACTACAGCGATTACAAAATAAAGTCTAAAAGAAAAGAGTAAATCTTTAAACTCTTTCTTCTTCCATGATACAATCTTAAACTTTTCTGAAGGCAGCCGTAGAACGACAAAGATACCAATGCACAGACCTATGAATACCAACGAGGGTTCTCCCATAATTTTGAGTCGCAATGCCAAGATTACGTGCACACACGCAGCCATTAAGTTAATCAACCAACATCGGCAAGAGTACCAACACCAATATTCCAGGGAATAACAACCGGAAAGCTTGGTCGACGTCGTTGGGAGCCGAGAGTACGAATCACCATTGTCGAGAACCTAGCAGCCGGGACAAATATTGCGAGGACAATCCTCGCGGTAACCATAAGAAAAGATCCAAAATCGATCCGGAGAAGCAAGATCTGAAGGACCAAACCTAGACAAATTTAATCTTACAGCACTACCATTGACGTCGGGAAGAAGATCTCGTCGTCGAAGGAAGAACCGAAGATTGCTTATTGTAGACGATGAAAATTCCATTGATGAAGAAGACGACACCAAAACCCTAATCAAATCTATCAAAAACACTACTTTTATTAAGAACTCCAACTATAGATCGAGTTCCCCGCACCTCGCGGCACCGGCGAGGCCGGCCGGAGGAGGGGGAACCGATCTATGGTGGAGGCGGAGGTGGTGGCGGCGGCGTGGCTAGGTTTCCAGGTGAGCTCTTGATCGGATCTACTCTGAAGCACGACTTCTTAATAAACCTACTTTGACTGACGAGACACATTTGACCACAAGAAAAACAGTTAAGATCATGTCAACCTTCAATTATATTCTAGAAACTTCTATAAAACAACTTACCTTCCGATACACTAGAACCTCTATTGTGATATATATTTTTAGATCATACGCTTTAGATCTCTACCATATGTATAAAAATATTCTAAATAAGGTTTTCAAACATTAATATATGAACGGAATAAGGTCACAAAATACAACTAAAATTATACTTGTTGAGATAACAAATATTTAGCAATTCATAATATTATATGTTATGCGAAATAAGTACCATAAAATTATACTTGTTGAGATAACAACTTGATAAAAATAGGCTGTTTAAAGTATAAAATTTCAATATAAATTATATTTACCACAATTTTGAAATTTAGTGGACCCTAATGTTGACTCAAACTGAAATTTGGTGTTACAGTGTTACCTGAACGTCGAGAAAATTAAGAAGTCCTCGATTACATTTATGCAAATCCGTCAACCTGGGGAGGGGTTGAGAGAAAATAATTTTGTGATTTTCGTTTCTTCCTCTGCAAGATGGTCGGTCATCACTCGCCTCGATTTTTTTAATAAGCAAAAAAATGAAAAGATTCGGAAAAAAATTGCCCAGCTGATATACACAGTCTTCCAAGGTTCGACCGATCGAACAGGCTCAGGCAAACTGAGAACGCACTGGCGATCGGATCGGACCAGTACTACCCAGACCGTGCAAACAAGATCGTCACCACTCGGAAGCAAAGCGCACTCCTGTGTCCCATCTGCCCAGTTGGGAAGCGGGTTTCTACATGTTCTGCAAAACAAGATTTGGAATGTTTCGAACAAAACACATAGAGTACTTCTTATTAATTTTTCAGAAACTTCCTTAGAATCGACTTTTGCTTAGAAACATAGTCATTATGTATACATGTTGCTGCCAAATCTCTGGTCACATGCGACTTTCCCCACATTGCTGCTACTCGCTCATCTCCTCCGCCCAGTAAAGCTCGTATGACTACTCCTAACGGCCTCCCTAGAGCTTGCACGCCCACCCGCCACAAATGCACACCATCGAGAGTTCCATAGATGACATCGCCACCACGAGCTTCTCCATGCATTTCGGTACCTTTAAAAAGAATCATCCCTTGTTTTACATAATTAATTGTCCGACTGAATTCTTTGCACTATCATGTACACTAAACTGAATTTCAGTGTTGCACATGCCTCCTTTGCAGCCGACGCATCCTTTGCACTATCATGTACACTAAACTGAAAAATGTTAATTTTCAAATCTTTAAGTTTATCAGTTTTTTCATTTTTATATTGCTCAGAATACAAAGTATTTAAAGTTAATTGTGAGCACCTTTGTAGAATATTCCATTGGGATGTTTTTCAGAATTGTTCGAAACTCGTAATATTTTGTTTGATTTTTTAAAACACCACTAACGAGCCCAACTCCATCGGAAGTATCATAGATGAATCCCCATACGACTCCTGAACATCTGGGGCCAAGATCCCACCTATGTCCTAGCTCTCACGGGCAGCCAGCGCAACAAGCTGCGGCGACGGGCAGGGACTGCCAGGAGGAGAGAAACAACCATAGTGAAGTTCCTCAACCACAGACGACTTCTGCTGAGAGAAGTCAAGCGGAAACGAAGTCTGCATGGGTGAGCCCTAGGCCATCAGAAGCACATGCCTCCTTTGCAGCCGACGCATACTCTTGAAACTCTGGAGCCAAGATCCCACCTATGTCCTCGCTCTCAGGGGCGGCCGTCGCAACAAGCTGCAGCAATGGGCAGAGACTGCCACGAGGAGAGAAACAACCATAGTGAAGTTCGTCAACCACAGACGACTTCTGCTTAGAGGAGTCAAGCGAAAACGAAGCTGCATGGGGGTCAGCCCCATGCCATCAGAATCACATGCATCCTTTACAACCGACGCATTAGAACCACATGCCTGCCAAGTTGTTGTTGGCAGGTGTCGTGTCTCGGATCACAGACACCGGGAGTAAAGGATACCCCATTTTTAGGTTTAGCACGGGGCGCGAAGGAGGTTGGGAAACGTCTCTCGCGGGTGATCCAGATCAAGTTCTCCTCTCAACGATGGAAGCAAGCAACCATAGGGACACAAGGAGCTACCCAGGTTCAGGCCGCCCGGAGGCTAACAACCCTACTCCTGCATGTCTGGATTGATGAGTTCTTCATGGTGGATCCTTACAAGTAGACCATCGGATAGAGTACTCGGAAGGCTTTGGCCGGAGGTAGACGGAGGACAGATCCTAGCCCTAAGGAGATCACCTTCCTCCTCTACCTTCCCAGCCCTAGTCTAGTCTTGCTCTGGAGCTGCTTCTAATCTATCTTCCTCCTGTGCCTTGGGAGTCTTCTACAAGCTTCCCGCACGAGCTGGCGTGCTTATCCTCTTCGCTGTACGGAGGGAGGACCCGGGTATACGCCTGGCCTCCTGCCAGGCGCCTGGACCCGCGGGTATTCCGCCTTGTTCGCCGGGCAGTAGGTGACCCCGGAAGGCCACCTGGTCCTTAGTCTTGGTTTGTCGATGCCAAACTTGACGGGTTTCCTTGGGGGCAGATGGGTCGCCCATCTGCCTGTCTTGACTCCTTGCCTTGTCCATCTTCTTGGTGGGCCCATGTCGTGGATCTACTTTGGCAGCATCAGGGGAACCCCATGTTCCACTGTTGCGACATCAGGCGTTGATGGTCCTTTGTAGCCGACACATATGAATAATGATCTACTGGATAAAAGGAGAAACCAGACCTCACTATTCAAGATTTCAAGTTACCAAATTGTAAAAAATAAGTATATAGTAATGTGTATTCTGATTTCTAAAGACAAATAAGGAGAAAAAGGAGAAAAACCGCAATTGACTCGTCACTGCGCTATCTTGGCATCATGTTATTCATTAGGAGCAAAGTATTATACTAACAAATTAACATAAAGAAAGAGAAAAAAGCGACAGAAAAAACAATGCTAATAAGACATTAATATTCCAGTAGATATTAAGCAAACTAAGAGAAGAGTACATTGTAGTTTGCACCACCAAATTTGAAAAAAGCCGAATGCTATTGAACATCATGAGTATATATTGAACTAGTGACAGTTTATCGGCGTAACCCTCGTACAATGTGCGCACGGGCATAACTTGCAAGACTCTCTTCATATAACAAAGGGACCATGGGCAAAATTTTACGGTCTAGTCGATTTTCTACCTGCGAAGGCACCTGAACAAGGCCATGCTTCCCTTGGGAGTTAGGTAACTCGTCGAAGAACATTTGATGCTGCTCTAAGCGCAATGCCTCATCAAGATCATACATGTTCTCAATTGTGCGCATCGCTGGATCATAAAGACCAAGCTTCCTCCCCGTGTCGAGCAAGATTCTCCCATCTTTGGGATCAACAACTAACGGTATCACAACATTTTCTCCAAGGGAATTGACCAACCAGAGTTCCAGGTATACTTTATATGCTCTATCCCATCGACCATGCTCCAGCTTCCAAATATCTAATTCTTCTGCAACTGGATCTGCAAGGACATCACACACTGTTCCCTCAAGCTCTACCACAAATGCGTGACAAGAACTTGTGTCATCCCACATAGCAATACATGGAGGGCAGGGGATGATAGAAAACATTCGTGTTGCAATATAGAACGAGACAATATCCCTCTTGTGGCCCGTGCCCAATCTTGGTTCACTCATCCAGTATAGAACGCCTGACAAATAGGCTGGTGGCATGCAATTAAAGGGCAGGGGTGGTTAGCCGGGTTGCCCTGAACCAATGGTCATAACCGTGCATGTCAAGAAATAGCCACGAGATTTGAAGTCCTTGAAGTGATAGAAAGTATGAACAATGACATGCTCTTGCGTCAACAGATTGAATGTGGGGACCCCGGACTAGCCGTCCGAAATACCCGATTATGCTTAACACAACGATCCCGTGATCAGTCTGTCGTTGCACATAATCCGAACTGAATATCAAAGTTTACATCCATACAACACCGAGTTTAAAGTCTTACAAACCTGGCCATACAGGCCTAATTATACATAGGTGCCTTCAAGGGCCAAACCATCTTTATTCAGCGGAAGCTACGGTAGTAGGGCTAAACCAACTCGACAACACCCGACAGGCAGCTGACTTATGAAGTTCTTAGTTCGCATAGACGTCGCCAAACTCCTCTTCAACGCAGGGTTCCTCGAAATCTGGCTAAGACAATAGCCAGGGACGAAACCAATGTGAGTACATTTGATTGTACTCGCAAACTACCCCAACTTGAGGAAGCACTAGCTTTTATTATTTTAAAAACTTTTATTTGAAAAACTCTCAAAAACCTTTTTCGAAAAGGGGAGAGAGAAGAAGTTTATCCTTTAAGAAAACGCCATTTTAACTGTTTTTCCGGAACTCTTCCGGTATCCAACCATAACCTGGTTATGGTTCCAAACCCCTCACCACCTCGTACCAACTCATTGGCACAGGTGGGAAATAACCCTTTCCAAGTCAATTTCCTCAACACAACTCCAGAGTTTGCAAAACTTTGCACATGGCCTTAGTAGTTCTTCCCAACTGTCCGTATCCGAGGACTCGGCTATTCGAATAGTTTTACCCTCTGCAGAGGTAGTACGCTTTTCCCACACCCATCCGGTCACTCATCGTGTCAGCCACGTCCCGCCATACCGGAGGTATGCGAAGTTGAGTTCCCGGCCATAGCCTGTCCTTTGCTCATGCTAGTATAGGACCCTGCCGCTACGACACATTCCATCGACACTCAAACCCTCAGGAACTAAGTGTGAGGACTCGTAGTTCTGCCCGGCGGACCCAAGGGAGCCCTTCAATCCTCTTCCTCCGACACATCCATACCGGCTTCCGGTAGACAACAATGAAGAGGACCCAGGTCAGGGGGTAGGTCCTCAGACCATCCCCTCATGGAACGAGGTTATCCTCGTTGTCGAGGCCTCCAGTACTAGCACAGGCAAATTGTATGACTACGCCCTTGCCCATATGTGGGTAAATGTGGTCGCACAGATTTTTGGCTGGGGATGTAAGTACCAGGACACAATGTGCATTTTTCCTTCCAAAAACAACACCAAACTCTGCTTTACCATCTTCATACCGACCGTTCGGTACTTCAACTTCATTCGAGTACTTTTAAAAGAGTTTTGAATAAACATTTTTTTTTCCATCCTCTAGTTGAAGATAATTACCTTATATATCTACAAGGGTGGCAAAATAGTTTTTCATATCTTTGTAAAAGGTTTTAAAAATCTTTGATACTAGTGAAGACTCATGTGATTAAAATAGAGGTATAGAAGTGCAAGCTCAGTGAAGTAGCTTGCCTTGATCCACAAAGTGGTACTGATCCTGGTCTTCTGGTTCAATAAAACCTCCTTCCTCGATAAATCCGTCAACGGTATCGTCTAAACGTTAAACAATCAAAACAAACAATCACTATACTAGCTCAAGCATCAACACATCATAACAATCACAATGCTGCAAATAGCTACTGTATACATCAAGCAACACAAGGTGGTTTCAAATTGATTGAATTAAATTTTATTTAATTAATTTCAAACTAAGGCAGAAACTAGTTGTACACTAATTAATTCACCATTTAATCTATGTTTGTCACAAAAATTCAAACTAAAATTCTATGGATAGCTACTGGTGTGTAGAAGATCACCCAATTGGTTTGGGATCATTTGGAGTTACAAAACTCCCTACACATCTGTTTTACTTCAGAAGGGTTTTAAACAAGTTTTAGCTACCAAACAAATTTGGTTGCTCCAAAAATTAAATCCTTTTAGGGGTATCTAACCTTGGTTGAGTGTGACCTAACAAAATTGGTTTTAGATCAATTGGATCTACCAATAGTTCACACTAATTGTTTTAGTGCAGAAGGGTGCACTGAAGTTCAACCAAAGGCTAAGGATTTTATACTATTCAATTAATTCTACCAAAATTTGGGGAGCTAAAGGATCCTAATACAAAGCTACCAAAATTGGTTTCAAGTTATTTGGATTTATATAACTCCAGAAACAAATGGTTTAGTGTTTTAAACCTTCTGGAGCATTTTTACTAATACATTTTTATTATTTAATTAAATGGGGTGAGACCACTTTGGTGAGTTTAAGAATTTCATAAGCTTTCCAGAACAGTTGAGTTTGATTTATTTGGATTCCTAGAACTCGAGATTTTGAATTTCTAAACTAGGTCCAGTACTGACTTATTCAGAGAAAAAGAATTTGGAAAATCATCTCCTCTGGATAATGTTTAAAACTATGACATGTGGGGTCGGGTGGTCAGTGACTCAGTGGAAAAATTCCCGCGTGTGGATAATGTTTAAAACGCTGACGGGTGGGTCCCGCTTGTCGGCGTGTAAACAAACGAAGCGGTATGCTACCGTTGGATATAGATCCAACGGCGCACAGTGGCCGCGAACGGCGTCAACCATAAATGGGCGGCGCCGCCGCGCCGGCGACGGTGACGAGCACGGATAGCTCACCTGAGAGCACGGGAGGTGGCGGAGATGATCGGAATCGACGGCGGAGGGAGTGGGGAGCTTCTGGGACAAGTTGCGCGTGCAGGGACGGCTCCAACCGTCGACGGCGTGCTCAGCTCCTCCTCCGCGGCCGTGCGCTAACTCCGGCGAGTCCTCCGCGACGCTGCTGTGCAAGAAACACCGGCAAATCGTGGCGGGTGAGCAAGGGAGTAATGGTGGTGCGGGCAGGGGCCAGAGAGAGAGCAGGGGAAGAGGGGTGCGACCTGGCCGTGGTCGACCTCTTCCTCGACGCGGCAGCGCACTGCCGTGCGTGTGCACGGTGGCTGCAGGGGAAAGCTCGCCTTCCTGGCGATGCTCTGGGTGAGGAGTGTGAGAGGGAGGTGGTGGAGGTGTGTGGAGAAGAGAGGGTGCGGGGGTGGGTTTTTATAGCGGCGCAGACGGTCGGAGTTTCCACGGCTCGGTGGAGGGGAGAGGAAGGTGGTGGCGCTGGGTCCGGCTGAGGGCGCCAGAGGGGTTGCGGGGAGCGAGGGGGTGCTGCAGGAACGGTCAGTGGTCGAGGGGGACAGGGTAACGCGTGGGGCGTCGATGCCGTGCTCGGCCGGCCATGGCGTGCGGCGAGCACGGGTGCGTGCGCTGGGGCCGGCTCGTGCGCGTGCAAGGCAGCAGAGGGGCAGAGGGGTTCGGACGCGACGCGGCGGAGGTGACTGGACCAGAGGGGAGAGGTAGGGCAGCACGAAGGCGTGCAGGGCGTGCCGTGGACCTCGGCGTCGACGCGACGCACGGCGTGCTCTGGCGCGGACGTCGCACACGCCAGAGGGCTCTGCGGCGCTCAGGTCTCGTCGTGCAGAGGCGGAGGGGCTTAGGTGGTGTGGCGGGCACGGCGCGGCGTCGTCTCGGCGTCGCTTCAGCTCTGCCCGCGAGGTGACCCGTGCGGGAGCTTGCCAGGGACGGCAATGGCGTGGCGGCATCGCCTTGCCTCCTCTGGGGTCAACGAGCACGTTTCTTCTCCTTCCCTCGAGTGAGTGAGGTGAGGTGAGTGTGGAGATGCTGCTGGACAGCTCGATTTCTCAAAAACGAGCTCGAATTTGGAAGTTGAATTTCGGCTCAGAGATGAACACAGTGGTGCTCGACATGTGTTCGATCAAATCCCTGAACCAAAACCAAATTTGAAATTTTGAAATTTCTTTTCATAATTTGTTTCCAAATATTTTTCCAGGGTTTGTGCCACCACTGGATGATTTAATTTGGTAGTGTAGTTTGAAGATTTTGATGGTTTTCCAAAGTTAAAGAAACATTTGGAAAATTTGAAAATAGGATTTAGAATAGAATTAAAATAGAGAGAGGAAAAGAATATGAGGGTAGAGTGGAAGTGATCACCATGTCACCCCACTGAAGTTTTGTTTTGAAGATCAAATTTTGATTTTCTTAGAAGATAGAAAAAGTTTGTGTGACTTTTGTCACATTACTTTATGTGGGAAACAATTTGTTGTGCTTCTTTTCTTTGTTTTTTTTTTCAAATTTTTATTTTAAGGAAACACCACTCAAGCAAGCAAACACAAGCAAGCACACATAAAGTAACAGAAAATTTTTGTTGGCCCACATTTTTGGCTAATAAAACAGGGTTACAGATTTGGGATGTTACAGATCCTTCCCCCCTTAGAATAAATCTCGTCCCGAGATTTTCTAGGCTTAGGTGCTAAAGAGGTTGGGAAACTCGCTTCCAAGATAGTCCTCACGTTCCCAAGTTGCTTCCTCTTCGGAATGATTAGTCCACTGGACTTTGTAAAACTTGATCTTGTTCCTCCGGGTGAGACGAATATCTTCGTCGAGAATTTTGAATGGTCTCTCGCGGTAGGTCAGATCATGGTTCAGGTCGATGGATTGGTGGTCAATGTTCTTGAAAACGTCGGGCTGGTCAGGAACTTCAAGACACTTCCGGAGCAGCGAAATGTGGAAGACGTCATGAAATTCCGATAACTCTGGGGGTAACTCTAGCTGATAGGCTACTTCTCCGCGACGGGCAAGAGTCTTGAAAGGTCCAATATATCTGGGTGCCAACTTTCCTTTGACATGGAAACGTTGCATCCCTTTGAGTGGTGTCACCCGAAGATAGACAAAATCTCCAGGTTGAAAAGTGACGTCACGCCGCTTGGGATCAGCATAACTTTTCTGACGGGATTGGGCTGTTTTGAGACGCTCACGGATAAGTTGGACTTGCTCCTCGGCTTCACGGAGGGTATCTGGTCCAAACACTTTTCCTTCTCCGGTCTCGGACCAGTTCAAGGGTGTACGACACTTCTTTCCGTAAAGTGCTTCAAATGGGGCCATTTGCAGGCTAGACTGATAACTATTGTTATAGGAAAATTCTGCAAATGGAAGGCAATCTTCCCATTTAGAGCCATAGGCTAGGACACATGCACGAAGCATATCTTCCAGAATCTGGTTTACTCGCTCAGTCTGTCCTCCGGTCTGAGGGTGATAGGCTGTGCTGAATGATAAATGGGTTCCGAGGGCTTCATGAAGAGCTTTCCAGAATCGTGAGGTGAACTGCGTGCCTCTGTCAGATACAATCCTCTTAGGCACTCCGTGCAGGCTTACTATTCTGGAGATATACAAGTCTGCTAACTGGTTCCCTCTATAAGTGGTGTTGACCGGAATGAAATGGGCAACCTTGGTCAATCGGTCGACTATGACCCAGATTGAATCATGGCCTCGGTTTGACCTAGGAAGTCCGGTAATGAAATCCATTCCAATTTCATCCCATTTCCACTCGGGGGTCTTAAGGGGTTGGAGCAATCCGGCAGGGCGCTGATGCTCTGCTTTGACTCGCTGACAATTATCACACTTGGCCACGAAAGATCCAATTTCCCGCTTCATTCCATGCCACCAAAACTTCTCACGAAGATCTTGGTACATCTTGGTTCCTCCGGGGTGGATCGAGTATGGGGTATTGTGGGCTTCTTTCAGGATTAGACCTTTAAGTTCCTTATCATCGGGCACACATAGGCGTCCTTTGAATCTCAGAACTCCTTCAGCATCTATGGCAAAACCAGGTGCTTTATCAAGGGGTACCTTTTTCTTAATACCTTCAATACTCTCATGACCCTTCTGGGCTTCTTTGATTTGGTCCAACAGGGTTGGGGCTAACTCCAGGTTGGCAAGATATCCATAGCTAACCAATTCAAGTCCGAAATCTTCGAACTCCTTAAATAAGGTTGGCTGCTCTGCTTGGATTAGGGTATTCAGGGTGCATGGCTTCCGGCTCAAGGCATCGGCAACTACGTTGGCTTTTCCGGGATGGTAATGAATTCCGACATCATAGTCCTTAATCAATTCCATCCACCTTCTCTGCCTCAGATTCAACTCCTTCTGAGTGAAAATGTACTTCAAGCTTTTGTGATCTGTATAGACCTCGCAGCGATGACCCACAAGATAGGGTCGCCATTTTTTTAAAGCAAAAACCACAGCTGCTAACTCCAGGTCATGGGTTGGGTAATTCCCTTCATGCGGTCGCAACTGTCGAGACAGGTACGACACAACTTTTCCTTCTTGCATCAGAACGCAACCAAGTCCGAGACGTGAAGCATCACAATACACGTCGAAACTCTTGGTGACGTCTGGCATGATTAGGATTGGGGCTGAAGTCAATCTCTTCTTCAGTTCTCGGAAACTATCTTCACACTTCTGGGTCCATTCAAACTTCTTATCCTTCTTCAACAGCTGGGTCATGGGTTTGGCTATACTGGAGAATCCTTCAACGAACTTGCGGTAGTAACCGGCTAGTCCGAGAAAACTTCGGATTTCCGTTACACTGGTAGGTGATTTCCAGTCTAGAATGGCTTTGATTTTCTCGGGGTCAACAGAGATTCCTCCTGCAGACACAACATGTCCGAGGAATGCCACTTCACTTAGCCAAAATTCACACTTACTAAATTTGGCATATAGTTTGTGTTCTCTGAGGGTCTCCAAAACCAAACGCAGATGTTCAGCATGCTCTTCTTCAGTCTTGGAGTAGATAAGGATATCATCAATGAAGACAACCACGAATTTGTCGAGGTACTCCATGAAGATCTTATTCATGAGATTCATGAAATAAGCTGGGGCATTGGTCAAGCCAAAGGACATAACGGTGTATTCAAACAATCCGTACCGGGTGGTAAGGCGGTTTTGGGAATGTCAGACTCTCGAATCTTCAACTGGTGATAACCTGTCCGAAGATCGATCTTAGAAAAGACTCGGGCTCCGTTCATCTGATCGAACAGATCCTCGATCTTGGGCAGGGGATACTTGTTCTTGATGGTTACATCATTGAGCTTGCGATAATCCACACACAGGCGTGTGGTACCGTCTCTTTTGTCCACGAAGATGATAGGTGATCCCCAAGGTGATGCGCTTGGGCGAATCAGACCTTTACTGAGCTGATCAGCTAACTGCTTCTTCAATTCCACCAGTTCTTCTGGATTCATCCGGTAGGGTCTCTGAGATATAGGGGATGTTCCAGGAATAAGTTCAATCACGAACTCAATATCCCGGTCTGGCGGCATACCAGGCAATTCCTCCGGAAAAACATCCTTAAACAGATGGACCACACGGATCTCATCTAGAGTTGGTCGGGCTATGCCTTCATGGCAACAGGGTTGGGATTGATTGGCTTGTGACGCATACTCCACTCAATTCCTTGGTCTGTGGTGAAAGATACTGCTCTTCTGGCACAGTCGATATGACCATGATATTTTGCTAACCAATTCATACCCAGAATGACATCTATGCCTGGGTTCCTAGAATGATTAGATCGGCTGGAAAGTTTTCTCCTTTGATCTCAAGAGAGACGTCGGGACAAAACAGCTTGGTCTCTACTAGGAACTCTGGGGTTTGTATAAGCAGGGGTTTGGACAAGAGGTTCCCGACTAGACCTCCCTTAACAACAAACTCCTTGGTAACAAAGGAATGGGTAGCACCAGAATCAAACAGGACAGTTGCAGGTACTGAGTTGACAAGGAACGTACCCAGCACAACATCTGGCGCTTCCTGGGCTTCTTCAGTGTTGATGTGGTTCAGACGGCCTCTTGCAACAGCAGCATTGCCACGGGGTGCAGCATTCTTGCCATTTCCATTCCCATTTCGGCCTTGTCCAGGATTAGGTGCAGGGGCATTGGGGCGTGGAGCATTCCTCTTGGGATTGGGGCAGTCTCGGGAGTAATGACCCTTGTTGCCGCATTCAAAGCAGACAACGCTGGCAGTAGGGGTAAAAGTGTTGGTGTTTCCTCCGGGACGATTGTTGCCATTGGGGCGGTAGTTGTTGTTGATGTTTGGGCGGGGGACATTGTTGTTGCTGTTGGGACGGTTGGGATAGTTGGGACGTGGAGCTGGGGGGGTCGATAAACTGGCTTGGGTGCTGGCTGGAAGGTGCGGGGTTTCTGACTGCTGGAACCTTCCTGAATATTCATCCTTCTCTTGCGGCCTTCAAACATGGACTTGCGCTTGGTCTCCAGCTGAATGGCCTTGTCCACAAGTGACTCCAGATCACGGAAGTCCTGGACAACTAAGGCACATTGCATCTCATCATGGAGTCCATTCAGAAAACGCTCCATCTTCTTCTTCTCCGTGTCGGTATCTTCAGGAGCATACCGAGCAAGATCGGTAAACTCATCCAGGTAACCAACCACATCTCTGCCTGCCTGCCTTAGCTTACGGAACTCATCCTTCTTCCTCTCGATAAGACCGCTAGAGATGAACTTCTTGCGGAATTTGTCCTTGAACTCCTCCCAGTTAATGACATGACCTGCGTGCTGGAGGGTCTTGGTAGTCTCCCACCAAGCTCTTGCGGGTCCAGCAAGGTAGTGGGTAGCATACAGGACCTTCTCATTCTCTCCCACCGAGGCAACTTCCAGGTCGTTCTCAATAGTGCGGATCCAGTCATCTGCTTCCAGGGGGTGAAGTCCCTTGGAATAGGTGGGCGGTGTGGTCTTCTGGAAGTCACTCAGGGTAGAGCGTTGATTTCCACCCTCGTCGCCATTTCCATTGCCACCATTGTGGTTCTGGTTGGCGTGGGCAGCAGCAAGTTGCTGCAGGGCGGCGAGATGAGCTTGACGCTCTTCCCGGGCAGCTTGGCGATCCTCCATGATGATCGCAAGCAGTTGAGCAGCGGTGGGTTCTGGCGGTGGTGGTGGTGCCGCGTGCTGGTTGTGGCGAGTGTTCGTCATCCTGGAATAGATACGATATAAGAGGCAAGGCAAAGAGGCTTTGGCTAACGATGAAGTCACAAAGGGGGTGGTTGATGAAACACTAGTCAAACAAGACCATCACATTTATTCAACACAATCATCACATCAAGGAGTTCACACATCAAGCTTACAACATCCTACTACCCTAATGTACATACTACATGATTTCACTAGGAACCATCACACACACTCTACTCGCATAGGGGGGGTCGACACAGTCCTAAGGTAGTGCTCTCGTCGCTCAACTACTGAGGTGGAACCCCAGGCTCGACGACCTCAACGTCTGAGTCGTAGGGTGGCTCCTCGGGATCCTCCTCCTCGAGAACTGGCTCAGACGGCTCCTCCTCCTCGTCAACTAACTCCTCCTCGTCGTCCTCCTCCTCGTAATCCATCTCCTCAAGGTAGTCCTCATCATCACTGATGAAGGCACTGTTCTCCTTGCGGAGATCCTCGCCCTCCTCCTCCATCTCGTTCGCCTGCTGCTCCATCTCGTCTATCATCTCGTTCTGCTCTGCTACCGTCTTGCGGAGCCTGACGATAGACCTCCTCTGACGGGCCAGCTTCAGGCGGAGATTATCATTCTCCCACTTTAGCTGGGTCTCACGGTCTCGGGCATCGTCGAGGGAGCTACGCTGGAAGTGAACCTTGAGTCTAGCATCGCGCAGGTTCTCCTGGGTGTCGTGAAGTAGCACCTCCATGTCGGTGATGTACTCGCCGAAGAGAGTGTGCTGCGCGGGGTAGGTGGGGTTTCCATCGTCGTCACGCCTCCCGAAGTACTGGAAACGTGTGCCAACCAGCTCGTCCTTGTGCTCCTCACAAAGGCGGGCTAGTAGCCTCTGCATAACTCGGGTCAGACCGTCAACCCAAGTAGTGTCCATCGTGGAGTAGACCAAGTCCTTGGAACGGGGTGGCTGAATCCTGCCTCGGACGGACGACTTGATGAGCCAGGACAGGTTCCCATTACCGAGGGAATCGACCTGAGTTCCCTCAAATTCTGGAACAGGGCGTCCCAAAATCTGGCTCAACTCGTACAGGTCCTGCTCGAACATCAGCAGGCCGTCCTTCCTAACTTGGACGAACTCGGGACGTTGGGTGCCATCTACAAGTTTAGCAAAATTTTAAGTTAGTTAGTGACATGAGTATCAAATGTAAACTTAATGGGTAACAAGTGTGCAAAATTTTAAGGGTTCGAGAAAAGATTACTCTTAATGAGTGTAGGGTTTTAAATAAATAGGGGGGGGGTTGGGGAGATAAGAAATTTTCGAAAATACTTCACTTCCTTTTTTTTTTAGAAATTAACTTTTGTAACCCTTGACTAACGCCCATGCTAACTAAAGTCTCCTAAAGTCAGGATGGCTCTGATACCAGCTCTGTGGGGACCCCGGACTAGCCGTCCGAAATACCCGATTATGCTTAACACAACGATCCCGTGATCAGTCTGTCGTTGCACATAATCCGAACTGAATATCAAAGTTTACATCCATACAACACCGAGTTTAAAGTCTTACAAACCTGGCCATACAGGCCTAATTATACATAGGTGCCTTCAAGGGCCAAACCATCTTTATTCAGCGGAAGCTACGGTAGTAGGGCTAAACCAACTCGACAACACCCGACAGGCAGCTGACTTATGAAGTTCTTAGTTCGCATAGACGTCGCCAAACTCCTCTTCAACGCAGGGTTCCTCGAAATCTGGCTAAGACAATAGCCAGGGACGAAACCAATGTGAGTACATTTGATTGTACTCGCAAACTACCCCAACTTGAGGAAGCACTAGCTTTTATTATTTTAAAAACTTTTATTTGAAAAACTCTCAAAAACCTTTTTCGAAAAGGGGAGAGAGAAGAAGTTTATCCTTTAAGAAAACGCCATTTTAACTGTTTTTCCGGAACTCTTCCGGTATCCAACCATAACCTGGTTATGGTTCCAAACCCCTCACCACCTCGTACCAACTCATTGGCACAGGTGGGAAATAACCCTTTCCAAGTCAATTTCCTCAACACAACTCCAGAGTTTGCAAAACTTTGCACATGGCCTTAGTAGTTCTTCCCAACTGTCCGTATCCGAGGACTCGGCTATTCGAATAGTTTTACCCTCTGCAGAGGTAGTACGCTTTTCCCACACCCATCCGGTCACTCATCGTGTCAGCCACGTCCCGCCATACCGGAGGTATGCGAAGTTGAGTTCCCGGCCATAGCCTGTCCTTTGCTCATGCTAGTATAGGACCCTGCCGCTACGACACATTCCATCGACACTCAAACCCTCAGGAACTAAGTGTGAGGACTCGTAGTTCTGCCCGGCGGACCCAAGGGAGCCCTTCAATCCTCTTCCTCCGACACATCCATACCGGCTTCCGGTAGACAACAATGAAGAGGACCCAGGTCAGGGGGTAGGTCCTCAGACCATCCCCTCATGGAACGAGGTTATCCTCGTTGTCGAGGCCTCCAGTACTAGCACAGGCAAATTGTATGACTACGCCCTTGCCCATATGTGGGTAAATGTGGTCGCACAGATTTTTGGCTGGGGATGTAAGTACCAGGACACAATGTGCATTTTTCCTTCCAAAAACAACACCAAACTCTGCTTTACCATCTTCATACCGACCGTTCGGTACTTCAACTTCATTCGAGTACTTTTAAAAGAGTTTTGAATAAACATTTTTTTTTCCATCCTCTAGTTGAAGATAATTACCTTATATATCTACAAGGGTGGCAAAATAGTTTTTCATATCTTTGTAAAAGGTTTTAAAAATCTTTGATACTAGTGAAGACTCATGTGATTAAAATAGAGGTATAGAAGTGCAAGCTCAGTGAAGTAGCTTGCCTTGATCCACAAAGTGGTACTGATCCTGGTCTTCTGGTTCAATAAAACCTCCTTCCTCGATAAATCCGTCAACGGTATCGTCTAAACGTTAAACAATCAAAACAAACAATCACTATACTAGCTCAAGCATCAACACATCATAACAATCACAATGCTGCAAATAGCTACTGTATACATCAAGCAACACAAGGTGGTTTCAAATTGATTGAATTAAATTTTATTTAATTAATTTCAAACTAAGGCAGAAACTAGTTGTACACTAATTAATTCACCATTTAATCTATGTTTGTCACAAAAATTCAAACTAAAATTCTATGGATAGCTACTGGTGTGTAGAAGATCACCCAATTGGTTTGGGATCATTTGGAGTTACAAAACTCCCTACACATCTGTTTTACTTCAGAAGGGTTTTAAACAAGTTTTAGCTACCAAACAAATTTGGTTGCTCCAAAAATTAAATCCTTTTAGGGGTATCTAACCTTGGTTGAGTGTGACCTAACAAAATTGGTTTTAGATCAATTGGATCTACCAATAGTTCACACTAATTGTTTTAGTGCAGAAGGGTGCACTGAAGTTCAACCAAAGGCTAAGGATTTTATACTATTCAATTAATTCTACCAAAATTTGGGGAGCTAAAGGATCCTAATACAAAGCTACCAAAATTGGTTTCAAGTTATTTGGATTTATATAACTCCAGAAACAAATGGTTTAGTGTTTTAAACCTTCTGGAGCATTTTTACTAATACATTTTTATTATTTAATTAAATGGGGTGAGACCACTTTGGTGAGTTTAAGAATTTCATAAGCTTTCCAGAACAGTTGAGTTTGATTTATTTGGATTCCTAGAACTCGAGATTTTGAATTTCTAAACTAGGTCCAGTACTGACTTATTCAGAGAAAAAGAATTTGGAAAATCATCTCCTCTGGATAATGTTTAAAACTATGACATGTGGGGTCGGGTGGTCAGTGACTCAGTGGAAAAATTCCCGCGTGTGGATAATGTTTAAAACGCTGACGGGTGGGTCCCGCTTGTCGGCGTGTAAACAAACGAAGCGGTATGCTACCGTTGGATATAGATCCAACGGCGCACAGTGGCCGCGAACGGCGTCAACCATAAATGGGCGGCGCCGCCGCGCCGGCGACGGTGACGAGCACGGATAGCTCACCTGAGAGCACGGGAGGTGGCGGAGATGATCGGAATCGACGGCGGAGGGAGTGGGGAGCTTCTGGGACAAGTTGCGCGTGCAGGGACGGCTCCAACCGTCGACGGCGTGCTCAGCTCCTCCTCCGCGGCCGTGCGCTAACTCCGGCGAGTCCTCCGCGACGCTGCTGTGCAAGAAACACCGGCAAATCGTGGCGGGTGAGCAAGGGAGTAATGGTGGTGCGGGCAGGGGCCAGAGAGAGAGCAGGGGAAGAGGGGTGCGACCTGGCCGTGGTCGACCTCTTCCTCGACGCGGCAGCGCACTGCCGTGCGTGTGCACGGTGGCTGCAGGGGAAAGCTCGCCTTCCTGGCGATGCTCTGGGGTGAGGAGTGTGAGAGGGAGGTGGTGGAGGTGTGTGGAGAAGAGAGGGTGCGGGGGTGGGTTTTTATAGCGGCGCAGACGGTCGGAGTTTCCACGGCTCGGTGGAGGGGAGAGGAAGGTGGTGGCGCTGGGTCCGGCTGAGGGCGCCAGAGGGGTTGCGGGGAGCGAGGGGGTGCTGCAGGAACGGTCAGTGGTCGAGGGGGACAGGGTAACGCGTGGGGCGTCGATGCCGTGCTCGGCCGGCCATGGCGTGCGGCGAGCACGGGTGCGTGCGCTGGGGCCGGCTCGTGCGCGTGCAAGGCAGCAGAGGGGCAGAGGGGTTCGGACGCGACGCGGCGGAGGTGACTGGACCAGAGGGGAGAGGTAGGGCAGCACGAAGGCGTGCAGGGCGTGCCGTGGACCTCGGCGTCGACGCGACGCACGGCGTGCTCTGGCGCGGACGTCGCACACGCCAGAGGGCTCTGCGGCGCTCAGGTCTCGTCGTGCAGAGGCGGAGGGGCTTAGGTGGTGTGGCGGGCACGGCGCGGCGTCGTCTCGGCGTCGCTTCAGCTCTGCCCGCGAGGTGACCCGTGCGGGAGCTTGCCAGGGACGGCAATGGCGTGGCGGCATCGCCTTGCCTCCTCTGGGGTCAACGAGCACGTTTCTTCTCCTTCCCTCGAGTGAGTGAGGTGAGGTGAGTGTGGAGATGCTGCTGGACAGCTCGATTTCTCAAAAACGAGCTCGAATTTGGAAGTTGAATTTCGGCTCAGAGATGAACACAGTGGTGCTCGACATGTGTTCGATCAAATCCCTGAACCAAAACCAAATTTGAAATTTTGAAATTTCTTTTCATAATTTGTTTCCAAATATTTTTCCAGGGTTTGTGCCACCACTGGATGATTTAATTTGGTAGTGTAGTTTGAAGATTTTGATGGTTTTCCAAAGTTAAAGAAACATTTGGAAAATTTGAAAATAGGATTTAGAATAGAATTAAAAATAGAGAGAGGAAAAGAATATGAGGGTAGAGTGGAAGTGATCACCATGTCACCCCACTGAAGTTTTGTTTTGAAGATCAAATTTTGATTTTCTTAGGAAGATAGAAAAAGTTTGTGTGACTTTTGTCACATTACTTTATGTGGGAAACAATTTGTTGTGCTTCTTTTCTTTTTTTTTTTTTTCAAATTTTTATTTTAAGGAAACACCACTCAAGCAAGCAAACACAAGCAAGCACACATAAAGTAACAGAAAATTTTTGTTGGCCCACATTTTTGGCTAATAAAACAGGGTTACAGATTTGGGATGTTACATTGAACCCCAGGCTAGTATTCTTGTTGCCAATAGCAAAAGCATGGTTTTCCGATGTACAGTCATTGCCACACGTCATCACAGGTACATGGGCGGGTACATCGTATTGTGAAACTCGAGTGCAGAAGCTTCGGCGGTAACCGGTGCAAGGGCTGTATAAATAGTCCTCCGTCTCAGTACTTATGAGGTTCATACCATGACAAGGCTTGGAGCAAACAACCTTTGTGTCAAGCCATGTACCTTGACTAGGAGCCTCTCCAAGTAATCTCTTCAAAGGAGCAAAGCTGAAATCCAACCCTCCAGCGCCGTTGCCCACAAGCATGATCTTCGGCCTCCCGGCCATGTTGTTATGGGCATAGTAAGAGCTCATGAAGCTTTGACTCCCAATCAATCTATGCCACTGCTTGCTGACAAGTTTGAGCTGAACGACAATATCAGCAGGGAGTCGGAACATGATCTCCTTAATCGCTTTAGCTAGTCGGAACGACAATATCGCTTATGCACGGTAGCATGATTAAATAAACTGACTCTAGGAACAGATTTGTCAGTCTCGTATGATGAACAAGTTTCTCTTATTGAAAGAACAGTTTTCAGAATTCCTGACAATGGATCGTAGGTAATCGCCTTGCGTTTAGGAGTGACCAGGATTACCTTCTCCCCTGATCTGTAATCGCCAATAGATCCAATAACTCTAATAATTTTTGGATCGATCAAATCTTTTTTGACGTGCTATAACAAATCGATGCTATGCCGTAGTGACCATTCACCGGAGCTGTAGTCCTTCACCTCCCAAATTTTTAGCATACTAGTACTATGAGGACGAAGGTCTCGGGCCATGCATAAGTGACCAGCAAGCTCCACCAAGTGCGTTCCTGATCGTGATACCTCGAAGGGTGGTGACCATGGTGATACCTCGAAGGGTGGTGACTTGACCCATGTAAACGTCTCCTGTTCGACAGAAAATGATAAGACAACAGCTCTTGGTCTTGTGAGCACAGTCGCTGGGTCAATAAGCCAATGCAGAAATCCGTCGGCAAACACCGGCCTCAGATCACGTTTGCTCCACCTCACATTTGCAACAGTAGCACCAACAAACTTGCAGAACCTAAAGGGCACGCCTCCGGCAGCCGACCGCCACCGGTCCCCGCCGAGGACGTACACCTCGCACTTGATCCTCTGCTTCTCGTCGGGATGCCCGCTGGACAGCCTCACCACCTTGTACTCCTTAGGGCATCTCCAACGGGCTGGCGCAAACGAACACCAAAATGTTTCCGATTTGGCCTGTTTGGGGGCGGACCGCGGACACATTTGGGCCTCTTTCCGTTTAGGGGTTGGGGTGCCCCCAACGGCACGGCGTATGTTTTTCCATGGTCTGGATTTTGGCTATGTTTTTAACCTTCTTGTAACACAAGTTTGTAACAATTTATGAATAGAAAAGTAGCAACAAATTATGAATAGTCCACAAGTAGATAAATAACAGGGTTTATTAAAATAAAGTGCACCGAATGTAATAAAATAGCATAATTTGTTTAATGAAATAAAATAAAGGAGGGCAGGACTACTGGTTTCCAACATGAGTCCACAGATGCTCCACCAAACCATTCTGAACCTGGATGTGCATAGGCTTATCCTACATCTCACCAAGCACGTGGAGATACTGCTGGCACGTCGCCGGCCCAGGAATTGGCTCAACCAACTGAACCTGGAAATCCCATCCTTGAGCGAATAGCCTCTCGTCATCCCGCTCATTCTCAACGATCATGTTGTGCATGATCACACAAGCTGTCATCACCTCCCACATCATCTCCTTGCTCCATGTTCTAGCAGGGTGCCGAACTATGGCAACACGATATTGGAGCACACCAAATGCTCGCTCCACATCCTTCCGACAGGCTTCTTGTTGTTCAGCAAATCTGCGCGTTTTCTCCTGGTCAGGGTTTCGGATGGTCTTCACAAAAACTGGCCATGAAGGGTAGATGCCATCAGCTAGATAGTACCCCTTGTTGTATTCATGGCCATTCACCTCAAAGTTGATCACTGGAGCATTGCCTTCGGCAACTCTGTTTAAAACGGTTGATTGGTGCAGTACATTGATATCATTGTGGGAGCCGGCCATACCGAAGAAGGAGTGCCAAATCCATAGATCTTTAGATGCCACCGCTTCAAGTATCACAGTGCACTCTCCAACATGTCCCTGATACTGTCCCTGCCAAGCAAAAGGATAGTTCGTCCACTCCCAATGCATACAATCAATGCATCCAAGCATTCCAGGAAAGCCCCTGCTCTCGTTCATCTTCAAAAGACGGGCAGTGTCTGCAATGTTGGGTTCCGTCAAATACTCCGGACCAAACACCTGAACCATAGCTTGGCAGAAACGATACATGGATTCCAGGCAAGTGCTCTCGCTCATACGCAGATACTCATCAATAAGATCATCAACCACTACATATGCAAGCATCCGGATAGCTGCAATGCAATTTCTGGTATGAGGAGAAGTCATACACACCAGCCGCCTCAAAGTAGTTATCATGTGCCCTCACCCCTTCCAGCAGACGCATGAACACTGACTTCGCCATACGAAAACGGCGCCGGAAAACAAGTCCGAATATGTTGGCTTCACCGGGTTGAAGTAGTCCTTCAAAGTTGAAGGTGGCCATTTTCTCGGTCACGATCCAACGCGGGCGCTCGCCCAATGATAGACCCGACATGCCGAGGCAGTGCACTCTCGTTGAAGTTGTGGATGAGAGTGGCCGCAGCCATCATGATATCGTTATCATCGTCCGATGATTCATTCAAAGTATCGATGCAAGTGTGATAGAAGAACTCGTCATCACTATCCATCTACATAAAATGAACAATAAATATATGCGACCACCATTTGCACCGGCCAAATGCAAAGAAGGGACAAAAATTGCCCATACCTTCTCCCGGTCAATCCGTCGAACAACTTCGGGGTGGTGGACTGCGCGGCCGAGTCCGAGACAAAGGAGGAGGGCAGCCCGTCGAGAGCTAATCTGGGACACCTTCGAAGTGTCGGCAGGGTCGGGACGATCTTGGCTGGCTACTACCGGGGCTGGAGAAGAGGACGAGGGCGACGGCGGCGAGGCGGTCGTCGGGGCCCGTCGAGAGCTCCCCTGGGAAGATGGTCGGGCCGATGAATAGATCTGACCACGCCGGCGAGGCTACGTGCGGCGGCGGCGGAGGAGAGACTGAATAACGGCGACTGTGGCGAGGGCGGCGGCGGTCGCGGGAGGCAATGGGGACGGGAATGAATTGGTAGGGTGGAGAGGGGGTTGTGTGACTGGCCACTGGGCCAGCCGCAGACAAGGGAGGACAAAGGACGGACCGAGAGGCTGTCCGTCCCGCCCCAAAGTTGGACCAAAGTTGGTCCGCGTTTGGGGCGAAATCACGTGTCCGGGCGGACACATGTCCCTTTGCGCCAACCCGTTGGAGCGTCTCCCATGTCTGTTCGAACAAAAACGGACTAGGCTGGTCCGTTTACGCCACCCCGTTGGAGATGCCCTTAGTCCTGGCATCGAACCCGAGACCAGCGGTGGAAGAGACCGCGTCTTGGCAAGGCGGCAGCTGGGTGACTGCCCGTGTGGCCGCGTTGAAGACGTAGTAGGCCGGCGCCACCTGGTCGTGCAAGAGTGTGAGGCCCTGGCACGGCGTGGTCATCATGTCCGCGAAGTCGCCGCGCACGTCGTTGAGAGCGAACAGCAGGCCGTCGCTTGGGTCCGATGACGAGCCCGAGTACACCCGGGTGGAGTCGAACGATGCCGTCGGCGAGATGAATATCAGCTTAGGCAGCGCCCCCACTGCTTCCGGCCTGACCATGTGGAGGCTGCAGAACTCCTTAGAGGAGAGTGCTGCGGCCCAGGAGCGGCATACGGCGCGGAAGCGGAGGATGGATTTGACGGGCAGCCGCAGGTGTGCTGGTCCCTTGGGGCCTTAGCACGACGACTTCCCGACTGTCTACTACAACAAGGTTTGTCCGACTCTAGTAAGGGAGGGGCGATGACAGCGGCGCGCATTCGGCTCGCTTCAGTGCTTGTAGTCATCGCTAGGTGGTCTACGGACCTGGATGTAACTTTTTTGTTATTTCTTGTGTTCTTTGTACTACTTGACAGTTGATGAATAGATCGAAAGTTTTCTCGCAAAAAAATGGTCTAGAGTGTAGGGTACGTAGTTTTTTTAGGTATAGTCTAAACCACACAACAGTACGTATGCTTCTGTTCTCGCAAAATTCAAAGACAATGACTTGTCCTGTTCTACGAATAAATCAACTTTGACAAAGAAAATATGTCTACTACCATGAATCAAAAGTTTAACCTATGTGGTCAAATGCATGATCAAGGAACTTTCATGTGACTTCTCTGATACTGCCGCGATTTCGCCCGAATGCATTAGCGATTTTTGTTCGGAAATTGTGAAATGTCTCTATTGCTCAAATGGCTTGTATATACAGGTAATCCCACCATTTATAGCAAAGATTCATCACAATCCCTACACATAATTTTCCCTCCAAGACCATTTAAAATTTGTTCTCTCTAACCACCTCTCATCCTTTCAATCATATAAAAATTTGGCTCATCATACACAATCCAACCAAGTGGTTGTGGATACCCCCATTTCAAACCCTTGCCCTTGAACTAAGCACACTCTAAAGAAAGCATATACCAACCATTAATTAGATCAATAGAAAGTATAAGAGCTTAGTATAAATATAGCCTGTTTCATCTGTCCTTATTCGCAACTTTACAATGGCCACCCACCACACCCAGGTTACCTGTGCGCTGCCACTGGGCCATCACGACGAGTGCAGCTGCACCCACCATCGCGGCCATGGTGTGGCAAAATATCGCTGCCCACGACTAGAACCCACACTCCACGGGCTCTACATTGACAGTCGTGACCTCGACGCGTCTTGCCTCGGCATGCAGAACCACTTCCATAGTTGTTGCCGTGAGAGAAGGCTCGGCCTTTTCATTTTTTTTCTCTCGATTTTTTCATTTTATGATTTCCTTCTTTATTTCTGTGTTTTAAATTATATGAAAGTTTTTATTTTCTAATTAATTGAGTTTTATTTTGAAACTCATGAAAATTATTTTGAATTTCTGACAATTTTCTCCCTTATGTATTTTGTAACTCACATTATTTGGTGAGTTAATTGTTTTTGTATGAGATAGATAAATGTTCGCAGAGTTCTAATAAAATAGCCGTCTTTAAATTGTTGGAACATTTTCCTACCTTATGAATTTTTTAAAAACATGTGAACAGTTTTTGGACTACATGAACATTTTTTAAACCTCGTGATTTTTTAAAACTCTATAAATATGTTATCCCAAAATTTTAAAATATTTTTCACAGAAATTCACATGAAACTAAAAATAAAAGGAAAATAGAAGAGAGGAGGAAAATAATAAAAAGAAATGAAAAAGGAGAAAATAAAAAAGGAAGAAAATGTCAAATAAGAAACGAAACAGAACATACGAATAAAATAACAAAATACAGCTTGTCATATTGTTGTGCCGTGTTAGAAGCGGCCCATTAACGAGAACGCTTCAGGCCTTGCGTAATGTAGGAGATCTCGGTTCGTACGCAGTGGCGGAGCCATGCTATAGCTGGGTAGTCAATTGACTACCCAGGTTTTTGTTAATACAAGCATAAATCATGCAAAAAAATAATTAAAAATGGTACAAATACATGTATTTGACTATACAACTTTGCATTGACTACACAGATTCAAAGAGCTGGCTCCGCCACTGTTCGTACGCCGTGGGTCTGCTAGCTGTAGAAGCATTTTGGCCACCTAGGCTGGTGAGAGAAACATTCATGGTATTTTAAAAGGCAATTAAGTAGTCAAATTTAAGTTTATGAATTTTTCTTGGACCCACGTTTGAAACATGCAGTATGCATGACATAACTACACATGAGCACCGGAGCAGTCTCTTTTAGCACCGACGACTCATCACCTCTAAAAACATTACTTTTCTACCCAAAGACATAATCAATTGAGACTAATTCGCACCCTCGAGGACGACGTGAAATGAAAAGAAATGGTTCGAATCAGCTGCGAATAACTCGGTACCTAGGGACAAGATGTGTCGAGATTAAAATTGGTTCTTTCCACAACGTAGTGGGTGAAAGTCGCATCACCCAAAGGGCGCCGGGACGGGTTAGTTAGAGCAGTAGGCTTTTTCACTTGGTGTTGATTAAAGCCAACGACATTGTCTCTTTGGTGGACCTTTGGAAGACGACCTATCGATCATTAATTTGCACATATCGGGTCTCAGCTAATGGTGGTCGCTCCAACAACTGAGATAGTACTAGGCAGGGCATACATAGATGTTATGTTAGGCACTGTGCCATATATAATGCACATGTACTCCCATACCTAGCCTGTTGATAAACTAATGACTACTTTGATATGCTTTGTGTGGGTAATATAATGACCCTTATGGCTCCGATCGATGGCGACACTAGTCCACTAAAAGATTAGAATTAGCTGAGACAACACGACATGATTAGGTTGTTACATTCTCTGAATAATACTAACAAATCAAGGATTAGTTAGCTGCACGCAGAGCAGAAGCATTAGAGCACGTGGGCCTCCCACCGGTAGCTCCACGTGGTCGTAGAAAGCTAGCAGTACAGCACACCGTTGCAGACGCACATGAACAATTGAATACTAGGCATGAACAAGAAGAACAGAGGCTCCACATGCATGCTCAGGCTGCCGCGCGCTAGATACGACGGCCGCGATCCGTCGTCGCCGGCGACCGTTGCAACCACTTCAGCGACTCGGCGTCGCCGCCGGCCGACCAGGCCAGGCCAACATGCAAGGCGGCACAGCTAACGGGCCACGCGTCATCGACCACCTACCGTGATGCCGCAACATTGCACGGGACGGGGACGCCTGGGGTCATTTGCATGTAGCACCCGGTATAGTCCATGTTTTGCATTGAGCAAACCGTGTGGTGCTGGATCCTAGGCAAGTGAATGTGATCATCGATGTTGGGCCTTCAGTTTCACTTCACTATTCCTACTTGTTTCTCAGAGAAGTCCACGAATTCTAGCTTGTTGCGAGTCGGTCGTTAGGGTCAAGTCCAAATATCGCGTCTAGAATCGAGGTCCTCTCGTAGATGTCATCGCAATAGTAGCAGTTTTATTTCTAAACATGCGGGTCACGAAAATGTAAACTAGTTCAAGTTCTACGAGGATATATGACCAAACAATACGATGACATTTCGTCCGCAAGTTTGACTATCTCAGGCTCAGAGGATCTTTTAGTACCGACTGATCTTGAAATGGTACTGCCAAATGATCGAGACACATTGAAGAAGACATAGTTGACTTGGTAACCAACAACTAAGACATGTTTAATACATGAAAAATTTGCGCATGACTGAAAATTACACAAAATAGAGTCCAATTATCATTTACTCCTTTCGTCCGGAAAAGGATGTCTTGACTTTGTCTAAATTTAGATGTATGTACACACTAATACATGTCTAGATACATCTAAATTTAGACAAAACAAATACATCTTTTTCTGTACGGAGGGAGTAGATAGTTAACACCGAGGAATGAAAGAGACACTTTAAAATTAGAATAATCATATCAGGTCGGCAAAGTGGTCATGACCAATTGATTTTTTTCCGGAGAATGTACACTTTGGTGCCGCACGGCTTGAAATTGTGAAACTGACCACAAATGGTCTTAAAAATATCGTTGTTGGCTTACTTTTGTATTTTTTCTCCGATGTGGCAACACGCATGACTCCTTGATTCTGTGTGAGAGGTCAAGTTAGACCTACAAGACAAAAAACTTTGTGACCGTGGTTGTTCATCCCACCCCCTCCTCAATGATCGTCCTAACTTACGTATCGTTAGATCTAATCTGCTACAAGTCATTTCATCCCACTTCCTAACACACCATGCCCTTCCCACAAAAGAAGCCCATCACCTTATCCCCATGAAAAGTAAAATAACACATAAATGAAAGGGAATGATCTATGTCTCATATTATAAGGAAAAAAGAAAACTATTGTTGGAACAAAGAAAAGCAATACAAAGCAACATAATAGCATGCACTTTTTATTTCTTTCCGTATGGTAGTGCATGGGTGCTTAGCAAGGAAATAGTAAATGATCCAAATGTAGCTTGAGGAAGAGGAGTATTTCGAGAATTTGCCGAGAGAGAGCTACCACCAAACCAACACACCATGCTTGGTAGTTAACTAGCACCGTGCCATGTCTCTTCAAAACAAAGAAGAAATCTCGACATCTCACATGTTGTTGCAATGAGGTGGCGTTCAACGGTGCCTTGCCCTCGACGAGTTGGATCGTGGAGAGAGTGAGGGCCAAAGTACACATACCAGTGGAGCAGAATGATGCTTATTCAAGGTGAGCTTTTTGGGGGTGCGACGAGGTAATCGTGAGAGTAATTCACTTTTTTAGATGGTGTTGTATTTCGTTTTCTAAACCCGTTTGGCCTTTTTCTATGAAAATGATACTACGTATTTACATGGCGCATCACCACTAATATAAAAAGGCACAGACATGGGTGATCCAACTAATCCTGACCACACACGAATTAATTAAACGGCCATACGGTAATCCGTAATTATAGGGACGGAGTACGGAGCGCAGAGCGACAATCCAATCGATCAGCAGAAAGAAAAAAACTCCATCGGCATCCACCACGCGTAATAACCGCTCGGCCACCTCTGCCATCCTTGGCCGCCTACCACACCCGACCGCCCGGCGACCACGCCCGACGCGCCGCCGGCCCATGCGCTTGGCGCGCTCAACACGCCCGGCGACCACGCACGGCGCGCTGTCGGAGACCACGCACGGCGCGCTGCCGGCCCACACGCTCCACGCCCCGTGCGCCCGCCCGCCGGACCTCCTGCCAGAGTTTCCATTCGGAACACAACGCACGCGCTGCCGAGCGCCGACGATCCTGAACGACGGCCAGGGCCGACGACACCGCTGGCCGCGCCGCTGCCTGTCGACGACCCTGAACGATGACCGGGTCCGACGACACCAGTGGCCGCGCCGTCGGCCAGCCTCCGGAAACACACGGCCGCCCCCGCACGGTATGATTTGCACTCTGTACACCATCCGTCAAACTGCATCATCACAAAGTTCTGAATAGTTACCCTGTCACCAATTTGAGTGCAAAACTTGATTTCTTCATTTGCATTTCATACTTAATTGGACTGAATATTATCCTCCTGTCACCAATTGCATGCAAAACTTGATTTATTATTTTCCATATCATCCTAAATTATTAGTTGTTCATCATCAATTACTATACTGCAAGAATGCTTCATATTGATATAGTTTCTGCAAGCAAGTATTCATAGTTTATGCCTTCATATTTGTAGAGGGCAGGGGATGCATTACTGCAAGATTAAGCCCAGCTAGATATCAATCCTAACGTATCCATCATCTTAACTTCGTTTTTTCAGACAATTATTGTTAGCAAGCAATTACTGTCAGAGGGGATGCATTACATTTTTGGCGCTCAGTGTAGTATATGCCCAGCAAGCAACTATTGTCAGCAAGGACCGCAGCTACAATATTTAACCATAAACATGTTTAAGTGTGTCAAATTATTTCTATTACATCGCATGTTTCTGCAAGCTGGGAGTAGGCTTAAACTTCTGTCTAAATTGTGAGTTCAGTACGGGGAAAAACGTCCAGTATATGACCCTCTGTCATAGGTTCCTCCTGGGCTGCACCTGTACGAGATATAATTGTTTTTCATTTAACCATACTTTTCTGTCCTGTGTGCAGTTTTCTCTGATGTGTTCAAGAACAAACATGGCTCAACTACTGTATGCTTGTATGATTTATTTTATATTTTGAATAAATACTTTCAAATGTACATTTTATATTGTATCTTATTTTATATTGTAACAACTGTAGATATCGCTGGTGTGGTCATGTATGTTGGCCCGGTTGATCACGACACATATTTCCAAATGAGGAAAGTAGCAGTCATGAATGTTGGCATGGAGGTCGTTTTTCTCCACATTCTTCAAGAATTAGCCGAACGACATAGAGATGATCTGCTTTCCGTGCCCAAGAAAATAAGGACAGAATCTTCATCGTCTGTGGATTACATTTTCAAGTATTTTTTGGCTGGCGATTGTTATCATTCACCTCCAACATCCGTTTATTGCGAGCATAAAGACACCACTACCAACAAGATGGATGATGAACTACACTAGGCCGTAGGTTCTAATAAATAATTAGCCAAGTGCTTTGAAACTTTAAGATTTCACCTCATTGGATTGGAACATGTTTCTGGTATTTACATTATTTGCATTAAAAAAATCAAAAGACCGAGGTGACAAAAGGCGACAAATAAATTCATAAAACTACACGTGCGTGGCACGTGCACGATTACTAGTTTTTAAAAAACGTGTGTCACTGTCCAAAATTAGCCAAAACCAAACAGCCGAGGACTTTGGTAACTGAGGGACGAAACTGCCTACACAATCTAGCTCCAAGATGTCGTCTTCCCGAAAAACCTAGGGACCTATCCGCGAAATCGCAGCTGAAGAAGAAGAAGAGGCAACCTCCGACGGCGACGGGCGGCCGCCATTAGTTTACTCCCGCCCGCCTGCATCCGCTTCCCCTTTCCCTATCCACCACCGCACCAACTCCTCTCGAGCTACCCACCAAACCAACAGCACCAAAGCCGAAGCGAACCCCAGCGGAGAGAGGAGTTCCCCCCAACAGCCATCGCGCCGCCGGCCAGATCCCACCCAGCTCGGAGGTACCCCACCCGTCCAGCCTCCCGCTCCTCTTCTGCCTCGGATTGGAGCTTCGCGGGCGAGCCTGAATTTGGGTTAGAGGCGGTGCTGGTGAAATCGATCGTGCTGCCTCGCTCGGATCAGAGGTTCCAGTTCATTCTTCCGTATCTTTTCTTTCTTTGGGCGATTTTTTTTTGGCTAGGTGGTAGAATTCGCTCCGGTCTTCTGGATCAGAAGAAGCTGAGGGCGCTGATCCTGCTCCTTGCAATTGTAGTAACTCAGCTGTCTGGTTTAGTCCGTTGGCATGGGAGATGTCTCCTTTGTGATCTTTTTTTGTGCCCTCGCTGATCTTGCTTGACTGAATTGCGGTGGGTGTAGGCGTGGTTATAATTTACGCATGCTATGTATGTGGGTACATGATTGTGTGTTTAGCTGAGCTAAGACAGTTCTCGAACCCGTTGAATTGCAGGTACAATTCTGCACCGCATATCCACATGAGCAGGACAGCAGTGATCTAGGACTAGAACACAGCAGGGGCTTCTGAGCAATCTAGTAGGCATACATGCATAATGATGTTGGGATGGTGTCCAGCAGAAGGAACTCCACGGGGGCGTTCCACCGGGACGGCCCCGGCCCGGCCAAGGACTGGTCCCAGTTCGCTGACCCCTCGCCGTCTCCCAAGCTGCTGTACTCGCAGTCCTATGTCGTGATGAGGGGGCTGCTGGCTTCGCTGGCCTCCCTGGACTTTGCCCTGTGGTCAAGCACGCTCAAATCGGCATTTCGGTCGACCGAGAGGTCGAAATCAAAGGGGGCGTGCTGCAGGAGAGTCGTGTTCCAGCTACTGGTGTGTTTCATGGTTGGGATATTTATTGGGTTCATGCCCTTCTTCTCGGTCGACGTCTCTCAAAAGATTGTCTCGAGGCTACCGTTCGATGACGGGGTGGATGATAAAGTTAAGGAGTTGGATGCAATCGTGTTGCAGCAGAAAGAGGTCGAGCTGATTGATGAGCCCGAGGTCGAGAGCCCTCCTGTTCCTGCAATGTTGGATGATGAGATCGATTTTTTTGATACTTCGTCTGCGGAACCTGCTGTTGATGATTTGGTCATCCCCGTGAGGAAGCTTCTCATAGTGGTGACAATCACTTCTGTTCGGCCACAACAGGCGTATTACCTGAATCGGCTAGCCCATGTTTTGAAAGGTGTACCGTCTCCTCTTTTATGGTTAGTGGTGGAATGGCCTGGTACTACAGTTGAAACAGCAGATATCCTGAGGTCTTCTGGGGTTATGTACAGACATATTATCTGCAAGAAGAATATTACCAATGTACGAAAGATTGCTGTCTGTCAAAGGAACAATGCAATCTATCATATCAAAAAGCATCACCTTGATGGTATAGTGCATTTTGCTGATGAAGAGCGGGCATACATGGGTGATGTGTTTGAAGAAATGCGGAAAATCAGGTGACAATTCTCTACCGAAACTTCATTTGGTGTACTGATATAGTTGATAAATTATGAATGCATGGTAAATCCTCTTGACAGTCCAAATGTAATCTTGGACCATTTTGTTGTAGTACTTACTTTTTCTGGCGACAAGTTGTAGATACTTGTTCCTTTGCTCATGCCAGTCTTAATATTATATATTGTATTGGGTGATTGAGCTGTTACATCTTCCTTTCTTATGACACAAGTCAGTACTAGGTTGAGTGTTACATGATCCTTGAGTGTCAAATTAGTGAGCACCGAGTAATACTTCTTTCTCAAAGAACCTATGGCCATTTATACAAATATGTAATTACTTCAGTTGGATGCAACTTGGATTTTGATAACAGCCAACCAAACAAGTTTTGATAATCCATACATCGCTAGGATTTCTGAAAATGAGCACTAACTTGTTTTGTACACCATGACTAGAACTAAAAGCTATTTTTGCTTTTGCTCCTAAAATTCTGTGACTTCTGCTCAGGAAGTTCTCTCCACTAGAAAACTTAACTTGTCAGTTTCCTTTTCTTTTTGCAACAAAACAGAAAAGTTTCTTACTTTTCAATTGTAGCTTATACTGGTGACCACCAGTCGCACAAGGATTCCTTACCTATGGACTTCTGTTACACATGTTGCTGGATGAATGATACTCAACCAGGCCTAGGAGAGCTCTTAGTTTTCGACCAGAAACTTTGTTCATGGCAAACGAAGTGACTCCATATTCCAGCCTGTACCTTGTGTCAATAATTTTCAAATAGTTCTGAATGTGGTCTTTGTACTGTTTTCAGTTTATCTTGTGATGACGGATGCTAAAACTTGAGATTTTACCAAACTGATTACTAAAACTCGAGAAGTTGTGCAGCACAGATGAAATTTTGCGATAAAATAATAATAATAATTGTGAGTAGCCTTTTTATTAAAAAAACTACATATTGTAAGTAGTCTTTTTTTTTGTTGATATGTATTGTAAGTAGTCTTCAAATGATGAAACTTGTGAAATAGGACCTTGGTGAAACAACATCATGACGTTGTTGCTTTAAAACTTCCAATTATAGATGTCAGATAAAAAATCAGTAGTAGTTTATCTTTTTCTTATGAGCTTGTTCTTTTTATGCAGGCGCTTTGGCACATGGCCTGTAGCAAACCATGATGGAAGTAAGTACAAGGTGGTTTTAGAAGGTCCTACATGTAAAGGTAACCGAATCACTGGATGGAACACGGTTCAGAAGAAGGGTTCACCTCGTCGATTCCCAATAGGTTTTGCTGGGTTTGCTTTCAACAGTACAATGCTCTGGGATCCTCAGAGGTGGAACCGCCCGGCTTTGGATTCTGTTATCGTCCACTCTGGGGGTAGAGGTGGTGTGCAGGTGAGTTTGTGCGCACACTTCATATTGTCAAGCATACACGTATAATTTTGATGAACTTCTTTTCTGCAAAATCCTACTGCTACTTAGCTGAATTTCCAGTTATAGATCTCCATGGAACAAACTTCCATCAGAACCTGTAATGAAATAGAATACCATAAAAGATTTGTTAGACAAATAAAGAATATCTACGATGAAGGCAAATCAATAGAAATTGTAACCATCTATAGCCACTAGTATATCTTGAAATAAATGCTGCATCATGGATATTTGTGACTCAGCATAAAGCCATACAACAAAATGGATCATAAGAACTTACCGTGGGTAACAAAAGTCATGTACCATAATATCAAATTGATTGACCTGATTATGTCATTTCAGGAGTCGCGGTTTATCGAGAAGCTTGTGAAAAGTGAGCGTCAAATAGAGGGCCTTCCAGACAATTGCAACCGGGTTATGGTCTGGAATTTCAACTTGGAACCTCCTCAACTCAACTATCCCGCCGGATGGTCATTATGGAACAACCTTGAAGTCGTCAAACCTGTAACATAAACGTTTCGTCGACGTTGCTGCACTGTGTCTTCTCGTACAGGTCATTGCTCTCAGCAAGCCAGAACCGCGATAATCCTGTGTAACGGCACAGGTTCTGAATTTCGACTTTGTGCTGTCCGCCACGGCGCTGCTAACTGATGCCCTCCTGAACAGCCTGTGCAACGGGATACACAAAGTCGTAGTGCCATGACCTGCCTCCAGCAATTTCAAACACATTAGCAGCGCCGCCCAGCGAAACTGCCTGACCAGACTTTTCTTCTTTTGGTGTACTCTCTCTATTCTTTGTGTGTTCTTGATTTCCCCTCTGTATTCACCAGCTACATACTTTTCTGTAGATTTTTCCCGCAGCCTTTTCTGTTTTAGTATACGTTTACAGATGTAAAAACATGCAACCACTGTAACTATTAACAGCCAAGGCAGTACCACAGATTTGAATCGAAACCATTTAGGTTGACACGCTGTGTCAGATTCCTTTTACAGTCAATTGTTCACCATGATCTGATGAGAATGTTTTGACGGAAGCTTATCTGCAAACTGTGAGTGAGCAGCATAGCAAGCATGTCATTCGAAGAACATCACTAGCCATGCGCATAACGCATCTATGCAAAGTGTGACGACGTTTTTTTATCGTATAATATTGTTCGGCAGTACGGTGTTAGAAAATCGGTACTACTGATGGACTTCTTGTAGTTGGACGTGTGCATTTTATAATATATGTATATATAACATACGGAACAGAAAGGTCGATATGTCCGAGTGGTTAAGGAGACAGACTCGAAATCTGTTGGGCTTTGCCTGCGCAGGTTCGAATCCTGCTGTCGACGAATTAACACCATTTTTGTTTTTTTTTCGCCCACTCTCAGCTGGGAAGCACACTTCTGACAATCTCGAAACATAGTTTATATTTATGAAAAATAGAAAACTGCAGCAAAGCTTGCATGCAAATATTTAACAAATCAAATCATCAACGGGTTAATTGAATAACAGCTCGTGATCTGATTCTAGCAATGCTTCAATATATCAGAATTGTCGAGTTGGTTTGGAGCTACTAGAGACAAATGTGGTAGGAATTTACTTACATCAACTCGAGAATTTCCCTACGTGACAACATAAAGTTGCTTCGGTTATTCGTGTCAAGTGGTTCCCATATAATAATTGGAATTTGTAGGTGTTTCCATGGTAACTAAATTTGCTTCCAATGAAACTAAACCATAACAAAAAAAAAAATTATGATTACACTTGTTTCACACATAACTGTTTTTTTGCAATGAGAAAGGAAATTGCTTCCAACCATCTAGAATTTGCTGAGTACAACAACATATTGTTTGAGGATTAATTTTTGGTCGTCCATGGTAAAGTCGGTTGCGATAAAGAACAAATATGACTAAGAGAGAGCCACAAGGCATCTACGATCTTCTTGATGCGAACGCTTTGAACGGTCATATTACACGCCTCGAAGACTATGGAGGATCCTTGTGATTATGTGTTCTTTCTTCCAAGATCGTGGCATTAACTATTTATTGACGCGTTATAAGATGGTCAGATTTGTAAGCAGGTATCTCTTGTAAAATATGAGCAACCCAAATCCTTCTAAATTTCAGAGTTCTATTTTCCATTATAAGAAGTGAGCAGGGTCTAGCAGACAAGGGCGCATTTTCTTGTTGACTTGATGAAATAATTTTAAAACATAGGAAAGGAAGAAAAAGGCTTGGAATAAACATATCGAGAGAAAACGATCAAATAACCGAATAAAGGAGATGTACAACTTTACGTCCATATATAAAAGACCACATACTCTTATCTTAACTAATTCTGTTTAAAATTGACTAAATCTATATAAAAAAATACTGCAATACATATCTATTGTAGTATTTGTATGAACTTGTTTAGATTTAACAGGCTTAACTTGAGACAAATTTAGATAGCCTTCTGTATACATGGACGAGTGAGTATAAGCATATTGCACACTTAATTTTGTCCTCGCTTACGAATTTTCAGAAACATTAATGCGGTTAGTATTGGAATGTCATAATTGACATGCAAGATCAGCGGGACTTAAAAAAGATGTATAGTAAGCATTTTGTTTACTAATTCTCATTCGAATGACAGTAAACCCTTATTCAACTTCAGGATCATTAGATTTGTGTCCTGATTCGTGTGGCTTGTGAGGTCCTTTGTGCCTTGTGGGAGTCTTAGTTGTTGTGTGACATTGCTACACCGGCAAGGTCAGAGGATGCCGGGGCGGCGGCCCCGGACGGTGGATGTGCGCCGAGGCGGCGGCCTCGGAAAGCGCTGTGCCCATGGCCCTATGAGGCAGGGACTGTGGTTGTGCTTGTGTCGGTGACGAAACGGTGTCACAAGGATGGCTCGTTTTGTGGCCTTTTGTTTTTGTGGCTTTTTTCTCTTCATATTCTTTTCCGTTATTCATTTTCCCAAGGGCTAGCTTGTACATACTCTACCTACTATTATTCGAAAAGCCAGCAATTGCTGGATCTTTAAAAAAAATATTTTTCCAATTGCATATGTGTTACGATTAAGCTTTTTTCAGTTGCACCATAGTTGGAACTGAATATTTTCAGTTACACTATGTTAACTGAATTTTTTATAGTTACAGAGCGGTTGCAACTGAATAGTTTTTAGATAATAAGGGCCTCCAGGGGAACCCCAGTTCCATTTCATCAATGAAACCAGCGGTCTTACATAATCCAAGCCTCAGCTGAAAGGGAAACTAAAGTTCTGCAGTAAACTAGACGAAGAAGACATTCTGCTGCGAAAACAGTCCATCACCAGGGAACAACTAAAACAAGTCTACGCGCACAGGACGCCAGCTACTGAACAACCGAATCTCAGAGATTCACTCCTCGCCTTTGCCACGACCGATGATCTCCAGAAGCTTTGTTCTTGTTTCATGTAGAGGCAGGAGATCTCCCCAGGCTGGAGGCTTGAAGGGAGTCATCGGAGATGCTGCGAGCTGCTTCACTCGGCACAGCGGTGTCGCAGGAGCTTGGACATCGGTCAGGGGTGTCCCCAGAGAGTACAGCAAAGCTGACAGACCAGGTATCACCCCCACGGCAGGGCAGGTTTTATCTTGAGTATCTCCACGACCTTCATCGAGAAGTTGTCGATCAGCTCCAACATCTCGTGCTTGAAGACCAGTCTCCATTTCTTCAGTGTCCTCAGGATCAGCCATCAGACCTGCTTCATGCACAACCAAGTTTGGCCATCAAATATTAATGCGTTTCGGCTTTTCCAAATGATCCAAAGCACCGCAGCACAAATTACATTTAGAGAGGCATGCTTTTTATTTGAGATCCAAAATTTGGCTATAGACATGTAGTCAGTTCCGATGTCTAGATTCAGAAACACATTGACTTCTTCCCAAATTTTAGTGGCCACAATACAGCCGAAGAACAAGTGGTGAATAGTCTCAGGTTCATTGCAAAACACACATCAACTGGTTTATTCATCTTGCGCTTCAACAGGTTGTCTCGCGTCATAAGTTTGTTATTTGAGAGAAGCCAAAGGAAAATTTGAACTCTAGGAGGGATGATCAACTTCCATACCGACGGTACGTATGTCTGAATCACCCCTCTAAAGCTAACTCTAGGAAGGAAAATTTGCAACTGAATAGTTTTAGTTCCACTATGGTTATACCTGTTTTTTTCTATATAAATGTGGGCGGTGGGCGGTAGCATTCAAAAGAGAATTAGGCGGACCCTGGTGCTGGCTGGGTGACTCTGCGTGTGAGGAAATAGTTCATCAGCACTTCTTCACTCTGTACTGAACATTGTATATGGAATATATTCCAAAGCTAGCTTGTACGCAGCGTCTACCAGTTTCCTCTCCCCACTCTCAACATACAACACCATACGTGCACCAGAGGAAAACGTCGCAAACACCATCCCGGCCGACCTCCAACTCCTCGTCACAACCTTCTTCCTTGCCGGTCAGTCTCCTCTACGTGCGTCCATGGCAACGCACGCGGCGGCGACGGCGCTGCAGCACCACCTGGACCTCCTCCTCGCTGCGCTCCTCTGCGGCGGCCTCCTCTCCTGCGCGCTCCTCGTCACCGCCACCCTCGCGCTGCTGCTCCTGGTCCCCGGGGTACTGCTCGCGTTGCTGGCGCTCGCGGTCTCCGACGCGTGCAGGCTGGTCGTTCCGCCAGCGGCGCGCGCCGTCGACGTGGCCGCGGCAGAGCTGAGGCTGGCGCGCGCGGTCGCCTCCTACGCCGTGCTCGGCCCCGCGGTGCGCGTGGCTATGGCGCTCCGGCCCTGGACCGGCGCGCTCGCGTCACGCGCGGGATACGTGAGGAATCTGATGGTGCGGAGAGCGTTGCACCGTGGTAGTAGGCTAGCATGAGACATGGTATCTGTACGTAGCAAACCCGCAGGCGCGCGGCATGTGCTGCCATGTTTTGTTAGTGTAAGAATTGAGAATCTCCTGGATCCAGAGGTCGATCACTGGAAGTGGCATGACCAATTCTAGATAATGCATCTGTAACTACATCATTACCACCTTGTACTCGAATTTGCATTGGAGGCCCTGGTTATAGCCTTGTGAAAGTAAAAGGTGGACCATGTCTTAATAAATTAGCACATCTTTAGAGCTAACTATTATACAAATTGGTTATAGCGTTGACTATATATGACATGGCAATATCTAATAGCCAGCTGTTGGCTCTACTATTACACTTGCTCTGATACGGAGCGCCAGCGTTTTTCTTAGTTCAAATGATAGTGGTTGGACACAGTAAACCACCCAGTAGTCTGAAACCAGGTCTCGTCTGATTTTCCATTACTTTAATTATCGTTGGTTGTGTACCTATATCTAAAAACGGGGCCAATTTCAGGGCTGAAAACAGCTGGGATTGTGAGTTAGAGACTATGGTTCCACACACCAAAAGTCACTACAACTCTACAAGGCTTACTAATTTGGTGAAGTTACAGGATTCCGCTGTGTGAAGCTCGGTACCAATTTAGTTCTTGTAACAAGACTTATTTTTTCACATGATCAGAGGCTAGATAAAATGAAAGATTTTAGACACGTACGATTTATGTATCTAGTGATAAGGTCGTTAAACTAAGAGATGAGTGCTTTCGCAAAAAAAAAACTAAGAGATGAGTGGTAAGAAATAATGTGCTGCATGGCAGCCGTACCTCTTCATCACGTACCCCATAAGTTCTAGAGAGGAGCTTGGAAGTTCGGGCTCCCGGGAGCATATGCTCCCGGTATTTTCAAAAAAAAAATCAAAATTTTTAAAACTTATCAAAAAAATCTGAAAAGAATCATGCACGTACCTGACTATGGTACGCACCACCGTGTTTTTTTTCGCGCCGAAATGACATCGTACGCGCCCTGTACAAAAATGACAAATTTCCTGTCATTTCCTTCTGACAGGAAATTTGTCATTTTTGTAAAGGGCGCGTACGATGTCATTTCAGCGCGAAAAAAACACGGTGGTGCGTACCATGGTCAGGTACGTGCATGATTTTTTTCAGATTTTTTTGATAAGTTTTAAAAATTTGAATTTTTTTTGAAAATACCGGGAGCATATGCTCCCGGGTGCCTATGCGAATTTCCGCTTGGAAGTGTCTTTGTTTCTTGTTTCAGAGCTTCCAGTTCAACCCTTGGGTCAGGCGGAGCAGCTTCATTCTACAACTTTTCACACTGCATACAAAAATCAGTTCAACTAGCATCCACATATATGATAAAATTAGATACTTCAAAACTGACGAGATACGGCCCAAAATGAGTGAATTTTTACACTAAAACACGTCTAAAAAAATGCATTTTAAAGAAAAGCTAAAACATCTATAATAGTGAACGGAGGGAGTATAATAACAGGTTTTGACACGGACTATTTATCTATCTTGTGATGAAGTGATTAGCACTAAGAGATTAGTGACATATCATAATTTTTTCTGCATGGCAGTTATATACCTCATTTTTCGTGAAAACACAAAAGTTTTGCGTTTTTATGCACCGATAGAAAAGAAGAGTTTTATGTACAAGTCAAACAAGAGACAATCCCCCCCCCCCCCCCCCCTACAAATCAACCCACTACAGAATCTAGGGGAGCAGCAGGCGAAGACCCGAGCCCCGCTAACACCCATGATTGTGCTTCTGCTTTAATCGTGTCAAAAAGGGAGGGGATCGAGGGTCAAGCGTTGTCGAAGATGGCCGTGTTGCGATGCTTCCAAATCCATCAGGCCGTGAGCATGATAGCCATCGAGGTTCCCTTGTGCAGCTGACGAGGAGTGGACTGAATCGCCAATGTCCACCAATCCATGAAGTCGTCCTCCACCCTTGGGGGGCACGTGGTCGATCGGATCCAAGAAATCACCTCGTCACAGATTATCTTTGAAAACACTCATCCGGTGAGTAGGTGGTCCATCGTCTTTGTCTCCTGATCATAGAGCCGGCAATGCGTGTGGTGTGGGAGACCTCGCGCGCCAACCTCTCACCTGTCCAACATCTGTACAGGCAAGCGAGTCGGATAAAGAACTTCACCCTAGGAGGTGTCCAAGATCTGCACGTAAGCTTCCAGCTGCTCGAGAGGGTCGATTCCTCGAACAATGCGTTGTAACAAGACCTCGCAGAGTACTGTGAGTTCGTCCACCACCACCTCAACTCGTCAGGCTCCACCGTGAGCTGCACATCGGGATGGGAATTTGGTCGACCCGGACCTGGCACTGGACCTGGCCCTGTGGCCTCAAGGCCAATTTCAAAGGGCCAGGGTCGACCCATTTTGGCTAAATGCTATGGCCTCGTTGGCCCAATGGGCATCACGGGTCGGCCCATTTTCTTGTACATCATAGAAGACACCATAAGAGAACAGAGATGAACTGGACGTTGAATCCACCCAAAATTGGAGAACAAATCCTGATTGAAGTAGTTAAATGCTACGATATCTCGTCGGAATAATTGCATCCCTATTTGAAAAACATGAATCATATTTGATTATTCAGTGAACAAATCAAATAAGTACAGCGAGAAATAGATGCTCCCAATGAAGCTAGCTAGGAGCGGCAGCTTCACTGTCGACCATATAGAGCTCCACGGACTCAGGGCCTCCCGCCGCTGCTATCTGCTCTGTGTGCCTTCTCCGTGCTCGTTGGCAGTAGCTGCTATGTGGATGGTGATCTGCTTCCCTCCCCTTGAGGAGTGCAGTGGCTTAGGGCATCTCCAACCGTGTTGCCCCCCAGGCGCTATTTTCTGGGCTCTTGGGGGGAGGGGGGGGGTGCACCGGCGCTATTTTGATTCTTGGGGTTGATAAATCCCCAGCCGTGCTCCCACCCAAGAAGTAATAGGAGGGACACGTGGCGAGTTGACCGAAATAAAATTGGTCGGAGAAGGAGGACGCCGACGCCTGGCACGGCCGGCCGCTTTGACCAGCGCCTCGCACGGTCGGCCTCCGGATCGAGCGCCTCGCACGGCAGCTAGGATGCCGACGACGAGGTAGGTGTGAAAGGATCGTATGACACCTGGAGGGGGGTGGATAGGTGCTACTTCAATTTTAGGTAAATTCTCTAGATATGCAACTACAGTGAATTTACCTATACGACAAGCTAGCAACTAAGCAAGATACACGAAGTAAAGATGGTAAAAAAGGATAGAGGTAACCAAATGTGAAAGCACGCGGAGACACGGATGTATTCCTGAGCTCCTCCTTTTTAGCGGAGTACGTCTCGTTAGAGAGGTGTGAGCTACCACAAAGGTCAACTCAACAGCTACAAAGGCTTCACCTTCTTCTCCGATGAACCACACCACAAAGGTTTGGTTCACCTTCTACTATCGGAAACCTTAAAGGCGGATTCCGGAGCCTTTACAACAACGATCCGGGGCACAACCCACAATTGGATTGGGTACTCCCGAACAGCTACAATCTGTCACAAAGATAATCAAGTAAGTACAACAATGAGCTAGGTTTTCCCAAAGGAAATCCTAGCAAAGGGGTCCTCAAGTGAATGAGGGGGAAATGTAAATAGGCTTGGTGAAGATGTAGATCTGGGCCTTCTCCTTCAATCCTCCAAAGATCAACGAGTTTGGGTAGAGGGATTGGGAGATCTAGTGATTCTTGAGCTTGCAATAATGGTGTTCTTCAATGTTGGGCGAGCTACTTGGCTGGAGGTAGGTGGAGGGGTATTTATACCCCTCCCAGAATTGTAGCCGTTGCAGTCCACTTAGACCGGAGACTCCGGTCCTGGAGGGCAATCCCCATACAAAGCTTTATCTTTTGCACCCAAGTGAGATGTTTAACTTCATTGTTAACCCTTGCTTTGCCACCACTATTCCATGAGGGAGGAGTGGCATTCTTCCTTCTTGAAAGGGCATGGCGCCCCCATGTGTGGTTTTGGTAATTAATGACAATTCCTATGGACTAATGGTTGCATTGAGTTGTGCTTGTAGTGTTTGTCCATAGACCATGCTTGAACTCCATATGTTGGATTCAAGGTTGATGCCATGAATATATTGATATAATGAAGTATTTGGCATCAAGATCATCGAGTTGAGCATATTGCAAGTATGTCTAGAAGAAAAGAATTATGTGATTTATCATGGTTATCTTCAAGACATCATCTATTGAAAAGAGAAGAAAAGATACAAGGTTGATCAAGTATTGATCAACACACAAAGCTACAAGATGTACCAAGTGGGATCATGTATCTCTTGGTATGGTAAGCAATTGTCCATATAGCTTTGTGAACTAACCCATGATATGTGTGTAGCATTTCTATGTGTGGTTAGGTATCTTTCTATGGGCTTGCATCAAATGAAGATTTCATATGGCCCATGATCGATGACGTCAAGTGGTGTTCGTCATCAATGTTGAGAAGCGCAAGTTCAAGAGGAGCATCTCGAAGAAATCCTAGGCTTGAAGCTTGTCACCCATTTAGAGATAATGTTCATGTGAAGATGTGCCTAAGAGAGGCTCTCCCATAGTGGAGTATGGGGGAGCAATGTTTGAGTCTTCACCAAGCGAAGCGCAATCAAGAAAGGTGGTCCACTTGAAGAGATCAAGATCGACGTCATCTAGCTCAAGTGGAATGCGCAAGGCAAAGGTATGATAGGGTTTCTATTTTACCGGTCTCGTGGTACTAGTTGGGAGACCGGGTTATAGGATAGATACCGTACTATCAAGAGGGGCTCTCGATTGAGCTTTAGCGTATCAGTTGGAGAGAGCTCAAACCTTTGCATATTTTCCTTCATCATCTTTCTTGGTTCTTATTTGGATTTTCTCCTTGTTGGGTTTTGGTGCTTGTTGTGATCTTCATGACAAGCCCAAGTTCTCCGAAAACGGATTTCGTATGGAAAACTTGTTGCGTTTTCAGGTTGGAAATATTATCGGTCCACCTTCGAGATAGGGTCCACACCTTCCCATGTGTGGTATCCCTCTATATTTGTGACCCTTAATATTTCCAATTTTTGTAGTACAGCTCTTGTCGCTACCTTTCCAACAGAATTGGATTCACCTGTTTTGGAGTTCGAACGAGAAAGTTATTGCATTTCAGGTTTTGCTGTTTCTGTCTGTTTTGCTCAAACAGGGGAATCGGATTATCCGATCAACTTTGATTCGGATTATCCGATTCTCAAGATTGCTCGAATTCGGCTAAGGACTTTAAAGACAATGCATACTGGAGCTTTTCGGAATATCCGATCAAGGTTGATTCGGAATATCCGATTCTTAAGTTTTCTCGCGAAAATGGCTAAGGACTTGTTTGGTTGCGCACTGGAATCAATCGGATTATCCTGTAAAAGTTGAATCAGATAATCCTGTCAATCGGATTATCCTGTAAAAGTTGAATCGGATAATCCTGTCAATCGGATTATCCTGTAAAAGTTGAATCGGATAATCCTATGTTTTCTGGACTGCAACGACTCTTTTTCGTGGGGACCTATAAAAGGCCCCCCCTTCTTCCCCAAAGGATGTTGTTCTTGAGCTCGTGTTTCCCCCCATTGTTGACCTTCTTTGAGCTTGCTATCTCTCTATTCCTCCATGATTCTTGCCTCCAATTAGAGGGAAAAGAGAGAGGAGATCTAGATCCACCATTCCACCAATCAATCTCTCCTCTAAGTGAGGGGAAGCTTTTGGTTCTAGATCTTTGAGGGATTTGGTGTTCCTCTTTGTTCTTCCTCTCTTCTCCCCCCAATAGCATTAGTTGCTTTGGTGGGATTTGAGAGTGAAGGATTTTGAGCACTTCTTGTGTTCTTGCCCATCGCATCGGTTGCATCGGTTTGAGTTCTCCACGGTGATTCGTGGAAATCGAAGTTGAGAAGCTTGTTACTCTTGGGTACTTGGGGTGCCCTAGAGCTTGTCCTCTTGGGTACTTGGAGTGCCCTAGACGGTCCTAGTTGATCTCGGAGTTTTGGTGGCTCGCGGGATTGTTGGGAGCCTCCAATTAAGTTGTGGAGACGCGCCCCAACCTTGTGATTCTTGTGGCTTTGGGAGCCGCGGGAATTCGGTGAGAGCCTCCAATTAAGTTGTGGAGTGTGCCTCATCCTTGTACGGGTTTGGTGACCACCCTTAAGTGTCCCATAGTGGTTCGTGGCACTCCGCATTGGTGGAGGCACGAAGGAGATTACGGTGTGCCATTTGACGGCTATTCGGGGATCACTTTGTGACTCCGCACCGCTCCAACGGAGACGTAGCTTCCATTGGGAAGTGAACTTCGGGATAAATCATCGTCTCCATAGTGCCTCAGTATTTCTATACCCGAGCTTCTTACTTATGCAATTTACTTTGTGATAGCCTTCGAGCTTGAAGTAATATATCTTGCTATCACATATTTGCTTATCTTGTTTAGCATAAGTTGTTGGTGCACATAGGTAAACCTAGCTTGTTTAGGTTTCGTGCTTGATAAATTAAACGCTAGTTTTATTCCGCATTTATTCAAGCCTAAACCGTAAAAGAATTTTAATCGCCTATTCACCCCCCCCCCTCTAGGCGACATCCGTGTCCTTTCACTTCTAACCCTTGGAGCTTCTTCCACCTCTATCTCTTGATAAGAAGGTTGAGGAGTGATATGAATGTCTAGCACTTGGAGGGTTCCAAACTTGTGTTGCTTGAAGCGAGATTGATCGAGTTGGGGAATCTTCTTGAGGATAAGCTTCATGACATAGGGAGCAAACATAGGATTCTTCTTCTCATGAATAGCAATGTTGATCTCACACTTGATATAATCCATCACATCAATCTCATACCCATTGCAATTTGGTCCGGCTAGGTATGTCTTGTGAGCATGATGCATAAGGTTGACAAGAGCTCCACGGATAGCATCTGTATTACCCGCTTGGGGGGCAATACTCCAACGAAACATGCAGATCAAGATGTTGTAGATGGGCTTGAGTCCACGGTGGTAGCAATGGCACCCTTTTTAGCAACAAGAGGGGCAAGTATTTTCTTATCATAATCCACCCCTTCAACATGCATCCTTTGACCAACGAAAACGGTAGCTCCTTTGAACTCATAACCCAAAATCTGCCCAAACTCTTCAAAGGTTGCAATACACTTGACGGGGATCGTCATCCAAGTCATCTTGGTGTTCTCCTCCGGTCCTAGCACAAGAGTGGCAAAGAATTGTTGTACCATCTCAATGTCATAGTTTTGTTGAATGGACATGAGCTTCTCAAGGTCTAGCTTTCTAGCAACCCAAATTGCCTCCACAAAGTATTCCTTCTTGGCCAACACATCAAAGGTCAACGGCTTTTAAGGGCACACAAGGGCTTTTGGATCCAAATTTGCATAGATTTCCTTCATGATGAGCTCTTGCTCCTTCCTCCAAAAGTGACCATCGGTTGTGTTGTTGGGCGTATCATAGAAATTCTGTGCCCTCATGGTTCGAAAATCCTCCTTGTTCAAGTCCTTCACAGTGGTTATGTTGTCAAACTTAGCCTTCTTGGCCCTTTCTTCTCGAAGGAGGACAGCTTCTTGCCTAGCCCTTCGTGCATCGGACACCTTTTGCTGCTTTGCAACACCACGCTGCACATAGCGGTTGTTCTCTTCATCATAGTCCAAATACTCTCTTCCCGACCTCTTTGGAGCTTTGGGTTTGAAGGATGATGTGCCCGAATAGTACCTCTTGTCATCTTTGCCCTTCATGGTGAGCTCCAACGGAGGGGAGGAGGTTCCCGGCGGTGGAGAAAAGGAGGAGGCCGGTGGCTCGGCGGATTCCGATGACGGAGGCGGTCGGAGCAGCACTGTGGAGGAGAGGCGGCGGCAGGGGAGGATTTGGGAGTCGGGGTGTGAGGAAGTTATGAAGACAACTCCCACCCTGATTCCCTATAGAGCCATGCGAAACTGCCAGGACCAGAGTCTCCAGGGTAAACAGGCCGGAGTCTCCAGCCAGGCCGGAGTTTCCGGTGTTTACCATGGAGACTCTGTCCAGACCGGAGTCTTCCGCCCCTCCAGACCAAAAATGCCAGTTTTTGTGGGGGACATGTATGTATGCAAGAGGAGCATGTTTTTAGGTAAGAATAGGCTTAGGATGAGAACATTGTCACGGATGGTGGGATACACACTTGGAAGTTGCAAGATCAAAATAAAAAAGGCCAATTCCAAGTGTTTCTCCCAAAAGTAAAATAAAGGTATAGAAAAACCAAATGAATCCAATAAATCCAAATAAGATCCAACTCCTCACAAAGAGGAGGGCGGTGGCTTAGGCCACCATGTATGAGATTATGGCGTGACACCGTGAAGATGTATCTTGGGTTCATAACCAACACTCGTCATTTAAACTCACAATTCATAGAGACGAATATAGAGAAGCAAATGAGTTCTTGATGTCGACATAATGGGGGGTGGGATAGTCCAATGTATTAGGACCGCACTCCCTCTATGTCCATGCCTACACCTAAACCAAATAGATAGTCAAAAATAGGTGTGTATGCAAGATAGTCAAGTCAGCTCCTTGAATCCACGATATTTAGCTCATGCCTCAAATAAGTGAATCTTGCTTCATCAAGTGGCTTCGTGAAAATGTCGGCAAGTTGGTCTTTGGTTGGAATGTATCCAAGCTCAATATCACACGGGCAATATGATCCCGAATAAAATGATGACGAATCTCAATATGCTTCGTTCTTGAGTGTTGCACCGGGTTGTGGCCAATCTTGATAGCACTTTCATTGTCACACAAAAGAGGCACTTTGTCACAATTGACACCGTATTCCTTTAAAGTTTGCCTCATCCATAACAATTGAGTGCATGCACTAGCGGCCGCCACATACTCGGCTTCGGGGGAGAGAGATATGCAATTTTGCTTCTTAGAAGACCAACTCACCAAGGATCTACCAAGGAATTGGCATGCCCCGGAAGTTGATTTCCTATCATCCTTACAACCGGCCCAATCCGAGTCCGTGTACCCGGCAAGAGAGAAATTAGAGCCCTTTGGATACCACAAACCAAACCTTTGGGTATAAACCAAATATCGAAGGATTCTATTGACCGCCTTCAAGTGGCTTTCTTTAGGAGCGGCTTGATACCTTGCACACACCCCTACACTCAACACAATATCGGGTCTAGATGCACAAAGATAAAGCAAAGAACCAATCATAGAGCGTAAAGTTTTTGATCAACATCGATACCTTTGGGTTAAGTTCAAGATGGCATTTGGTGTCCATGGGAAACCGCTTCTCCTTAGCATTTTGCATATTGAACCTCTTGAGCATGTCTTGGGTATATTTGGTTTGAGAGATGAAAGTCCCTTCATTCAATTGCTTGATCTCAAAACCAAGAAAGAACTTCAATTCGCCCATCATAGACATCTCGAACCTATCGGTCATAAGCTTTGAAAATTCATCATTGAAAGCTTTGTTAGATGAGCCAAATATAATATCATCAACATAAAGTTGGCATATGAAAAGCTCCCCTTTAACCCTCTTAGTAAAGAGAGTGGGATCGATTTTCCCAATTCAAATCCACGGTCTACTAGAAGCTCTCTAAGGTGCTCATACCACGCACGTGGAGCTTGTTTAAGTCCATAGAGCGCCTTATCGAGCTTGTAGACATGGTTAGGGAACTTGGGATCCTCGAAACCCGGTGGTTGCTTAACATATACCAACTCCTTTAAAGGACCATTAAGAAAGGCACTTTTCACATCCATTTGTTGCAATTTAAAGTTATGATGTGATGCATATGCAAGAAGGATACGGATGGACTCAAGGCGAGCCACGGGTGCATAAGTCTCTCCAAAATCAATGCCTTCAACTTGAGAGTATCCTTGTGCAACCAATCTTGCCTTGTTCCTCACAACCATTCCATGCTCATCTTGCTTGTTCTTGAATATCCACTTAGTGCCTATAACATTGCGGCAATCCTTTGGCTTCTCAACTAATTCCACACTTTGTTGCGCTTGAAGTTATTGAGTTCATCATGCATAGCTTCCAACCAATCCGGATCTTCAAGAGCTTCAAACACTTTCTTTGGTTCCACCATGGAAATGTGAGCTTGATGTTCACTAAAGCTTGCCAATTGTCTTCTTGTGGTAACATTGCTTAGGTCACCAAGGATTGCTTCTAGCTTGTGACCTTTATTCAAATCTCTTGCAACTCTTGCTTTACGACGGGCTTCGATATCTCTATTGCATCTTGGAGGTATCTCTTGATCAGTCTTGACCGGAATGTTGACCTTGATCATCATTATGCACATCTTCAACAATAGAAGGAGAGGGTTGATCTTGGTCTTGACCTTGGCTAGCATCAATAATGGAGAACTTGGTTCTTGCATAGCAACTTGGTCAACATGAGGAGGGTCTTGAACTTGTTCTTGGGTTGGTGCATCATTTGCTTCCATAGTGGGTGCCGGTTCAACTTGTGATGGTGATGAGTTTCCACATGAGTGGAGCTTGGACTTGCTTGAGGAGGGTCACAATGAATCTCAACGGGGCGATGGAAACCAATGCCCATTCTTCTTATTGCATCTTGAGGCTCCTCATTATCTACATCACAAACATGAAATTGCGCCACTTGGGAGCCGTCATTCTCATCGAACCTCACATCACAAGATTCTATGACTTTCCCGGAGGTTTTGTCATAGACTCTATAGGTGTGAGATTCGGCACCGTACCCAACAAAAACACCCTCTAAAGCTTTAGATTCAAATTTAGACAAACGAACACTTTGATCTTATAGAAACACTTACAACCAAATACTCGGTAGTAGGAGACATTGGGCTTGTTGCCGGTGAGCATCTCATAAGATGTAAACTTCTTGCCTTTGCGAAAGAATAGCCGGTTTGATGAATGACACGCCGTGGAGATAGCTCGGCCCACAAGAAGAGTGGAGACTTAAACTCCGCCAACATAGACCTTGCCATATCCATGAGGGTCCGGTTCTTCCTTTCGGCTACACCATTTTGTTGAGGGGTATATGCAGCGGAATATTGATGACGAATCCCCTCTTCACTAAGAAACTCATTTAGGGTGTAGTTCTTGAACTCGGAGCCATTGTCACTCCTAATGGCCAATATAGGGACATTGTGTTGGCGTTGAACTTCATTGGAAAAGTCGATGACGGCTTGTTGGGTCTCATCCTTCGTCTTGAAGAAATAAACCCAAGTAAATCTTGAATAGTCATCAACAATCACCAAGCAATATTTCTTCCCACCAAGACTGGTTGAGGGACGGCACCAAAGAGATCAACATGAAGAAGTTCCAATATCCTCTTTGATGAAATGATGGTCTTGCTTGGATGGGGAGAATCATGCATCTTTCCTTCAACACAAGCCCTACAAAGACGATCTCTAGAAAAAGAAACATTGTCTTTTAGTCCAAGAATGTGGCCACCCTTGTGAAGACTTTGCAAAGTTCTCATGTTGACATGGGACAAGCGGCGATGCCACAACCACCCACGTCGGCCTTTCCGAATAGGCATATTGCTTGAGTGTTGGTTGACCCCGAAAAGTCCACCACAAACAACTCATTTTCAACATACCCAACGAACATGACCTTTAGAGTCTTGCTCCTCAAGAGTACCACCATATCAATAGTAAAATGGACATCAAAGTTCATCTTATTAAGTGCACGAACGGACATAAGATTGTAACCGAGGGACTCGACAAGCATGACATTTACAAGGGTGATATCCTTTGCAACTACCACCTTGCCGAGGCCCTTTACCTCCGCTTTTGATTTATCACCATAGGAGACGGATGCTTGATTTATATTTGGTCCCAACTCCGTCATGATCTCCTTGCTTCCGGTCATATGACTAGTGCATCCACTATCAACCACCCATTTAGACCCACCGGAAGCATAGTCCTACAAGAAATCATTGCTTGGTTTTAGGTACCCATCTTGCAATGGGTCCTCTTTGGTTAGCAACAAGAGTCTTTGGGACCCAAATAGCATGAGCAACATAACCATCATAAGGTCCAACATATTTTGCATAAACATCACCATAATAATCAACATATAGAATGTAGTGAGGGTTAGCATCTCCCGCAAAGTCACTACGAGTGGTCTTGCCCCTAGTGGCATTCCCACTCGCAATGGGAGTCTTGGTTTGTGCGGGCTTGGCCTTGTTGTTGCTCTTCTTCTTCTTTGCCTTGGCTACATAACCAAGACCCTCCTTCCCTTTGTGTTGCTTTTGCTCACAACATGAGCAACAACCTTTTCTTTACCTTTGGGAATTGAGGTCTTGGCACTAGTGGCCTTGGCAAGCTCAACCTTCAACCTAGCATTTTCCTCAATAACATTTGCATGATCACATGAAGAGTAGAAGTGCTAGGTGAGTTAGATTTAGAAAGTTGAGTTTGAAGTTGCTCATGAGACTTGACTAGAAGAGAGTGAGTACTTTCCAAGGCCTTGTGAGCCTTGTCAAGTTTCTCCATATCCTCAAGAGTCTAGCATTAGCAACCACAAATTCGGCTTTCTCCTTTTTAATCACTTTATATTTAGCAAAGACATGGTCTCTATCCTTAATGATTTTAGCAATTATTTCATCATTTTTATCATCAAGGGACTCAAGTCTTTCCTCAAGAGTAGTTCTATATTCACTCTCTTCTTCAAGAGAAGCATTCAAGGATGCTATGGTAAGAGAGTCCTCTCTCTCAATTTTGCCCTTGACCTCAAGAAGGTCTTCGGCGGCACCAAGTTGGCTCATGAGAGCCTCAACATGCTTCTTAGCTTCACCTTGCAAGTTAGCCACAAATGTATCGAAGGCAACAAGTTCTTTCTTAATCACAAGACTAGAGTTATCATCCATTTCATGCATAGTCTTGGGAGTAGAAGATGATACCTCGGTGACATGGGCCATGAGGCAACGAGCGGTGTTGATGGAGAGTTCTCATTGGGGGATTCGAAGAGAGAAGGTGATGGAGTTGAGACTATGGCCATAGCGGCCACCTCACGAGTGGGTTCATCTTCTTCTTCGGAAATCAGAAGGATACTCTTCTTGAGTCATCAACACAATTCTTGGTGCTTTCTTGAAGAATGGCTTCCTCTTGACAAAAGGCTTCTTTTGTATCACCTTTGATTGATCCTTTGGGACAAGCCTTCCACCATGTTGTTCTCTATTCTCATAAGGACACTCTTTGATGAAGTGATGCTTGTCATGACAATTGTAACAAGTCTTTGTCCTTATAGCAAACTCCTTCTTCCCACTTGGATTGTTCCTTAGATCAACTTGAGCCTTTGCCTTGGCCGGGTCACGCCAAAATGTTCTTGTGGCAAGAGCCACGTGATCATGGTAGGCTTGTTCGAGATCATCGGGAAGAATGTTGCTTGGGCAAGCTTCAACTTCCACACTATCATCTAGGCACACCACTTTGGCCTTCAAAGCAAGTGAAGAACCTTGTTTCATTCCCATGGCCCTAGCACGGTTGTCTAGAGCATTTTTGGTGGCAACCTTGGAAGCTTGCATCTCTTGCATAACTTCATTAGAGGTCATTTCAAGGTAGTTGTGTCTTCCTTGTATGGCCTTCAAGTCAACGGGCTCGAAGGGCATGAGAGCATTCACATACTTCCTTTTGACCCAAGCATCATCCGCATACTTTGCCCCAACATTATAAAAGGCTTGGGCAAGGGTCTTGAGTCTTCCATACATCTCTTCATGAGTTTCACCCTCAAGCATGTAGAAGCCTTCGGCTTCATTGTTCAAAGCATCAAATCTATTCCTCTTCATGCTCTCATTTCCAAGGAATGCCTCGGAGAGACAATCCCAAGCTTCTTTGGCGGTGGTGAGATGTTGAATGTGATGAATATCCTTTTCACCAACGGCAAGTTCAAGCATGTGTAGAGTGGTGGCATTGAGTTGAGCATCAACCACCTCTCTCCTTGTCAAGTTGTTTGGATCCACGGCCTTGAATCCCGCTTGAATGATCCTCCAAAGCTCGATAGAGGCACTGTTGACATGAGATCTCATTGAGTGTTGCCAACTAGTAAAAGCTAAAGCATTAAGCTTAGGTGGAGGACCTAAAGGGTTTATGCGAGGATGAGGGATAGGTGGGTGGGAGAGTACAAGAGGGGACCTCATGGTACCCGGGCTTCCCACCTTCGGGTATGGTGCTAGATGCGGAGGGTTTCTTAAGATCGGCGTTTTCAACCCCTTTCTTTTTCTCTTTTTCCTCCTCGGTTTCACCGTCATTGGAGTTAGCGGAGTCCTCTAGTGGGATGGTCTCCGAAGGAACCTTGCCACTTGTGAGTTTCATGAGCAAGTCACGCATCTCAGCAAATTGGGTATCCATGGACGATTTCAATGATGTCTCCATCGTTTTGAGATCGGCCATGGATGCCGGAGTGGCTTGGTCCTTCGAGGAATCATCCTCACCTGTCATACTTCTCTTAGGCGGTTAAGCCCAACAAGAGAACCAAGGCTCTGATACCAATTGAAAGGATCGTATGACACCTAGAGGGGGGGTGAATAGGTGCTACTTCAATTTTAGTACTTTTTCAAATTAGGCTTGACACAAAAGGTAAATTCTCTAGATATGCAACTACGGTGAATTTACCTATATGACAAGCTAGCAACTAAGCAAGATACACGAAGTAAAGACGGTAAACAAGGATAGAGGTAACCGAAGGTGAAAGCACGCGGAGACACAGATGTATTCCGAGTTCCTCCTTTTTAGGGGAGTACGTCTCGTTGGAGAGGTGTGAGCTACCACAAAGGTCAACTCAACAGCCACAAAGGCTTCACCTTCTTCTCCGATGAACCGCACCACAAAGGTTTGGTTCACCTTCCACTATCGGAAACCTTCAAGATGGATTCCGGAGCCTTTACAACAACGATCCGGGGCACAACCCACAATTGGATTGGGGGCTCCCGAACAACTACAATCTGTCACAAAGACAATCAAGTAAGTACAACAATGAGCTAGGTTTTCCCAAAGGAAATCCTAGCAAAGGGGACCTCAAGTGAATGAGGGGGAAATGTAAATCGGCTTGGTGAAGATGTAGATCCGGGCCTTCTCCTTCGATCCTCCAAAGATTAACGAGTTTGGGTGGAGGGATTGGGAGATCTAGTGATTCTTGAGCTTGCAATAATGGTGTTCTTCAATGTTGGGCGAGCTACTTGGCTGGAGGTAGGTGGAGGGGTATTTATACCCCTCCCAGAATTGTAGCCGTTGCACTCCACTTAGACCGGAGACTCCGGTCCTGGAGGGCCGGAGACTCCAGCCTGGGTGGAGACTCCGGCCCCAACCGGAGACTCCGGGGTCACTCTGAACCCACTCCGGCCTCAAGGCAGAGAGTGCTGTCGTGTTGCTCGCTTCGCAGCAAAACCTGATGGGATAAAGACTCCGGCCCCTGAGCACCCCTGAGGTCGGAGACTCCGGCCTTGCCAGACATATTGCAATCTCCTTTTTCTTGACAAATGTTTCGATGCAAAGTATAAATATTTCTTTTCATTCCTGCACCACTTAACATTCTATTAGATAATTCCTAGTGTTGTTGCCTAACACACAAAACCATGGGGGACATAAAATATGTCCTTTCAAGGTGGTCGTCTTCCTCTGTCGTGAGGTCAAGGAGGGCCACCGAGCTCCCTGCTCCACCGCCCCACCCCACGTTCCGCCGCCGCAAGGTCGAGGGCCGTCAGCCTCCCTGCTCCCGCCCCCCACTCCCGCCTTCCTCCACGGCGAGGTCGAGCCCCACGGCCTCCGTGCTCCGCACGCACCACAACACCACCTGGCGCAGGCGCCCGCAGCCACGGATGGTGGCGAGCCGGGCGTCCCTGCACACGGCGATCAACGCCGTTGTGGATGTCAGCGAGTCGGGCGGCGGCGCGTCGGGGAGGGCGACGACCGGCGCGAGCTCGAGGGGAACATGGGGGAGAGAGAGGGGTGGTTGGTGGGGGAAGAGAGAGCACGTGGGGTGGGGAGAGAAAAAAAGTAGGAGAGAGAGGCCACTGCATGGCTGACAGTGGGCCAATTTGCATGCAATCCCCCCCCCCCCCAGGCGCAACCCAGCGCCTTGGGTTTGGCCTGGGGGCGCCGGCGCTAAATTCGTCCAAAAACAGCGCTATTTGAGGTCCTGGGAGGCACGGCTGGGAGATTTCGGCGCTATTTTGGCCAAAAAGTGGCCTGGGGGGCACGGCTGGAGATGCCCTTAGTCCCGGGAACCCCGATTACACCGGCACTGCCGAGCAGCGCTTAGGAGTGGCATGGAAACGAGAGGAACATGAGAGATCCGGACATAGATTTTTTTCTAGGGCAAGCTGCCGTGAGTAACGATGGGATTATACAACAGACAACACATATATTATTTTGGTCGACCCACGCGACCCTTCAGGTCAACGAAGCCTGACTCTGTTGGCCCATTCTACAAACAGAGCCGACCCAGCTGGCCCAATGGCCTCGTTTTCTTGGGTCGGGTCAGTGACCCGGTGGGTCGACCCGACCCATTCCCACCCTGAGCTGCACGTCCTTGAGCTTCATCCACAACTGGACGTATGCCACAGTGCGAGAGGGTTGATCGCTCCGGAGATGAGGGCAGCCCATATAGCTCTTCATGATGTTCCCCATAAGTTGTAGAGCTTGAAGTACCCCTTCGCCTCGTTGCCAGAAAAGGTGATCCGATCTGCTCGCCTCCCGTCGGCGCCGCCGCTGCTCTGCCTTGCTCATGTGGCCTTCGGACCATGGAGGTGGGGCGGATCTCGGCCCCCGTCGGCGGGAGGGTTCCGTTCCCCTTGTTTTAAAGGTTAAGGTTTGGTGGGGCGGCACTCAGGTGGTGGCGACGGCGCCTCTTCCAATAAAGTCTCCCGGCTTCAGCCCCATCTCGGTGGCGACGTCGAAAAGTTTATGGGAGTGGTGTGGTTCTCGAGGACTTTTCTGGCGGTGGCGTTCTTCATGTTGTCATGGAGCTTCATCGGCGGTTCATCCTTCTTCTTCGGCTCCAAGACGGATGTGGTATTTTTGACCCGTTCGGCGACTTCCCGTCCACAACCAACAACATCAAGCCGGTTCTGGGAGGAGCGGCGGCGCGCCGTCGACACGGTCTGGAGGTTGAAGACGAAGGGCATCTCAAGAATCTCGATGTAATTTTCGTTTTTTGTTGAGCTGTTTTGTACTCTTCGGTGTTTCTTTTAATGCATGATCCTTTTCGAAAACAAAAGTTGTAGAGCTTGAAAGTGTCTTTGTTTCAGTGCTTCCAGCTCAGCCATGCCAGGTAAAGCAGCAGCTTCATTCCGCAACTTTTCACACTGCATTAAAAAACCCAGTTCAATTAGCATTCACATAGACAATGAACTAATAGTGTAGTTGGTTCGCAAGGATTTATTTGTTCCGTCAGTTTTGCCAGCTCCTCTGCCAGAATCCCGAATAGATTCCAATGAGGCCTGTAATATACTCCATTAGAGTATACGTAGTAACATTAGACCATTAGTGCTATGACAATGGCATACGTGTTTACGATGATGCTAACGCACGTAGTCCCACGGACTGACCAAAACAAATTAACACTAATACACACCCTAAGACAAGAGGTCATGCTCTCACGGCTGTAGGACAAGTAGTAGAACATAAAATATCTTACACTCTGGTTAAAAAGCATTCATTATTACAAATACATTACCATTAATAATTCAATTTTAAACACGCTGATGTATATTAAGGTGAGTATTTTTCATGTTTTTATAGCATTCATTATTACAAATACATTTTCTAATGCTAAAATAAAACGGTATTTGGTCAACGCACAAAATACTTTTAGTTTCGGATATTTAAGAAATTACTCGTTACCATGGATTTTACCCAGTACAAATCTAAGTGGTACTATCGCACTACTCCACAAATGAATTTTATGTGTCTGAATGTATTATAGTGAATGCATATTTCTTTTAAGTATCCTTAAATAACTAGTGTGTGAGTCTAGGAAATAAATTGGCTAGGGATTCTAATTTTCTAGCGTACTAGCCTATCAAGATTGGGTATGGTTATTTAGATAATTCTAGATTTTTTGGAGTGTCGGCTAGTAGTTTGTCCTCAAACTCTCCCATCCACTGTCACTTTCTAGGTCAAATTTGCATTTCTTGCTCCGAAGAGCAATAAGTACACATGTGTGCTCCGTATTTTGTCTGAAAACTGTGGAAATTACAGCACAAATGTCTAAAATTCATATAACGTAAATTGTGATCTTATTTGCTGAACTATCAATATATGTTGGAGGGTAAAATACACCAGTGATTCATTAATTTGGCAGCGATGTACTCTTCAGTGCATGAACTTGCAAGCCACTCGTCCACATATGCAAACTTACATGAGTGATAAACCACAAGTCCAAACCTGACATGACATGCTGAGCTGGACCAAGAGCCAGCGGGAAAGGATTTTTACCAATTTAAATTTGAAAATGCTACAAAACTTTGCATGTTTGCCCTTGACGAGGCATTTTTGGTCCACCGACCTTTTGGTGGACCAGGGTGGGAATCATCTATTTTGCATTGTTCCTCCAAGACGAGGTGATGGCCGTGTAGGTAAGCGCGAAGTCGATTGATCTATCACAGTTGCTCAGAAGACAATAGCATTTTTCTTGCAAATGTCCTTCTTGAGGCTCCGCACTTTCTAATGTGCTTGAGATTGCAACTACACTTTGCTAGGAGAATCAGTTGTGGAGCAAAAAGAGTTTGCGAGGTTTACATGTATGGGGGCAGAAGATTATTTAGAAAATTGTTTCTTGTTGCTACTACAAAGAATTTGTTGGTGTCATTGTACAAGAGAGTAGGTTAGTGTCCAAACATGCCTGATTCGGGGAAGGTTCAACCTTCCTTTCAAAGATATAGTTATAGTAGTTCCACTCGATGTGGATCACGGCCATGCTTGCTCAGCTCCAGGATCAGGCTCCTCAACTTATTTTCAATAAATAAGTCATCTAGTCTAGGTTGTTAGAGTTCCTCATGACGCCTTACCAAATCACACATCTTTGATTCTAGAATCCCTAAAAGTCGGGTTATTATTTGATTTCACATACCCCTCAAAGCCAGGCCTTCGCAATCACATTATCATGATGATAAAATGGTATACTTACTCAAAAGACATGTTTGATTTGGTAAAACACTCAGTTCATTGATCAGCACACATCTTGTACTACTATAATGTTGACATACTACAGAGAGGAACGCTTCGCCTGTTGAAGAAGAGCACCGTCACACTCAGTGTTGCTACCGATTTAGGTTACCCGCTCCCTGTTGTCATATTTCGTTATTGGCTTGAATAAGCCCATGCATTGATATTGGCATTATTAGATGAGAGATTGACATACACTTGTATGTTTCAGATTTAATATGAATGAAAATTTTGAAGGCAATAAATGTAAAAGCTATGAAGCTATTCAGTCTAGTATACAACAAACTATACTACAGAAGTCATCAGCAAAAAGATCCTTCACAATGTACACAACAAAACAGTCACGTATAACTGTATACTCCCATATTCGCCGTGGCTTGAATTCCGACGAAACATGCTCAGCCTTCAAAATCTCTTGGTCAGTAGCACTATACACGAGCGCCCAACGTCTGGAGCTGATAAAAGTAAATGTTTCAGACCAACACAGTTCATTAGGAACAGCAAGCAGAATTTCAACGGATAAGCTTCAAACCTGGCTAACGAGAAGGTCGACTTGTTCTCTGTACATGTCCTTTAGGTCAACAATATCATTTCGTAATTCCTCCAACTGCAAAACAACACGGTACTTTACTTATTAACTGAGTTTACTTGAACATTTTCTTAGGACTTGTCTAATACTGTACTCCCTCTGTTTCATAGTTCCATAATTCTTGTCATGGTTTTAGTTCCAAGAATTATGGAACTGAGGTAGTACTAACAAAATGTGCCCATAAAATGCAACCCGAGTCATAGCTATAATGGCGGTCCCAACCAGGGTTCAGAACGCTGGGGGTTTTGCCCAGTACAATGAAACCAGGTCGCCTCCAATTTCAGTTATTATTATTGGTTGAGTACCTATACCTAAATTTAAAAAATACTATCAAATTTGAAAGGAGACCACTTCTGAGGCTGAAAAACAGCTGGGATTGTGAGCTAGAAACCTTGGTTCCATACACCAAAAGTCACTACAAGGCTTACTAATTGCGTGAACTTACAGGATTCCACTATGTGAAGCTCGATACCAATTTAGTTCTTGTAACAGGACTTATTTTTCCATATGATCAGAGGCTAGATAAAATGAAAGATTTTGGACACAGACGATTTAAGTTTATAGTGATAAGGTCGTTAACACTAAGAGATGAGCGGTAAGACATAATGTCTGCATGGCAGCCGCACCTCTTCATCTCGTTCCCCCATAAGTTCTAGAGCTTGGAAGTGTCTTTGTTTCAGTGCTTCCAGTTCAGCCCTTAGGCCAGGCAGAGCAGCAGCTTCATTCCGCAACTTTTCACACTGCATACAGAAATCAGTTCAATTAGCATCCACATAGATGATGAAATTATAATGCAGTTGGTTCGCAAGGATTTACTTGTTCTGTCAGTTTTACCAGCTCCTCTGCCAGAGAATTCCGAATAGATTCCAATGAGGCCTGTAATATAGTAGTAACATTAGTGCAGCGACAATAGCATAAGTGTTTTGCTAAGGCCTGTAGGCCCAAGTATTGGCCAAAACGACATAAAATTAACAACCACCCTAAGACAAGAGTTCACGCTGTCACGGCTGTAGCACAGGTAGCAAAACATGAAATATTCTTGACCATGGTTACAAATAAATTTATAAGTTATAAATCATGAACGTTTGTTACTACAATGCCTATATCAAAGTGATACGACTTCATGGGGGTATAAATTAAACAATTTCAGGACAATGCTAAAAGGATGCACATACCAAGCGTGACATGTAAGAAGCCAATTCTCCATCCTTTTGACGGAGTGCTGACTCAAAAGCACTTGGAGTCATGCTCCTCAGATAGTATGAAATATTATTACTGTCTGCAGACATTCTCCTCTCCAATGAAGTGCTATCCGACAAGTCCAATGATGCTTGAAGGAAATGGCTTTCTTCCAGGCTACCAACACTAGAGAGCTTTCTGTGGGGAGTATTTTCTTCAAAGGAAGCAAAGAGGAGACAAACAGATTGACAGGTCAGGTGACAAACAAATATATAGTATAATTATACTCACAGAAATTAATCAGATGCAAGTAAGGCGCGTACTTATTTGATCTGGAAGTGGAATTTTAGGTGACTCCCGGGAAGAAGTTTTCTCGAGTTCTGCCCTGGCAGCCTTTTCCCTTTCAAGGTCCTGCAAGTGCAATTCACGGAAGATATTGTAAGACACGTTTCTTGCCAAGTTGGTAATGCATGAACGAGACGATCAGTAATAGCAGGGATTGGTAGCATATATGACTAATATTGTTCATGTAGGACAGTAGGAGAAGCAACAAGTCAAAGATGACTTGACCCCACAAAACCCTGATTTCAAATAACCCTAAAATAAAACTACTGCGTCACATGAGCATGTTCGATTAAGTTTAAATACGTGTCCCTGAGGCTCAATAACGGGAAAAAGCATTGCTTCAGTAAAGATTAATCAATTAACATTTATATCGGGATATTTTCAGAAAAAGATGATTCACATAGTAAGTTTACCGTCTCAAGCAGCCCCCTGTGTTCTGCTGCTTCTTGCAGCTCCTTTCTGTGCCTAGCTCTAAGCTCCTTTATTTCTTCTTCAAGCTGTTTGGCACGTCCTTCTTGTATTGCCGCCTCTTCCTTAATTGCTAGGTACTCCTGTCTACTTTCAGATGCTCTCTGTCTCTCCTTCTCAAGAGATCGGCTCAGCTGTGTCTGCTCTGTTCTAAGAATTGTAATCTGCATACGAAATTACGAACCAACATCATGTCAAAAGAACTACCTCCTCACTTAAGTTTTAAATTGATGCCAAAAACCATGGTTATAGACTTAAAAAGTAATGTCACATGTTTTTGTCTCAAGAAACTGATGCACAAACCTGGGTCTCCAGAACTGTAATGCGGGATGAACTTTGTGACAGTCTCTCATTTATAGACCGCTCCTTTTCTTCTGAGGCAGCAGCTTTCGCTTCTGCTTCCTGCATATTTTAGTAGAACAAAAACAAACTATGTCACTGTTTCTGCTATGTTTCTGGCTTTATGCCTGATTGCATTAAACCAAGATAGCACCCATCATTATATGTACAATTGCAGAAAAAGCATAAACTACAGCATAAATAGCTAGTAATGACATACTTTACGGTCATTCCTTCTGATGTCCCTAATCATGTGTGTTTATAACAATAAAGCTCATGTTGTGGTTCGAGTTATCTTTGTTATATTTCCACAGACGACTGTTAACACAAAAAATTAGAACAGAGTAGACCTGAAGGCGAGAGTTCAAGGTTCTCTCCACGCCAGCCCAAGCTTCTTCTCTTCGAGCAACTGACTCCTGTTAAAATTAACATGATTAACCTACTTCTGACTGCCGAAAAAACTCAATTCACAAACTGCATACACCCAATAAGCAAATAAAGGTGAAATAACTACACCACAAAGGAAACTAAGTGGAAGCACCAATACCTGCATGGCTTCAATTTGCCGTAAGAGTGGCCTTGTCGACTCAGGAACTTGTGTAACCAGTTCATTATAACGAAGTTCACTGGCCTGAAGTATTAAATAATGAAAGAGAATGAAATTTGGTCCACGACTGATTTTACTCTGTAGTATGAACTAAACCCGAAAATCCCTGCTTACCTGATAGCGCTTTTGAAGATCATCATGATCCCTTTTTAACCGTTCTTCCCTGAAAGCAGCCTGAAATGCCCCCAAATTAGCAGGCGATCAGTGAAACTAAAGTGGAATAATACGAAAAAATAACTCTTTAGATAACAGTCTTTATTAATAAAACAATATAGATTACAATTAGAAACACAATCTACAGACTAATTGTCCTGAGGATATTGAATTATAGATACATATTTTATGACTTACCTCCTGTTCTTGTCTGGTAAGAGCGTTCCTCAACTCCTCGATTGTGTTAATCAGCATATTTTCTTTTTCACAAGCTTCTCTCAAGCGGCTCTCAAGCTCAACTTTGGCTTCTGTGTTGACTCTTGATTCAGCTAATGCCTCAGCCTCTTTGGCTGCATTAAGAGCATTTGCGTAGAACTCCTTCTGAGCTGCAAGTTCTGTTTGATTTCTTTCTATTGTTTCTTGTAGCAACTTCTCAGTTGCAGCCTTATCTCTTTTGATACTCTCAACCTTTGTCTCCTCAACCTGTGAAGTCATAACATTAAGTACATGAGTTCATTTTAGGCCTCACGGCAAATAAAAACTGATGAGGGAACAAATGTGCTTCCTTCAGGAAGCCAAAGTAACTCTACTATTCTCTGGAAGCAATATTTCAGAGCTATCCATTCAACAAGTAATTAAGAAAAAACTGGTCTGGTTGAACGAAATCATGAATGTGTTCACACATTAAGCAAGCTGTACAGGTTACGCAAACTACTATTTAAATGAAACCACTCAGCATTATGATCAAAACAGAGAAGAACAAACCACCTAAACATGGGTGCAAATTTGATTTTCATGCAAGCAGCAAACGCAAATACTTTAGTGCGAATAAATTTGAGTTGAGTTCAAATTTGATTTCTAGCAAGCAAGCAAATAAGAAATAATTTAGTGCGAATACATTTATTAATGAATTATGAAAAGTTGAGTTAAACTGATTGCTGTCTTTTCAACATATTTGCTGTCTTTTACCTGGATCTTTGAGTTCAACCGTTGCTTTTCCTCTTCAAACTCACGAATCTAGCTTCAACCAAAAAAAGACAGCAAACTTGGTTAACTTGGAAAAATATTATTTCATAAGTGTGGTGATACAGTTATATTCCATGCCTGTGCTCTCAGTTTTCGTATAGTAGCTTCTTGAGCAGCTTGTTTTTTCGATAGCTCTTCGCCTGTTTCATTGGTAAGCATAAGATGTCAGTGCCAGTAAAGGCCAAAATATGACTAAACTAGCGAATGAATGAATATCTGCAAACTTACATACGCGTCAGGCCCATACGTATGCCTATTTCCTAGTAGCCTACCGTTGACAGCAAGATCAGAGTGTTACTGTTGTGGACTTAGATCCACAAGGGGATAACTACCGTGCAGAAGGAAGCCAGACGGTGTGGCTGCGAGGGATTGGGTAGACATAGGTTGAGAAGAGAGAATAACCAGGGATAGATTAGATTGATTGTTCTTGCTTGTCTAAAACGTGGATACATGTCATCTTTATATAATGGATGTTCAGACCTTGACCTCTCCTAATACGATTAGATCTAGACCTTTCCTAATACAATTGGACTCTTTCCTAATCCTATACTTTCCAAAAGGACTCTTGTCATCTCCTGACCCAATACGACCATCTGGTCTTCTTGTCGTCCGGCCGGCCGGCCGGCCGCATCCATGTTACTAGCGTCCACAACACTACACCCTCCGGCCGGCCGCATCCATGTTACTAGCGTCCACAACACTACACCCCTCCCGGACAAGCAGCTTGTCCTCAAGCTGCAGGGTGGTGGCCAGGGCTGAAGGCCTTCACATCCCCACTTTGATGTGGATTTGTTATTCTAGCTGGACGATTTGCTAGGTTTCTTGCCCAATTCTCTAATGTAGAACTTGTCTATCTCTTGATCTTCCTGATTTGCTTGATGGTTGAACAGAACAGATCTTATCTTATCTCCAACACTTTCTCCTGGATTGATCATGAACTGATGTGCATGCATATCGGATTCTTTAATGCTATCTGCTGCACACAAATCTGGCTCCAATTCTTTTGGTCGACATGGATTTCGCTCCCTGCCAAGCAGATCGCTTTCCTGCCACGCTTCCTTGCAAATCTGATCCACATGTGGCCTGTTTATGTCCATCGCTGCGTAATCACGTGCTGCAGCCGTCACAACTCGCTGCTTCACTTCCATCGATTCAATGAGCTCCACCGGCGTGAACAGCCTGGCAACCATCGTGTTTGGCTTCATTGTCTCTGCTTTCTGCTTCTCCTCCATTGCCGCCTCTTGATGATATGTCACCGCTGCGGCTGCGTCGACTTCTGGCTGTGCTGACAATGTTGTGGCCGTACCCGCCGTATTGGCGGCTGAAGCCATTGGTGTCCTCCTTTCCTTTTCTGCAAGGATCTCAAGCATGCGCACCTTGAATTCGTCAAAGATTGGTTGAACAGAGGCCTTGAAATTCTCCATGAAAGAGCCGGCATCGAAAGCCATGGTGGTCGGCTCTGATACCAAATGTTGTGGACTTAGATCCACAAGGGGATAACTACCGTGCAGAAGGAAGCCAGACGGCGTGGCTGCGAGGGATTGGGTAGACATAGGTTGAGAAGAGAGAATAACCAGGGATAGATTAGATTGATTGTTCTTGCTTGTCTAAAACGTGGATACATGTCATCCTTATATAATGGATGTTCAGACCTTGACCTCTCCTAATACGATTAGATCTAGACCTTTCCTAATACAATTGAACTCTTTCCTAATCCTATACTTTCCAAAAGGACTCTTATCATCTCCTGACCCAATACGACCATCTGGTCTTCTTGTCGTCCGTCCGGCCGGCCGGCCGCATCCATGTTACTAGCGTCCACAACAGTTACAGCGAAGAGCATAGGGCTTTAGCTCCAACTAAGACTCAATTAAGGCTTGTTAAGGGCATACAACTTTCAATACCACAATAAACTTGAGACGAGAGACCCATATAAAAGCGATAGATGTGACTCTCATCTACAGGATACGTTTCAAAAGTTTATGATGTTATTATTCTATGTTCTGCAAGCCATTACATCTTTTCTAACATCCGTAATACATAAAGATCAGCAGATGATCATTGGAGTCACAGTTGCAATGACTGTCACTGATAAAGGATGCTCAACAAGTCAACATGGTGCAACATACCGTATGGTAACATTAATACTTGAAATGGTCACGGGACAATATTTCAAATGACAGAACTGGTAATTTCGTATTCTCAACATTATTACAGAATAATTTAACTAATGCAAACTCAACACTTGTTCACACATAAGTATACAAGAACAGGCACAAAAATAACAATTCTGCATACCTTCAGCCATAACCTGAGTAATTATCTCGTCCTTTTCTTTCAAAAGAGCAGCTGCGTCACTTTTCTTATTTTGCTCTCTCCTTAATGTATCTCGTTCTTTAGTTAGTGCATACACCTAGACACATTGAGGAATGCACATTACAAACATTTCGGTGATATGTGCAAGATAGTCTAGATGAACAAGGACACTGAGGAATACTTATGTCCCAGAAACAGTAAGCAGGTACCATAGAAACTTATGAGATATTGGCTGTAGCACTTATAGATCCTCATGAATGCAGCTCACTGTGAACTCTACTTTTACATTATAAACATCATCTCAACTCCTAGTAAACTAATATTAGAGTAAAAGTTACATACAGTAACAAAATTAAAAAGACATTAATATATTGTGCATCCAACTAGTCAAAGGGTTCAGAACTAGAAGCATTGCATCAAAATAAAGTGTAGCTAAATAGCTAATTGTAGAGCACAAAAGACAATCTTGAATTACTCCCACCACTATTATAAGAAACAACAAAAAAGAGCCATTGCAGGAAAAACATGTAGTTGTAACTACAACATTGCATGTGGGCAATATCATACACTAACAATGAACTCTCTAGTCTAGCATATTTTTACACTTCCCTGAGGTTATTACCCTTAATATAATTGGGGTGTGCATTTTGTGATGATCAATAGATGATAGATGCATTGAGTAATATGAATAATGTCTCACCTTCCTTTCAAGAGTTGCTACTCGTTGGTGATATTCATCCTTAAGCGCATCCATTTCTTCTTCAACTGACTTACCCTGTACAATACCAAAAATAAGAAAATCTCAAATTTATCAAAAGCTAAACGAAGAGAATAGTTGTATAAACATAGTATTCGTCTTGTTCATTCTTGACATAAGTTGACGTCATTTTGCTGATTCTAACCTACAGACATTCTAAATATCTGTTTCCAGAAGGCAAAAGATCAGGAATCTGCTTAGCAAACGTACCTTCAGCTCATCAATTGTTGATTTCAGTTGTTCGTTCTCATTCATCAGTCTAGCAATTTCATCAGCTTTGGACTGCAGAAAGAATTAGGTGTTGTTAGACACTAAATTAGTAGGGAGCGGACATGCATGTCAAAAAGCAATGACTAAAATGGGGCATTCAAATTATTCAATGCTTTGACGATGTGCTAATGTACATAATAGTTGTTAAGGGACATGTGCAGCACACAATCCCTCCTGATAATTAATCCCTGGGCTAACATAAAGATGAATAGTTAAAACAGCTCCCACTGTTTTGATGCGTTCACAGGATACGGTGTTAAGAAAAGAAAATTGCGTGCTAATCCTCCTTGACACTAAAACGCTATTTGACATATTAAATAACTGAGTTGTCTTTTATGAAGCATGATCCTTAAAAGGAAATACAAGATGAACCCTTCACCAGTCAAATAAATTGAGGAGAACAAAAGTTTATACGAACAAATTAGCAAGCACGCAATGGTCTATTACCTCCAAATAGATTGCACAATATGATAATTGATGCAGTAAGGCACTATGCTCCAACTAGTGTACTTTATGACTGGCACTTTTAAAATTTGCTAATGTTTATCTTCTTTTGTCCAACATATAAATATGAATTCATGGAACTAAAAAGGTTTGCTTCCAACTGGAAAATCATCTAGCAGTAACTTTCATAGTGTTACACATACGATCCCACAAACTATAAGGGATTTGAGGCATCATCTCATCCTAGATGGGTTACTCCATTATACATCAAATTTTGTGGAATGACTCAATTCCTCATTTTCTGGAAGGGCGAAGTGGTGATTCACCAAACCATCATTTTCCTCAACCCAGACAAGTGGGCTAGAATCAGATGGTCAGCTCAATGCCAAGTTCCTCAAACCAAAGACTATATAACTGAACTGCTACAGTACGGACTAGAGCATGTGGAAATTATACCTGGGACTGTCTTGCAGCACCTTGCAATGCAGCTTCCATCATCTTCATGTCACGTTTTAGTTTCTCTAGTTCAACGACAGAACCAACAGATTCCAGAGAATTCATGGTTGTAACAGAGTCCTGAATGTTTTCTTCTTTTCTCAAATCATTTGCATGAGGACCAACTTCTAATGGGCCAACAGGCGGGTTTGCAGAAGCCGGTACCAACTCATTTTGCAGGTCTGGGTCATTGTCCACAATTATTGACTTTGAGCTAAGGTTTTCAAGCTGTGTCGTTGTATTATCCTCATTTTCGTCAACATATACCATATGTGCTTCTGTTTGGTCGTTTTCTGCCCCATTCTCAGCTGTATTAGTTTCCTCATCATGTAATTTGACTTCCCCATGGCTGGCTTTGTCAACGCTGTCACTGTTCTCCTGTGGGCTGATTATTTCCTTTTGGATATCAAATTCCTGAACAATTTTCACATTGGCTTCATTTCCATCATCTGAACTGGCGACCATGGAATCTGCTGGTTGTGACCGGGAGGTGTTTCCATCATCTGTGTCTCCCTTTCCAAAATGAATAGATTCTTCCGTTCCCATATCACTTGCTTGATCCAATTTGTTAGGTGAAGATGTTCTATCACCAGGTATGTCCCTGACATACGCATCAGGCTGACTCGGTAAAGCTTCATCATTAGGATCAGAAGAATATTCAGTGTCTTGATGACCCTGGGTTTCCTTCTCAATTGAGTTACCGGTCTCAACAGATCCGCCATAAGTTTCTTCTGCTATAGATGGATGTGTTGGGGGCTGTGCTGTTTCCGATAGTTCAGAAGTGTCCCTCTTAGATGTAGGTGACTCGGTGGAGCCATCGTGCTTTTCTTCTGCTGTTGAAGAAAGTGTTGGAGACTGTGGTCTTACAGATTGATCAGAAACATCCGCCTTAGATACAGGCGACTCCGTGGAGCTGATAATGTTCTCTTCTAATTCTGAAGGCTGGTTTGGAGCTTGTGTTGCTGCTGGTACTTCAGAAGCATCTGCTTCAGATGTAGGTGGCTCAGTAGTGACCCTATGATTCTCTTCTACTGCTGGTAAATGTTCGGGTGTTTGTTCCTTTTCTGATACATCCGTAGAACTCTCCTCGCCATTATGTCCCATAAATGCCATGACAGGATTAAAGAATCCTATTCCATCAGAGTTAGATGTACGTGACCCTGATCCTGCATCACAAAAAAAAGGACATTTTGTTTCACCAAGTTAGTTAGCTACGTAAGTAAACAACGAAAAAACTATATTCACCAAATATACTCATCATATCCATGCTCCATAAAACAAAGGCATGGAAATACTAGTTATGAAAAGAAGCATGATTTCAGTGCTTCCAAGTTCCAATACTTCTCAGAAAGGAAAGAGCGATACAGAAAATGTTGTAACTCAAACAGTACTAAGAGTAGTACTACCTACGTTTCTCAAACTAAGGCGTATATTTTTAGTCACAGGTGAACTTTATAGACAAAATATAAGGTGGATCATTAATTTTGACCAATTCTATAGACAAACTATAAACATTTACAAAAAAATGTAAACATACTACGAAAATATATTCTTTGTTGAATCTATTGATATTAATTTGGTATTCTAAATGTGTATATTTTTGTCTATATCGTTACTCAAACTTACAATATGTTGACTTTTGACTAAATTTATAGTCCTTATTTTGTGGAATGGACGGAGTAGCTAGGTACTGTAGGTGTGTAACTTGTAAGTATGATCTGCCTAACCCAACCAATGATCCATAGTAATACTAACTGCTGATGCGTACGAAATTTAGGGGCCGAGTTTTGCTTTTCCAGTGTAGAGTGTCTGTCTTGAGTAAGCACCTACATCCGAAGTAAGTAATAGCCTGAATTCAAACTTTGGGTTCCATCCCAGTCAGTCCCTACTCCACAACTACCCAGCTAGAAATAGCATCGCTGCCACTCACAGTCACATCCCAGTGTTCACCCAAAAACAACCCCACGGCAGTTTCAGCTCAACATCTGTGTACAGAGCCCAACTAGTACGCACCAATTGAGAATGCAGCCCGGGTACAGGGGGGCGGAAGTGCGGGGGAAAAGGGTGTGAACAACGGCGTGTAGGGTTGGTTTACCTTGGTCGTCATCGTCGCGCTTGTCCTCGAGGCCTAGCGCGCTGTCGAAGTTTTTCTCGATGTTCTTGACGCTCTCGCTGATCTTATTGACGGCGCCCGCGATGTCCTGCAGCCCGCCCAGCGACACCTTCCCGACCACCACGCCATCCTCCTGTCCGCGTCCGGGTCCGGCTCCGATCACCGGCGGCTCGCCACCGCCGCGCCGCCCGCCCGCCTAGATCTCGCGCATAGATCTGATCCGCACGCACGCCCGCCCGATCAATCCGCAGGCACTGCCCGCTCGGCCGCGCGGGATCTGATCCGCCTCGCCGCCCCCCGACCAGAATCGATGGTGCCGGGCCCAGGAGCCGGAGCCTGTGGAGACGGGGAGCGGGACTGCGGGACTACTACGAGGGAGTGTGGGGGAGGAGCTTCAGGGAGCTCCCGGAGCCGTAGAGATGTAGGGGCCGGCGGGGGTTCGGCCGGGGCGCACGCGGGGCGGGGGCGGCGAGCTGTTGTTTTTCTGTAGTGCGTTCGGCGGGCTGGCCGTTTGGTGGCGCCGCGTCGGTGATGGCTCAACGTCACGTCGGTGATGGCGCAGGTGGATCTCCGCCTGAACCGAGCGTCGCGTCTGCGTCACCGCGCCAACCTGTTGTACGCTGCTGGGTTTCTTTTCTTTCCTTCAGAGGTTTTTTTTATTTTGAGATTTTCTTTCCTTGAGAGTTGTGTGTACTGTGGACCTGTGGACTGTGGTGGGGATGCTGGGCTACGATCAGCCGCCGGAGCCTGTGTGCCACGTGCACGGCCCATATCAAGCGCTTTGTTTTTTTTTCAGTCCTTTGTTCCTCCTTTCTCCCACCCGGCACCGCAATACACCATTTTCTTTCCAAGATGTCTGGTCGTAAAACTTCACCAAACAATGCGATAGGAGGGGGAGGTGTAGCTCAAGCTACCGCATAGATGTTTATGGTCGACCCACTTACACCAAGCGCCCCATGAAAATTGTTTTGGGTGCATCGTATATGGTCTATTTACGTGTCGGCGTGGAATAATGCATACGCCATGTGTATAGAACAAGATAGAGTTTATTTGTTGTTTACAAGCAAAGATAAAACAAATGGGAGCGTGAAAACTTTGTGTTACATAATATGATTATATGCAACATTTATGAATCACTAATCCGGTCACTAAATCGTTGTCCAACCCGATTGAACAAACCTTGTGCGACTATCTCCCACTGGTTTCATCCATAGTCAAGGAACTCCCGAGCCTCCGTAATATACACTACATGCTTGTGGATATAAATCAATGATATAGATAAAAGGAACAGTCTTAGCAGTTCAAAATTGTTAGATTGAGGCGTGGGTGTGTTTCAGGAAAGTTCGTACAACTTGAGTGTTCCACTTGAAATATTGTTCAAAAGGAGTAGTAATTATTCTAGACTGACTATATAATTTATATTTGCATAAAACCAATTAGTTAAGCATATTGATTGAACTATACAAGAGTAGGTTAAACCTACTTCACATTGTGCCACTGCATGTCCATCCGTCGAAGAATTTTTATTGATGAAATAGTTAATGTGTTTTCTTGATAGACATTCGCTGAGAAAGAAACCATCGATTTGCAAACTGCAGCATGTCCTCTTCTGTGAGTACCTATTCAAATAATAAAATTTCCAATCGCCTCAAAAGCTAAAAATTCTAGCCCTGCAGTTTGGGAAGTAAAAAAGTACAAAAAACATAGGCGGTACATACTAGACGCAAAAGCAGTCGACGGATATTGCCTACTTCTTGTACCTTTTTTTACTCCACTTATCCAGAAATTAACAAGCGATCACGAGTGGGCAACTGTCTTTACGACGAGTACCCAATGTGGAGGGAAAGGTATGAATAGGTGCACTCCGCTTGAAAGAATATCTAGTGCTACCACCCTTTTAGTTGCTCCATGTGTTACCATTAGAAAAAAACCAATTTTAAATATTTCAAAACAAATCTACGAAAAATTGCGAGTCTTCACAAGATATATGTATTAGTCCTCGAAAAATTTTGGGTCCAAATTCAAAAGGAGTATTGACAAATCTAACATGAATAATGTCATTTTTTTTTCTTTCATCTTTTTTCTCACACTAATGACATTATTCACATCAGATTTATCTTTTTTGTTTCTCAATTCTCATTTGGAATTTGGTGCTGGAAATTTTAAAGGATGTAGACACATATCTTGTGAAGACTCACACTTTTTCGTGGAAGTTTTTTGAAATATTTAAAATTGATTTTTTAGTGGTAGCACGTGGAGCACCTAATGTTATTATGGTAGCCCAAGATATTCTCTCCGCTTTGCCTAGCTGTGATGTGTTTTTTACTAAACGTTCTTTCCTCCAAGTTTCCAGTTTTACTTTTTTAGCAGATTTCATTCATCTAAGTTCAATAATTTGGTGGATGTTGTCGTTAAATTGATTCAATGATTAAGTCAGGCTTGTAAGGTTCAACTGAAGAGTAATCATCTTAGGGCTGCAAAAACAGACAAATAAATCTACTGAAATTGAACCTTGGGCGCCCCAAGGGGCGCCCCACCCTCTTCAATTAAATCAAACTAGATACCGTAAGTATTTTTGAAGATTTCCAACCATTTTGCCTATGATATCAAAATTTGACTATACAAACATTGGATAAAGTCTGGCTATCTTATTATCCAAATTTTAAGTGAAAATCAAATCATACAACTGAATATATATTGGCAAGCAGAAATCTCTAGACTATCAGATCATTTTGACCCATTTAGGAGTTTAATATTTTTCAAATATCTGCCCAATTTGAAGTGAAAATCAAACTGGGTAAGAAAATGAAAACATTCCATTGAACCACATTGTCTACAAATAGTAATATGGGAAATTTTTGGGCTATTTTCCCAGAAATTAATGCATGATTTTAGCCAAATTTTATGTAAAAATGAAACTACATGGAATAAATGTGGACAACCACCAAGCAAGGACTGGCGACTCGCACGGTGTCGTGGCCTCCAACGTGGTAGCCTCCGTGGGCATCAACGAGCTTGTATTTGTGCCAACAATGGTGACCCTGCGATATATGTTGATGATCGATGAGCGCGGCCTGGATGAGCAATGATGTAAAAATATATAGTCATGCCTCAAAATAACAATCTATTTGTGAGCGCAGGGGAGGGGGCCTTTGCCCCCCACCCCCACCATGCAAAGCTTCTTTAAAAAACCTCATAGTTTGATGAGTGTTATATAAAAATATTGTCGATGACTCCATCTGCATGAGGGCTCACCCTAGCCGGTTTTGGGCGCTGGTGGATGAGGAAAGGTGTCCAAGACAAGGTTGAGGACACATGACACTTCTCTAGCAACACCGTGCAGCTCGACTTTGGTTTCTTTTGTTTTTATTTGCCACCTTGCAACTCTATGTATGTTTAAGGACATATAAAACATTTGTTGATTTGAATGGCAGTGGTGATGTTGCTAAACCTTTGGTGGACAAAAATAAGCATGTATCTTTTCCTTTAGTCTATCAACTACTAAAGTGAGTGCTAAGTTTTCTGTTTGCCATGGCATTAGTGGAGAGATGCTTCTCATCAATGAATATTGTCAAGGATGTGTGACGTAAGGATGGCAATTTAACCCATGGGTATGGTTACCCAAGGGTACCGTACCCGCATGGCTAGGGTATGGGTATAATTTTATACCCATGGGTAGTACCCATACCCTACCCGTTTAGTCGTGGGTAGGGCACGGGTATAGCCATATACCCGTGGGTATACCCATACCCTACCTGTTATACATACATGTGAATATAACCTAGAGCTCCAACATATGCAGCCCGATATTTAGTTGAGATAATTGTCATGTACTTATCTGTTTGTTATTCGTTAAGATAAATGTTTTTTTGTCAATGTGTTATCGATGAATGTAAAAATGTGAATAATGTGTGTACTATTTGATCTACCCGTTGGGTATGGGTACCCGTCGAGTACGGGTACAGGTATTAGTAAAATTTTGTACTCATACTCTACCCATTGCCATCCTTAGTGTGACGTGTGATAAAATAAGCGAGCAATTTATGAGTGATTGTCTCATTTGTTTTTTGTGAATAAGGTATGTTTACCACTATTATTGCTAATGATATTGTGATTAATCAGTTAAGAAAGTGAAAAAATAGGAAAGAAAGCTGTAGAATGTGAGTTCGAGCCAAAACACATGTTTCTATTGCCAGTACTCCCCTCTTCTTAATTATTCATTCACGTGCAAATTTTTTAGAATATAACATGTTTTGTGAAAGGGCATGGCGCCCCCATGTGTGATTTTGGTAATTAATGACAATCCCTATGGACTAATGGTTGCATTTAGTTGTACTTGTAAGGTTTGTCCATAGACATGCTTGAACTCCATATGTTGGATTCAAGGTTGATGCTATGAATATATTGATATAATGAAGTATTTGGCATCAAGATCATCGAGTTGAGCATATTGCAAGTATGTCTTGAAGAAAAGGATTAGTGATCATTCATGGTTATCCTCAAGACATCATCTATTGAAAAGAGAAGAAAAGATACAAGGTTGATCAAGATATTGTTCAACACACAAAGCTACAAGATGTACCAAGTGGGATCATGTATCTCTTGGTATGGTAAGTAATTGTCCATATAGCTTTGTGAACTAACCCATGATATGTGTTGGCATTTCTATGTGTGGTTAGGTATCTTTCTATGGGCTTGCATCAAATGAAGATTTCATATAGCCCATGAAGGATGACGTCAAGTGGTGATCGTCATCAAGGTTGAGATGTGCAAGTTCAAGATGGGCATCTAGAAGATATCAAATGGTTGAAGCTTGCAACCCTTTTGAGGTATCGGATTATCCGGTCCCAGCTGACTCGGATTATCCGATAATGGTCAAGTAAAGATGTGCCAATAAGGGTCTCTCCCATAGTGGAGTATGGGGGAGAAATATGTGGACCTTCACCAAGCGAAGCGCAATCAGGAAAGGTGATCCACTTGAGAAGATCTAGAACGCCATCATCTAGTCAAGTGGAATGCGCAAGGCAAAGGTATGATCTTGTTAGGGTTTCTATTTTACCAGTCTCATGTTAGTCAAGAGACCGGGTTATTGGATAGACACCGTACTATCAAGAGGGGCTCTCGATGGAACTTTAGTGTATCAGTTGGAGAGAGCTCAAACCTTTGCATACTTGCCTTCATCATCTTTCTTGGTTCTTATTTGGCTTTTATCTATGTGAGAACTTAGAGCTTGTGTTCATCCCTATACCAAGCTCTAGTTCATCAAAAACGGATTTCATATGAATATCTTGTTGTGTTTTTGATGTTGGAGGTTTTACCGGTTCGTCTTTTATAAGAGAGGTCAAACTCTCTTCTTGTAGTTTCCTCCTCACATGATGGACTATGATGTTTCTCTGCATAATCTTGGAGAGCTCTTCGTTGCGATTCCAACGAGCCCAAGATCATCGAAATCGGAGTCCGGATGAAAAAGATATTGCGGTTTTCGTTTTGCTGTTTCTGTCAGTTTTCAGTCAATCGGATATTCCGACCCAAACTTGGATCGGAATATCCGACCCGGATATTTGCTGGACGCGAAAATGGCTAAGGACTTGTTTGGTTGCTCTCTGGAGTTTATCGGATTTTCCGACCCAAACTGGATCGGAATATCCGACCCGGATATTTGATGGACGCGAAAATGGCTAAGGACTTGTTTGGTTGCGCACTGGAGTTTATCGGATTATCCTATCTAACTGGAATCGGATAATCCTATACAGTCGGATTATCCTATCTAACTTGGATCGGATAATCCTATACAGTCGGATTATCCTGTCTAACTTGAATCGGATAATCCTATACAATCGGATTATCCTGTCCAACTTGAATCGGATAATCCTATGTTTTCTGGACTGCAACGACTCTTTTTCGTGGGGACCTATAAAAGGCCCCCCTTCTTCCCCAAAGGGACCAACTCTTGCAGCTCGTGTTCTTCCCCATTGTTGACCTTCTTGAGCTTTGCTAACTCTCTATCCCTCCATGATTCTTGCCTCCATTTAGTGGGAAAAGAGAGAGGAGATCTAGATCTACCATTCCACCAATCAATCTCTCCTCTAAGTGAGGGGAAGCTTTTGGATCTAGATCTTGGAGGAATTTGGTGTTCTTCTTGGTTCTTCCTCTCTTCTCCCCCCAATAGCATTAGTTGCTTTGGTGGGATTTGAGAGTGAAGGATTTTGAGCACTTCTTGTGTTCTTGCCCATTGCATCGGTTGCATCGGTTTGAGTTCTCCACGGTGATACGTGGAAATCGAAGTTGAGAAGCTTGTTACTCTTGGGTACTTGGGGTGCCCTAGAGCTTGTCCTCTTGGGTACTTGGAGTGCCCTAGATGGTCCTTGTTGATCTCAGAGTTTTGGTGGCTCGCGGGATAGTTGGGTGCCTCCAATTAAGTTGTGGAGTTGCGCCCCAACCTTGTGATTCTTGTGGCTTTGGGAGCCACGGGAATTCGGTGAGAGCCTCCAATTAAGTTGTGGAGTGTGCCTCATCCTTGTACGGGTTCGGTGACCACCCTTAAGTGTCCCATAGTGGTTCATGGCACTCCGCATTGGTGGAGGCACGAAGGAGATTACGGTGTGCCATTTGACGGCTATTCGGGGATCACTTTGTGACTCCACACCGCTCCAACGGAGACTAGCTTCCATTGGGAAGTGAACTTCGGGATAAATCATCGTCTCCAAGTGCCTCGGTATTTCTATACCCGAGCTTCTTACTTATGCAATTTACCTTGTGATAGCCATTGAGCTTGAAGTAATATATCTTGCTATCACATAGTTGTATATCTTGTTTAGCATAAGTTGTTGGTGCACATAGGTAAACCTAGCTTGTTTAGGTTTTGCGCTTGATAAATTAACCGCTAGTTTTATTCCGCATTTATTCAAGCCTAAACCATAAAGAATTTTAAATCGTCTATTCACCCCCCCTCTAGGCGACATCCGTGTCCTTTCAATTGGTATCAGAGCGGGTTCTCTCATTTTTGGCTTCACCGCCTCAAGAGTAAAGATGTCGTCTAGTCAACTAGTGCACAATGCTTCTTTTATATTAGATGGCACAAATTATGATGTTTGCAAAATTCGCATGCTTGATATTCTTCGGGTCATTGACCCATACATAGGGCGAATTCTAGATAGGGGTTATTCTCCTCCAAGGAATCCCAAAAGATTATCTTTAATGGATGAGAATAATTCCTATCTAGATGCTCAAGCTTCTAATGTGATTTTCAATGCTTTGAGCGATGTAGTTATTATGTCGGTCTCTCCTTTTCGGAATGCTCATCAGCTTTGGACCAAGCTTCAAGATAAATATGATGTGTCCAAGAATTGTGGAGATGATTGTTGTCCCTCCACTTCCGGCCGTGATGAGTTCTCAACTTCTTCTACTTCACCTACATGTGGCAAGCCACAAAGTAATGCAATGGTGAGTAGTGATAGATATTGCAATAATGATAGTAAGCTTATTGTTGATGATACTTCACCTCTATCTTATTGCAATGATTTATCTTTGGACTTAAACGCATCTAGAACCAAAAATGATCTACATGCTTGTGTTGATAGTCCTTGCATATCATGTACAAATTGCTTGACTAATCCTTGTGATGATATGCTCTCTATGTCTTGTTCCCTTGATAAAAATACTTCTATTTCCTCTAGTATTTGTTTGGCCAATAATGTAGAGGAAACCGAACACTCCATGGAACAATACATGGACTTGAATGGTGCTTCAAGTTTTTCTTCATCATCATAAACCACTTCACACTTTTGCCTTATGGCAAGGGGATCAACGGTAATTTCTACCTTGACTCCCAATATATCTCAAAATGAGAATGATGTTAATAATGATGTTGATAATGAAGAAGATGATAATGATGCTTCCCTTATTGAGAAGGGTAAAATGGTTCTTCATACTATTGCTAAGAATAAAGATGCTCATGCTAAATTCATAGAAATCTTGACTATTGCTATTGAGAGCAATAAACTTATTGATGAGCATGAAGACACAATTGAGAAAATGCAAAGCCGCGAATATAAATACGCGGAAGAGATCGCCGATCTCAAGGAAGCTCTTGAAGAAGAACAAACCACCAAGGAGTCTCTTGAGGAAACTTATGCTCTCGAACTTTCTAGAATAAAGGGATCCTATGATAGTTCTCTTAAAGTGGCTAATGACTTCAAAGTAACAAATGGTAAGCTTATAGATGCACATGCCAAACTCCTTGAGAATTTTGACCACCTAGAAAATGGCTCTAGGATCGTTAAGGGTGAGCTCATCAAACTCACCGAGTCTCATGCGCAACTTAAAGCTTCTCACTCAAAAGAGCTTGCTAAGTTACCTTCTCCTATTGCCATTAATAATGATGCTTGTGCTACTAACTCTATCTCTTCCGAAGCATCCATATTGACGAAGAATGTTGAGCTAAGGGCTCAACTTGAGTTGCTATCTAGCAAATATGGGAATTTGGAAAAAAGCCATGAGAAGCTCTCATGCTCTCATGAGGACCTTCTAGTCTCCTATGATAAGCTAAAGTTAGCTCATGAGGGTATTATGTTAAAGGTAACATCTTGTGAACCCCATGTGGACAATGGCACAACTTATACTCAAAATGCTTTATTGCCATGTGCTAGTCCTAGTAATTCATCCACTCATAATATTGCTACATCTTGTGATGAATTACTTTCCATGCCTTGTTGCTCTAACAATGAAGCTTCAACTTCCTCTACTGTTTTTGTTGATACTAACCATGTAGAGGAATTAAAAGATCTCAAGGCCCAAGTCACTTCCTTGAAGAAAGACTTGGAAAAGCGTCATGATGGGAAGCCCACACTTGACAACATGTTGAGTGTGCAAAGACGCCCCAATGACAAGAGTGGACTTGGATTCAACTCCAATAACAAGAACAAGTCCAAGTATAACAAGAAAAAGAAGGGCCATGAACAAGTCAAGAATTTGGCCAAGATTGTTTGCTTCAAGTGCAAGGTTGAAGGGCATCATGTTAGATCTTGCCCTTTGAAGAAGAAGTCTCTTAGCGAGAAGCAACAAGGGAAGATGCCTCAAGTTCAAACTAAAGTTCCCCAAGTCGAAGAACGGCCACTTCCCAAGAAGAATCAAGCTATTCCTTCTCAAGTTGAGACTTCAACAAAGAAGAAAGGAGGAAGCAAATGTTGATACTTATGCCGTGAGAAGGGTCACTGATACGTCTCAAATGTATCTATAATTTTTGATGTTCCATGCATGTTTTATATCAATTGTCACATGTTTTATATGCACTTTATATCATATTATGACATTTATTGGACTAACCTATTAACAAGATGTCACAGTGCCAGTTTCTGTTTATTATGTCTGTGTATTGCAGAAAAGGCCCGAAAACCAAAGTGCTCGGAAAAATCTGAAAAAATTACAGAAATTCTATTTCGCCAGAAGACTCCGGGAGCCAGAAGGACAAGTCTGGGGGAGGCCCGAGGGCCCCACACTTGGGCAGGGCGCGGTTGGGCCTTGCCCGCGCCCTGGGGTGGTGTCGCTGCCTCGTGCACCGTCTCGTGACGCCCTTTCGCCTACTTATTCCCCCCCCCCGACGCGAAAACCCTAACTGCCTGGACGATTTCTCGAGAAAAGTTCCAGAGCTCCGCCGCCATCCGAAACCCTAATTCGGGGGACAGAAGTCTCTGTTTCGGCACCTTGCCGGGACGGGGAATTGCCCCCGGAGCCATCTCCATCGACTCCACCGCCATCTTCATCGCCGTTGCTGCCTCCCATGATGAGGAGGGAGTAGTTCTCCCCGAGGCTGAGGGCTCTACCGGTAGCTATGTGGTTTATCTCTCTCTCCCATGGTGTGATCTTTATGTGATCATGAGCTTTGTAATCTAGTTGAATCCATAGATGTACTCTTCATTATCTTATATGCTACTCAAGTGGTTTTATTAATGTAATCTCCGGAGTCACCTTTGTCCCACGGTGCGAAGTTGACAGTGTGCGCCCCGTGTGTGGCTCTTAGGCTAAAGATAACAGGAATACTTATCATGAGTTATTATTTGCGTTGGATGTCTCTATGAAATTGCGGTGTTTGTCTAGTACCTTCTAGGGCGCTCAAGTTGACAGTGTGGGGTTAACTAGACATGGGAATGCGACTTTAAGGTGTGCTTTTATAGCCCTACGCGGTGGATTGGTGTTCGTTATCCAACGAGAGAATAACTCAGAGTAGCATAGTGAAGAGGAAATATCTATGTATTCAATTATATTATTATTGTTGAGAGTGTCCACTAGTGAAAGTATGATCCCTAGGCCTTGTTTCTAAGCATTGAAACACCGTTTACAACCAGTTCTGCTACATGTTTGCTTGCTGCCATTTTTATTTCAGATTGCAATTACCACTTATAATCATCCATATTACTTGTATTTCACTATCTCTTCGCCGAACTAGTGCACCTATACACCTGACAAGTGTATTGGGTGTGTTGGGGACACAAGAGACTTCTTGTATCTTAATTGCAGGGTTGCTTGAGAGGGATATCTTTGACCTCTACCTCCCTGAGTTCGATAAACCTTGGGTGATTCACTTGAGGGAAACTTGCTGCTGTTCTACAAACCTCTGCACTTGGAGGCCCAACACTGTCTACAAGAATAGAAGCGTGCGTAGACATCAAGCTATTTTCTGGCGCCGTTGCCGGGGAGGTAAGGTAAAAGGTACTCACATCCTCCAGCTACTTAGCTATTTTCTAGCACTGTTGCTGACGTGTGAGTGCTCGAAGGTATTTCCTTTAGATTCTGCAATTATATCTTTTTGTTTCTTGTTTTTATTTCACTAGTTAGGCTTAATGGAAAACAACAAAAAATTAGAGAGCTTTATGAAATTTATCTTGAATTAGGACATGATGCTTTTGAAGAGAAAATTAAAAAACCTATGGAAAATTATTGCATGATAGTGGTAATGTTATTACTATAAATTCTTTGAACACCATTATTGCTAATGCTATGGAAAATTAAGCTTGGGGATCGGTTTTGATGAAATGATATTTTTAGTCCCCAAGTTTTGAGAGGAAAATTTGCTTTGATGATACTTTGCCTCCATTATGATGATTATAATGATTGTGTATTTTTCCACCTACTATTGAGGATAAGTTTATGTGATTATGATATGCCTCCTATATATGATGTTTACAATGATGAATATGATATTTTCAGTCCATCTACTATTGAGGATAAAATTCATTATGATTATTCTATGCCTCCAATTTATGATGATTACAATGATGGATGTGATACTTTTACTCCCACTATTACTAATGAAATTGATTATGCTTATGTGGAGAGTAATGATATTTTATGCATGTGGATCATGATAAGAATGCTTTATGTGATAGCTATATTGTTGAGTTTATTCATGATGCCACTGAAAATTATTTTGAGAGAGGAAAGTATGGTTATAGAAATCTTCATGTTACTAAATTTCTTCTCTTTATGATGAAGGTTTTGAGCTTTCTCTTGATTTGCTTTTATTTGCTGGGTACTTTAAGACCTACTGGTCCTTATGAGAGAGGGAGACATGGTTTCATATATCTCAATAATATTAAGTCTCCTCTCTTTATGTTGAAAGTTTTGAATTGCACTTGTTTTGCCTTCCTATGCTAGTCACTTTGTGCTTTTGATTTATTTTCTTACAAGATTCCTTTGCATAGGAAGTGGGTTAGACTTAAATGTGTTTGTATTTGCTTTTGATGCTCTTTATATTCAACTCTTATACATATGAGAGCATCATCAAAATTATCATGCCTAGCTAAAAGGCTTTAAAGAAAAGCGCTTGTGGGAGACAACCCATTATTTTTATTTCTGCAATTTTTCTTTTATTGAGTCAAGGAGGATGTTTACTTCTGTAGCAACTCCTTTGTATCTTTATTTTCTCGCATTGTTGTGCCAAGAGTAGCCTCTAATGTTAAGATGATGCTTAATTTTGATTGCTGCGCAGAAACAGATTTTTGCTGTTCACTGTACGAAATTCCTAAAATCACCAGATTGTTAATTAAATCTGAATTTTTTGTGCGTAATCTTTATGAATGTCTGAAACTTTCATTAGTCTAGAGTTTTTCGATCTGAGCGTCGTAAGTGCCTCGAAAAAATTCGTCTTTGCGGACTGTTCTGTTTTAGACAGATTATGCCTTTTTATTTTGCATTCTCTCTTTTACTAGTGTTGAGTGAAATTCTTTTTTGGGTGGAAGAGCTTCACATAACATCAGTGGCTGTAGCTAATGTTTAAAGTAACAAGTCATATTGCGTCTTTATAGAACATGTGAGTTTTTGATTATGCACTAACCCTCTAATGAGATTTGCTTTGAGTTTGGTGTGACGGAAGTTTTCAAGGGTCAAGGAGAAGGATGATATAATAGGATCAAGAAGAGTGAAGAGCTCAAGCTTGGGGAGGCTCCCATGGATCTCCCCAGCATATTTCAAGAAGACTCAAGCGTCTAAGCTTGGGGATGCCCAAGGCATCCCCTTCTTCATCGGCAAAATTATCAGGTCATCTCTAGTGAAACTATATTTTAATTCTTTCACATCATATGTGTGTTCTTGGAGCGTCTGTGTGCTTTTATTTTCAGTATTGTACTTTTATTTTTGCAATAAGCTTGATCACAACATTCTTGATTGGGAGAGAGACACGCTCCGCTTTTTCTTGGAATACTCTTGTTCTTCACTTATATCTGTTGAGTATTCAATTTTCGCGCTGTTTAGCTTCTAGCTCTTGGTTTTCATGTACCTCTTGTCAGAGCTATTAGTTCTTTTGTAGAAAGTACTCTCTTGCTTCACTTATATTTGTTTGGAGAGTTGCTTGGTTAATATGTTGGTTCAGAAAATGTTGCGTGTGGTAGTGGTATAATGAAAACTTGCATAATCTTGTAGATCATTGAACTTTGATAACCTGATTCCTTGCAAACGTTTTGAGGTATTAAGTAATAGATGGTAAAGCTTGCTGGTTAATTAAGTTAAAATCATTAGTGGATTATTGTCTTTAAGCTTGCACCGTACTACAAACACTAAAATTGTTGAAGGTGTAGTTGGACTTGATAGCTTTCCATGTCTGAAAAGTGGTTCGTAATAACTAGGTTGTGTGTGAAGGTCGAGGGATCTAACGGGGTACTTGTGCCGCCGTGAACGGCCCTCCTTGGGGTAAATGTTAACCATGCGCTTAATGTTGAACCTGCTAGTTGTTTGCAATAAACTTGTGAGTTCTTTTTGACTAATGTTAAGCTACGGTTTTGGCACTTCCACCATCCAAATTTGCTAGCCTCTTCGGTGCTGTGCATTGCCTTTTCTCACATTGAGAGTTGTGCAACTTCGCCAGTACATCCAAAACCCGTGGGAGGACTTCCTCTTGTTCTCCTACATAAACCCATACATCTTCCTCAAAACAGCCACCATACCTACCTACCACAGCATTTCCATAGCTGTTCCGAGATATATTGCCATGCAACTTCCATTTACATTACATGACTTGTTGTCATTTATCATTTATATATTGCTTTGCATGATTCTATACAGCTGATGTGTGGTTTACCCATGTTACGCTAGATCATTGCACATCCTGCTACACTGGCAGAGGCATACAGTTTTATACATCATGTTTTGTTCATTATGAGTTATTTGTACCAAAAAGTTTGTAATCATATTAGAGTGTTGCCCCTGCTAGAAAAGAGCCATGGAGGCCATCGAAAAGTGAAACAGAAAAAGAAAAAAAAGAAAAAAAAGAATAAAGAAAAGGGGGGCAACACTACTATCCTTTATCAAAGTTGTGCTCATGTTTAGCACTTGCAGTATTCATAGTCATCATTTGTGCTCATGTTTAGCACCTATGCTCCATTTGAGAGAGTTTTCATGCTTTACTAGTATAACTATGTGGGGAATTTACTATAGAACTTGGGTTGTATATTCCAATGATGAGCTTCCTCAAAAGTGCTCTAGGTCTTCGTGAGCAACCGAGTTGGATGCACCCCCACTAGTTCCATTGGAGAGCTTTCATACACATATAGCTCTATGTGCATCCGTTGCATGGCAATCACTACTCCTTGCATAGCTTCGATTATAAGACTTCCTCTTGTCTAATGATCACTTATAGCTTTGTGAGACTTTCTTCCATTGGCCTTCCAAACCCCCATTAACGTTCTCTTTGCCATAACATCCTGGTGCCGATACTAAATGCTTACGCTCACCGGTTGAGTAGACCTCGAAACAGTGGATTCATGACGTTCATGTTTACTTTTACTTGACTGGATCCGTTCTCTATGTTATGAAAAATTGCTTGATGCTTGGAATTGAAGGATAGAACTCCTACACTGGATACTTAAAACATCTATAATGAACCTTGTACGGTTTCATGTCTTAAAGGCCGTCATTCATGAAAACTTTTAGCTTGTTTAACTATCTTGCTTTATTATCTCTTATTTAATATCAATTATAGACATTTGCTTTGAATGATTTGATCTCAGCTCACTTACCATTACATCATTATTAGATCAAGATTATGTTGGTAGCATGTCACTTCAAAAATTATTGTTTTATCGTTTACCTACTCGAGGACGAGTAGGAACTAAGCTTGGGGATGCTGATACGTCTCAAACGTATCTATAATTTTTGATGTTCCATGCATGTTTTATATCAATTGTCACATGTTTTATATGCACTTTATATCATATTATGACATTTATTGGACTAACCTATTAACAAGATGCCACAGTGCCAGTTTCTGTTTATTATGTCTGTGTATTGCAGAAAAGGCCCGAAAACCAAAGTGCTCGGAAAAATCTGAAAAAATTACAGAAATTCTATTTCGCCAGAAGACTCCGGGAGCCAGAAGGACAAGTCTGGGGGAGGCCCGAGGGCCCCACACTTGGGCAGGGCGCGGTTGGGCCTTGCCGCGCCCTGGGGTGGTGTCGCTGCCTCGTGCACCGTCTCGTGACGCCCTTTCGCCTACTTATTCCCCCCGACGCGAAAACCCTAACTGCCTGGACGATTTCTCGAGAAAAGTTCCAGAGCTCCGCCGCCATCCGAAACCCTAATTCGGGGGACAGAAGTCTCTGTTTCGGCACCTTGCCGGGACGGGGAATTGCCCCCGGAGCCATCTCCATCGACTCCACCGCCATCTTCATCGCCGTTGCTGCCTCCCATGATGAGGAGGGAGTAGTTCTCCCCGAGGCTGAGGGCTCTACCGGTAGCTATGTGGTTTATCTCTCTCTCCCATGGTGTGATCTTTATGTGATCATGAGTTTTGTAATCTAGTTGGATCCATAGATGTACTCTTCATTATCTTATATGCTACTCAAGTGGTTTTATTAATGTAATCTCCGGAGTCACCTTTGTCCCACGGTGCGAAGTTGACAGTGTGCGCCCCGTGTGTGGCTCTTAGGCTAAAGATAACAGGAATACTTATCATGAGTTATTATTTGCGTTGGATGTCTCTATGAAATTGCGGTGTTTGTCTAGTACCTTCTAGGGCGCTCAAGTTGACAGTGTGGGGTTAACTAGACATGGGAATGCGACTTTAAGGTGTGCTTTTATAGCCCTACGCGGTGGATTGGTGTTCGTTATCCAACGAGAGAATAACTCAGAGTAGCATAGTGAAGAGGAAATATCTATGTATTCAATTATATTATTATTGTTGAGAGTTTGACACAAGCTCTAAGTTCTCACATAGATAAAAGCTCAAGAAGGTCTACAAACCTAGACAATGTGAACATGTGAGGTATTGCCACCTAGAATTGATATTGTTAATTATCTTATTCCTTTGTGGCATGTTTCTCAAACCAATTCTCTTTTGCTTAAATGTTTTTACTTACTCACACTTTGGATCTTGTTTGTGATGAATGTTCTTGGTAAGGTTTTCCTCTAATATGTTCTCATATATCTCTTTGGGAAGCCGATTGCTTCAAGCTACTCTCTGTAGTTGCTTTGCATGATCGCGTGAATATTTGAAGCTATCAAGAACATTTATCTACATAAGCATCGCGCTTAAATATTATCCTTCACCATGTGCTTATTGGTTGCGAAGATGATCTTGAATATCAATCCAATACACCACTATGAAATTTCTACATATACTCCTTTTCCATGACAATTGATGGTCATAATTGTGGTGAAATTTGTAGATCATCTTCATATTGGCTCTTGATTTTATTGCCTTATTTCTTGCCAAAAATTAATTTGTTTTAACTCCTTTTGTCTTCCTTACCTCTTGTGGATCATTTTGCTTTACTCAAACTTTCCTAGTGTTTATTTGGTGTAGGAGAGGCATTGATCCCATCATTGTGCACCTTGCATTCAAAGGCTACTTATAGATAATGCACTATTCTTGGGTGAGCTATCCTATATTGAGTACAACTTATATTTTCATTAGTATTGGATCTTATTGCTTTTTCTTGATATATGACTAGTGTTTGAATGGATATTTGAGAGCGATGATTCCATGTGTGTGCATTGTGTATTCAAATACAAGATCATAAAATAATGCACTTTTGTTGGGAGAGCTATCATGTATCTTTTTAAACACTATTTATATTATATTTGTATTTGATCCTTTCCATTGGTCTTTGATCTCGATGACATGTCTCATGGAAGACAAACCTTTTTGGCTTGGTACTTTGTACCATCATGAAAAGTGTAGAGGGTGTGGTTTATTTGTTGGAACCCCACTCTTTCTTTTTTAGAGTTTGTCCCAATTGGCATCTCTCTTTGGGAGTGGGTTATATCATTCGTTGATTAACATCTCTCTCTTTTGGTATCCATTTTGGAAATTTGATATCTAGTCCTTTTATATATTGATTAATTGGTATCTTATTTTCTTTTTGATATCTTTATCCAATTGGTATCTTATCAATTATGTGTTGATTTGCTTTTAGTTTCAATTGGCTTCTCTAAATCAATTTTTGATTTGGATCTTTGATATAATTTGGACCCTCTTTGATCTCTTAATATTTGTCCAAATTGTATCTCCCTTTGGTTATTGAAGGTCATAGGCATGCATATCTACTACATGTTTATTTTATGGCATGCTTTTCTTCTTTGTGCCAATATGTAGGGGAAACTCCATGGAATCCTAAATCGGCTAAGATGTGCATGAAATTCAATTTCATATCTATATGCACATATTTATGTGGAGTTCCTTCTATGTATTGTAGTTTGACTAACTACTTGGACCCAATTAGTTTGGGAACAATTTTACTTGAATGTGTTTTAGGTACATGGAGATGCATTGGATGCTTGTCTCATTTACAATGAAAGTATCTTCACCACATGCTTATTGGAGCCAAGCGAGGATGGTTGATGAAATTTTATCTACTACATCAACCCAATGTCATCTCGGTAACAAGTATTCGCCTCATGCATACTTTTCTAGCATCCAACCTTGTGTAGGTTGCATCATGGCATGAAAAGTATTTATTTGCTTTTGTTGTAGCTATTACAAATTCAATGTAGCTCTTATGATACTTGTTGCTTTCCTCAACGCGTCCCAACTATCTCCTTTCTCTTAGTGATATTTGTGATGCTTGTGTTGAGGTTGAATTTGAATTTCATTATTATACAATATGAGAATATTGAGCTATGGGCTATGATCCTAAACAAACATCATATGTGTATATGTTATGACTTCCCTTTGGATATCGTGTTTCTTTTCCTTAGTAACTAATTTTATGTGTACATGTTTCTTTGTGGACACTTAGAAACTTATATGCAAGAGAGAAATTACATCTTTACTCGATATCCTAATTCTTCGGTGTCACCAAGAATTGAGCTTCTTGAGCTTTGCTAACTCTCCATCCCTCCATGATTCTTGCCTCCATTTAGTGGGAAAAGAGAGAGTAGATCTAGATCTACCATTTCACCAATCAATCTCTCCTCTAAGTGAGGGGAAGCTTTTGGATCTAGATCTTGGAGGAATTTGGTGTTCTTCTTGGTTCTTCCTCTCTTCTCCCCCAATAGCATTAGTTGATTTGGTGGGATTTGAGAGTGAAGGATTTTGAGCACTTCTTGTGTTCTTGCCCATTGCATCGGTTGCATCGGTTTGAGTTCTCCACGGTGATACGTGGAAATCGAAGTTGAGAAGCTTGTTACTCTTGGGTACTTGGGGTGCCCTAGAGCTTGTCCTCTTGGGTACTTGGAGTGCCCTAGACCATCCTTGTTGGTCTCAGAGTTTTGGTGGCTCGCGGGATAGTTGGGAGCCTCCAATTAATTTGTGGAGTTGCGCCCCAACCTTGTGATTCTTGTGGCTTTGGGTGCCGCGGGAATTCGGTGAGAGCCTCCAATTAAGTTGTGGAGTGTGCCTCATCCTTGTACGGGTTCGGTGACCACCCTTAAGTGTCTCATAGTGGTTCGTGGCACTCCGCATTGGTGGAGGCACGAAGGAGATTACGGTGTGCCATTTGACGACTATTCGGGGATCATTTTGTGACTCCGCACCGCTCCAACGGAGACTAGCTTCCATTGGAAGTGAACTTCGGGATAAATCATCGTCTCCAAGTGCCTCGGTATTTCTATACCCGAGCTTCTTACTTATGCAATTTACCTTGTGATAGCCATTGAGCTTGAAGTAATATATCTTGCTATCACATAGCTGTATATCTTGTTTAGCATAAGTTGTTGGTGCACATAGGTAAACCTAGCTTGTTTAGGTTTTGCGCTTGATAAATTAACCGCTAGTTTTATTCCGCATTTATTCAAGCCTAAACCGTAAAGAATTTTAAATCGCCTATTCACCCCCCCCCTCTAGGCGACATCCGTGTCCTTTCATTTTGTTTATTTTTCCACACTATGCTACTCCCTTCGGTCGGTTTATAGGTTCTCCGCGTATCTCTATATCGTTAATTTGACCAACCTAATACAAAGTATACAGGACAAAAAAACATACCATTAGAAAATATAACATCTAAAATTTCTATGATCCAGTTGACGACCTAGAGATACACGTAGTACTTATAAACCGAACCGGATGGAGTACAAAGGAAGCCTTGGAATCATTGCGGCTTTAGCTTATCACTAGTTGAAATGTACGTGCAACGCACGTATAAAACAATAAAAATAACGGCTTATAAGAAGGAACACAGACCTGGACGCCCCGGTGGCGTTGAAGGCGAGCATGGCCTAGCTCAAAGGCAACCACCTCCCGGGCTACGTGCCACTTGGCGCTCGTCGTGCTGAAGATCGGACGGGACACGCTCACCTAGGCCATCTCGAGGGCTTGCCTGCCTGGCTCGGCAAGCTCGGACAAAAACTTATCAAGGTGCCCGCCTGATATAGTGCTTGTCATGCTGAAGCTTGGACATGACAAGCTCACCGATGCTGTCTGTCGGCGTGCCCGCCTGGCTTGGCGCTCGTCATGCAAAAACTCAACATAACACGCTCACCGGCGCCGTCTCGCCGGCGTGCCCGCCTGACTCTGCGCTTGTCGTGCGGAAGCAAAACTAAATTTAGAACAAAAGGTATTGTGAACGAAAATAAATCAATGGGTTTAAAAAAATTAGGATGTGGATATCATACGGTAACTAACGTGAGACGTATCTTTCTCCGCTCGAGTTTGACTCAGAAAGGAATCCGATCTTCAAATGCGTCTCCGCCTGGTGATGGCCACGGACGGCCGGACATGCATGCAATCCTTCCCCATGTAAAGGTTTAAATCGTAGGAGGAGTCCAACTCTGATTTGCATACTATCGTGTAGGCAGACCTGATCGCACCTAATTTTGCGTGTTGTGTTCCATCTGGATTCTTTTTTATTCTCTATTAGGAAACATGCCCGTGCGTTGCGACGGGAGTGAAAAAAACAACTTTTTGTCAAAAAAACGTTGTTGCACGACCCCAATTTGACGCCAAGTCAATTGACTTGCTTAGAATAATTTAATTTTTCTAACCAGATGAGCATCAAGTTGACATAGAAGTTCTAGCATAATATTTGATTATTGGCAGGAAAAATGAGAAAGAAAATTAATAACTTGCTACATATAGTACTTCTACAGTATTATATCAAGAAAATATTAGATTTTGTAGTACTATAGTAAGTAAAATATAGCATTCTTATTTTACGTATTCTACATACAAAATTTTGACGAGGCTTAAAGTAGAGAGAGTACACATTTTAACATGCATTAAAAGAGAGAAACATGCGGACAGTATCTCGGAGGGAGAACATATATGCACACTGGCCCTGCTCCCTGTTCTACTCGCAGCTGCCTAAGTCGGCTGGTAGGCAGGCTGCTGTGCTACTGATCATGTGCATGTGGCCTGTGCACTTGTGCAACCTGTCATCAACATATCAACAGCCATGTGGAGGATAGATTAACTCATTGCCAGAGAAATTGTGGCCTAAATCGATGTTGACCAGCGGCAACCGGGGGCTAGTGAGGGGTCGCGAGTTTATGCAATAGATTTCGTCGGAAATTATCTTTATGGTAGCGTACTTCTGACTTTATTTTTCTATCTGAAGCTCATCTTCAGACTTGAACCTCTAGCCACGTCTGCACTGTGACAGGAACTGATTCTCGCCTTCCTGGCTTCATGGGAGTACTCTTTCCAGCAGCGCGCGCCTCTCTCCTACTCGGTTCTTTTTGTACGTGCTTATCGTCCGCTTCAAGTAGCCTGCCAATGGATGAGTCAAAAGCCGGCGCCATCTTTAGCCAAAGCTTGTGCGCCAACTACTCGACGTGCCAGGCTTCTGCACGAGCACCGGACCATGCAGTCCGTTTGCCCGACCGTCGCCGCGCGGCCACCGCCGCTGCGTGTCGTCCCGCGTGCGTTCGCCAAGGGAAGGCTTCGGATGGGCTGTGCCGGGGGTGGGACTCCCACCACGCCACTTCGCGCGCAGTGCGGTGGCGGAACGGAGCCGGTGGCGGACGGCGCCGGCGCGGCGCTTCGAGAGGAAGAGGACGCGGCGGGGCTGGCGGCGGAGGAGCTGGAGTTGCTGGAGGAGGTGGCGATGGGCGGGAAGACGAGGGCCGGAGCCCCACGGACTACGACCGCCACGCGCACATCTTCCAGGAGAGCTCGCAAGTGTTCCGGGCCCTCAAGCACCGCCGTGCCGCCGTCGAGCACCACGTCCTGGCTATTGCTGCGGTTGGTGGTGCCAGATCGCCGGTGACAATGTTCGGCGTGCCCAGTCGGATCCTGTCCATGAGCGTGAGCAGATTTGACGCAAAACGGCGGTCCACCTCACTGTACGACTTCTCGTGGCTGGACCCCGTCTTCTTTTGTGCCTGCGCTAATCTCATCGCTCTGTCCGGCCATGGCGAATAGGTCGGTACTGCCGTGATCGATCAAGCTTCAACCGATCTAAGCAGCGACTCAATGGAATCAGCGGCCTAATTAATCTATTTGTGTCGAGGGTTACGAGATATAGATAGGTCAAGGTGTGGTGGAATATATATTGCTAGAGTGTGCCTAGTCGATCGAATCCTCCATGTACCCGTTCTACGCTCACAAATCGAGTAGCGATCGGCCGGGAAACCCAGCGAGATTGACATACCAAACCGGTTTTATAGGTCATGAGGACGTGTTCCAGTCGGATGGGTACTGATCGGATCGATCGCAACAGTTTTGTTTTCCGATTGCACCAGTGTTTTTTTGACTTGACTTACGGGTGGCACGGTGGGTAATTATGCACAACTTTAGAGGTATTTGTAATGACCGAACAATTTTTTTAACTTATGGGTGGCATATGTGGGTAATTATGTGATATGTGGAAGGGCAAAATCGGTAAAAAAAATGACGTACGAGAAGAAGCCTTAATGCTTTTATTATTAGGTATAGATTTTTCCTCTACAGCCTGTAACGTGTGCGTGCGAAAGGTTCTTAATCAATACGAACTTGTTTATTCCATCAGGCTGACCTTGCGTTTGGATCGTTGATTGTAAATTGAACGGACAAAATTTAAAGTGTTTGCTACTCGACGCCGTGACAATCTGGATCGTTGATTGAAAATTGAATGAATAAGATTTAAAGTATCTCAACATGTTTGCTCTTTTAATAGTAAGTATAGATTAGTATATGCAAACAATAGGATATAATTAGAAGTCATCTAAATGGTATGTTTTGCCTTTATTAATGCAAACACTCTTATGTCATTGCACATTTGCTCGTAGAGACGATCACACAAAATCAAGCAAAGCTCAACTAGATCTGAGATCTCGATCGTGTACCACAAACAGTGTTTATATTTTTTTTACAATCAATATCATATATTATAAGCGAATAGTACATGGTAGAGATACATGAGCTGACTATATCGATTACAAAATAAAGTCTAAAAGAAAGGATCAAATCTTCGAGATCTTCAAACTCTTTCTTTTTCCATGACACAATCTTGTACTTTTCTGAAGGCAGCCGCAGAATGACCAAGATATCAAACCACAGACCTATGGATACCAACGAGGGTTCTCCTATAATTTTAATTTTGAGCCGCAATGTCAAGGTTACGTACATGCACACATCCATTAAGTTAATCAACCAACACCGATATTACAAGGAATAGCACCCGAACAGCCTGGTCGACGTTGCTGGGAGCCGAGAGTACGAATTACCATTGTCGAGCACGTAGCAGCCGAGACAAATATTACAAGGACAATTCTCGCGGCAACCATAAGAAAAGATCCAAAATCGATCTGGCGAAGTAAGATCTGAAAGATCATAACTAGACAAATTTAATCTTACATCACCACCATTGACGTTGGGTAGAAGATCTCGTCGTCGAAGGAAGGACCAAAAATTTCTTATTGTAAATGATGCCAACTTCATTTATGAAGAAGACGACTACCAAAAACCCTAATCCAATCTATTAAAAACACTATTTTTATTAAAAACTCTAACCATAGATCGAGTTCCCCACCTCTCTTGACACCGATGAGGCCGGCCGAAGGAGGGGGAACCGATCTATGGTGATGGTGGAGGCGGAAGCGGTAGCGGCTGCTTGGTTTGCAGGAGGAGAGCTCTCGTCACGTACGTGAGGGAGCGTTAGAGATCGAGCGGTGCTTACGTTAGTACAGTACATGCACCATATCGTACGTACGTTGCATACCATGCACGCTCGATCGGTGCAGACGTGCAGCGCACATGCTATCGCCGTCCTAGCCTCGCAGGCCCACGAAATCTCTACGAGCGATCCTGTCGGTCAGGGTGCAGGTGGGAGTGGGATGCCCACGACGCCCACTACCTAAGCCCACCTAATAGCGTACGTGGACACCCACGGGTAAGAAGGAAAACTATGTGGGGTTCGTGGGACTCCCCACCTGGCCCATGTCGAGCCCACGTACATCCCCACGACCTATCCCATTCGGAGCGAGTCGTTCCCCACATCGAACGCTTCTAGGCACGAGCCGCCCGACCCGCCGCCGGCCACCTTCCCATGGCCAGACCGTCGCCGCCGCCTCATGATCCGGGGGACGGATGTATTCCCTCCACCCGCTCGTCCCCCCACCCTCAGATCCGTTCCTAGCTCGAACCCAAGCAGTCTTACCTGGCGGCGGTGAAAGTGAAGACGCTCCTCCATGGATCTTCCAGCTCGCGGGTAAGCGCTCGGGCGCGCGGCCAAGGATCTCGCCGTCGCCAAGTCTGCGTTGGGAGGCGGCACGGGCGTGGACGCCAAGCTGCGCGCGGGGAGACGGACGACGGTGTGGAGATGTGCTGCGACCGCCTGCTGTGGTCGACCTCCTGCTGGACAAGTGCGGCTACGGGCTACCACACATCTTCTCCACCCAGTACCCACGTCCGGCATGATCGGGAGCTGCTGGAGCTCGACATGTCGTCGCCGTGGTCGTCGCCAGGGTCGTCTGGGACTGGGAATGGAACAGGGGCTTCATCCGCGTCAAGTTCGCCAAAGGAATTGGGGCGAGGACCCCTGGAACCAACGCCTAGTTCCTCGACGTCCTCTTCGGCTGCCGGCAAGGATCTTCAAATTCCTGCGCCATGGGTCTTCTCCGAGCATAGGCGACTCCACCAAGCACTTCTCTGTAAGCAGAGCGTCCCTTACCTCTTTTTCCCTCAGTTCCGCGCTCGTTTCCATGGTCACCATCGTCTGTTTCGCTCCGCTCTGCCTGCCATAGCTGCACGCGAGCTGAGCACACAATCAACTCGTTCAGAATTAAGGACAAGTTCACAGTTGTGGCAGAAGGCAATAACGGAGCAGGCTTTGGATGGTATTTTTCTAACTCGTAAACTTTCAATGGTATTTTTCTAAAGATTTCTAAAGATTGGATCTTTTAATGGTATGGATCCAATTCTTCCATGGAAAATCTATATGCGTCTGAACTCTGTAGTGCCGTATGATAATGTCTTCAAGCACCACAATTTTCCCCTTTCTTGGGAGCGCTGTAGTCAAACTGTATATTATGGATTAAATTTCAGAACTTGCTCGTTGCTTGATCCAGTAGCTGCAAGCCTGCAACTAGATGTACATGCTGTTCTAGTTATGAAGCGATTTAGACTATGTTCTATGTATTGTTCCGCACTATCCAGTGAAGCGGTACTACAGTATGCCTGAAGCGATTTATGAAGTACTCCCTCTGTTCGGTTTTACTTGTCGTGGAGATTGAGCTGATCAAGTACAAAGGCGTAGTACAAACGGCGACCAGTAATACCGAACGGAGGGAGTAGTATATTGGAGTGCAGTAGTATTAATTTTTGTCAAGAGCAGAATTTGACTTTCATGTTTTGATCTTGTGTGATGATAAAGTCTGGATACAATGCAGTTTGTTTTCACATTGTATGGAATAATATACGTACTTGTACGATGCTTTGAAATCAATATACGGTAATATAATGGTATAAATCTGAAATATTTTGTGGGCGTCCCGCTAAACCCGCATATCCCACATAATAATATGTGGGCTTATGTGGGTGTCCCACTAAACATATGCGGTAGATGTGGGGTGGGTGCGGGCCTGTGAGATCGATCTGCTTCGCCACGTACAAGCTAGCCTGGCGCCACGTCGGCGTGCCATGTCACCTGGGGATCGGGATAAGGCTATCCGGAACCGGCCGCGTGGCGATCTCCCTATGGGCCTCGGCGGCGCGCAGCCCCTCCCACACAAACCTGATCGACGGCCGAGCGTCCGTTTCATCCTTAACAGCGTCCACCGAGCTTAGTCTGTGCACGCACGTACCCGCCACACCAGCATCGTCGGAAGAACAAAAAGAAACCGTACAGCTCGCAGCAATGGCGTCCCTCGTCGCCGTCCAGCCCGTCGCCGTGAAGGGCCTCTCCGGCAGCTCCATCTCCGGCCGCAAGCTCGCCGTCCGGCCCTCCTCCGCCCGCTCCACCCGCAGGTACGCATAGTACCACCAGCCCGCCGTGCATGCATGGCACCGTCTACCGTACGTGACACGACTTAACTAACACACACGATCCATGCAGGGCTCGGGGCGCGGCGGTGGTGGCCAAGTACGGTGAGAAGAGCGTGTACTTCGACCTGGACGACATCGGCAACACGACGGGGCAGTGGGACCTGTACGGCTCCGACGGGCCCTCCCCCTACAACGGCCTGCAGAGCAAGTTCTTCAACACCTTCGCCGCGCCGTTCACCAAGCGGGGGCTGCTGCTCAAGTTCCTGCTCCTCGGCGGCGGCTCCCTGCTGGCCTACGTCTCCGCCAGCGCCTCCCCGGACCTGCTCCCCATCAAGAAGGGGCCCCAGCTGCCACCCACCCCGGGCCCACGCGGCAAGATCTAAGTTATGAAGCTTCCCTGATTTCCTTCTCTGCTTGTACCATGGATCTGATCGACTCCTCCCCCATCTTCGTGTGCTGTTGATACTCGATGGTGTACCCCTATAGCGTATCAGTATTCAGTAATTGAAAGGATGCATGCCACTAGACCGTTTGCTCTTTAATTACTTCTGTAATTCTGTTGCTGTGCTATGTTCATACAAGTGATTTTAATTGTCCACTGCATACGGCGGAGTACTGAGATAGTGGCGATCTATTGTACTTCACCTCGGTTTTATGGCACTATCCAATGCATATTGTCCGGCCTATTCATGGCTCGATCCAAGTGCAGAAGTGCAGACCTGCACAATTAGAATATGCACTTTCAGTTCCTGCTGCTGATGGCCTGATGCAAACAGGAAGAACACATCACCTGTTGGCTGATTAGGATAGCAGGTTAGTGTGTGATCAATACCAGTATCATACGTTACGTCGTGGAAATTTATACCAAAATCAGAATTGACAAGATAAGACTCCTTGGAGATAAAAGACTAGGCTTCATGCATGGAAAACAGGGATAGAAGAGGTCAAGGTTCAGAAGTAGGCTACTACAAAACTACAGGTCCACTTTTTCAGGTTCAGTACGAACAATCTTGTGATTAGTTCATGTAAAACAGGGGGGATCATAAACAAATCATCTTGGCCTTCACACCAAACTTCCATTGAGGAACACCGGAGATAAAGGCGTCTGAATGCTTACATAGCCTTACAGTGGTACAGAATGTTCTGAACATCTGAGATGTTTACATGCATTTCATTTCACTCCGGAGGCTGTGTAGCAGCTACATACATGTGCGAACATAATGCTCTCAACAGATCCCTTGTTACCAAACATGATAGCAGCTTTAGCGTAAGATCAATGACTCATACGTCACATTCCTGAATATGAAAGATAGGAATACTAGGCTCACTGAAACCTTGCGTGGAAGAAGAAGTTTATAGGAGGTCAATGTTCAGTAGTACACAACCATGCTAAGAAAACTGCAGGTCCATTATTCAGGTTCAGTGTGTAAAATCTTGTGATTTGTTCATGCTCAGCAGGGGAAAACATCAGCACATATTATCTTGACCTCGGCACCAAACATCCAACAGGGAACACAGTGGAGGTAAAGGTGTATGAAACTTTACAACATAAGCTCACAATGGTACACGCTCGATCAGTTCTGCACCTTGATCACAATGCTCTGAACACCTGACATATATACACGCATTTCACCACGGAGGCTCTGCAGCAGCAGCATACATGTGTGATGTGTCATATCCCCCACGGCAGCAACCAACTAGTGTCTAGATATGGGGCTCCTGGTTCCACCCAAGTGCTCGAGCTTATCTAGGTAGGAGAACCTCTTGGTCGCGATCGGCGAGACCTTCATCAGCTTTGAGCCCCGGGGATCCTCTGATTCTGACATCATGCTCTCGATGTCGCCATCCCGGGGCCCCACGTAGTCGAACAGCGTCGCGTTAAGCGGCTCCATTCTCCCCAGCCTCTCCACCTCGTCCTTGGCGTCTTGGACGACTGTGTCCGTGTCGTCTGACTGCAAGCTTGGCATTCGCATCGCGTCCGCGTTCTTGGGGTCCTGTGCGAGGGAGTCGGCGTGAAGAACGTCTTCGATGCGGGACATGACAGTGAAGGCCAGACTCTCGAGTGTCCTGGAGTAGCTCTCCAAGATGGCACTGCCAACATCCTGCAAAAAAAACACAAAAGGGATATGTATGTAATGGGCACGAGTAGAAAAGTACTGTAGCAAATCCGAAAACGCAGCGGAAATTGCAGAAACTTACCCTGTTGTACTGGATTTTGCTGATGTCTAGAGCTGACTGGGAAATCCCAGGAAATCTGTGCTTAAGGAGGAGAAGAACGTTCTCGGCCCTCCCTTCGAACCGCCCCCGCTTCTCATGACTGACACCGTGGCCCCACGACAACTTGCCCGTGTCCTTCTGCGTCATCTTCTTCTGCCAAATGACTACCGACGCTTCGATTCGGTTCTTTAGATCGACGATGTTGTACTCGTTCGTCAAGTCTACTGATGCGATGAGTTCGTCGGGGTCGAAATACTCGTCAGTTATAAGCTTGTACATCGAGTCACCAAGGGTGGACTTCCCATTCTACCAAGCATGAAAAAAAGAGATATTGCCAGGTGAGATCTCACCAATGTGGTGAAGTTCAGTAAAGGTAAATTGTTGTACTGTAAGATAATGTTGTTGTGTTCTTATGGATCACCTTAGGCAGAGACTCCATGTAAGCTTCTGGAACGTCCATCTCCATAATAACATTAGCGTTGATGGCCATTGTCGCCTTCAAGACTTGGTTGACGAGCTCCTTCTGGTGCTGGAGCCATCGCCTCGACGAATCCGACAGACCATTAGGAGGGACCTTCACGGTTGGGAGCCACCACTTGTCACCCTGCATCAGCGCGTCGCCGCCCTTCTCGGAATCATCCGAGTCTTTCTTCACGTACCAGAACTCTTGCTTGTCGCTGAAACTGTCGAGATAGTCCTGTTCCGACAGACAGAAACGTGCAATGGTAACAATTAGCAATTCAGGTAGTATCTCCAAATTGGTCTCGTAGAGCGATTCGGAGAAGGGTGTGGATAATTACAAGAAGCATCATGTCAAGCTTGCGCAACGCGGGGATGTTCATCTGCAGATCCTTGCGCTGCTGGGTCATCATTATCTGTTTGACAAAAAGAAACGTCGAAATGTGCCGTTGTAACTTGATTTGCGTAATGATGTTGCATAGAGTACAGGTACTGTGATGGAAAATAACAAGGGATTCGTTGCTGACCTCCATGGTGCTGCCATCGTCGGATACCTGACGCGACGGAACAAACTCGACGATGTGGTCGGCGACCGAGAGAAGCCAGTCGATCTCCTTGGTCCACCTGGCCTTCTGCTCGGGGGCCATCGGCTGGAGACGCCGCTGCTCGCCGAACACGGAAGCTGCAATGTGCCGCCACGAGAAAAAGATTCATATCAGACTAGTTTTCATCAGAAACCAACCAAAAATATCGGAATGATTTCAAATTCAGAAACCATTCACATTGGAACGATGTGAAAGGAAATGAAGAGGTTCACCTGCAAGGTTGGTGATGGCATTGGACAGGGCGAGAGCAGAGGACACCCCTTTGCCGGTGCCCGACATGTCCTCCCCCAGCAGCAGCTTCGAGAACTTGTCCCTCACGATCTCAGCATCTGCAATCGACCAGCACAAATCATTCCTCGAGCAACACCGCGCGCAACGATCATTCATCTGGGTTGAATTTGATCACGCTAGCTAGAAACACGTACCTGAAGGTGGGCCATCGTACCGGGGGCGGGCTTGGGGGGCGGCGCGGCGGACGTGGACGGCCTGGGCGAGTCGGAGGGGCCGCCGGCGAGCGGCGGCGGGATCAGGTCGACGGACAGCTTGCCCCTGGACCCGCAGCTGCTCCTGGACAGCGCCCGCCTGGCGCACGGCAGCGTCTGCGTCTTGGACGACTCCATGGGGCTCCCCGGGTCGATCTCCTCCGAGGACGACACGGAGAGCGGCGACGAGGGCGACGACGACGAGGCCTTGCCCGACTTCCGGCGCCTGAACGAGAACCTGAGGTCGCGGCCGTGCCCGGTCTTCAGGAACGGCGGCGCCATCACGCGCTCATCGCTGGCATGCCGCTAGCTACCACGCCGGAGCTGTCCGTCCGTCCTCGCGCCCCCGCGCGCGCGAGAGGGGAGGGGAGGGGAGGAGGGATGTCCAGTGGCGTGGCTAGATTCGGGGAGGCGGTTTTGGGAGGGAGGCGAGGAGGCGAAGGCGGAGGCTGTCGCGGCGTTGTTGGTGGTGCTCTGTGGATGGCGCGGGCGCGAGCGCTGGCGCGGCGGGAAATGGGCGTGGATGTCTCCGCTTTTGTGTGGGTCGCCCAGCTTGGAAGGGAACGCCCCAAACATGGAGAACGGGGAGCGGTTTATCGGTTGCGGCTGATGAGCCACGGGTGCTAGAGATGTACGTACGTTCCTGTTTTTCCAATCCTCAATTGGCCGTGTACAAGGCACAAACTATCCGGCTTTAAATTAATTTATTTATCTCTCAACGGCCAGTGGATATAAATATAAGATGTTACAAATCGCAAAACACACTTACAAACAACAAGGAAATTTTTTTACGTGCAGCCCAAAACGTTGTCTCCCATAGGAAGGAGAGGGGGCCAGCAGCAGCGCTAGTTTGTGATCCCCCTTATTGCTTGGGGTTGTTATCTTAAAAAAAAAAAGCACGCACGAGCGTCGCGTATCTTTATATTAAGATAGAAATGAGAACACATTTACATAGAGTTTTTCGATTGAGACCCAGTCACACGTGACGGGTCCGAACTGCTAAAACTGAAGCTACTCTCTCCCTCTTCTCCCTCCACACAGTCCCACCTAACGCCAGAGCGAGAACTCCTGCTTGATTCAGTTGCAGACGACCTCTGAAGTGGAAGCAACATGATTGAAGACGCGACTATTTCTCTCAAGACAGATCGACATGCAGTAAGAATGATGAGCCCATTGATTTCCTTCCTCCTTGCCTTCGGTGCTGCCGCAGCCACTTCAGTCCACCACACCGCAGCAGGTGCAGTTGCCGCTGGGGTGAATCTCTATGGTCCTACCAGCTGCAACATGACGAACCAAACTTCTCGCACGAAAACACATCTGACTAGCAGGTGTTCACCATCCTCCGGTTCTTGATCGCATAAGGGGCAACGCGGTGGGTGTTGCAGTCCACTCTTGGCGCATCTGTCCGCAGTTCAGAGGCGATTCTTCAAGGCAAGCCATATATGGATCTTTTGGGATAGAGGGGCGCCCGCCGACCAGAGCTCTGTTGCGCACGGCGTCGTTGTCCGGCCATATGAAAATGCAGTGTACGCCTATTTGGCGGAGTATTTGCCACTGGCTGTCAGCCGCCACCGCACAGAGTCCTGTTCTTGAGAGTTAGGCTGATCGCGGACCATCTCCCACAGGTTCAGGTACTCCGTGACTGCCTGAATCGTGAGGTGACCATGATTTTTAGATTAGAAGGTGACCACGAATTCCTCTCACCCATCTATTATCCAGCAGTGCCTCTTCAACTGTCATAAATTTGTCGCTGCTCTTGATGTGGTGCCAGAGATTGGGCGCAACCTGTTCAGCAGAGCGTCCTCCGATCCATGGGTCGAGCCAGAATCGCAACCGCTTTGCCATTTTCCACCCTGCAGTCCATCGCTGCCAGGAACATCTGCTTGGCCTGTTCTGGGATTGAAAAATTCAGACCCTGCCAAGGCCTCTAATCTTCTGTTAGCTCAAGCCACTTCCAACACATTCTCAGAGCAAGGTTTAGAGTGCGTAGGTTTTTGATACCTAGGCCACCAAGGGCTTTCGGTGTGCAGACAATTCTCCAGGTCACATCACATTGTCCCCCTCTAGTTTCCAAAGATCCTGCCCAAAATAAGCTTCTTAGAATTCTGTCCACCTTCTCGAAAAACCATGGCGGCAAATCAAGTAAAAGCATAGGATAGATCGCCGTTGCCACAAGAGTGGAGTCCACCATAGTCTGCCACTCTTCGGCAATAACCTTGCTTTCCAAGATGGAACATGCCTTGCCACTCGATCCACTGCTGGCTGTAATTGGCTCTTTGTCAGACGCACCGGTGACAACGGCAGACCAAAATATGTGATAGGAAATTGCTCATTGCGTGGGACACAAGTTCGTTGGGAACCCCAAGAGAAAGGTATGAAGCAGCACAGCAGAAGTTTTCCCTTGAGAACAAAACCAAGGTTATCGAACCAGTAGGAGTTGGAAGAGTTTCAACATGGTGCCAAAGCTACTCTGGCGCTTATAACTTCGGCGCGGACCTGCACACAACATAATCAAACTATTTTGCCCCAGCGAAACAGGAAGGTTGTCAATCTCCCTGGCTTGCTAAATACAAAAGATTAAATGTATGGTGTGGAAAATAAATGTAAATGCGAAAATGAACATCGAGCAAATGATGGTAGGAAACAGTGGAAACGGTGTTTTTATCAGTGTAAAAGAATGGACCGGGGTCTCTCCATAAAACATGCAGGGTAAACAAATTACAGTTGGACAATTGACAAATTGAAAGGGCATGACAATGCTATTATGACAAGATAAAGTTCATTGTAGTATTTAATTGGGCATTAGAACAAAATGCATAAAACCGCTTGCTAGTTGCATCTATGACTAATAATTCACCAACATGATAACATCGAAAGTATTAAGTTGCAAGCAACAGATAGATGCAATAAGCAAAGTGTGTAATGTAAACAATGCAAATGACACGTAGACATAGCACCGTTCTTTTCTCCCTAGTGGCAACAACACATCAAGAGCTTTAGTCGTTTCTGTCATCTCGAGCCCAGACAACTGGAGACATGAACCCACTATCTAGCATAAATACCCCTCTTGGAGATACTAGCAACTACTTGGCCAAAACAATCATTAGCACCGGAGAGCATGCAAGATCATAAATAAAACATATAGATAGATAGATGAACAAACTTTATCATAACATAACAATTTCATCGGATCCCAGCAAACACAACATGTAGAATTACATAAAGATGATCTTGATCATGTTAGACAGCTCACAAGATCTAAACATGGTAGCACAAGGAGAAGAGACAACCATCTAGCTACTGCTATGGACCCGTAGTCCAATGGAGAACTACTCACGCATCACTCCGGAAGCAGGCATGGCGGTGTAGAGCCCTCCGGTGATGATCTCCCCTCCGGAAGAGTGCCGAGAAGAGCTTTAGAACCCTCCCGACTAGGGTTGACGACGACATCGGCAACGAAACTTTTCATGGATTTTTGTTTGGGTCTTTAGGGTTTTCGGGACACAAAGAATATATAGGCGAAGAGGCGGCGCGAGGGGCGACCCGAGGGCGCCAGACGACCCCCCGGCGCGGCCCCACCTTTTGCCGCACCGGGTGGTGTCTCCCCCTGGGTCGCCTCCCCGGCTTCCATTTGGACTCCGCCTTCGTATCTTCATAAAACTGGGCTCCGTCAATTTTTGTCCAATTCCGAGAATATTTCCTTACTAACTTTTCTGAAACAAAATGACAGCAAAAAACAGGAACTTGCACTGTGCCATCTTGTTACTAGGTTAGTTCCAGAAAAAATGCATAAAAATGGTACAAACGATAAATAAAACATGTAGCATTTGATATACAACAAGCATGGAACATCAAAAATTATAGATACGTTTGAGACACTTACGTTGCTCAAATCAGAAAACTTAAAACTAACGAAAGATAGATATAAAGCTCAGGTTTCTGCACCAAACATTTCAGATCAAAATGACGTTTTGGGATTTTTTTTACGTATTTTGCAGCGAGACACAGAAATCTATTTCAGGACAGCAAACCAAACTTTAACACTTTCTTACCATTAGAGTCTCTTCTTGGCACAAAAACGAAAACAAAAAGATATAAAGGAGGTGTTACAGAAGTGACAACATCCTTGACTCAAAAGAAAAACAAAACAAACATAAAATAAAAATAGCTTGCCTCCCATAAGTGCTTCTCTTTAAAGTCTTTTAGCTAGGCATAAAGCAAGAATCAAGTATTGTCAATAGTATAAGAGTCATCATACCTTTCAGCCGAGTCATTTTTCTTAATAAGAAAGAAGAACCTACGATTAACAGAAGCATTAAGTTTCATAAATCCATAATTAACATTAATAAAGCATCCAATATCCTTTAGGAAGGATCTACCAAGAACTATGTTGCTGGGAGATTTTGCTAAACTCATAAAGTCTATAGGGATAGTTTTACTTTGTAAAATGACTTGAACATTATTAACTCTCCCTAAAATCTTTGAGATGGTGCCATCCGCATGGAAGTGAAAAACAGGAAAATCCATCATATTATTAAAATTTAAAGCACCATACACCATTCTGGGCATAATAGACATTGCAGAACCCAAGTCACAATAAGTAAGAAGCTTTTGATTACCAATCTCAACTTCAATAAAAGGTTCCCAATCATTTTTTAGCATAACAAGGGGCTGATCGACTTTCGAGTTGTGGTCTCCCCTGTCCAGATTTAAATTATTAAGGGATTTCTCTATTTTATCCAGTCTATCAATAACTCTATTAGTTTTATCTATCATGGCAAAAATAACCAGTCCATTTATAATTCTAAATGCTTTTATTGCATCATAATCCGCAATGTGTTCACCTACCATGACATCTAGAGCATGCTGGTATAAAGATGAAAGACCAAAATAGAAGAATTTTATAAGAACACCTATTTCCATCCTGGGTTGCATCTTTTTATACGGTTCTGAAATTCTTTCCCACGCATTCTTAAAACTTTCTCCCACTTTTTGTTCAAACATAATAATTTTTTCCAAGGGTGGTATAACATTAGAAGTAGAACTAGACATGATAACTAAGCAAAGGATAAAACTAGATAAAACAGGAAAAGGCTAAAAGCTGAAATTATAAAAAAATTGTAGTTTTTATTTTTTATAGCAAACAAGATAAAACAAAAATAAACTAAGAAAGACAAAAACAAAGTAAAGAGAATGGTGGCGTGTAACTCCCCTTGATGGAGCTTCCAACTCTCCGGCAACGGCGCCAGAAAAAGTCTTGTTGATTGCATGGGACACACGTTCGTTGGGAACCCAAGAGGAAGGTATGAAGAAGCACAGCAGAAGTTTTCCCTTGAGAACAAAACCAAGATTATCGAACCAATATGAGTTGGAAGAGCTTCAACACGATGCCAAAGCTAATCTCGCGCTTATAGCTTTGGTGTGGACCTGCACAAAACACAAACTAATTTGCCCCAATGAAATATGAAGGTTTTCAATCTCTCTGGCTTGCTGAATACAAAGGATTAAACGTATGGTGTGGAATGTAAATGGAAATGCGAAAATGAACAACGACCAAATGATGGTAGGAAACAGTGGAAATGCTGTTTTTATCAGTGTAAAAGAATGGGTTGGGGTCCACAGTTCACTAGTGGTGTCTCCATGAAACAGATAAACAAACATGCAGGGTAAACAAATTACAGCTGGACAATTGACAAATTGCAAGGGCATGACAATGCTATTATGACAAGATAAAGTTCACTCTATTATTTAATTGGGCATTACAACAAAATACATAGACCACTTACGAGCTGCATCTATGACTAATAATCCACCCCCAGGATAACATCCGTGTCTCCTGAAAGTATTTAATTGCAAACAACAGATAATTGCAATAAGCAAAGTGTGTAATGTAAACAATGCAAATGACATGTAGACATAGCACCGTTGTTTTCTCCCTAGTGGCAACAACACATCCAGAGCTTTAGTCGTTTCTGTCATCTCGAGCCGATGCAACTGGAGAAATGAACCCACTATCTAGCATAAATAACCCTCTTGGAGACACTAGCAACTACTTGGCCAAAACAACCACAAGCACCGGAGAGCATGCAAGATCATAAATAAAACATATAGATAGATAAACAAAATTGATCATAACTTCACAATTCATCGGATCCAGCAAACACAACATATAACGTTATATAAAGATTATCTTGATAATGTTAGACAGCTCACAAGATCTAAACATGGTAGCACAAGGAGAAGAGACAACCATCTAGCTACTGATATGGACCCGTACTCCAATGGAGAACTACTCAAGCATCACTCCGGAGGCAGGCATGACGGTGTAGAGTCCTCCGGTGATGATCTCCCCTCTGGCAGAGTGTCGGGAAGAGTTTCAAAACCCTCCCGAACTAGGGTTGACGACGACGGCGGCGACATAACTTTTTGTGGATTTTTGTTCGGTGTTTAGGGTTTTCGGGAGACGGAGAATATATAGGCAAAGAGGCGGCGCGAGGGCCACCTGAGGGCGCCAGACGACACCCCGGCGCGGTAGAAGGTGGCGTCTAGGTCGCCTCCTCGGCTGTCCTTTGGACTCTGCCTTCGTATTTTCATAAAACTGGACTCCGTCAATTTTCGTCTAATTTTGAGAATATTTCCTTACTAGCTTTTCTGAAACAAAAAGACAACAGAAAACAGGAACTGGCACTGTGGCATCTTGTTAATAGGTTAGTTCTAGAAAATGCATAAAAATGGTATAAACTATAAATAAAACATGTAGCATTTGATATAAAACAAGCATGGAACATAAAAAATTATAGATACGTTAGAGACGTATCATGAATTGCTTCACCCAACATCGTCGGCCTAAAGTGAAAGCCTACACTTCACCCCACAACTGTCCAAAGGGGCAAAGATGTCAGTTTCCTCCGCTAGCTTAAAGATCGCATTGAGCACGTCTACCACCATCACAAATTTCATTGGGGATACAGGGTCACCTTGCCTAAGACCGCGGCCGTGAGAGAATTGAGATCCTCCAGTACCATTAATCCACACTTTTGTGTTTGCAGAAGAGAGAAGAAGAGCCAGCCTAGATCTCCACCTTGGGCCAAAGCCCCTTGTGCTGCAAGATTTCCAAAATGAACGGCCATGCAACTGAATTGAAAGCTTTTGCTACGTCCATCTTCAGCAGCAGCGCAGGCATCTTCTTCCTATGCAAAGCACGAACAGGCTGCTGTACCATGAAAAAAATATCTTGAATTGATCTCCCATTCACAAATGCACTTTGGTTTCGATCCACCAATGTCGGCAAGGCAGAAGAGAGTCTATTTGCCATTGCTTTGGACACAATTTTTGGAAAGTTGTGGATCAAGCTGATTGACCTGAAGTCACTGGCCTCCACAGCGTCCACTTTCTTTGGTAGCAGCGTGATATAGGCATTGTTTAGTCTTGCAAAGCCTCTCCCATCAGCAGCGTCGAAAGCATTGAAAACGCGCATAACAACATCCTTCACCAAGGTCTAGCAAGATTGATAGAAACACGCGGAGAAGCCGTCTGGACCCAGCGGGGCCTTGTCAAGTGGCAAGTGCCTGATGACCTCCCAAATCTCCTCCTCCGAGAACGGCATCTCTAACTGCTCAAGATCTAAAGCAGGCAAGTTCAGGGCATTGAGGTTTAAGCTGTGCGTCCGCTCCACCGGCGTCCCCATCAAAGCCGTGAAGTGCTCCGCAGCAATATTGCCCATCCATTCTTGATCAGTGGCTAATTGATCCCCTTTTCTGAGACGGAATATGTGGTTTTTCTTCTTCGTCACGCTGGCATGGAGATGGAAGAACGCTGAATTAGCATCACCTTCTTGTAACCACGTGATTTGAGATCTTTGTCTGGCAATTGTTCTCTCCAGAGAGGCCAACCCGAGTACTTTCTTCTTCAGCTGAGACCTGAGCCAGAATTCATCATCATTCAAAGGCCTCAGATCCATTGCTTGATCTAACCGAAAGATTACCACATTAACCAGCATGAGTTGCTCTTTTATGTTGCCAATGCGTCGCTGGCTCCACCTACAGCAGGTTTTGGCTGTCTCTCGTAGCCTCCGTTCCAGATCCACGAAAGGATCCACTTCCTGGTCTTGGAAAAACCAAGCTGAAGCCACAGTCGCCTGATATCCTTCAAATTTGGGCCAAAAGCTCTGAAAACGAAATCTTGATTTCCTTCTGAATCTTGATTTGGGGTTGTTATCTGGGTAGAGCCGCAAAAATGTAGTAGTAAATATAAATTATTAGTTTAAGCCAAGATGTTAAGCAGGACAAATCTTAACACTCACCAACTGCCACATAGGACACATCCCGTAGGATTGGTTATACTACATACATAGCTGCATAGCCAAAAGTATTATGCTACACAATGGTTGATCTAACGGTAATTTACACAATGGCTTTCCATTAGATCAGCCAACATGTGCAGCCACTAGAAATCTAGAGACTATTACATTATGCATACTTGACTAAGTAGAGAGACGAGGGCGACCCTGGCCAGCCTTTTAGACCTGCTGCCGTAATTCAGCTTCCATCATAAAGTCAACATCATCAGAAATCATCATCGTTGGCTGGCCACATTCCTCCTTGTGCAAGCCAATGGTTTCTGCAATCTCCATCTTCTTCACTAAATACTGCTGCCTAGTCTTCCTCCTAGGAAGCTGAAAATGAAATCAAGAGTTAACAGTGGTTCATGAAAAGAATGGCAGAATATACAACAAAAACCATACGTGCCTTCGAAATCCTCTTTTTAATGAACTTCTTAGCAACCACATCCTTAGCCTATGGGAGACAAATGATGAAATGATCATTAACATAATAATTCAATTATACATACAAGGCATACTAGATATATTACTTACATCATGAGGGGTGCCTTTCACGCAAAAATCAAACTAGACAAGGAAGCAGATGAAACGCATTAGCAAGATAGTGTAGGGGTAGTAATCAGGAAACAACAGAAACAGAAACATCTGCCCAGAATAAGACCTTACTTTTGATTTCAAATCAGCAGTTTCATAATTCAGGAAGCGCACCAATGTCAAATCATGTCGAGGAACATACTTCTTCTTCTTGACTTCCATTAAAGCACGTGTGAAATTCCACTGAAGAATGTTAAACGCAATGAAAATGTACATCACCAACCATATCCAGCATATTATACCACTACCAAGTTGACAGCGAGAGTACACCGCAAAGGGTGACTGTGTGTGGCATATGTTGCCGAGGTAAGATACAAACCTGTTTCTTAATGACAAGTTTCCAAATCTGAAGAAAGATAATATCCTAGTCTTCACAGTACAAATAATCATTATGCAAGCTCCAAATGTGCTCCTGGACCAAAATAATTTAGCTGACAGATACGGTAAGAACCTGTGCTGATAATAGTATTTTTTAAAGAGAGAAGATAGGGTATACCCCATAGGCAATATGAACTAAATCATTAGTCATGCCCGGATATTTTGTCACAAGCTTCAGTGCTTGCTGGCATCCTCTAGTTTCCGTCTCTAGCCACTAAAGAACAAAAGAGTTAAAATGGTGGGATACTAGCATGTACAATCACTCACATGGTTTTCGCAAGAGCTGTAGGAATAGACATACCTCACATGTTCCTCTAGTCCCAATATACGTTTTTACCCACTGCCCAAAAGATAAGATGGATTAGTATAAAAAAGATAAAGATACCAGCATATTTTGGAACAGTCAGTTGATTAGTATTGATGATACATACCTTGAGTTTTTCTGAGATTTCAGTGAAGAAATTGACATACTCTTTATCCATATTGTAGGTAGAGAAACTGCAGCGACAACCCTGCCAATTTAAGTATTCCACGCCGTCCTGCATCCCAAAGGGAAAGAAATATAAGAAATATACAACAAAACTAGGAGCAAGTTAGAGAAGTGATTTGATGCTACCAAGGTTAAACACGCTACTTGAACAGACCTAGTGCTAGAAACTCCCATACCAGGTGGGGTCTAGGGAAGGATTATGATCCATATATAAAGGCTGATCAGATTGACAGCCCAAACTAGCCTTCACGTCGCCCATAATTCACGTCCATCAGATCTGTGCAATCCGACGGTTAAGACACGTCCACGTCGCCCTACTGTTCATTGCTACAGTATGCGTCGAATTTCTTCCAATCAGCATGTGCCACGTCTCCCGTGGACGGCCGGTCGCCCCGGTGCGCACCCGGTTACCCACACGCACGAATTTTGGCGCGGCTTTTTTGCAAAAAAAGCCCGCCGAGGACCTATGTATAATTCAGAAAAACGACAGGGGCCTCCGAACAAAAAACGTCCACAGAACTCTCTCCTTCTCTCCCCTCGCTCTCGCTCCCGCGGCGACCTCTGCCGCCTCGCCGTCGCCAACTGATTCCGGCGTGCTCCGGCCACCTCAGCCGCCCTGATGTGGCGCAGCCGACGCGCCGGTCGACGCTCCACCTTCTACTCCTTTTCAATTTGTTTTTCCCCGCCTGGCGCGGCCGCGCGCGACCCAACCCTAGGCTAGGGTTCGGTGACGGCGCGGCTCCGCCGTGCTCCTGCTTCGTCGCTCGCCCGCGAGTTGCAGGGCTATCCAACTCCTCCTCGACGTCCACATCTTGGCCCTGACCTCCACCCCGCCTACCTCCCCAAGCAAGATGTCGTCCTCCTCCATCTCGAGCAGCCACGCATGGTTGCGAGCAAGGCTGCATGTCCGTCCCATCTTGCGCCCCATCCCATCTCGCGCCGCCGCCGGTCGGAGCGACTGCTGCGCCGGCGTCGCCTCCTTCCCGACCTGTAAGGTAAGCACGCTACACATGTCCACCGTCTCTCTATATCTCACCAGCTCTCCTATCCACCGGCCCCTTATCTCTCCTTTTCTTTTCTTTGTTTATGCTAGCGTGTTCAATCAAGGCTGCACATGCCTGAGCAAATCAACGTGTTCAGTCAATCCGGGTGAGGCGATGGGAGAGATGGTGGGGAGGCGGCAGAGAGATGAAATGCTAGAGAGGACCACGATTTGGACTTGTGCAGCCCACTTTCACGGATCTGCCCTGTCTAGACTGAGGTTTGAATGTTGTGCTACAGGCAGAAATTGCTGGCTGCTTCACGCAATGAGCACATGAGACGATTTTCTCTGCCCCGTTTGTGACATTTGTGAGTTTTTTCTTTTCCTCGATTCATCACAGTGATTTGTATGATATAGTTTAGAACTTGCAAGGTTTGTAGATCCATTCATGGGGTGCTACACAATTGGTTTTGTGATACCCAATACGAGAAAGATTATCTTTGCTGCCGTTTTCAAGTTAGCTATTCTGATAATAGGATGTTTAGCATCCTTAGTTCAAATGTAGAAAGTAGTTCGGCCCTCGATTCATCACAGTGATTTGTATGATGTAGTTTAGAACTTGCAAGGTTTGTAGATGCAGTCATGGGATGCTACACAATTGGTTTTGTGATACCCAATACGATAAAGATTATCTTTGCTGCCGTTTTCAAGTTAGCTATTCTGATAATAGGATGTTTAGCATCCTTTGTTCAAATGTAAAAAGTAGTTCGGCACTTTATTATTAACAATAATATGAACCGGTTGTACTATGTGATATGCTATTTGTACCGTTTCCAGTTGACTCTATTCCTTACTCTTTAGCCTGTGGACAATGAAACGATTTTTGGGTGTCCATAAATTTTGATGACAAGCATTTTTATAAGAGAAGCAAGAATATATGCGCTGATTGTTGACGTCTTTGGATGCTCATTTTTCTCAGGAAGAAGCTAGGAAAAGCCTATGCGACAAAATTATTGAGCGGTAAAATATATCAGAAGTCTTATCATGGCTACAACTGCAAATACGCATATTTGTTTATCGGACTAATATATGCGCTGATTGTTGACGTCTTTGGATGCTCATTTTTCTCAGGAAGAAGCTAGGAAAAGCCTATGCGACAAAATTATTGAGCGGTAAAATATATCAGAAGTCTTATCATGGCTACAACTGCAAATACGCATATTTGTTTATCGGACTTCTCATTAGGTGCCGACCATGCAAAGTCTTGGGAATTCATATTGATGATCCATATCTGGTACATAGCACTTTTAATCTCTATTTCTGTATGGACAGGTCTTAATAGTGAAATGGTATGGTTCTAAATATACAATGCTTCAAATTTTAAAAATGTAGTTCGATTCATACATGATTTGCAAAGAAATCAATGATATCTCGGAATTTATAATAGAGCTAATTATAATATCAAAGCAAACTTTCTAGAACGAATATCTTTGGTAGTATTATGTGTAATTATGTTAGAGGTTCAAACAGAGCTTAGATTCTAGGTAAGCAAAGAACGATCTACCGAGTATGTAGCTAGGCAAAGAACCTGATTGACCGCGCCTAATTGAATCACTTGCTTCCAGATTTTGTTTCTGTTGGACTGTACATGGGCTGTGTTCTCTACTGCAGCCTATCTACCTATTCTGGCCCATGTGGCCCATTAACTCAAGTGACCCAGAGAGGTATATAAGTGAAGCTGGCTGCCTGGAAACCCTAAGACTCAAGACACACACTGCTGTGGCTGCTGCTCCTAGGTTAGCTACTCTCAACCTCTATATGGTATCAGAGCCACCGGCGACGGTGGTGGCGGCGCCGGCGACAACCCGGGCGGAGATGAGCATGCTGCTGTGGTAGATCTGAAGGAGGCTGAAGGCAGTGGTGCTCGTGGGGAAGTTCTGCTGTTGAGAGTGAAGATGGGGGACGTGACGAAGGTGCTTGAGCAGCTAGTTAACCTGCTAGTTGCAAAGAAGGAAGATGAGGCTTCTTCTGAGGAAGGTAGGCAGGCAAACCCACGGGGGAGGTGCAGTATAAGCTTGAACTCATGCCAAATGAGATCAAGCTGGAAGGGGTAGGAAATTACCTCAGTTGGTCCAGGAGAGGGATGTTGATTCTGAGGACGAAATCAATGGAAGGGTATGTGCTGGGAACGGTCAACGAGCCTGAAGACAAGATTGGGCAGGAATGGAGGAAGTGGAATGCTACAGATTCACTAGTCCTCACTTGGCTGTTGAATTCACTCACACCGGTTGTGGCTGCATCTGTGGAAGCTCTTGCCACATCAATGGAGGTATGGGATGCTCTGTCCAAGATGTACTCTGGCAAGGGAAACGTCATGCTGATTTCCCAGATTGAAGATACAATACATGATCTGAAACAAGATGACAAAACTTGATGGCATATGTGGAGAGCTGAAACATGCATGGGCAGATCTAGATCATCTTGCCCCTTGGTGCTGCCTCATTCTGAGTGTGTGGCAGCAGCGAAGAAGTGGATTGAGGACAGACGAGTGCTGAAATTCTTGAAGGGACTGAATCCTGCATTTGAGGGAGAAGAGCTGCACTAATGCATCTTCCTCAACTGCCCACTTTGGAAGAAGCCATTGCAGCTATGGGACAGGAAGAAACGAGGCTGAAACAGGTTGAGAAAGGGGAGATGGTTTCTAAACCAGCTTACTATGTTTCTAATAGGCCAGACAACCGTGATTGTCACAATTGCGGAATTAGAGGACACATAAGTTACAACTGCACTGCTCCAAGACGTGGCCAAGGCAGGGGGTATAGCCGAGGAAGTTACAGGGGCACTAGAGGCAGGAATGCGGGGTACTCTAATTATCAAGGGAGTGCTCGTGCCAACATGTCAGTCATGGATGAAGGATCATCAAGGCTAGTTCAGGCCAGAATGAAATGAAGAAGGGGAATCAGGCAACAGATGCCAGCTTTGGACAATTTGCACACTTTGTCTACACCGATGAAGGTAAAACTGAAAGTGCAACTCTAGCTACACATAGATTAAATTCAGAATGGATACTAGACTCTGGGGCATCCAAACATGTTGCTGGTTGCATTGGAGAGTTCGAGTCATATAAGCAATTTCCTTCCATGCATCAAGAAACAATTCAAACTGCTGATGGTACAGCCCAGAAAATAGAAGGAACAGAATAGTTCAATGTACACGAAATATTAAGCTATCATCAGTCTTGCATGTACCTGCATTCCCTGTGAATTTACTCTCTCTGAGTGCGCTGGTTGACCAGATAGACTGTCGGGTAATCGTTGACAGATACGTATTCTTTATACAGGAGAGGCTGAGTGGAAGGAAGATTGGCACAGGAACCAGGCGTAGAGGTCTTTGGTACATGGACCGTGATGAATCAGACAAGCTTGGAGGTTCAGCTCTTGTTGCAGCGCTGGTGGGGCTGGTGGAGAAGGAGAAACTTGCTATGATTCATCATTGTCGAATGGGACATGTAGCTTTTGATAAAATGAGTAAAGCCTTTCCGGATGTAATGAGTGAAGTTGATAAGAACAACCTTAAGTGTGAAGCATGTGAGTATGCTAAACACACAAGAACCACCTATGTGAGTAAGGGGCTGAGAAATATATCCCCGTTTATGCTTGTGCATTCTGATGTGTGGACATGCCCCATTGCATCTATTAGTGGGATGAAGTATTTTGTGACATTTATTGATTGCTATTCTCGAATGACTTGGGTGTACCTCATGAAGCATAAGGATGAAGTGCTATCTTGTTTCCAGAATTTTTGTGCATATGTTAAAACTCAGTTCAAGGTGCAGGTTCAGATGCTCAGATCTGATAATGGAACAGAATACATCAATAAGAGATTTGGGGGGTTCCTATCTGATCAGGGTATTCTACATCAGACATCATGTCCAGACACTCCACCTCAAAATGGAGTGGCAGAAAGGAAGAACCGCCACATTTTAGAAGTGGCTCGATCATTGATGTACACCATGAATGTCCCAAAATTTCTCTGGAGTGAGGCAGTGATGACAGCTACGTTTCTTATTAACCGCATGCCATCAAGAATACTAAATATGAAATCTCCTTGTGAATTGTTGCTGGTGAGAACAAGTTTGTGGTTCCACCCAAAGTGTTCGGCTGCACTTGCTTTGTTCGTGATCATAGGCCCTCGGTGACAAAGCTTGACCCTCGGGCTGTTAAGTGCATCTTCATTGGCTATCCTGCTGGACAACGCGGATACAAATGCTGGAATCCTTCCGAGCGGCGTACATTTGTAAGTCTTGATGTTACTTTCTGGGAGTCTGAACCCTTTTATGGTGAGAAAACAGATTTGAGTTCTATCTTTGAAGGACTTGACCAGCCGACTAACCTACTGGTCAAGAGGGGGAGAATGCAAGCAGAAGCAGCGATGGTGCCAGCAGCTCTGCTGGACAACAACATGAACAACTTATTGTTGGGTCCATACCACTTGTTATTCCAGACGAAGTAAGAAGTTGGCCAAAACCAAATGAAGAACATGCAACACGTGTGTACTCGCGACGTCCAAGGATAGAACCACAGGGGGAGCAAGAGAAACAATTACAGGGGGAGTCTCGTGTTGTTGAGCAACAACTACAGGGGGAGTCTCAGGTTGGTGAGGATGATTTACCAGAAGAAAATGTTGAGCCTGAGCCTGAGTTGACAGAAGAAAGTTCAGCTGGCACCACAGTGGCGTCACTGGATTTGCCTATTGCTTTGAGGAAAGGGAAACGTGCAGCTACGTTGACAAGAACTGATAGAGCAGGCTTGGCGCACAGCATCGATAATTACGTGTCATATGATGCTCTGTCTCCTTCATACAAGGCATTCGTTGCATCTCTCCAATCTGCTACAATTCCAAGAGATTGGAAGGCAGCCAAGCAGGATCAGAAGTGGTTTGCTGCTATGAAAGAAGAATTGGATGCACTGAGGAAGAACAAGACCTGGGAACTGACTAGTCTTCCTAAAGGAAAGAATGCAGTCAGCTGTAAATGGGTGTATACCGTGAAGCAAAGTCCTGAAGGGAAGATAGAAAGGTATAAAGCAAGATTGGTGGCTAGAGGATATAGTCAAACGTATGGGATTGACTATGATGAAACCTTTGCTCCTGTGGCAAAGATGAACACAGTAAGGGTCTTGATTTCATGTGCAGCAAACTTTGGATGGCCATTACATCAGCTGGATGTAAAAAATGCTTTCCTTCATGGAGATTTACAAGAAGAAGTTTACATGGAAATTCCTCCAGGCCTAGCTTCAGCTGAAACTGAAGGTAAAGTGTGCAGGTTAAAGAAGGCGCTCTATGGGTTAAAACAATCACCTAGAGCTTGGTTTGATCGATTTAGAAGAGCTGTGTGCGAGATGGGATATGGACAGTGTAATGGTGACCACACTGTATTCTATAGACATTCAACCGAGAAGATCACAATTCTAGCCGTCTATGTAGATGATATTATAATCACAGGAGATGATGCCGTGGAGATAACAAGGGTGAAGAGCTGTTTGAGCAAAGCCTTTGAAGTCAAAGATCTTGGACAGCTTAGATACTTTCTTGGAATAGAGGTGGCAAGGTCACGGAAGGGGATAGTCCTATCGCAGCGCAAATATATCTTGGATCTTCTCAATGATATGGGAATGATGGAATGTCGTGCCGCTCCAACACCCGTGGATCAAAACCAGAAAGTAACTGCTCAATCCGTGAATTAGTGGACAAGGAAAGATATCAAAGGCTGGTGGGAAGGCTGCTGTACTTATGTCACACAAGACCAGATATTGCATATGCAGTTGGCGTAGTAAGCAGATATATGCATGAACCAAGAGAAGGGCATATGGACGCTGTCCATCGAATCTTAAGATATTTAAAAGGAACTCCAGGGAAGGGATTGTGGTTTCAAGCAAATGGGCATCTAACAGTTGATGGTTACAGTGATGCGGATTGGGCAAGTTGTCTGGATGATAGAAGATCAACCTCTGGTTACTGTGTTTTTGTTGGAGGAAACTTGATCGCATGGAGAAGTAAGAAACAAGCTGTAGTATCAAGATCAACTGCAGAAGCTGAATATAGAGCCTTGTCTCTAGGATTAAGTGAGATGCTATGGGTAAGAAATCTTCTAAGTGAATTAAAGGTCCTAAAAGAAGGACAACTGAATGTTTGGTGTGACAACAAGTCTGCAATCTGCATTGCAAATAACCCAGTCCAGCATGACAGAACAAAGCACATTGAGATTGACAGATTCTTCATTAAAGAGAAGCTCGATGCTGGAATTATCAAGATTGATCATGTGAGCACAGGGCAGCAAATTGCTGATTGTCTGACGAAAGGTTTGGCTCCCAAAGAGTGTGATCGTGCCTGTGACAAGATGGGAATGATCGACATATATCACCCATCTTGAGGGGGAGTGTTGGACTGTACATGGGCTGTGTTCTCTACTGCAGCCTATCTACCTATTCTGGCCCATGTGGCCCATTAACTCAAGTGACCCAGAGAGGTATATAAGTGAAGCTGGCTGCCTGGAAACCCTAAGACTCAAGACACACATTGCTGTGGCTGCTGCTCCTAGGTTAGCTACTCTCAACCTCTATAGTTTCTGCAGATTTTTGTGTGGAAAAACTGCGTGTCTGTTTGAGCTTGGCGCATATTATTTTTATCAGGTACATCACTTTGTTAAAACACTCTAATTTCTTCTTGCGTTGTTAAGAATAACAAGATAAATAGAAGAACCATTGTAGTTGTGGTTTTGTATTGAATTGGAATTAACCACTTTTAACACATCTCATGGTTCAATTTGCCTTTGGGCTTCTTTTGTTCTCCAAATGATTATGAGGCACTCAACTTTCACCTCTATTTTTGCTCTACAACTTTCAACCAAAAACTTGTGCTGTATTTAGTCGCGCATTTGTTTTGTAAATGGGTCAGTATCACTATTTCCTGGCATTTATATTTATTTGATGCATATTTTTATATAATGGAAAGATTGGATTTAGCCTACCGTTTATGTTGAATACTTGGTTTGGTGTTCTCTCTCTTCAAGAAACTTCGTGATCTGTAATTATATGTTTCCACTTTGGTTGCATCATTCAGATATTCTCCTTGGTGTTATGTAATTCCAGCTTTATTGTTTTATTTCCAATTGACAGGCTGAAGCTATAGGAGCCATTACTGATGTTGTCAATTATATGGTGGACCTGCGTGCCTGAGTCAAACGGTGGATCTCATCATCTTTGATGAAGTGGGTAAAATGGAGCTGTCCAGTCCAGCATTTTTCCCTGCTGTGATTATAGTTTTGGAGTCCAACATCCCTGTTCTGGCAACTATACCAATGCCCAGATATGGCCGAGACATCCCTGGAGGTACCATCTTTTATTAATTGGTATCTTCAAACATATGTTATTGATTACCAAACTATACATGATGCTATGTGGAGGAACTTTATCACATTCCTCGGCCAAACAGTTTCCTGAGGTGATGCTATGAATGGCTACAATAGTGTCTGTTTTTTTTAGTAATGTCTACACTAGCATATTAATCCATTGTTGCTCTTTCAAATCGAGCATATTGTATCAACGAAGTTTCTCTTTTTTTTGTTCTCTGTTGGCGCATTGACTTATCGTGTGAGGCCTCTGTTTTTTGTGGATGGTGGCATAATATCTAGGGATTATGTTGCATATCTGAAAGGTACGTGTAACAGTTTTTTTTTCCGTTGCTTTGGGTTTTTGCTGATAGGCCTTTTCTGTCCTTTTCAATTAGATTTTTCTCTATGTTCTTTGGGTGCAGCTTCTTATCGCAAGCAGTTCTATCCTGCTGACCTGGAGTATACTGTCTATATAGTGAAGAACTATGTATCCTTTGATCCTCTTGAGACAATTTATGTATTTTGCCGAACAAAGTGGTCGCCCGATCATTTAAGTACAGTTTGAAATTTGATTATCAATGTTATTTCTTATGAGCTATTAAAAAGGCACGTTGTGAACTTTTCTGTACATACTGTCTTTTAATATTGTGCCCTTTACTCTTTCTCTTTAACTCAATTCGATTTGAGAGCTGTTTTGGTTTTCCCTAGAATAACAAGGTATAATGGTTTTTTAAGATGCTGATCTTCACTGTATGAAAATAGCCCTGAAAGTTCAAAATCAGCTAGAACTAAAGGCTTACGCAACTTTTAATATTAGGTCTCAATCATTTGATAGATTTCTGGAATGCGTGGCTAATAGTACATTGTGAACATAAATAGCAGTTTTTTATTTGATTAAAATACAGATTTTAACTTTCCATTGTACTACTTTGAATTATCAGTATATAACAGTATTATGTGATATTACATGACTAATGGATTATGTACATGGGTATACTGTTTGCCCACTTTATTTTTCAAATGCTACTTATGGTTAAGTCTTCATACACAACATTTATTTGTTGCATATATTTAATGCCCCTCTTGGTGCAGTTGTGCTCTCTATTCTAATTATGATTAAGTACTATCCTTTCAGTTTAGCAGATGTTTAATAAATTATATTCGATCTCTACAAATGAATTTCATCTCTTTCAACACACACAATATGCTTCAGCGTAATAACAGTATGTTACACTAATTATATTTAAAAAAGTAACCCAAACTAATAACCACACGAGTGCGGCGTATCGCCGCGCCATATTGCCTAGTTCAGATCAATACTACACTAAAAACTACAACAAATACGAGTAGGCAAGTACAAATCTTGAAAACCATTGTTAAGTTCCAAGTCATTATAGTGACAAAGAACTGAAGCACGCTATTAATTGTCTGTCACCTATATCAACACCACCGTTAAATGCCAACAGGTTATATACACTATGTCCTAGGTCACACTATCCACAAACTAGTCAAACCATCACTCTATCCACTACAGTTTGTAAACTGGATTACATACTCTGTGAGATCCTAAAAAAATGTTTTGGAATGCTATGTGAAGGAGATACTGATCACACCAACAGAGCATGCTTTAGTAACTCAGTCCAAATTATCATTACTTGGATCCTTAATGGACCATTCTTGTCTGAAACCAACATAAAAAACAGTCCGCTTAACAGATGAAATGGTGAAGAACCAAAGAATTTCATGGAGAACCCGGTAAACGTTTGACAAATTTAGGACTAGAGCCTTCCTTCAATTAAAGTTCAAATGAGAAGAAACTTAAGTAGAACCCAAAGCTAACCTTGGTAAACAGATCTAGATTGTATATCTATATCTTGCCAAACTTTTGAACTCGAACTTGGCATGTACTTCCTGTTACCAACTAGGACGACATGGCACAGAGACTTAAGAAAGATCTAAGAAAGTAGGTTACTGGTGACGACACGACTTAGGCATAACCAGAGCATATAAGCAAACAGACATGGCACTCTAATAGAATGTTTGATTCTTGGATGTATAGATAATTTTAACATAGCAACAGCTGAACTAGCAATTCAGTAGACGCACTTACATGATTTTTAAGAACAAGCCGCTGGTAGTCAGCCAAGTCTTTAAGCTTGGAGAACTCAGGGTCGAAGTACCAACCAACAGAGCCACCTTCCTTTTCCTCGAGAGATTTAAAGTAATTGTCAACGTCACAATGAAGTTGAAAGATGCTTTCAGTTTCTTTTCCAGGAAAATCGGGAAACTCCGTTTTCAGTGTCTCGTCATCCAGCTTATCTATGGACTCCCCCTTTGACAATTCAAAAAAAAATGTAAATATATAAATAAAGTAGAGATAAAATGAATGCATATGAGGATTACAAATTGACATGCACATGGAATGTGGGCCCCATCAGTTGGAAAGGTAGCATGGAATAGTAATAAATAGCAAACATGGTACACAGCATGAATAATGTACAAAAGAGATGAGAAAGTGGGACAACCTTATGAGCTTTGAGGCGGTAGAGCACAAGACGCTCATAGACATGGCGTTGCGACTCGTCGTCTAGGATGCATCTTTTATCGACACAGACAAAAGCCTTCTATTAAATCTCGAGAATTCCATCTGTTCGTAAAGACTGATGGTAAAGTCTTCCAGATCCGCCACCGTAAAGAAAGGGTCTTCTTGATCACCCTGGGCAGGAGGAGAGTTTGATGAGCCGAGGTGCTTGCGCATCTTCTCTCGCGTCCAGGCATTGGTTTCAATGCCCGTGCTGTGAAGACGATTGTGTTGAACGGTCTTTTCGTGCAGCATCTTGGAACACCGGTCTTCTCTGAAGGAGGAAGGCGGCGGCGACGATGGGAGGAACAAGCTTGGTGGAGCAAATCGAGGGAAGGACCCCGGTGCAAAACCTGAAGTACGGCCCTAGATTTTTAAAATTCCTATAGCTAATATCACAGAGAAAAACTGAATTTACGGCCTATAAGCTCCACCATGCAGTTCATAGAAAAATATCAATGTCGCTAGATGTGCACTGCCTTGGTCATGAAAAATTGCAGTTATCTCTAGATGCCTAATGGGACCAGCGAACTAGGAGGAAGTGGCAGGAAACGTACCTGGCTGTATTCGGGCAGAACGGCGGCGGCGCGTCGACTAGAGGTGATCGAACAGGCCGACCTGTGGGAGGCAGCGCCTGCCGCCTGGGACTCGGAGAAGAACGATCGCCTGAGCACCGACTCCCGAGCAGCCCCGCCGTCTGATCGCTATACACGGAACGAAAGACAAATCGATGGCGTCGATGGCGTATTCACAACTGTACAATTGATAGGTTTTTTTTTTTGAGAATCAATTGATAGGCTGTGGGAAAATCCTATTTGTTTCACTAATTTGGGCCGGCCCGTTTATTCTGCCGGTTTCTTGGGCGGTTTATGTATTTCACTATGTTTTCTGCTTCGGTTCTATTTTTTCCTATTTCTTTTCAGTTTTCTTTCTTTTCACTTTTTTCATTTTTTTGTTTCTACTTTCTCTCCTATTTCTTTTTACCAGTTTTTTTTCATTACTTTTTCATCCCCCCTTTTTATCATTCATTTTCTTGAGATAAGTGGAATTTATAAAAATAAAATTAGAAAAATATTGAAAAAGGTTGCAAATAAATGCTCACAGTTCAAATAAATGCTTGTGGTTTAAAAAAGTACGCTCACAGATTTAGGAAAAAAATCATAGGTTTGATAAAGAGAATATTCACGGATTCAAAAATGTTTAAGCGTTAAAAAATATGTTGACAAGAAAAAAATGTACAGATGAGTTCAAAAAAAATATTCATGTGTTAAAGAAAATGGTCACCGACTCGGCCGACGGATGACCGCAATGGGCCTTTTTTTTGTCACGCGACGAGGCAAGTTGAGGTCTTTCTGTGGCGGATGCGTGGGATGGCATCAGTTGGTTACGTGGTGTTGACGGAAGTGACACGACATCCATGGGCGTCACTCTCCTCCTTGGAGGCCTCGTTGCGGAGTCTTCTCGACCTCCTCCAACCACGGGTGGAGGAGGTCCTCGGGTGGAAGCCTAGACCCAGTTGGTCGGGCGACATGCGTCATTCTCGCCTCGCTTACCTCCTTTGGAGCGTCACCTTGAATATTATGGTCCCATATGCACTTCTTGTTGGGCTGAGTATACACGTAGTTGCGGTCGACAGGTGCCTGACAGGCGATGTGTGGTTACCGCGTGGCGGTTAGTGGCATTGATAGTGGAGACGAGTTATGGTCTGGCCGTGGCAATATTTCGAGAGTCGGCTTCTAGTTCTTGCATGTCCGATGGTTCTTCGTGTTGGGACTTCCCCTGCTGCGAAGTCGGAGTTGCTCTCATGTCGTTTGAGCGGCCACGATGACCTGCATTGGGCGTCCCGGTTGTGAATATCTTCATCGATGCAAGTCTTGTGTATCTTCTCTTTGGTGCTTTTCATCACAATCGGAGTTGCCCTCCTCCTCCTTCGGTCATCTGTAAAGTCAAAGTCGCTTGCTCATGGACGAGTGATGAAGGTGACACCGTTGGGTAACCTTAATGATGGTCCTTGTTTTTGCTGTGTGTAGTTTGTGTTGGTACCCTAACCGAGAGTGCCATGGTGGCGGCCGTGTTGCATGACGGCTGGCTAGGGCGGGTGTACGAGTTTTCGCCTGGTTTTTTGCTAATAAATCCTACAATCTTTTTAACTTGTAAAAAAACTAAATAGCTTCTACTCCCTCCGTTCCAAAATATTTGACACAACTTTGTCTACATGTGAATGTATTTAGACATATTTAGTGGGTAGATACATTCACATCTAGGTAAATAGAAGTCAAGTATTTTATCTAGGTATAGTAGTGAAATATTTTGGAAGCGGAGGGAGTATTATTTGGAACTAGGTAAATAGGGCGCGTCGTCACGCCGCGCCTTTAGTGAGAAAGAGTAGTGATATTTTTTGGTAGAAGCTAAATTATGGTGGAAGTAAATCTATGTGCAATAATAAAAATGCATTTAATTATTGGAAAGGAATAGAAGTGTAGAACATAAAAACATGAATATTTGCGAAATAAACAAAAAACAAAGTGTGCACAATGTTTTTTTTAGTGTACTTTTTCTGTGAAAAGTATGGAAATTCGTTAAATTTGAAGATTTTTGATGAGTTAGAAGTTTATTTGCATGTTTAGACATGCTTATCAATTATTTTTGTTATCGTTGGGATTTGAAATGTTGAAATTCGTTGGAATTTGTCGTGTGGAGTATCTTCAAATATCTAGCGATTTGAGATGTTAATTTTTGTTTTCATTTATATTTAATTTATGTTTGTAATAAGTGGGAATGTACATTTATTGAATTGAGTTCTGTAATAAGAGTTGTTTTATTTGGATTTCATCCAAACAATTACGAAATCAAAATGTTCAATTTGAGTTTGTAGTTAAATGAAATGTATTTTTTGAGCATCTAATAAATTTACCATCATATATTTAGGGGAAATGCATTTGGATTTTGTGAAATATTTAGTAATTTGGAATTTTAAAATATGTTTGTTGTCTGACATAAACATCTAGCATTTAACATGCTTGTTTTTTTATCATAAATAGTTAGCTCTTATTTTTCTGACCATTTGGATATGTTATGCATATTTTTCTGATGGATAGATTCAAAATTATTGTTATTGTATTTTTTTTATTATACAGAAATTTAAATAAACATGGTTAAATTTTGTTAAACATGCATGCAATTGATATAAATAGCAGATTACATTTTTATGCACATTTTGGTACAGTAATTACAGTTTTCTTGATTTTAAATAAATTAGTTATGAATTTCCAAAGTTTAATTAGAGAAAATATGTTTAGGACATATATGAACATATAATAAATTGAATTGTTTTAAAATCTGTTAATTTCGACATAAATTGATTGGATTTAGTTTTATGGACAGTTCGACGTATTAAATATATTTTTCTGGTACATAGATTTTAAGTTATTGATTTTGTAGCATTAATCATTTTAGCATTTATTTTGCTGACAGTATTGGTTTTTTTTTTGTGTATGGTGGACAGATTTAAAGTTATTGGTTTACAATATTGTTATTATTTTTTTTTGAAATTGTTTAGATAGACTCCATAATTAGGGAAAAAATGTGTTTAGGATATTTACAAATGTCTACCAACTTGAATTGCTAAAACATGTACTAATTTTGATACAATCCAATCGTGTTTAGTTTTTTGAACATTTTGATATATTGAACATATTTTTTTGGTAAATAGTTCAAAAGTTATTGGTTTTACAGCATTAATAATCGTTTTTTTGGATTTGATTAGGTAACGTAATTTAAAAAAAATTAGGTTTGGAAGTTATTGGAAATTCAAAAAATTGTGTTTGTTCCAAAAGTGTTCAGTTTTTTCAAAAAAAGTTCATATTGGGAATTTTTTTAGGAATGAATTATTTTCATTTCACAAAATGATCATGTTTGAAAATTGTTTTAATTTAAAAATATTCAAATTTAAAATTCGATTGGATGACATAAACAATCTGTATTTTTTCTTGTGATTATTTGTGATATGTATACACATATGTGTTCATTTTACAAAATGATCATGTTTGAAAGTTGTTTTAATTTACAAATATTTGAATTTAAAATTCGATTGGATAGTTTCGAAATTATTGGATGTATTATATTATTTAGGATTTTAATAAATATGAAATTGTTTGAAGGGGAATTTTTTCTTTCGAATTTTAACATTTTTTCCTGCAGTTGTGAAAATATATGACGATTGGGACCCACATATCAGGATTTTAATAAATATGAAATTGTTTGAGGGAAAAAAAAGTTGACCATGCTGACGTCATTGATGACGTCAGTCGCCGGCAATGGACGCGGCTGTGGACGTGCTTGCCGAGCTCGCGCTCGCGAGCATGCGCGAGGGTCTGGGACACGCAGAGTCGGCAGAGAAGGCGGAGGGGAGTAGAACAGGTGGCGGCTCGGACCATTTGGTCATCGGAGCCGCCGGCGGTGAGGAAGAAGGCGGCGGCGGCATGCGAGTACGACCGTGTCGATTCCGGCAAGGTCGTGGCGTTTTGGCAGACGGCTGTCGGCGAAGAGGGAGAGGAGGAGGCGCTGGAGCTCATCATGTCCATGGATTTGTACGGGGAGGAGCACAGCGACGGCGGTGAGCGGCGGCGGCGCCGGCGAGCTCGGGCGCCGCGCGAGGGAGGAGAAGGAAAGGGGGGATCTGTGGGCCGTTTGCGAAAAAGTCCTTCGCGTTTTGCGTAATTGCAAGTAAATCCATCGCAGTGAGATTCTTATGTAGGAAGCTCCGAATCCGAATTTCCGTAGAACACAGGGTTTTTTTTTTTTTGCAAAAACGTCACGGGCCTGTCGTGCGGGCTGTTGGATCGGCCACGGACGGACTGGATCTCCCGCGGCACTGTTACACTGTAGCGGGGCACAGTAAAACAGTGTGCGTGTCGCGCTGTGGAGAGCTAAATTCGCTCCAACTTGGCCGACCCCTTTTCTTTTTTTCAAAAGAACTGCCCTAATCATGGCAATCATGATCACACGGTTTAACGAGAAAATGAATAGTATGATACGATGGCTTAAGCCTTAAGCATGCTTTAGCTCGAAATCACCTCTCGCTCCTAAACAAAGAGAAGCAAAGCGAAGGCCGACTTCTCAACGAAACCCAAGATGCATTTCGCTGCATTTTATTACTTGCTCTCGACGCCCTGACAACACGGCCCAGCTACGACGAAACACTCACCGCGCGACAGTGTGGCAAGACAATCGTCACGGCAACAAGATTACAAGAGTGGGAGGTCTTTCTGTCCCGGTCAAACCCAACTACACTTGGGAAAAAAACCGGGCTGTCGTCAGGCGTGAGCTGGACGCGTCTGCCGCTCTTGACTCTAGCCGCCGCCGGCGTGCTTGAGCCCGAACTCCCGGAACCCGATCTCCTTGTCGGCGACGGCGACGAGCAGCTCCGACGCCTGCGTGGGCTCGAGGATCTCCACGGCGCTCTTCATGGTGCGCAGCCGCAGCGCGTCCGCCCCGGTGAGCACGTCCCCGACGCGGCGGACGAGCCCGTCCACGTCCAGCTCGCCGTCATCCCCGACGGCGCCCTGGCCCTCCTGCACGGCCCCCATCTCCCTTGACAGCTCGTCCTCCTCGGCGACGGTGCGGCGCTGGAGCTCGTCGATCTGGGCCAGCTGCGCGGGGCTGAGGTCGCCGAGGTTGCCCGACCGCACGCCCAGGAGCAGGTCCGGGAGCTGCGCCTCGAAGCGGCTGCTGGACTCAGTGTAGAGGAGGTGGACCAGCGTGGTGGGGCGCCAGCCGGCCAGCCAGTACGCGGCGCCGCGCTCCACGGGGGTCGCCCACGGCGCCGACAGCGTCAGGACCGGGTCCAGCTCGGTGCGGGCGGCGCAGTAGCTCGAGAAGTGGGACACGAAGCCGTCCACCAGCTTGCTGAGCTGCGCCGGGTCGTCGGCCCAGCGCGCCGCACGGAGGTCGCGGCGCAGGGAGCGCAGCCCTCGGAACCAGAGGCGGAAGCGCCGCGTCGCCGCCTCCAGCTCCATTATCTTTTTCCGTTGGTGGTGGCCAGGCGGGGTAGAGCTCCCTCGCGCGCGTGCCGGTGGGATTTATGGTGGGCGGCGGAGAGATCTGAGCCGTTGAGAAAGCGACGGTTGCTGGCGCGCGCGGCCCCGGCGTATGAGGCGGCGCCAGGTGACATGCATGCACGAGGCCATGTGTGGACAGGTGGACGGCGACGGCGTCACGCTCACGCCTGGAGGAGCCGGGGCAGAGCGGCCGGATGATGAGGCTGACATGGGGACCGGCGTGCCAGTGGACCTGTATATGGCGGGTGATGCATCAGTTCAGGCAACATTTTTGGCTGGCCACAACCTGACGACAACATAGTCATGAAGGATTTGACCGCCGATCACCGGAGCGTCCGGCGCTGGCATGGTTCGGTTGGGCCGCCTGAGGCTGGAGCGAGCATAGTGTCGCGGATTGCGGACGGAGCGCCACCGGACAATATTCTACGCAGCATTTTTTTCTCTCTCTGACGGTGTCGCTCTTCCACATGATAAACTAAGAACGGCATCGTTTTTTATAAGCTATCTTTGGTGTCGAGACAATGTGGATAGTGTCGTCTGCTAGTGTCTCCCGAGGTCAGGGATCGGCTTTCTGTCATCAATAATGGAGCAATCGATTGTCGGATCCGGCGAGCGGCTTGGCCTAGCCTGACGTGATCGACGACCTTTGATCATCCTCAAGAGAAAGAGCGTGCTCTGACTTTGCCACTTCCCCTACTACTACATGGTTTAGTACTCCGAGATTAAGCACTAATCCACGCAGATGGTCATTTCCGCATTTGTCTACAATTGACAAGATGAAGCAGGCAGGCCATGCTACGGTCGGTGCAGCTGATACTCCAAGGCTGCCAAGCGAAAACATAAGAAAAAAAAATGAAATAAGGGCAGAAGGTTTGAGTGGAGATTGCGTGCGCCCGAAGTCCACTGATCTCACTATCTTCAGAAAATCAAAAATTATATCTAAATGTTTCAGAAAACAATCATGCTCTCAATGATATATTCTACAAGCGTGCACAATTTCAATGTAAATACTTTGCGTTTTAAGCTACACAAAAATGACAAATGTATAGATATGAGTATACTGAACAATGTGCAGTTTGAAATCTACAAATTTTGTCATTTTTGCGTAGGCCATAATACAAAACATTTCGCACTGTGATTTTGCACGCTTATAGTATACATCATTTGAGAACATGCGATTTTTTTTCATTTTTTTCAAACTTTAAAAAATAATTGAATTTTATAAAATTGTGGGAGATCACTCATTCTCGGGAGTCAAAATGACTTTCCAAGAAGGTTTGCTCATCTTCATTAATCTAACAAGCAGGTTTAGACATGTTACAAACAAGCGCCACAAAGGGGTGAGTAAAAGTTAGAAACTATTCTCATGACATGATGTTTTCAAGATGTTTGCTCCCACAATGCTTCAATGGGTTGCCTCATTTTTATCTTAGCAAAAGTGATTGTCGGGAATGTTTCTAAGACTCTCTTGTTACTTTTGTTCCTTAGTTCGCAACATATAAACATTTATTATCGAGGCATTAGATCACATACATAGTTCGCAACATATAAGCATTATTAGCGAGGCATCAGATCACATGCATGCCATAAGTCGTGCTAGCGTGGCCAAGCTGAATGCATAACTATATGGCGGTTGTGGTATCCTAATTCCTCTGGCATTCGAATACTCCTGGTTAATATGTCACACGAAGTAGACCGCAATACATCATCGATTAATTTATATGATGTAATAGTCTTTCTCGTTTTTTATATTATCTATTCATGGCAACGATGAAGTGTGTGGTTCGTAGAGGCACCAGATGTAGTTATAGGCTTATCCGCTACGAGTAAGTAAGGGCAGTTCAAACAAACTTGGGACCTAGAGATAAATTTATACTAAACTTTTATAATTATGTTGAACTTGTCTTTATCAAACTATAATCCTAATGAGTATGCATGATTTTCTACTATTTAGATGGTAAAGTTTTTTCTGGATGATTTTGACGAGACAGTTAACCATAACATTGTCTACAATATTAGTTATAATGTTCTTCATTATACAATTGTGATATATATGAGTGCAAAGTTTGATAATGCAACATTTAAAATGAATGTTGTTATAAAATTTCCTCTTGAACTATTTTTTTTTACATTTACATAACTGTAGATTGTGTATGCATATGTGTTTGTGTTTCACGTATATATTTTGATATTCGTAAATATTATGATAGAGATTTCTAAAGTGTTGTACGGCGAGAAAGTAGTTAATTAGTCATTTGTGCTCTGACTCTTTTGTTTTATGGGTTCACAACTCGTAATTCTCCTGTCATGTATAGGACGTTGGCTTATATTCAAGATGTAAAGACATTTTTTACATGGTCAAGCTCAATGAAGGGCATAAAATAGTCTTAAAACTAAATTTTGTCATTAAATATCCATTTTGAGGGTACATATAAAGATATTATATTTAGGATCGCGACTAGTATCCCGATAATGGAAATGCTAGCTGAGCAACTGCAGCTAAAGAGGAAGTGTTGACTCCAAGGATCGTTGCCTACATGTCATGCTAATTGGCCGAAATTTCAGCTCGTGGGTGGGTAACTAGTATAGACGTGACCAGGGACGGAGCCAGCCACAATGGTTGGAGGGGGCAAAATAGCTTAGAATCACTAAGTATAAGTGTGATTCGTAGCATGATTATGAAGAAAATCAAATGGGGGTGGCTTAGCCTCTACTCGTCCCCCTTTCCTCCGTCTCTGGACGTGACGAAAAGGCAGAACCCTGGTTAGCATACTGCAGCATTTTTTCTTACACAGTTGACACATGAAGTAATGGATCACAGGCTCAGTTCAAGGCCCATCGCCAAAGAAGAAACTGAAACGAAGCGTGAGGTGCTGCAGTACACGGTGCAAGGGAGTGCAAGTGAACTACGAGCAGATCGAGTGATCGACACCTCAAAGAAACTCTGCAGGATTTAAAGACGAAACAAATGCGGCGGAACAGAGTAGTAGTACAGGCTTCGAGCAAAACTTGGGCCGGCCGGGCTTCGAGGCAGTCCAAAAAAAGCCCGACGCTGAAACTTCAGACCTCTGCTCGGCCCAACCTTATAGGCCCGAGCCCAGGCCGAACAAGAAAAGTCGAGCCTGCCGGCCGATCCTAGCTAAAATGTCAGACACGGAGACTTGGGCTGGGCCCCTTGCCAAGATTTACAAGAGCTTCGAAACAGAAGGCTGTAGTCAAGAATTCTCAAAAAAAAAAAAAAAAAGGCTGTAGTGAAATAACACAGGTCACAGGCACGAGTCCGAGAATTTTGCGTCCGACGCTCGGTCTTTGCGCACCGCGGCTAGCTGCGTTCGGTGACCGTACTCCGCAAGACGTACGTGTCCGGTGACCGTCGACGTCGATCTGCTCTCCACCACCGGGCCCACCCGCCGAGTCAGGAGGAGGAGATCGAGCTGGCCGGCGGGATGCCGTGCGCCGCAGGACTAGCTAGCTAGCGGCGGCTACGTGCTCGCTTTCGTACCCTACCTACTTACCGGAGCAAGCACCACTCCATGTCGGGGTGGTTGCTCACGGCGTGCGTACCAGCCGGCTAACCAACCACCTTGCCGGAAATCGCTGCGGCACCTCCGGCGGAAATAACGTGAAGCTCCTTCACGTTACCAGATCGAACGAGCGGTCGTCTTCCTCACGCTGCTTGTGTGACCGTGGAACTACACCGCTAGTTTAGCAACCAGTTTGCAACCGATGCACGAGGTACAGGTGTACAACACGTGCGAGGCCGGCGTGAAGCGCGGCGGGTAAAGGCGGAGGAAAACGCCACGGCGATCCGGCGGGCGACGCGTCGTCGGTGCCGGCCTCTGCTCGACCCCACAACTACCCGAGGGTATACTACACGCGAGCGTTGGATGCGGTCCGATGCTGCTACGGACGGAGGAACCCGACGGGGCCCCAGGACGACGGTGGTTCCAAAGTCCGTGACAGCCTGACGCAGCCAGTACCACCACGTCGTCGCCGTGCGGTAGCCCACCAATTCAATGTTGAACTGCCTGCTCGGGTGCTGGCCGCCGGTCGCACGACGCAGAGCGGCAGCAGGACTACGGAAGAGTTGATGCACGAGGACCACGTACGACTACGGGAAAGCCGGAGCACGCCGCACGCGGTGGTTGCCCTGGCATCCACGGCCGCCGCGGTAGAGATTCGTGTACTATTTTCGCGACGGCACAGTGGTGCGTGCAACAGTTTTTTCCCCCCTTCTGTATGTTTTTTCTCAACGAACTGCAATTAGACGGTGCATACAAAAGTACAAGGAGGACCCATGAAAAAGACAAATTACAACACAATCCTCTCTCTACCTATAACTACCTCCCTCTCTACGCACAAAATCAATTCATCTGACATCATCCCCCTCTTCTCCAATGCGAAAAAATACTTAGCCGGATGGCAAGCGAACCTCCTAAAGTAAGGAGGAAGGCTAGCACTTATGACCTCTGTCCTCGATAGTCTCCCCACGTACGACATTATGTCCTGTTTCCCCTCGCTAAACAAGATATTGCCAAATATAACAAGACATTCCTTCTTCTGGGCTGCAGAGGATACTTGCACGAGTGCACAATGTATTGTTGCTTGAGACAAAGTTTGCACACCCAAAGCTGCAGATAGTTTAGGTGTTAAAAACCTTGAGACTCAAAATGAGCGCCTTCTGTTGAAATTCGCTTACAAATTCTTGCATACTGCTGATTTACCGTGGAAAACCTGGATTCTCCACCACTCGCCATACCCCATGCATCAAACTTCCCATTCCACCTTCCTAGCCTCCATTGTTAAGAAACACATCCACATACTTCGCCAAATTTCCCAGTGCTATGTCGGCAATGGCCGATCCACTTACTTCAGGCTCGACTGATGGCTTCTCCCAGAGCCACTCGCTACTGCTTTCCCTGCCATATTCTCACACCACTTAAAAAAATTTGACCTAGTCGCTTCGGTGCTACAGGACGAGATCGAAACTAACCTGAGAAACATGCTAACCTCGGCCGCGAGCTCTGAGCTCCGGACGCTATCTCTCATGTTGGACGGCTCCAGGTTCACGTCTAAGGGAGCATACGCAGCCCTCTCCTCTCAGCTGCAGGACGACCAGCTCGCCAACATTTGGGACCCCTTCACTCCGCAAAAATTCAAGATCTTCGGATGGCTGCTTCAATTCGACAGGCTGAACACTCGCGCAAACCTCCACGAGAAGACGATCATCGACACTGCTACCTGCCCCCGATGCAGCCTCCCAGTCGAGGACCGCGAGCACCTCTTCTTCAGATGCTACGCCGCTCGCGCTGTTTGGGGCAGGCTGGCCATCGCCCCCTCCTTCGGACAGTTCACTGACCTCTGATCATCTCCCCTCCCGGACGGCCTATCTCGGGATGTCTGGCCCTCCATCGTCCTCGCCATCTGCTGGAAGATTTGGGACGCTCGGAACGCCAAAGTTTTTAGGGCCATCGACCAATATGCCTCTGTAACCATTGGTAACATTGTCACAGACTTGATTCTCTGGATTAACCGATGCAAAAGACCGGATCAAAAGGAATGCGCCGACTTGTGGTGTACGTTCCTCTCCTCACGCCGTGCGTGAACTTGTAACCTGCTGTTGAAATAAAATTCAGGTGGGGATTTTATCCCCCGGTGACTTCTAAAAATAAACAACACAATCCTCCAGACGACCTCAAGGTCCGAGCACCATCACCACCGTCGAGGGCGCAACCACGTGGGCCGACACTGGCGTGGTTCCTTGTACCGAGGCCAAAGAAAGAGACTAGGCAATCCTCGTAAGTCGCAACCGAGCGCGGAGGGGCCATGATGGCCAGAGACAACGGCAACACAAAGATGTCGTCGCTGATGAGCTCTGCAAGGCACCGACACAACTCACTAGCGCGCACGAAGACGAGTGCACACTACCTTACCGCGAAACACCATATCTAGGAGCAGCCGAAGTAGGTCTCCCCTCTCTCCATCCCCTCCATCACCTCCACAAGAAGAAAGAAGAGAGAGAACCTTATTGGGAACTATCAGAAATAGCACTCCCCAAGCTTGTTAGAGAATGTGCGTTCAAATCCACTCCCTCTTTGCGTCTTCTATCATGGAAAATCGCTAGAAGGGAGCTTCGCCACGCCATGCATATTAGGCAATCCGGAACCTACACTATAGCCTGCTGGCGAGGTGGATGGAGGTGACAAGGAGAGGGACCAGGGAGACGAGCTCGATTCTCAAATGGAAGCCTCGAGAGAGGGAGACATGGAAGAAAGATCACATCATCTTCTTCACTATACGAGGTTGCATATTACGTGTAGCTATATAGTTATTTACTCGGATGAGACTAATTCTCGATCGAATAGGTAATAAACTTAATTCTTAGTTAGATAACATCATCCAATTTCAGTTGCAACTCATGTGTAATTCACGTGCAAGTGAAGAAACTAGTTCCATTTGCAACTCTCATGTGTATGAATCACGACCCAAATTCAACGGTTATAGAGTCGATCGAGCTCTCAATTAATTCTTGAGTCGACAGGAAACTAGCAATACTATATTTACTCCAGACAACGCTTTGCCTCATTTTTGAAAAAAGTACTGTCGCACAAGGACCAACGAATAAGGAAATGAAATGCCAAGCATAAGTCGTTTGACATTTTCTAGTGTCCAAATCGACGTCGCGAGGTATCGAGTTCAACTAAAAAATGAAAATTAGATCCAAAATCCGCCATTTGACATATGTGTGAAATAAATAATAAAAAATGAGCTGAGGATCGACCCCTACATGCCCAATAAGGTGGACATGAAAAATTTAAGCTCAAGATACTCGTTAAACTTGGTAAACCCGCTTGATCGCGAAATTTGTATTCTCACACCGCAAATGTATTTCATATTTGCACTAACAAGTTGTCAATTATGAGCTATATATTGAAATGAAGCTGATATCCGATCTTGTAGGTCTCACTCCCTCAGTTACAACAACAACAACATGAGTTTTCATCCGCCCACATTACTGATATTTTGTTGTTCGTTTGTGTAACGTCCCTCTCAAGTTGAACGAGCAAGCTTGCAAGTGCTAATCGAGCAGATTATGCCTAGGCCGCCAGGTGTAGGCCAGTTAGATTACTCCACTTCTGAAGAACAGAACAGATCATGCTAATTTAGGATCCCGAATCGATCCAAGCCGTAGGAGGTGCCGGCCTGCAGCAGCAACCGATCAGCCATCTATGCCCATGCCGCATGCCGACGCCGATGCCGTAGCCGTCCGGCCGCCCGTCCTCTTTCCTGGGCAGGTCAGCAGGTGGTCCACCACACTCCCCAGCGGCAGAGGCGACAAATCAATGCCCGCCTCCCCGCGCGGGCCTACCCATTCCTCTCTCACCCACCGACCCCCTCCTCGGCTGTGCTGTGTCTTCTCTCCCCTCATCGGCGCGTTTTCGGCGCCCAGCCGACCAACGGCGACCACCTCACCTCACCTCCCCACGCCTGCCGTCCGCCCTGCGCACCAAATCCCCTCTTTACCCCTGCCGCCCCGCCCGCTTCCCGGGGGCACGGACGTAATTTTTCGCCGCCACCGTATTCCGTCCGGTCTCCGGACCCCGGCTGCCTGGCTGGGCTGGGCTGTCGGTCGCCGCGCCTGCCTGGCTGTCATTATCACACACGCAGCCTCTCACCGAAGTAATCGCCGGTTACCCGGTCAAACCCATCCAACGGCGGGCGGCACGGCTCCGATCCGGTCCGGTCACCACCATGACACCTCCCCTCGCCGCCCGCTCCTCACGTGCCCCACGCGTGACCCACCCCTCATCGGCCGGCGCTAGCCCCACCCCTCGCCTCGCCGTGTCCTTTTATTCCAACCCTCACCGCCCCCCAATCCACACCGGCCCCTTACCGTCACGCGCCGTATCCGACCGACGACCTCGTCCTCCTAGGGTTAGCGTTCGCCGCGAGATCTGATCCATGGAGCTTCGCGAGATGGCGGCCGCCGCCGCCGCTGCGGCCTCGTCCGGTGGGCGAGGGGTGGGGGTGCGGGCAGGCTGCCGCCGCCCAACCCCAACCTGCCGTACCGCGAGGACTGCTGGAGCGAGGGCGAGACGGCGGCGCTCGTGGACGCCTGGGGCACCCGCTACGAGGTCCTCAACCGCGGCAACCTGCGCCAGAAACAGTGGCAGGAGGTCGCGCACGCCGTCAACACGCGCTTCAGGGCCGCCGCGCGCCGCCGCCCGCCGCGCACCGACGTCCAGTGCAAGAACCGCGTCGACACGCTCAAGAAGAAGTACAAGGCCGAGCGGGCGCGCGGCGGCGGGCGCGAGTCCGCGTGGAGCTTCTACGGCGAGCTCGACCGCCTCGTCGGGCCCACCCTCTCCGCCATCGCCGCCAAGGCCAGGCACGCCCCTCACGTCGCGCTGCCCGTCCACCCTTCCTCCGCCGCCGCCTACAGGAAGCACCCCTCGCCTTCCTCCTCGCCGTCCCACTCCTCGCCGACGCACACGGTAATCCCGATTGAGAACTACCGCCGCGGGGCACCGCTCCCAACAGCCAGCCTGCCAAGCGCCCAATGGGTCCAGCAATCCAATGCTGCGGCTGCCGCGGTAGCTGTTTCCGATGACTCAGGCGACCCCGCTGATTACGACAGCCCGCAGCAGTCACCGGCCCGCTCTGTCTCATCCCTCTCCGCTGGGAACAACAACAACAACAACAACAAGCGCCGCCGCCCTAGCGAGACTGGTGCCGATGCCGGCGTCGGCGAGCTGGCCAGGGCGATCGAGTCGTTTGCAGAGATGTACGAGCGCGTCGAGAGTGCCAAACAGAAGCATGCTCTCGAGATTGAGCGCGAGCGGCTTGATTTCCTGAAGCAGCTGGAGGTGAAGCGCATGGAGAACTTTGTTGATGCGCATCTCAAGCTCTCGAGGGCGAAGCGCAGCAGGAAGAGCGGAGGGGCTGCGGCCAATGGTATCGGTGGAGTCGACTTGGTTTCCTCCATGACTGCGCTGCCTTTCCTTTCCAGCTCCACCTACCTCTGATCTTGAGGATGGCTCTAGGTAAAGTTTGATTTGGCAATTTTCAGTTTAGATTAACATTGCTCTAGACTATTTGATCTCTGTTTAGTGCAATGTTGTAATGCCAATGTAGACGTGCTAGTATTAAAAGTTATGTGGCATGGGGCTGCTGTTAGTTAATGCTTTAGTGATTGATGAAGGGATTGGTATGCTTGTAGAGTCATAAATTTATCTGTGAAACCCCATATACAATGACAACTTCAGGAGTGGCATTTAATGTTATTCTAATTGGCATTAACAGTGAGAAGTCCAACAAATATAATTTCCCATGTTCTGAATCTATATTCATTAGTGTTTGTATGTTCTGGAATAAAGGCACTTTCAGTTTGCTGGTGAGGAAGTGCTGCTGTCCTGATAATATATTTTGATGTGTCTATCATAAACAAGCTTGGGTGAGCACAACATGATTGTACTCTTTAAATTGTTACATGTGTGCCTATGTATTGTCAAGATTAATTAAGCTAACCTTAACAAGGATTTGCCAAGGATTAGCAATTAACATCTCTCCTTGTCGTGAATAAATAGTCACTTGACTTTACCTGTTATATGACACTGTGAGCGAAATATGAAACAGCTGGGTTCACATTTTTGCGTTGAGATAGTGATGTATCAGATCATGTAATGAATAGATCCTTAGTTCCTTCTGATTTCAAACTATTTTGTATAAAAGCAGATGTTGAGAGACATCTTCCAATGGCTTTGATCTTATTGTGAATGCCATTCATAATATATATGTTGTAAGTTTTAGTTGGTACATTTTGTTGCTGGATGTGTTAGCAGTGTACTTTTCTGTTTACCTGTTTGCCTTGTTGTAAGATGTTTACTGCGTTTGTATGATTGTAGCTTGATTTTTGAATCTTAGGTTTGGTTTCCTGAGGTTTATGATGGCATTAAATTCTACCAAATTGTGGTTATGCAACTCTATTATGTTATACGTGCTACTAACATATTGTGATTTACCGGAAGTCAGCTTGGCTTGTGTTTTTCATTTATTTGCCCCCAAGAATCACGATTGTCTGGGCATATAACGGAATGCATGTATCCTGTTAGAACAATGTCTATAACTAGGAATCACTTGGACTAACTCTTAAGTTAAAATCACTTTGCACAGTATCTGTCCAATTTTACTGCGAAGCACCCTTACTAGACTAGAACTCCCAAGAGATATTCAAGGCTGAAGTGAGAATTCTTGGGGTTTTTGTTACCCAAATTTAGAGTTGGCTCTTAGTAAAACAATCTTACAGAGCCTTTTCAGCTTTATGTTCTGTTAATTCCAAACCCTTTGTGCTGAACCCAACTCTACGGTACAATAAATAAGTTTGTCTAATGAAACTAGCACTTGGGCTTATGAGCTGTAATCCTAACAAATTACAAGTCACTAGTATATAATGATAACTAATACTTGTGTCGTGTGGGCCTGTAAGGTTTAATTTCTGAAATTTAGCATAATGTATCGGATGTCAAGCTTTGGGAATGTATTCCTTCCTGTTGGATTGTTGTGTGATTATTCTGATCGATGTTGTGTGCATATTACTTGCCTTATTCTCCGTACGCTTAACTGCTGATGTTTTGCTATAAATTTTACTCCGGTTGAGCTGTTGTTGTTCTCATGCTTTGCAGAATAAACAATTTGTCTGGATCCTGTATAGCGAGAAATATTATCACTATTTCCTGAAGTGATTAATTGACATATTTTCCTACATCTTTTGTTCAGATTACCAGTTGAAGTTCGTGAGTTAAAGACATGGAGTTGCTCTCCTTCGAAGACCCGCTGTGAAGCCAAAAGCTCCTCTGCTTCGGTCCATTGTAGTTAGAGTCTGGTAGCCTATGAAACATAAAAAAATAGAAATTCCCAGTGTAGATCCATGGTGACATCGTACCTGTTCCTGCAATTCATCCATTGTTTGATTGGCAATGTAGGCATGTAATTCTGACATTCTGTTTTATTGAGAAAACTGTAATGCAAGGAAGAACAGTTCTTACTATTATCTGGGTTCATGTCCAACTGCAATTTCATGCTCTCAAATATTATATTCTGTTTGGATTCACATACATATATGCTAGTATCGCGAGAGCCATGATTCTATTTTGTACTGCAATTTGGTTGCAGGTGGAGTACAAAATTCAGTTACGTTGGTTCTTCAGTAGGACTCTGATGCGTTTGTATGAAGCAAGCAGAGCAATAAACTCATCTTGGCATGCATGTCAACATTTATAATTGTAGTAATGTCCTTTTTTATGTACATGTAAACCTTGGGATGCCACTTGTCTCATATGCTTCATTTTTCATTTTATTTTTCTGTATCCTCTTTTGGTAGGTAATTTTGCTCTAAAATATTGTGTATCTGCCTCCAGGATTGATGTCAGTACTTCTAACATGTAGGTTGATAATTACAGCATGGCGAATTTCGTACCACTTGACTTGAGAAAGGAGAGCAGGAAATGCTGTTTCTTTGCTTGGTTAAAATCCCAACCCTTGTTGGTTTCCAGTTCCAGGTGCCAAGCCTTTTACATGCCAACCTTTTTCTGGGATCAAGTGGTCGAAGGAGACCTTTGCCACTTGAATTTCACTGAATGTGGGCATCCTTACAGATCTAACTGTGCATCCAAGAAATACTTATGTTGCCAGGTAGTTTGATGTTACTAGTTCTTTGAACCTCCATTAGGCTGCAATTTTTCACCCTGTTGCTTCCCCGATGTGAAAACTTAAAATCTGATCTGCACATGCTTTCAGAATAGAAGAACATCAATGGATGAAATACCGCCATGTATCCCCAAAGATCAAGTTTATGACAGCGAGTTGGTGAGTACCCCATTTACTTTAATACGTTTATGACAATTGAGAAAACTGTTTACTATACTCTTGGGGTAAATGTGCACTAGTTAGCAAAACGCTATTTTAAATCTAAACTATTTGATGCTGGACATCACTTCATGGGATTTTTTTTTACTGTAACTTCATGGGATATTCAATGACCAATAATCATGTACTCCTAGCTCCTACATTTTTGTTAACAATCAGTGGCCATGTTTGCATGTGTGTTGGTCAAACAGCGCTGAGGACTGACAACCGAACAAACCCCAACAGGAAGTTCTGAATGAAGCCTTACAAACCTGACATCGTGTTGGCCTCGCTAAAAGTTCTGAATATAGGCTGAAAGCTGCCTAAACATAGCCCTATGCTTATGTGGCTGAAGGCCTGAAGCCACCTGAATGCAGTGCAGGAAATCTAGCAGCTCGATCTAATTTCAGCAACTGAGAAACACAAGGAAAAATGCCCGCGAAATGCTCTCTGCCAGCCCCCTAGCTGTTCCTCGTTCGTAGCAGAATCACGGCAGATTTCTCCTGGTCAACTTGTGTTCTTCGGCCGATTGATCGGATCGAAGAGGATTAGTTGGTTGGTACATAGGATTCGTCAGCGTGTGATCGATCGCGCCGGCTGCAGCCATGGATTGCTCAATGACAAGCAGCGTCCTGTCGGCCAATTACAACACCATCCTCTTCGAGTTCGGCGTCACCCTCGTCACCAGCAAGATCCTCTACGCCCTCCTCCGCAATGTCTACCAGCCGCGCGTCTTCTCCGACCTCCTCGTAAGAATCTCCATTGGTTTGTTCCTTTTAATTGTGTTGTTTTATTGCCTGACTGACATTGCTCTGCTTCTTCCTCTTGGCAATGGCGGCCGGGCAGCTGGGCATCATCCTCGCGCAGTTCCGCGTGCTGTCCATCACCAACGCCATCAACCTGGTGTTCGGCAAGATCGGCGGCTTCATCTTCGCGCCCTACCTGTTCGCGCTGGGCGTGGAGATGGACCCCTTCGCGCTGCTGGACGGGCCCACCGGCGACGCCGTCATCGCCTACGCCGGCATCATCTCCACCTCCGTCCTCGTCACACTCTTCCACACCACCGTTATGCAGGCAACCACGGGGATTGTGCACGAGCGCTCGCTCCGCGCATTCCTTGGCCTCGCCGCCACGCTGGCCAACACCGCTTCCCCGGTGCTCACCCGCCTCGCCACCGACCTCAAGATCGCCAAGACCAACGTCGGCCGCCTCGCAGTCGGCGCCGGCGTCACGTCCGACATGGTTACCACCCTCCTCATCGCGCTCGGCAGCATGGTCTGGCGCGACAGCGACGCCGACGGCACTGGCGCCGGCGTGTTCCGGCAGCCAGCTCTCACGGCGGCAGTGCTCGTTGTCGTCCTCATGTCCGGGTTCGTGTCCAGGGCCATGGCGGACTGGGTGGACGGGCGCAACCCGGAAGGCCGGCGCATGCGCGGGTTCGACCTGTCCCTGGTGGCGCTCGTGGCGGCCACGCTCTGCTGGTTCAGCTCTGTGCTTCGCCTCGACGTCAACATGGCCGCCTTCCTCGTCGGCCTCGCCTTCCCCAGCGAGGGAAGGGTGTCGCGGCTGCTCGTGAGCAAGATCAACTTCGTGCTCAGCTCCTTCGTGCTGCCTCTCTACGTCGCCCACGTCTGCCTCTCGCTCCGGCAGACCACCGACGACATCGAGGCCTCGGGGCTGACGAGGCACGAAGGGCTGCGCGTCTACGTCATGCAGCTGCCGTTCCCGTGGTGGAAGGTGTTCTTCGTCACCGCCATGGGCACGCTGGGGAAGCTCGTGGGCTGCGCCGGCGTCGGGCTGCTCCAGGGGCTCGGCTGGTTGGAGGCGCTCGCGCTCGGCATGCTCCTCAACGTCAAGGGGTACTTCCACATCTACTGCGCGCTCGCCGCGTTCGAGGCCGGCATCATCACGGACAAGTCGTTCATGGCCATCATCTTCATGGTGGCGCTCAACGTGGCCGTGACGCCAATGGTGGGTATGGGGATCGCGTCGTGGGCGCGCCGGAGCGTGCAGTGGCGCCTCATGGGACTGCAGCACCATGACCCGGCCACGGAGCTGCGCCTCGTCGCCGGCCTCCACAGCCCGCAGGACGTGCCCACGCTGTCGCTCCTCATGGAGACGCTGCGGTGGGGCGCCGGCAACGGTGAGCTCGCGTGCTATGCCGTGGACATGGTGCAGCTGACGGACCAGACGGCCGCGGCCATCGTCAAGGGCGGGGGCTTCGACGGCGTGACGGTGGTGGACGAGGAGGTTTCCGAGATGCGGAAGCTCATCGGCGAGGCGCTGGACGCGTACCAGGCGGACTGCGGTGGAGACATCGACAAGGTGAAGGTTCGCAGGCTGCTCGCGCTCTCCTCCTTCCCGGACATGCACAGCGACATCTGCATCTGTGCCGAGGACGCCATGGCGGCGCTCATCCTGCTCCCGTTCCACAAGACCCAGTGCCTGGACGGCACCATGGACGCCGGCCACTTCGGGTTCCGGCTGGTGAACCAGAAGGTGCTGCAGCTGGCGCCGTGCTCGGTGGGGATCATGGTGGACCGAGGCCTCGGGAAGCAGCGCTCGTCTTCTATGGCGATGCCTGACGCGCCTCAGAGCACGGTGGTGGTGGTGTTCATCGGCGGCGCCGACGACAGGGAGGCTCTGACGCTGGCATCCTTCATATGCAAGCACCCCGGGGTGCGGCTCACGGCGCTGCGGATCGTACAGAACGCGACGGCACAGGCGCGGGCCAAGGCGAGGACGAGCCTATTTGAGTCCAAGAGCCGGCGGAACATCCAGCAGCCGGCGTCGGTGCTGGGGCAGGAGGAGCTGCAGGCGCAGGCGGACGACAAGTTCTTCGCTGAGTTCTACCGGAAGCACGTCGCCGGGAACAAGGCGGTGGGGTACCTGGAGAAGCACGTCGCCGACGGCGCGGAGCTGGTGTCGGTGCTGCGGGGAATGCAAGGGGAGTACCGCCTCTTCGTCGTCGGCAGAGGGAGGGACCGGAACTCAGTGCTGACGGAGGGGTTGGAGGAGTGGGCCGAGTGCCTGGAGCTCGGCCCCGTCGGCGACATCCTCGCCTCTTCAGATTTCTCCACCACGGCGTCGGTGCTCATCGTGCAACAGTACGACGCCAAGAAGCACTACAAGGTCATCGATGAGGAGTTCATGCCTTTATGATGTGAGTCACAACAGTGCAATTCAAGTGTACTCCGTATATGTGTATAAGTTCTGTATACATGTCCTACATTTGTGCAGGTGTAGAAAATTAGTGGCGATAGTTAGAGTTTTGAAGTGATCAAGCATCAAAATGAACTTTCTGAATTGCTAAACTCCCATAATCTTTTGATGCCGGGCCCTCTTTGTTTATTTGGTCGAAGCTCTACCACTCTATTTAGCCCCAATCAACTTCTGATTTGTAGTCCTACGATGTTCTCGATCAGTAGGACTCATTGTAGCTCTGATCCATTATCCATAATTAAGAATGTGTAAATGGGGTCCCACTTATCACATTTATAGTTTACTTGTGGCTTTTAGTTCAAACTTTTGTAGAAAATTTTGAATAAAGACCCCGAGATTTTGGAGTTGGTGGCACTCGACGTTGGGTAGATGGGAGTTGGACCGAGCGACCTCGGCGCGCGCCGATTTTCCCTCTTGGGGGCGATGCTTTGGCTCCACCTCACCTCCCTTGTCTATGCACCGGGTGAAAACCCTGGTCTGTCTGACCGGGCGGTGGCGGCGCTACTGTGTCGTGACATCCTTGGAGGCACCGTCTTGGAGCAGGGTTCCCCTTTCTTCGACAGAGCTGTTTGAGTGCAAATGTGGTGTCTTTTTGCAGCCGACGACCTGAAGTGATGGTTCTTGTGCTCTATGATCCTGCCCCTCTTGGTGGTTGGCCGTCTTACGCAAGGATTTCGTCGGTGGGACAATGTCTTATGGAGGTACGTCTCCAGGCTTGATTCACCCCCACCCCCGCCCCTGATTTCGCATGTTGGCCCAACCTCTGATTTTCTCACCTAATCCCATAGATTTAGTCCGCAAGTGTAGCATTCCTCAATTATTGAATCATAAGTGGAATAAGTTGGATCGTATTATTTTACATAAAGTGTTAGAAAGGACATATTCAACCCATATTGTTATTGTGGAACAACGGTTGAGTAAGTGTTGAGTATCCTCCCCGTGTAAACTGTGAGGAGATGGCCATTTAATTCTTTTTAGACAACATATCTAGGTGTAGAACGGAAATCCATAACGGGTAGCAGGTGCAGATGCACTCATTACCCAAAAAACAAAATTCGAAATGTCAAAAAATTCAAAATAAAATTTTCGCATATAGTTCAAGACATTTTATGTTAGCACAAAAAGTTACGTGAAGAAAAAACATTTTTTTGTGACCAGTGCAAAAAAGACAAATTCAGACGCTCCAAAATGATTTTGTACGAGACATTTTTTTTGTCTTTTTTGCACAGGTAACAACAAATATTTTTTCTTCACGACATTTTTTTGTACTAACACAAAATGTTCTAATGTATATCCAATTTTTTTCTGGACTTTTTGAAATTTTGGAAAAAAATTAAAAATATTTTACATAATAGGTTCTGTTACAGAGATATTTGTATATTGTAGTATCCCTATTACATAGGGGGTTCCCTGCATATTTGCACATGTACATGTATTATATATTGTGGCCTTTGGCCCCGTGGAATACAAGTTGCTTATTCCTAACATGGTATCAGAGCTAGGTTAGGGTTCCCGCACGCCGCAACTCGTGCGAATTTTTCAGCCGCCACGTACAGCTCGCATCGAGCTTCTCCGGCCGCCTCCTTCCTTTGTTCTTGTCCTGCCCACACGCACAGCTCGCAGTCTCGGGCGCCTCCTGTCTCCGGCCGCCGCCGTCCTGTGCAGCCGCAGTTCTCCGTCCCCGTCCTGTGCAGTACCACCGTCGCCGTCCTCTGGCCGCTCTCCGGCCGCCCACCGCCGCCGTCCTCTGGCCGCTCTCCGGCCACGCGTCCGCTGCCCGCCGCCGTCCTCCGTGGTCTTCCGCCCGTGGCCGCCCGTCAACCAGCCGTCCAAGCAAGCTGCCTGTGCGGGCTGTGCACTTGTCTCCGTCTTGATCAGCTCCAACGATCGGCCAGCTCCAGCGATCCGTCCGGTCCAGGTTCGAGCGTCCTTCACGAGCAGTCCTTGATCGATCTGATCTGATCTGATCTGGGTTGACCGAGCTATTTCTCAAAAAAAAAAAAAATGTTCGCATCGTCGGGCTATGTTGCGATTCCTCGCTGCTCTGTGATCTTTGATGGCACGAATTATCCTGATTTCGCTGCCTTTATGCGCATTCATATGCGTGGTCTTCGTCTCTGGGGTGTGCTTTCCGGTGAGGTCTCCTGTCCGCCGTGCCCCATTGCTCCTACTGCTCCTATTCCGCCGACGCCACCAGTCCTTGCTGCCGATGCTACTCAGGCTGCAAAGGATGCAGCTAAGAGTGCGGATGATATCGCCATTGCTGCGTATGACCGGAAGGTCAAGGAGCATTCTTCTCCTCCTTCGTCGCCGCCTTCTTCACCCTCCCTGGCCCCGTCTTCGCCTCCGTCTTCTCCTGTTGCTCCTTCTCATCCTACTTTTCCTTTCTATTATACTCGCCGTCCACGTGTTGTGACCGAGTCATCTGATGCACCCTCTACTTCCGGTGCACCGTCTCAGCCGACCTATTCTCTTCGTTCTCGGCCTTGTCCTTCACCTGATTTCTATAATCCCGCTACCTACAGTGTTTCGGTTGTCCCGGAGCCGACTACGTATCGTGAGGCTGTTGTTCATCCTGAATGGCAGCTTGCCATGGCTGAGGAGATTGCTGCGCTTGAGCGCACTGGTACGTGGGAGATCGTCCCTCTTCCTCCTCGTGTTCGTCCTATCACCTGTAAGTGGGTCTATAAGGTTAAGACCCGCTCTGATGGGACTCTTGAGCGTTACAAAGCTCGGTTGGTCGCTCGTGGCTTTCAGCAGGAGCATGGCCGTGATTATGATGAGACTTTTGCTCCAGTGGCTCACATGACCACTGTTCGGACTCTTCTTGCCGTGGCATCTGTTCGCCACTGGTCTGTGTCTCAGCTTGATGTTAAGAATGCCTTTCTTAATGGTGAGTTGCGTGAGGAGGTTTATATGCAACCACCACCTGGGTATTCTGTTACAGATGGCATGGTCTGTCGTCTTCGTCGCTCTCTCTATGGCCTTAAGCAAGCCCCTCGTGCATGGTTTGAGCGCTTTGCTTCTGTGGTCACAGCTGCTGGTTTCTCTCCCAGTGCTCATGATCCTGCGTTGTTTGTTCACTGTTCTCCTCGTGGTCGCACTCTTCTTCTTCTTTATGTTGATGACATGATCATCACTGGTGACGACCCAGAGTATATTGCCTTTGTCAAGGCACGTCTGAGTGAGCAGTTTCTTATGTCGGATCTTGGTCCGCTTCGTTACTTTCTTGGGATTGAGGTTTCGTCCACTGCTGATGGTTTCTTTATATCCCAAGAACGGTATATTCATGATCTTCTTTCTCGTGCCGCTCTTACTGATGAGCGTACTGTTGAGACTCCCATGGAGCTCAATCTTTCTCTCCGTGCGTCTGATGGCGATCCTCTCTCTGATCCGACTCGTTATCGACATCTTGTTGGGAGTCTCGTCTATCTGGCTGTTACTCGCCCTGATATTTCTTATCCTGTCCATATTCTGAGTCAGTTTGTTTCAGCTCCCACTTCGGTTCACTATAGTCACCTTCTTCGTGTCCTACGCTATCTTCGTGGAACGATTTCTCTCTGTCTCTTCTTTCCTCGTTCTAGCTCGTTACAGCTCCAGTCCTACTCCGATGCTACGTGGGCTAGTGATCCTTTGGATCGCCGTTCACTTTCTGCTTACTGTGTTTTTCTTGGTGGTTCTCTCATTGCTTGGAAGACGAAGAAGCAGACCGCGGTCTCCCGTTCGAGTGCAGAGGCTGAGTTGAGAGCTATGGATCTTTTGACTGCTGAGGTGACTTGGTTACGGTGGTTACTTGCAGATTTTGGTGTCTCTGTTACGACACCCACTACTCTACTGTCTGACAGTACAGGTGCTATTAGTATTGCACGTGACCCGGTGAAGCATGAGCTTACCAAGCACATTGGTGTTGATGCTTCTTTTGTCCGTGCTAGTGTGCAGGATCAGATTATTGCGCTCCAGTATGTGCCTTCAGAGTTACAGTTGGCGGACTTCTTCACGAAGGCCCAGACTAGAGCACAGCATAGCTTTTTCCTCTCCAAACTCAGTGTTGTGGATCCACCATGAGTTTGAGGGGGGGGTGTTACAGAGATATTTGTATATTGTAGTATCCCTATTACATAGGGGGTTCCCTGCATATTTGCACCTGTACATGTATTATATATTGTGGCCTTTGGCCCCGTGGAATACAAGTTGCTTATTCCTAACAGGTTCATCTACACCTGCTACCCAAATCGCCGCCTCCGGTGTAGAAGGTTTACATATGTTAGGGTTATGTCAGCTAGACTTGTTTCAGCTTAATTCTTTGAGATAATCGTGTTGTCTGAAACGATCTGGCTCCGTAATGATAACTTTAAAATATTTTTACAAATGGTGCAACCATTAGTTCTAACTTAATGCTTCATCATGGGGTTTAGACCGAATTATACGACCTTTGTGCAAGAGAGAAAAATTCTAAACCGGGCGGTGATCCTCCATGAGACAGTCCACAAATTGCACCAAAAAAATTAAATGAGGTAATTTTAAAATGGGTTTAAAAATGTGCATACTGACAAGTTCAAATGGTCATTTCTTTAGTAGACTCTGAGAACGAAAGAATTATCACAATCCGTAATATTGTTACTAGAGATAGTGTGGCCATTAAAGTCAAGAACGAAGGTGGTCATTACTTGCAAAACGAAAAAGGTAAAGCAACACGACTCATTATTACCCATGTTATTCAATATATTGACTCAATATGTTGGTCGTCATGATTGAGCGTGCGAAGGTAAATGGTCAAAATGAGGGGGTAGTTCCTCAGCAGGGCTTTAAATTAATTTGCACATAAATGAACTGTTTTATTCCAGAAAAGAGCAAGATTCAACCGCTTAATATGCTGAATTATTTGGATGTGAGCATGGTTCCATGAGGCTAGAGCATCAAATCTGACTTGGGCCGAAAGTTCAAGCAAAAATGAACCCTTTTTAAAATTTTAGCCAAAATGAACACTTTTCAAAATTGTAGCCACATTTAACCCTTTTTAGAACCACCCCAATATTCCACGTTTAAGTTTTAACTCAGATGGTTCTAACCAAGACCTCAGATGTCAGCGCAGTCATGCGCACGATCAGAATAACAACACCATTGACCATGAATGTTCTTTGCAGAGTTAAACGACGAAATGTTTGGTGGTTCTAAAAGAGGTCAAATGATACTAAAAAATTTAGAAGTTTGATTTTCGATTAAACGTTTGGGCAGCGGGCCTTTGGGTGCGCCGTTGTGGACACGAATTTGGAGGCCCCCGGTGGAGATGCTCGCCTCCAAATTCGTGTCCGGCACCTCCCAATGGGGCATCCATTGGGGGGTGCCGGACATGTGTCCGCCCATGTTTTCGACCGCGTCCACAGCGGCGCACCCCAAACGTCCGCCCCCCAAACGCGAGCAAATCATCGAACACCTTGCAGGCGGCGGATTTTATTAACCGAGATTTAACAAACTTACAATTTAAAATCTAAATGAGATTTAACAAACTAAACTTAAACTACGCCGGTACCGGCTACACGCTACAACGTCTAGCCAACCACTACACGCGCCGGCGGCGAGGAGACATGCCGCTCCATGGCCTAGCGAAGGGGAAGAAGATGCGAACCAAGCGCCGGAATCATCAACAAACTTACATGTCTCGATGATCCGGTGCGGGAAATTTCATCTGCTATTCCCATCGGCTACAGCCTTTAGAAACGAAGCCTCGCCGTGGCTGAGGCTTCTGGTTTCGCGGCCGGCGCGTGGTGGGATTTTATCTACCGCCTGGCCGCCTGATCGGAAGCCTCGCCGGCTTCACCTTGCGCCCCCTTCTCCGGTGAAGGCGGCGCTGCTGACCAAGATGCGCCTGCCGTTTCTATAGGTAGATCGGGCAGGTCGGGGTCATCGTCGTCGTCCTCGGCTACGTCGTCGTCGTCCGATGCAGACAACTCCGGCGTTGGTTCCCGCGCGCCGGTAGGGAGGAAGTTGCCGCCACAGCGCACCTCGTACTCTGCGTCCACCACGGCGTGCCAGTAGGGCGCCGAGATGGAGTACTTGGGGTCGATCTTCTGCTCGTACGGCATCGCCTGCCACTTCCGCATGATGAAGCCGAGGCGCTCCTTGCCGCTGAGCCACGGCGCCACCGGCCCGTTGACGGCGTTCCTCGTCCACCCTTCGGGTAGGGACGCGTCCCCCTCCACCGGCACGCTGTGGCGGCTGCACAACTGCGTCGTCTCCAGCGACACGACGTACGGAGGCGCGTTGGCTGCCTCCTCGAGCCATCGCTCGCGTTCATACGCCCTGACCATCTCCGCCTCCTCGTTGTGGCGACGGCGTTCCTTCATCTGCTCGCGGCGTCGCTGGCCGCGGCGCTCGCTTTCCGCCGAGAGGAAGTCGCGATGAAGCCGGAGCTCGCGCTCCTCCGGCGTCTCGCGGTTGGCCGCCTTGCTTGGCGGCCGATCTGCTGGTGGCGAGTTGGGAGAGGGGAGAAGGGAGAAGCGGTGGTGTGGGGAGAGCAGGGCTGCGACGCGCCGGGTTTTAAAGGCGGTCGGAGGAGCGGGGTTGGGTGGCCTGCATTAACGTGGCCACCGGTTCGCTTGGCCACGCATTGACGCCGACGACGCGTGCGCAGGGCGCCGCCGCGGGCAGCCGCTGCGACTGCAGCACGCGTCGCTTCCGTCTGCGCCATGGGAACGGGCGCGGCGTTATTGCGAGGCGTCGCTTCGCTATTGCGAGGCGTGATGACAGGCGAGCCGCCGTCTCGTCGCCTCGCCATTAAACGCGGCGCAACGGCCTCCTGCCAAGCCCAAGTTAACACGGGGCGGGGCACTGTGCGTATAACGGGCGGACCAGCCCTGTCAGAAGCATGTCCGCACCCATGTCCGACACCCCCGAGAGGGCCTCCAAATTTGGAGGCCTCTTCGGGGGTGTCGGACACGATTTTGCTCGGGGCGACCCTTTGGGGGTGCCGCTGGTGGCGTTTTTAGGCGTCCGGACCCCCAATGGATCTTTGGGGGTCACTTGGAGGCCCCCGATGGAGATGCTCTTAGAACCACCAAATATTCCGCGTTTAACTCAGGCGGTTCTAAGCAAGACCTCGGATGTCAGCGCAGTCAGGCGATCGTGGATCAGAATAACAACGCCATTGACCATGACTGTTCTTTGCAGAGTTAAACACCGAAATGTTTGGTGGTTCTAAAAGAGGTCAAATGATACTAATTTTTCGAGAAGTTTGATTTTTGATTAAACTTTTGGGTTAAGTCAGATTTACCGTGTAAATAAACAAGCATCCGACCCGTCGCTGGAGCCAGACTGCAGAAATGACTCTGCCCGCACAAAAGATTGCATTTGCGTTAGTGCGTTCGCCGACGTTTGCTGCACTACCCATCTCCTACTCTAACGTCGCGAGCGGCACCACGACACCACGAACCAAACGCTGCAATGGCCGGTGGTGCACTTGCGGACTGGCGGTGTCCGTGTTGATGTCACCGCAGCAAAAGTAGGCAAACGAGAAACCTTTCCGACCAAGTTGCTCAGCGTAGGACTGACGCTGCGACGAATAATTGAGGAGGCCTCCTTTTTCACCTTTCCTTTTCGGCCGATTCTCTTCTCTCACAGTCTCACTCACACGTCCATCGTTAACTGGATTCATTCATTCATTCATGGTGAGCACAAACCAGGTTGCCCGAGTTGGCCAAGCAAGCCAAAATTGTTCTCCACTATCGTCTACAGGGCACAACCATGTAGAGATTCTCCCCTAGCCCCCACGTTAGAAAAGGTACCTATTTTTTGTGTGTGGAGCGTGTCTAATGGCCATTCACATCGAATAAACATTTTTAGCCTTTATATGCAACTCGAAACTAGAATACCGAGTTCATATGGTGTGCCTTAGCTTACCCAAATGCCGCCGCTCTAGCAGTTGTTATTCCGTGTTCACGCAGTGTAAATTCTATACCGTCGTCTTTTCATCGCTACTTGCCAGCAAAATTGATCGTCCATGCTGTTTTTATCATCAACGAATTCGAATTGTCAAAGATTTGGAACACATGATTTTTGGGGGCTAATGTGTTAAATCCCCTGTTACAAAAGATAGCAGGAACCGATGAAGTAGCGGAAAGATCAAACCAACGGGGACACGAGATTTAACGTGGAAAACCCCTCCAAACAAAGGAGAGGAAAAACCACGGGCGCCAGCCAGCAATCACTTCACTATATCGGGGTGAGGTTACAAACGCCGTGGTTTACAATGTATGGCTTGGCATACCCTAACCGGCGGCTTACAAGATGTATTTATAGTGGACAAACCCTAAGTCGGCTGCAGTCGACTCGGAAACGATCCGTACCGTACCGCGGGTGGCTGCCGCCCCCCGCACCCCCTCCGGGGCGCTCCGCTCTCCTACGTCACAAGCTGGCCTTTATCAGTACATACGAATTTGGATCACCAGAAAACAACACTCCACCTTGAGACAAATTCCATCTTGTAGCATCAACGAGAACCTTTACCCCTGAAACAACAAAGAAAACACCTTCGGCGCCAAATAGCCTCTTGGGCTAGACAGTGATACCAACTAAGCCTGAGCATAGCTCAAACTTAGTAACAGGAACAGGCTTTGTCATCATATCAGCCGGATTATCATGAGTACTAATCTTGCATACCTTCAGCTTACCTTGTGCAACAACATCACGCACATAATGGTATTTGATGTCAATGTGCTTTGTTCTCTCATGGAACATCTGATCCTTAGTAAGGTAAATGGCACTCTGACTATCACAAAACAGGTTAATGCAAGTATCAACTCCACAAAGCTCAGCAAACAAACCTTTCAACCAAACAGTTTCTTTAACTGCTTCTGCAATGGCCATGTATTCAGCCTCCGTGGTGGATTGGGCAACAACCGGCTGAAGTGTTGCCTTCCAACTAACAGCACAACCACCAATGGTGAACACATAACCTGTGAGGGACCTCCTCTTATCCAAGTCGGCAGCAAAATCTGAATCCACATAGCCTACGAGTCCCTCACCAGCTCTGCCAAACTTCAAGCAAGCATCAGACGTGCCACGGAGGTACCTGAAAATCCACTGAACAGCTTTCCAATGTTCTTTACCAGGATTAGCCATGTATCTACTCACCAAGCTCATAGCATATGACAAATCAGGACGTGAACAGACCATAGCATACATCAAGGAACCAACAGCACTAGAGTATGGAACTCGAGACATGTACTCCAAATCATCATCAGTAGTAGGACATTGAGTAGATGACAACTTAAAATGCGAAGCAATAGGAGTACTAACAGACTTTGCATCATGCATGTTAAAACGATGAAGAACTTTCTTAATGTAACTTTGCTGACTAAGAAATAAGAACCTAGACTTTCTGTCACGTGTAATTTCCATACCTAGGATTTTCTTAGCAGCACCAAGATCCTTCATCTCAAATTCGCTGCTCAATTGTGACTTGAGGGCAGCGACATCTTTCATGCTCTTGGCAGCAATCAACATATCATCAACATATAACAGCAAGTATATAGGCGATCCATCAACAAACTTAATGTACACACAGCTATCAAATTCAGACCTCTTAAAGCCATGTGACAACATAAATGAATCAAACCTTTTATACCACTGTCGAGGAGATTGTTTCAAACCGTATAAGGACCTTTTCAACTTACAAACAAGATCCTCCTTACCCGGCACTATGAACCCTTCAGGCTGGTCCATGTATATCTCCTCCTCCAACTCTCCATGCAGAAACGCAGTTTTAACATCTAACTGCTCAAGCTCAAGATCATGCATAGCAACAATGGAGAAAAATGTCCGAATAGAACTATGCTTGACAACCGGAGAGAAAACATCATTGTAATCAATACCTGGGATTTGACTGAAGCCTTTTGCCACTAACCTTGCCTTAAATCTTGGAGGCTCACTTGGAGACAAACCCTCCTTTCTCTTGAAGATCCACTTACAGCGGACTGCTTTCTTTTGCTTAGGCAAGCGCACAACATCCCATGTGCCATTCTTCTCAAGTGACTGCATCTCCTCTTGCATAGCGGAGATCCACTTCTCACGGTCACTTGTAGCAATTGCTTCAGTATACGTGGACGGCTCATGTCCATGCTCCACCTGTTCTGCACAACTCAGAGCATAATTAACAATGTTACACTCCTCAATTAAACGTGGTCGAGGACCACAATTCCTCCTTTGTCTACCAGCTGCGATAGACAGATTTTGTTGCTGCATAACAGGGGATGAATCAGGCATATTATCATTATCAGAATCAGAGTTATCTGACGCATCACCATCATTGTCTTCAGTGACAATTTCCTTTTCAGTGGAGTGCTCCACCTCGACACGAATCTGTTCCTCATCTGAACTAGCTGAAACATCTGAGGACAACTTATCAAAGTACATAGCAGATTCATTGAAAACAACACTCCTGCTCATGAATGCCTTGTTAGTTTCGGGATTCCATAACTTATATCCTTTTACACCCGAACCATAACCAATGAAAACAGACTTAACAGCTCTCGGCTCTAATTTCCCATTATCAACATGAGCATAAGCAGTGCAACCGAAAACTTTAAGCTGTGAATAATCAGCAGGAGTACCTGACCATACCTCCATAGGTGTTTTCTTGTCGAGGGGAATAGATGGTGACCTGTTTATCAAGTAACAGGCGGTGGCTGCCGCCTCAGCCCAGAAACGCTTACTCATGCGAGCGTTGGAGATCATGCAGCGAGCCTTGGACATGATTGTCCTGTTCATCCGCTCCGCTACACCATTCTGCTGAGGCGTGTACGGGATGGTGAGGTGCCTGACAATTCCTTCTGTTCTGCAAAAATCATTAAAAGCATTCGAACAAAATTCACCACCATTGTCAGTACGAAGTATTTTCACCTTCCTCTCTGTTTGCCTTTCTATCATAGCTTTCCACTCCTTAAAAGCAGCAAACGAATCATCCTTATTTTTCATGAAATAAGGCCAAACTCTTCTAGAGTAATCATCAATAATAGTAAGCATATAACGAGCACCACCATAAGAGGGCTTACGTGACGGCCCCCAAACATCAGCATGTACATATTCAAGTGTACCTTTGGTGGTATGAACGGAAGCATTGAACTTAACTCTTGTGTGCTTACCGAATATGCAATGTTCACAGAATTGCATCTTTCCCAAACTGCAGTCTTGCAGCAACTCTCTCTTGATCAATTCTGCCATACCAAGTTCACTCATGTGTCCAAGACGCTTATGCCAGAGGTTAGTTTTACTTGAATCATCATGAGAAACAGCAGCAACAGTACCAGATAAAGTGCTACCTCTAAGAACATATAACTTAGCAGAATTCATATCACCAACCATAACTATGAGAGAACCTTTTGATACCTTCAGAAGTCTGTTTCCGCCGGTATACTTGTACCCGTCACAAACTGAGCGAGATCAAATTTCTCGCCATGGTTGGTATGTGTTTCACGCCCGTCAACGTGCGTGTCATGCCGTCATGTGTCTTGATCTGAACAGATCCAACGCCAGCAATGGTGCATTGCTGGTCGTTTCCCACACGCACGAAGTCTCCAGTCTGCACTAACTCATAAGAACTGAACCAATCTCTGTTACAGCAAATATGAAAAGAACATGCAGTATCTAGAATCCACTCATCTTGACGAGAAACACATGCAGCTAAAACAGCTAGGCATTCGCCATCAGAACTACCATCAACAACAGCAGCCTCACCGGTATCATTACCTTCATTAGTTTTCGGTTGGTAAGTACCTTTCCTTTTCTCCTTGTTCTGCAACTTCCAGCAATCATCAATGGTGTGACTACTCTTCTTACAATACCTGCAGAACTTGTCACGGCCTTTAGACTTTGAGCGACCTCTGTTGCCCTTGCTCTTGTCTCTGTTGTTGTAGTTGTTGTTGTTGTCTCGCTGCTGAGGCCTTCCTCGGACCTCCAAAGCGTCACCCTTGGAAGATGACGACGCCTCCTGCTGTACCATACCCTTCATCTTTTCCCTCGTCATGAGGTGCTCATAAACCTCAGCGGTGGTTAGTTCATCACGGCTAAGCAGTATGGTATCACGGAAATTTGCATAGGAATTTGGCAGCGAAACTAGAAGTAAAAGTGCAAGATCTTCATCCTCATATTTTACCTCCATCGACACTAGGTCAGAAACGATCTCCTTGAAGATCGATATGTGATTCATTACCGAACCACCTTCTTGCAGCTTGTGCGAGAACAACTTCATCTTCACATGCATCTTGCTGGTGAGATCCTTGGACATGCAGATCGACTCCAGCTTAGCCCACAGCTTGGCTGCGGTTTTCTCCTGTAGTACTTCTTGCAGGATATCATTAGATAGATGAAGTTGAATAAGAGACACAGCCTTACGGTCTTTTCTCTTCTCATCGGCGGTCCAGTCGGCCGCCTCTTATCGCCGAATTTCTCCAGCGCTTCGTCAAGATCATTGGACTGTGCGAGGATCGCACGCATCTTGACCTGCCATAACGAAAATCTCGTCTTGTAGTCCAGCAACGGTAGATCGAACTTCATCGATGCCATCCAAAACCCTAAACTGAAAACAGATCTGAAACACGGGCTCTGATACCACTTGTTACAAAAGATAGCAAGAAACGATGAAGTAGCGGGAAGCTATAAATTTGGATCACCAGAAAACAACATCCCCTTCCGCAACACATTATATATAAATTTGTCTTTAGCATGTCACCAAATCACACATGTGATACTTATAGAGTGAATTCTGCATTTTATCTATTAGTTGTGCATTTGTGACACATATTACCCATTTGTCTGAAATATACCATCTAAGAAACTTTGAACTAGGTTTAGCACCATTTTATCGTTTTACCCGTTCTATAAATAGAGCCCGCATGTTAGGTCGATGTGGCGCCAAATATGTTCAAAGCTTGGAGGGCACCATCGCCGATCATGTCAACCCTTCTCTTCTCAATCTGTTTCAGTCCTTGTCATATCTTCATTCTTGATTGTCACCTCACGTCTAGTCTAACTGACACACATCAAAGAAGGTGGGTCCAAAGCTTCTTAAAACGAATCGGGATGAATGTTAAAGTATGTGGTAAGAAGTGGATTTTACTCATCACTACTATATATAATAGCGTGAAGAGCCGCAGCACTGTAGCGTGTACAGTAGCTACAGTGTCTGCACTACAGTAGCCCTTTTTTTTTTGCAGAATTTTTTAGAAAAAAAAAGTTTGGGTTCTCCGAAAATTATATACAGGAAATATATGCGCGCCGACGAGTAGGTTCCATTCCTGTGATCGGTTTTAAGTTTGATCGAGTCTAGCTCCTTAATTTCAGATCAAGATTCGCACAAACATTTGACAAATTTTGTCAAATTCGCCGCACTCGGTCATCCGTTTGAATTTTCATTTCACAAGTAGATGTATATCACCCTACACAAATCGACCCTCGAAATAAAACTTTATGTAAAAAAGACCCCGCTTGCCACTTTTTGCCTACTCGCCACTTTTTCGCAGAAAAGGACTTGTGTTTTCCTAAAAATTATAAATCGGCCTCCCGGCCAAAAATATAAATTGGCCCTCCGGAATAAAACTTTTTGGAAAAAAAGCCCCGCTCGCCACTTTTTGCAGAAAAGCCCCACAGTGGGACGTTTCAACACAAAATTCAAATTTTAATCTTTTAAAATTTTAAAATTCTTACAAGTCTCACCATTTCATAAACGTAAAAACAATTCAAATCTTAATACCTTTCCCAACAATTTTCCGAAATTTATACATTTTTCAAATACAAATTTTCATTGTTCTAAAATTCGGCCGAATCACCGATTAACTGGCCGAGTAATCGCTATTCAGTGGGTTACTGAATAGCCGATAAATGCCGATTACCTGATTAATCGGCCGATTAACTGGCGAATAGGCCGATTATTCGCTATTCAGTGGCCGAGCGAGCCGTTACCAGTTAACGAATTCCTGAACAATGCAAATTTTTTACACTCCCGCCAATTTTCAATTTTGAATAATTTTTGAATTTGGACATTCCCAAATTTGAATTACAACCATATTAGAGCATTCTAACCCAAATTTCAAATTTGAATCCTCCACCATTTTACAATTCCCACCATTTTAAGATTCTTTCAAGATTTATACCATTTTAAAAACGTGAAGAAAAAATTAAATCTTAATAACTTCCCAAATTAAACAAAATTTTGAAATCTTAACATTCCAAGAACATATTTTTTTTTTGAATTACAACAATTTCCAAATTTAAATAATTTTTAGATATGTATATTTCCTAATTTGAATTACACCCATAAAAAACCATGTCAACTCAAAAAAATCAATTACAAGTATTTTAAAATATTAAAAAAACTTCCAAATCTAATCATTTTACAAACGTGGAAAAAGTTCAAATCTTAATAACTTCCCAATTTAAACAATTTTTTTTAAAAAAACTAAACATTTTTATAACGTAAACTTTTCTAAAATTTTAACGACTTCCAAACTTGCAAACAAATTAAAATGTGTACATTTTTAAATTTGAATTTTATCACACGTCTGCGGCGTATGCCGCGCCAAGATACCTAGTACTTATAAATAGATGGATTCATATGTTTTAACTGAGATTTTGCTAAGGTTTTCCACTTTTTAATGCTACAAATTTCAACTAAGTAAAGTATCCTCTCCAAAGACAACTCTTCCCAACATCTAAATAAAAAATTGGGCGAAGGATATTCACAAAAATTCAGGAAAAGGGAAAGTGGCAAATCTTCTACTAAGAGAAAGAATTATTATACAAACAAGGCGAATTGTCCTTTTTTCATGATGAAAACAAGGTACCCCCTCCGTTCCAAAATAATTGACTTCTATTTGTCCACATGTTAATGTATCTAGACATGTTACATGTATAGATACATCCATATTTGCACAAATGGAAGTCAATTAATTTCGAACGGAGGGAGGGAGTAGATTATAACTGAAAAATATACTATACGCAACAATGATGCTTTAAGGGGAACAACTGAGCTTGTATTAGTAGCATTTAGCACCCACAAAATATCCTGTAGCGTAGAGTCGTGGAGAGTTGCGTTATATATAGGCAGAACGGAACAGTATCGACCATTTCCGTTCGCTCGTCGCTTCTCCCCCCGGCTCTCTTCTCTCATCTCATCCCGACCGATTGACGACGACTCCTTTGACCTCTCGCGCTGTCCCATCCCCTCCCTCCACCGTCGCCGCACGAAGCTCGAGGCGCCCCCTCCGCGACCCGCCGGCAGCTCCCGCGCCATGGCCAACAGCAACCTCCCGCGCCGGATCATCAAGGTGCGTCCCCGCGATCCGATCGCTCCCCCCTCCTTTTCCCTCCCAGATCTATCGCTCACCTTTTCCTGGTTGGTATGTTCGTCGCGCCTAATCGGTTTGGAATTCGGATCTGCGCAGGAGACGCAGCGGCTGCTCAGCGAGCCAGGTACGTCTTCCCGTGGAATTGTTGGGTGGATTTCGCCGCGGGCGTTCGGGTCGTTCGGGTCTTCGTATCGTATGTCGTTCTGATTCGTGCGTTGTGTTGTGTTGTGTTGTGTTGTGTTGTGTTGTGTTGTGTTGTGTTGTGTTGTGTTGTGTTGTGTTGGTGCGTGCCTGCAGCGCCGGGGATCAGCGCGTCGCCGTCGGAGGAGAACCAGCGCTACTTCAATGTCATGGTGCTTGGCCCGGCGCAGTCTCCTTACGAAGGTATTCTGAGATGTCTTGTTCCTCTTGAAATATCTGTGTACCGGTATCTATGTGCTTTCCATCCTGTGATGCTATGGGATAGTGTGTGTGCCATTTGTTTGGACTGTAATTATGGCTTCTATGTTCTGTTCTCCTGTATGTATGCCTCTATCTGCTTGTAAGATTTACCGCAAATGTCCAGTAAAGCAGCACAGATGGACAATATGATCACCTCGGCCTGGGGATAGTTGCTCTAGCGCCACAGCAACTCTACCTGTAAACATATGTTGTCTGAATAGTGAATAGACCAGTAATCCCACCATCATGTGCTGCTTTTGATATCCCTCTGGCGGTTATCAAACTCTCTGTGCTACTAAGATTCTATTCTAAGCTTGGACTTTGTTGGTTACATGCCAAAATATAGCTCAAATAACCATTGCCAACAGGTGTCACGTACGCACTGCCTGAGCTCTCGTTAACCTGGTTTCTATTTGTATAATTTATGCGACATAGGCATATACTGGCTTTTGCATTTACGTACATCTAACGTGGTACAAGCTTTTGTCTCTTAAATGCTAGATCTATGACTTCTCATATCGGTCTTTAATGGGAATTGAATAGATTTGCTTGCCTTTCAGTTCAACAATTTTATTCAATGTACCGATATACAGCACTTATAATCGTGTAACATGTTTGCATCCAACACGGAGTAACTGTAATGTGCTGCATCCGTGCATGTAGACAAAAAAGGTCGAAATAACAAGCATCTTAATCGTTTAAGCTTTGTTTACTTGTCTTGGTATACCTGCTGCTATTGGATTTTTTGGGTGGAAACATCATTTTCTTCATTTGTCTGTGTCTGATGGGTTAATATTGTTCCTTCTGTGTTGGACAGGTGGAGTGTTTAAGCTTGAACTTTTCTTGCCCGAGGAATATCCGATGGCTGCTCCAAAAGTAATTTTTTTGATCGTGAATAAGTGAATGGTTGTTTGTCAAATTATTAGTTCGGCACTTGACATCTAGTATGGATTTCCTTGTCGGGTAAACTCCTTTATGTGAATTTGGGTTTGTTTCTTACTTGTAACTGCATATTCGTAAATTCAAAATCTGTCAAGGGCTAAGAGCAACCTTATCAATGATTTTAATATTTTATCATGCAAAGATGCCATAGAGGGGATAGGCTGACATTTTCTTCCTTCTGTATCTTTCTTCCACTTTGTCCCATGCTTAAAGCAATTTATTTCTGTTGCAGTAAAGCTATGCTACATAGTTATTAAAAAGGGCAATAACCATAATAATAGAATGAAGTAGTTTGAATGTTATCCCACTGGGTGAATCTTCCTACTTTGCTTGAAGCTTGTTTCATATTTCTACGTTCTTACTTAAAGTGGTGCACATGTTTGTTCTTGGCATGTTTACTTGACGTGACTAGGAATACTTGCACTATATTTGTTTATGGGAACAGTCAATGACAGCATTCTGTTAATACTTGTCATATCCATACTAGGTTTCTCTGTGCTCACTTCACCAATCCTCTTCGCACAGCTCAGCAGTCAGCACTTAACTTAATTGGCAGTGTTAATAACAGCATTCTGTTAATACTATGTGGAAAGTGTCTTTACATCATAACATAATATGTAACATCTCAATATAGTAGTTATTGTCATCATGTTAAATAAGAGTAGCTGAATATTTAGCTGCCATCTCCTGTCTTTAGATTGTTATACTCTCGTGGATATCAATGTGGTTTAGCTCTGAAGTCCTGTCTTGCTAGCTTGTGGATATCCGTGTGGTTGTTTTTGGTCTAGTGTGATGTAATTTAAGTATTTACTTCTACTTTTCTATATGTTTGTACGAGGCTTTCTAATGTACATCATTCTTGTACTATTCCAGGTTAGGTTTCTCACGAAAATATACCATCCCAACATTGACAAGGTAGGCAACTAATATTCTTGCCGGAACTTCATTTAAAAACCTATATCTCGTTTCTGACAGATATACATTGCAGCTTGGTAGAATATGCCTCGACATCCTCAAGGACAAATGGAGTCCGGCTCTTCAAATACGCACTGTTCTTTTGAGGTAACCGCTTCTGACTTCCATTGCATTTCCGGCCAAATAGTTTTGTTTTAATTGATGTGTGGTTTCTTTACTCTACAGTATAACAAAACCATGAGTTGCCTCTTCATAATAGTATCTCATTCCCATTGTTTGTTCTTCTTCTTGTAAGCTGTGTTGTCTACTATGTTATCTGGCTACTTCACTGCCTCTTGACAATATTTGATCTGCAGCATTCAGGCACTGCTGAGCGCTCCAAACCCAGATGACCCTCTCTCGGAAAATGTTGCAAAACACTGGAAATCCAATGAAGCTGAAGCTGTGGAGACAGGTACTTGGAGATGCAGCCAATAAAGCTACACCCTAACACGGTTTTCTGCTGCATTTTATTTTCAGAATACCCTAACTCGTTATTTCCGTGCTTTGCAGCGAAGGAATGGACTCGCGTGTATGCCAGTGGTGCATGACAAGCTGACACTGTTATGGATGTAATAACACCATGTCATAGTCGGGCCTAATCGAAAACCATTTGCTTGATAAGAACGAACTTGAAATTATTTCGCGATGGAAGGAAGTGTCCAGAGCGATAACGGTTCAAGTTACCGGTTGTATTTGTGGTGCATGTTCTGGCACCCGTCACTTCTGTGCCACTCTAGTCAAATCAACATGATGTGTTTCCTCTTTGTCTTCAATATTTATCAGTTGTGATGTAATCCGATCTAAGATGTCTAATTTCCGGTTCATGTTTTCGCCCAAGAACACTTGTGATGAATCGCACTTACTCAGACTTAGTTTTATCAGAAGCCGGCTAGAATGCCTTTGTCTATCAGGAATCGGGGATCATATCACTGATTCCCGATGCACCATTCTGGTCTGGTCTGCTCCGATGCTACGGCCATTGCCCATTGGTACCTAAGGTGGTTAAACCTCTGACAGACGATTGTCGTAGCCGGTTTCCAGTTTGTGCTCCTACTCCCAAGAACATTGTGATGCCTTCTCCAGTCTTTGTTTGATTGGTTAACCCATGTTTGACATTGTGGTGCCTTTTCGGAGCCCCTTGTTTACTTTTATCTTTCATAAATAGAAGAAGCTCAGTACTTGGAAACATAGTTTGAGAGTGAGTTAAACAGTACTCCTCACTCAGTTGAAGTGCAGTTTGTCCCTTCTCCTTTCCAAGAGAAATAGGATGGCTCTCCCCGATTGACATCGAGCGGCACTGAAACAGAACCTGCGGCGTAGACTGACTGAGTGACGTACTACCCGAGTAGACACCAAGCAGGTAACTAGGAAAGCTAACGGTGAAATGCTGGACACTGCGCGACGGCGCGATATGGCAGCCGGTGGCGGTCGTTGGAACTGACAAGGGACCTGAACACACACAGCGGGACAGGGGAGTTTTTTGTAGGGGAAGTTTTTTTTAGCGGAACTCGCACAAGGACCCTGAGAAGCAGCGTATGGGCCAGGCCGTCGAAGCAGCCCACATGAACGGAGGAGCTGGCCCAACATAATACGCACAGGATTATTTTCACTGCTACGTAAGGCCAGCTGTGGATGCTTTATCCACCAACATAATGCCATTCCCTTTAAAAAAACTAACATAATGTCAAGAATTTATTGAGACATTAAGAATGTACACATCCAAAAAGATTAAAAAATAGATCCTACCATAGTTATCAACCACCCGCTGCAGTTGGATCCAAAACACCAATTATAAGATAATGAGATTTCACCCTGGAGAACGGCCAAACTCTCCATAGAATGTCTTTTTTTTTGTGGGGTCTCCATAGAATGTCTTCAACAAGGTACACACAATAAAGTTTATACCTAGGGGTTTCACCCTAAAAATCGAGAAACGATAGTCAAAAAGCAACACCAAAAAAGAAGTCACCCAGTGTTGCCGCCCCACTTGCCGAGAACATTGATGCAAATAACCAATAACCCTGCTCAATCGTCAAGCGTATGGTTTTGACGTGCATATTGTCCCGCAAACGAAACCGTTCCCACACAACGGCATGTGAATCATCTACTTCATCACATCCAATACCCTGCATCCATCATTACTTAGCAGACTCAAACTCGACACGAGCCATCGAGAAATTTCTGGCCTTCCAATCATTATCACCTTGACATTCCGCACCTCTGCCATTACCGTGATAATGGTGACTTAGATGCCAATTTCGATGTGCCCAATGGTGCCAACGAAAAGCGGGGCTTCGCAACGCGCCTCTTTGAATCCACACATGCATACGCACACGACATGATTCCATCCGATTTAGACGTCCAGGAGGGCCCTACGCATGTCTGTGTAGACCGTCGGCGGAGATGTCACGAACTCGGGCTAGTCGACCAACCTCGACCCCCATGGCTGCCGCGTATGGTTTCGTAGGGTCATCATGCAGAAGTTAACAGATGATCAACACCGAAGCTGGATTTTGTAGATTTTGAACATTGTAGTTGAATAATTCTTGCCTTTTGGCTCTAAGAAAAGAAAACTGAGGCCAGACTTACTGAGAGTGCGGAGCAGTGGAGTGTATTATTCCTAAAATCCTACTACCTCCGTAACAAAATATAAAATGTTTTAGCAATTTTCAGTACGGATGTATCTAGACGCGTATTAGTGCGTACATTCACTCATTTCATCTCGTAAATAGTCCGTATTAGATTATCTAAAACATATTATATTTTGGTATGAAGGGATTAGTTCCCAACCAATGCTCTCATTTTAGAAAAAAGGCATGACAACTCGGTTTTATAAATAAAGATCCAGGAACCAAGGTTCGAACAAGGATTGATACGGCCGAAATATATCGGTAAAGCGAAAAGAGAAAATGTTCCCAGAAGGAAGACACAAAGGTGGATGAGCTCGACTTGGCTGCCATTGTTGTAAGCGCTGCTACCGGTCCTTCAGCTACCTGATGAATGGGGGCATCGCACGAGAGAGGACAAACGACTCTCGAGCTACATAGAGCTCGCTTTTGAAAAAAAATTACATTTTAAATTATCAAAAAATTGGGAAAAAAATCCAAGATGTAGATAGTGTCGAGACCTACAAGCGTGCAAAGTTTTAACTCAAAATATGTTGCATTGTGGGATGTGAAATAATGACAAATGGGTGGATCTGGGTGGTGAATAGTACACAGTTTCAAAAACCTGAAACTTTTCCCGATTTATCTTTTTTGTGTAGCCCAACATATAACGAATTTTACGTTAACATTTTGCCCGCTTGTAGATTTTGACACTGTTTACATCTGTGATTTTTTTGTCGATTTTTTGAAACTGAGAAGTGCCTTTTTTTTCTTTCAAAAACCGAGCTCCTCCATTTGCAGTTTCTGGGCATCGCACTCCTTATCCTTGCATGACAATGCACTACTATACTGTGCAAGATAACTTCTTTGGATAACGAAAGGAGAAAAACTGTTGACATGATTAAATCGACTATAGCATCCAACTCACACCATTAATGGCGCATGCCTTGTTTGGAATGTTCGTTGGATGTTGGTCACCAACTCACACCATTCGTAACCCTTCTTTTCCCCTCTCGCTCTCCGTTCTCAAACAGTAGTTGAGGGTTGACTCCCGCTTTCCACCGCCGCCCCTCTCCTTCCTCTGCTCCGGCGGGCACGCTGGCCGGTGTGCAGATGGAGTAGGTGGTCGTGCGCTCTTTGTATATAGTAAGTTTAGGTTTCTAGCTAGTTTACTTTGGCGTGATGCCAGTTTGTGGCTTTATGCCGTAGTTGCTGAGAGTAAGTTGTCGGATCTTGGCGGCCAGATCTGGCGCGCCGGTGCCTTCTTCTTCCTAGCCGCAATTCGTTGGTGGCAAACGGAGTTGCAGGCGAAGTCGATGGAGGCCCGCATCTCTCCCAATAAGGTACGCGCAGGAAGCTTGGAGCTGGGGCCTTCCGGCCGGCCCTGGATTTCGACTGTTCTTCGTCTTCTTGTTCATGCGCTCCAGAGGTTGGAGCCCACGAGGAAGACAAGATCTGGTGGCTTCCATATGGCCGAACCCCTAGATCTCTGCTGTTTCTTCTTTGATTCACTTCCTCTGCTCGGTGGCAAGCTTGCAGAGTTTGATGATGAATCTGCACGTTTTGCTTGGCGGCGGGATTCTAGGTTTGGTGGAGCTTCTGGATTTGGTGTATCTTTCTTCTATGCTGCAAAGGTAGCGGGAAGAAGAGTGGATGGATTCGATCTGCGGCTCCACGGGGAGATCCTCGGACTGCAAATCACGGAGTTCCTCAACGGCGGCGATCTTTCGCTGCTGTTATTTCTGGCCAAAGTGGCTCCTCCGTGCCGTGGTGCTTCTTGCTCCATGGTGTCATCAACCTCCAGGCCGGTGTGCCACTACGGAGGCCCTTCTTCAGCTCTGCGGCGGCGCTCAACGTCGCTCCGTCTCCAAGTGGTGCCGTCCCCGGCGACGGCGTGGACGGCCGTTGTGTCGAGCTGCATTTCTTCCTCGGTGGAAAAGGACCCAATTGCATTTCCGAAATTTTAGTTGAGGTCCTTTTTGTAAAGTCCAAGGACTTGGTTGTAATTTTCTTTTACTTTGAGGTCCTTGATGTAATTTGTAATCCCACCGTCTAATTACAGTCTGGACCCTTCGGGGTCCTTCCCCTTGTTAAAAAAAAAAAACTCACACCATTCGTTGTTGATCTCTCGTATATATCGCCATATCGGCCCACACCTTGTTCACATGCACCTTGCCTAGCTAGCGATTACTAGCCACCGCCTGTGGCCTCGTACGTGGAGTACGTACGTACGTACGTATGCTCCTCGAGTAGACCTAGAGACTAGACTAGAGAGAATATCTATGGGCTATGAAGACCGAATGCATTGCACCTTCCCCGGCCGGCAACAAGATCGAGATCGATCGATGGATATACTCCACATCATGCACGTACGCCACATCATGCACGACGCAGGCAAGTGAAGTGGATAAGCTGAGCTAGCTGCTGCCGCCGTCCTCTCACCGACTTGTCCACTCCGGCGGCCCGGCCAGTACCTGCTCGCGTACGCGCGGCGCGGCGAGAGGCGCTCCGACCGTGCCAACTTACATCTGGCTCGCGCGAGGCGACAGATTCTCTGGTAGTACGAGCCGACCGCCCCGCGTGCGACATGGCCATTCAACGGAGGGCTCATGGCACTGGCAGATCCCCGGTGGGAGGCAGGCAGGCTACAGGAGGAGATCGGCGGTGCATCGATCCTCTGCCTCGGCCGGCTCACCAAGGGCCAGCCATGCTTCTTCCCCACACGCCGATCCGCCGCGCCCACGCGCGCCCTGCTGGGCGCTGCCGGCGTCTCGTTCTGCGGGAAGCCAGAACCAGAAGAGATCCACGAGACCTCATGCATGCAGTGGACTAATCAACGGAGAAATACAGACAAAGTGAAAGGCAGTATCCGGACAAAGCCGTGCATGTACGCGCCTCTTTCTTGCCTGGACCGATCGATCCGGCTCAAGAACCTGAGTTGAACACGTACGTAGCACCAGTCCCCAAACAAAACAAAAATATTTTTGAGGGCAAAATATCCAGTCCCCGAACAAGTTGTTTGAACTCTCGAGGGTACTCCTTCCGTTCCAAATTAATTGACTTCCATTTGTCTAAATGTGGATGTATCTATACTTGTAACATGTCTAGATATATCCACATGTGGGTAAAAGAAAGTCAATTAATTTGGAACGGAAGAGTACCTAGGAGCACATCAGCCAATTAACAACGGCTTCGGCTCGCAACAAATCGTACATTGCACGGCCTACAAAGAATATAATATTTGATTTTCTTGATTGGGCCAAGAACTGGGCCCATTAACACGATTAGATGAATTTGTTTTTTTTTTGTATTTCTCAAGTTTTGTTTCAAATTTGGTTTTCTTGTCGACGTCGTAGATTTATGTCATGTCGTCTAAGCTGTAAACTATGTCAGATTTGTTGACACCATATAGAATGTCTTCCGTGGATTTTAAAATTGTCGAGTTCGATGTCTTCCCCGGATTTTTAAAACTGGAACCTTGAGACACAAAAACACATAACAACACAAATAGTCGCAGCATCTCTGTCTTTGTTTAGCTAAAGAAAGAGCTTTATTGTCGTCCGACTTTTGCAGCAAAATGATACAACGCACACAACCTTAAAATTTACAGGGATAATGTTTGTACCAGCCGACACAAAATGAACACAGAATCCTCATTAAACAAACACAATATAGACTTCCGCTACAGTTGTATTACCTAGATTCGATGTTTGAGTTAAAAACTCTCTTTGTTGAAAAAAACGTATCCGGACAATCAAGTCCGATAGCGGGAGCTACAACATCCCTTCCTTATATTGGTAGTATAGATCAAGACGGCAAAGAGGTTATCGGTAAGAAGATAACCTTTAAAAGATTTCATGGTTACATTTTGACACTGCAACTCAGCTGGAAAGATGTTGAAACGTTAGGTGTCGAAAGTCTCCTCTCATACGACGACGTCCCTAATTTGTGTTGTCTTAGTTCATGTATAGCTCTCACATTTCCCCTCTCTCCTCTACAATCTTTTTTTTGTTTAACGTGTGATCTGTCGGAGTCTTTCCGACCCTCTTAGCAACAAATAGCACACCATGTTGTTGCTAGAAAAACCTTTTTATCCTACATAAGATTGTTTGGATAAAATCATATTGACTTGCACTCAAAGCATCCATATCTTGGGGTTGAAACACTATCTTGGAGAATTATTCGTAGCTGAAATCTAGTAGTTCATGTTGTAGAAAAAAAAGTAGGTCTTAGATAAAATCACAAGACACGAAAGTGTGGTGGAAAGTAGTGGTGTGCCGTGTGTATAAAAAAATATCCACGAAAAATAGTTTGGATCCATCTTCGATCGGCAAGTTAGATCTCACTAATTAGGAGGTCTAAACATCATTATTGATACTTTTGAGCATGTACGTAAACAGCTCAATTAGGCCGATAACGTACGTACGAAGGACGACAGACATGATGCATCTCCTTTTCCTTGCTCGATCGAGAAGAAGGACGTCCATACATAATGGCGGCGACTTTTCAAAGACAGGATCCTCCTGCTTCATGCATGGCTCGATCCAAAGATTGCCCACTCTCTTTTTGTCACATCATATGATAGGCAATTGGCTCGCGTGACCAATTCATCTCCCTGATTCGTTGCCTTTTTTGCTGGACAAGTGGATCCATCCAGGTGCTGCTGGTCCATCAAAGCATCGATCCATATAATGACAGCCCTAATCCAAGGAAACGGTTTTATTCTCCCATGTGACTCATTCCTAGACCGCTAAAAATAATGTGACTCATTCCGGCGCTCCGCTTCGTCGTGCCGCCGCTGCCGATGGGCAAGCGCTTCGATCTCGTCCGCGTGCGCCGCCGGCGGCTGACGGCGGAGCAACTGGCGGATCCCGAGTACGCTGTCGACAGCCACAACTGGCGGGCGATGCTGGAGGCGCAGCGCGCGGCAGCGCTGGACGACCACGAGGGGACGGAGCGACCGAACCATCACAACGCCGCGTGGAGGCGGCGCTGGTGGGAGGGCCGCGACTTCTACGCCGTGATGCGGGAGTACGGCTACGCCGGCCCCGTCGACCGCCAACGCGAGCTCTGGCAGATGCCATCGAGCTCGTCGTCCTCCTCCAGCGCGCAGTCAACAACGCCGACGACCCCGCGCTCCGTGAAGGTGGAGCCGCCGTCGATCACGAACAGCGGCAGGCCGATCAAGGTCAAGACCGAGTCTGGATGGTCGGCGCCGCCGCGCAGGAACAGCGGCGTCACCATCCGTGACTTTGGACCGCCGCCGCCGCAGAACGCGCCCCGGGTCAAGCTCGAGCGGGGAACGTCCAGCTCACACGCCAAGGTCAAGCTCGAGCCGGGGACGTCGTCGTCCCGCGGCAAGAAGCGCGATGCGCCCGACGCCGTGCCGGCGCCGCGCACGCTGACGGAGGAGGAGGCCGAGGCACAGTTCCAGAGGGAACTTGCCCTCGCCCAGAAGCTCTCGTTCGACACGATCCAACCGGCGTCGCAAGAGTTCGCCGAGCACTGGTCGTGCATCGAGAACAACATCATCGACCTCGAGGCGCCCGTCCAGATTGCCGCCGCGCCAGCGCCGCCCCCGGTGAAGGAGGAGGAGCCGGCCGAAGCGCCGCCGCAGCAGGAGGCCGGCGAGTGGGACGACTGGGACCACTACTACGGCTACTGGACCGTCGAATAGACTAGGTTTAGTTTAAATTTCACCGTATTTTGTAAAAAGTATCGAATTTCAATGAAATATGTTTAAGTTTGAATGAATTAATTCGAGTCTCCTTTTTTCCCTTAAAAAACCTATTGGGAGCGACCGGTGGGGCGCGCCGCTCCCTATACTTCATAGTCACCCATGCACCTATATATAGGGACGCGCTATTTGACACCAGGGTATAGAATAGTTATTCTGCACCCAGCCGGACTAGTGTATCGTCCGCGCGCCAGGCAGACCCAACCAGCGCGTCCACCCTGCCCGCAGTCTCGCGTGTTGTAAAAAACTTGCATGCGATGTAAAATAACAGTCTGCGCGACTGCTGGCCGAACGAACCAGCCCCACGATCCAATCGCACGTCGTCAGTAACCTCCATTCAACACGGAAGAAAAATATTCACACCGTAAAATGGCTGGCACCTGACACCCGAAGCAGGCGTGCATCGGTGCATGAGATGTAAGAAAGGGGGCCAAACGTAAGAGAATTACATGAAGCGGGGCCAGGGCTAGCTCCATAGGCCATCAATCATGAAAAGATGCTAGTCAAACTGGAGCAAAAATGGACGTAATTTTTTCGAACCAACGTAAGAGATTTGTAGCAATAATGGTCGGCCTAAGATTATTTGTGGAATTACTGGATTTTTTTGGTTAACGTATGAAAATTTGATCAATTCACCAGAATCGAGCAAAAAGAGATGAAATGTTTGAAAGGCTGGTTAAAATGCATCAACGTTTCCCTGATTTAGTGGCGTCCACGGCCCTTATAATTGATCAATATTGGGCCAACCTTTTAGGAGTTTTGGTTAAAAAGTCACACAATTTTCAGATTAATTAGTCTCTGTAATAACTTCTTGAATAAATTTTAAATTTCAGTGCACTATTCGGTATTTACGGTCTCTTATAGGCTTATAGCTAGCTAGCCAAGTCCTGCATATTTGCCGACAAACATCTATGCATAGATGCAAAAACTTCTGGTAAAGCTAGTCATAGCTAGGATCCTTCCACTTTCGGCCCCACAGACTAAGATTTATAATCTGCTAGCTAGAGAGATGTCTGTTATAATTGCCCGATATAAAAAATCGGGCACCAGCATAAATCTGAGAGCTACGACTTACATTACATCAGTTCTTTCTTCCGAACATGCATGCCAAGCATCATTATTGCACTACAGACAATTTAGGAGATTTGTAGGACGATACCAATAAAAGGACCCATTCATAATAAAATACATTACATAAGTGGAGAACCGAGAAAACATATATGCAGAAGTGCAACTCTGTTTTTTGGGAGAGGATACACAAGTGGAGCTTCAAATCAAGTTTTTGGCATATAGATTTGCATGGGCCTGGACTTCTCAAGAGAATCTCGTTCAAATAATGGAAGATGAGGTAGAAGAGCTCCCTATACTGATTCTCCTTTATCTGTGATACACAAACTAATGATGAGAATTTGCAAGACTGAAAGGATAACAACATATGGAATTTAATGGATTGGCTGTAAAAAGTGGAGCAAGAACTTTGAGAATGAAGCACGGTGTTGCCTAGTGGAAGTTGTTTGGTAACTTCCTTACTCCATATTGACCATTCAGAGAAATCTTTGAACTGTCCATCCATCACAGTTTGCAAAGCATCACTCAGGCATTTAATTGATCTGTAACACCACAAGTCATTTTGTCCGTCAAACGAGCAACCATTCTTTACCAGTTAATGGAGTATTGACTCGGTACAAAGCAATAATGGTTGCTAGGGTGATATGTCCCAAAAATCTGAAGAGTTAAGTGGCAAAGAAACATAATTAATGTGTTAGTAGAATAAAACAAACTGCAATCACATAATATTACAAGCACTAACAAGCTTAATTTGTTTAGGGTCTACATTCAGATGCTTGTAAATGGACTGTAAGTAGCAAGTTCTTTTGTCCAAATAGCATTAAAATATGTACTCTACGCTCTGAACTGCAATTTCTTCAGTGATACCAACTATATATGCAGTGACTTCAGCGCTGTTTCCGCCGTTGCTGCTACGATGGACACGTACTTGTAAGGAAAGGCCTATACAAAAACATATCCAGTAGAAACGAAAGGTTGGTCACCGGACCTAAATTGAACCTCACCACCGCTGCTGCCAGACATAAAAATTCCAAATTTACCTACAAAAAACATGGTTTCTAACAGATGTGCATTTCAAATGAAAGGAAAATATTCAGAATTTTGTTGTTGTGTTGCCTCTCACTAGCTCTCTGTACGATTTTCTCCCACTGATGTATAACATGCCTTCAAGACTACATGAACTATATGACTAATCAGTTGTATGTTATCTTGGAGGGAGCCCCGATAAATTTAGTTGTTGCACACATTACTAACCATCTTAGTTCTTAGACATACCAGTTATAAAATTACAAAGAAAGCAACATGAGAAGCCTAAGAACCCAGCACACCCAGCCATAAATAAAACGAAAAGGACCATAATTAATTTACCAGCAGATCAGAGAGGATTGATAAAGGGGAGCAAACGGTTTCCCATAGGTTGCAATGGATTATAAAATCAAAGCCTGAACAGCAGATGATGGGCACCGAGCTCACCATGATATGGAGCGGACATAGCACCTACAGTGCAAACGCAAAGAACTCTGTGCAGATCGATGTAGCTAGGACGCGTTCCAAGCCTGAATATGGAGCGGATGGAATTTGCCGGAGAAGTTTATCAGAAAACTCACCACCCCCGTGCAAGGTCAATGAACGCAGAACGAGTTTCAGAGACAACTCGCCGGGCTGCCGCTGCCACTGCCGACGGAAGCATCGTAGCACTTGTGGTAGAGGAAGGAGGAGAAATAGATGCCGATGCCGCCCACAGCTACCATCGGCCGGCTCACCACGCGGCTGATTCGGCCGGCCGACTACGCCACCGCGATTCGGCCAACCGACCACGACGGCTCCGATTCCACCGACACCGAGAAGCGCAGAGCCCGTCCACTGCTCGCCTGCTCTCCAGAATGCGCGGCGCTCACCCGCTCGCCGCCGGACGCGCACCGACTCGCCGCCGCCGGACGCGCCGCCGCGCCTCAGTCTACGATCTAAAAACTGCACGCCACAGACGCGCTGGGTTAGGAAGGCGAGCGGGGGGAAATCAGGTGCGATTGGGTAGTGGGCTAGCTCCTAAACGCCACGACCCTAATTCAGTTAAACCGTCTCCCCTCAATAAAAAAAAGTTAAACCGTCGAAGTAATAAGAAAGAAAAGAAAATTACGGCAGGCGGTACGTGGTCCGAGCCACGCCAGCAGATTCGATCGCACCGGGTGGAGGTCTGGCTCGCTGCAACGACCTGGTGCAGAATTAGTTATTCTACACCCAGGGGGATAAATAGAGCTTCTATATATATATAAATATATATATAGCTGTCAGCTATTTTACACCCGGTTGTAGAATAAGGATCTGCAACCGAAGTTGTGTTGCCCTTCTGTTCTACATATACTGCTCATGTAATCGAGAAGTACAAGTTTCCGTATTTTTGACGTAGTTTTCTAACCGTTTGTCGGAATTTAGCAAATAATATACCGTTAAAAAGCTAATGAAATTCCGCATCTTGTATATCTCACGGTGTTTTTCCAAAATCATTACTGTTTGAAACTAATTTTGAAAATACTCAAATCTGAAAATACAACAGAGAGCGTATTTTTTGAATATTTTTTCAACCGCTTATCGGAATGATGCAAATGATATGCCGTTGGAAAGCTATTGAAATTCCGCAACTTTCATTCTTTTACGGTTTTTCCAAATTCTTCATCGTTTAAAAGTAATTTTAAAAATACACTAATCTGTAACGTCATATACGGGCGGACAGTAAATTGTACGGCGTTTCTCAACCGCTTATCGGAATGATACAAATGATATCTCGTTGGAAAGATAACGACGATACACAACTTTTTCGTGTTGGTCGATTTTTCTAATTCCTTACAGTTTAAAAGTAATTTTAAAAGTTCTAATATCACGCAACCGGTGTGTCACGGGTGTGGCGAGATCAAATTGACGAATTTAGCACTTTAATTCGTAATAAAATGTACTATTTATTATAATTAAACTCATATTACACCATATGAATCATTTGCTACTGATATTTGAGACATACAAAGCTCAAATCGATGAGATTACCATGATATATTTCTGCCCCGAAAAACAGATTACTTGTACTTCGCTCGACACACATCTGAACTTCTCTGTTTACTCATGTGTACTGCCGACGTAGTTTTCATGATTCGTGTTTACTAAAACAGTGATAATTTTTTCATACGATTTTCGTTTCAGCTCTATGACCACTCAAAATGCTCGTACTGAAAAGATGCATCTATTAAATTTACCGGTATAACCGGTAACGAAAATCTCAAAAATCAATTTTTAAGTCGGTTTTTTTTTGCGGTCAAAGTTCGGTCAAACCTATTTTACTCGTTTGATAAATTATTTGACAACCCATCCGACCTGGGAATTGAGTGATTTTTGTTGCGTCGGAAAGATGAAGTCAGTGGCTATCTACCAAAACTGAAAATGAAAACTAAAATATATGTATAATAGAATTGCGAGTATTATTCACTGAAACATGTTCATACATCACTTGTACTTCCCAGACGTGAGTTCTGTACTTCTCAAATTACTTATGTGTACTTCTAGGCGGGATATTTTACGGTTTCACTGAACCTCCCGGTGGCATGTGAAATTCCCTAACAAAATACCTGGACTTCCCTGGAAACGTACTTGAACTTCTCTAGACACATACCTGAACTTCTCTGTTAATTCGATTGTACTGCCAAATAGGTTTCGTAATTAGTGTTTAGTAATTCGGCGATAACTTTCTCATACGGTGTCCGTTCAGATATATGACCACTCAAAATGCTCAGACTGAAAAAGACGCATCTATTAAAAATACTGGTTTTATCGAGGCTGAGGAGCCGTCGACCTGTACTTCCCCCTTGTTCAACCTGTACTGCCATGCTAACCTATCCTGTACTTCCCTCTTGTCAGAAAATGCGCTGATGTGAAGCCACGGGGCAGCCGTGTCACCGGAATCCGCTCAAGGATGGGGGCTGCCGGCGCGTGGAGGGCACCGGCGTTAGTGCTTTTCAAGAAACATACCTGAACTTTTATGTTGATTCGTTCGTACTGCCGATTGTTGCAACCCTGTACTGCCTTGTTTTGTGTCGTCGTTTGTTTTTCCAGAACAATATAATGGGCTCGGTTGAGTCATCGTCGACGCGAAGATAATAACAAGAAGTTTGATTTATTATTATTTTTAATATAATATTATGTCTTTTATATGTACTTCATGTGCTTAAAGTTTGTACTGTCTAGGTTGGCAATGTTGTACTGCCTTTTGTTTTGTGAGTCTAACTTGTGATTTTTTTTTTACTCCTGTTGGTTTTGTGCATCGCCCATATGTGAAGGTAACTAATTCACATGTTTTAAATTTCACCAATTAATAAGAGAAATGTCTAACCCATGATGCGTTAGCGATGTCGTTAGGGTTTAGAGGGTCCGTCGCCGTCAACGCGGTAGCGTTGACGGGCGATGAAACCTCTGAACCCTAACGCCACCGAGGCTGAGTCCGCCCGTACGCCGCGTTAGCGGCGACGGGCGACGAAGCCGAGCCGTTGGATCGACGATATCCAGTAGAGTATATTCATTACGACTTAGGTTAGGGGTGGGGGTGTAGTAATCACAACTTATATATCTTTACATATGAGAGATTTAAATCTAATTTGGTCCGTAATGATTTTGGTCTCAACGTTGTCGTCATTTGTACTTCCTACATGTTAAGCTTTATGTTGTTGAACGGCCCTTAGGCAAAGCTTGTACTTCCTATTAAAAAAAATGTACTGCTGAATAAAAAAGGGACAAACATAGCTGTACACAAGTGTTGCTCAATGTCAAAAAAAAAAGATGAAAAACAACTGCAGCGCACTTCACCCATTTAAGCGGGATATTTACTATTTTTGTTAAACTTCCCGGTGGAATGTAAAATTAACAAAAAAAAAATGCTGGACTTTCCTGGATAATACTTGAACTTCTTGGTTGATACGTCCGTACTGCCAACGGGTATCTTCACATTAATATTTAGTAAAACAATGATAACTTTCCTTGAACTCCTGCCTTTTTTGGCTTATTTTGTTTTTGCAATTTATTGTTTCTTATTGCCAGATTTCTAATATGTGCCGACACCCTTCTCTCTGTTTTTTTTTCATTTACTTTGTGTATTGTCAATCGTTGATCTAATTCTAGTCAATTATTTATGTTTTTGCTAGATTATACTAGTTTACCGTCCTGTGAGCATGAAATGTACTGCCCCACGTCAAGTGTTTGTACTGCCCGTCGTAGAATATCTAGACTCCGCAAGAGAAAATTTAATTTTCACAAGCATTTACAGGGCGATCCAGATTTCCTAGAAAACTCACGCTAGCACACACACGGCCACATGCACAAACGATCCGGTCAAAAGTGAAACGTACATGAGAAATTCTCCATCGTTCTTATCTTTTTTTTTTTGAAGCGTGGCAAAAGCATTACCTTTTCGATTAATATAGGAGGAGCAAACAAGGTACGGCCGAAGCCAAACTAAAACAAAGAACAAACAGGACGGAGGCGTGCTAAGGAAAATAGCCCCCCGGTGATCTAAATCACTGCCCCACGTCAAGTGTTTGTACTGCCCGTCGTAGAATATCTAGACTCCGCAAGAGAAAATTTAATTTTCACAAGCATTTACAGGGCGATCCAGATTTCCTAGAAAACTCACGCTAGCACACACACGGCCACATGCACAAACGATCCGGGCAAAAGTGAAACGTACATGAGAAATTCTCCATCGTTCTTATCTCTTCGTGCAGCAGTAATGGAAGAAGCTCGTCCATGGCGGAAGAAACTCAAGCTGCAGCTGGCGATTGGGGGAACTGGCCGCGGCCGCCGGCGCTGGGAATGGGCCGCGAACGCCGGCGCTGGGCACGGGGCATGGTCGCCGTCAGGGGAATTTCCGCGCCTCTGCTAGCGGGGAGGTGGCAGCGCAGCTGCCGGTGGCGGGGGACTGCTCGACGGTACGAAGGGGACGCAGCACCGGTGGCGAATCGGCCTGGCGGCGCGACTGTAACTGCCGCGCCGGCTAGGTCTGCTCTGGCGGGGAACGGCGAGGTCGGGGCGTGACGGGAAGCGTTGCCGAAGGAAGCGTCCAGCGGCCGTACGGCGCGCGGGAGGAGGCGCCCGGCGGCCGTCCGACGTGGCGGCGCGGGAGGTGGCGCCCGGCGGCCGTCCGGCGAGCGGCGGCGCGGGAGGTCGGTGGTAGGCTCGCGGTGGCGCTGGGGACACGGCCGTCGCTCGCGCGTTCGCGCCTACCGGCGCTCGAGCGCTCGCGCCGTGGAAGAAGAAGGTGGTTTGGGTGGGTTTCTAATATAATAGGTGGGTTTCTATTAGAATCGCTCCCCTATAGGGAGACGTTGGTTGTAGATCCTTAATCTACAATCAGTAGTTGTAGTGTATACCTGCCCTATATATATATATATATATATATATATATATATATATATATAGATAGATATACGAGGGTAGGATGTTGCATTGCGCGTCTTCATCGATCCACATGCATGTTGTATAAGCAGCCAGATGTGCATTGTTGGGACGATCAACTTTTGAATATGCTACTCCAAACATGGGAGTTAACAGCGTGCATGGTTAATTCTAATTCGGAGGTTGCCCAATACCGCTTTACGATCGAGGATCCCATGACAGCAACAAATCGATGATGCACGTACGTAGGTGAACTAACTGCATGTACGGTTCTCTTTGTTGGTATTCACAGGTTTGTGGTTTGGTATATTCATCGTTGATCTACGACTGCCTTTAGAAAAGTATAAGATTGTGTCATGAAAAAAGAAAGGGTTTGAAGATCTAAAAGATTTGCTCGTGTACTATTTGCTGGTTTAATATATTTGATATTTGCTAAATAAAAAAAACTGCATGTACGGTTCTAGTATGCCGACTGACGTACGTACTTCTACTCACATACTCTCGCTACAAATGGAGCACGTGCTGGTTGACGTCGATCGTTTTCGATGATGATTCCGGCCGGCCGTTTTTGTGTAGACCAGGCCAGCGGGAGATCGCACTGGCCGGCTCCATCGATCATTTGGCCACTAGACTGATATATCCTCGTCATCAAATTCATCGAAATGCAGGTCGGCGCGCGTGGATCGATCGTCCTCGTCATCAAATTCATCCGCAGACAGCGCGCGCACGTACGTGGGTCGTGGGGTGTTCCCGTCCGGCTACCTGCCGATGCGACGGCCGGCCCGGCCGGAGGCAGCTGTGATCGAGCTTTGTGATCGGAGCTGCCACCGGCCGGTCGCTTTACCTTGCCAAGGCTACCTAGCTAGCTAGCCAAGCCGTGCTAGATCGACCAGTTGTGGAGGCAAGACGCCGGAAACCACAAGTCGCTTACACCGACGAGCAATTCTCGGATCGACCTTTCCATGGACATCGACGGCAACAAGAGTGTCGTCTTAATTTGCAGCCTCTCGCCCTGACCACCAGCTGCTGCAAACACACGAAATCGCACGAGAGCTAATTTGCATCAGGCTAGGCTAGGTGAGACCCGAGGTTCAAGCTGAGCCCGGCTTTAAATTAATAAAGCAAACACCACACACATAGTTCGTACAAGCGGCCTAGCCGAGAACAAAGAGCACGAAGGCTCGAAAAGATACAAAGGCCTGAGACAAAGCGATCAACAGGCAGACGGCAGGAACTACCCAAGCAGCTACAACTACTATGGCAGTCTAAAAGCTCCACCGACAGGAGTCTATCCCGGCCAAGCAACCGAAGACTCCACTCCTGGTCCCTCAAGATCCAGGGGGATACAAGCAGGAAAAAGAGAGAGGAGGGACTCATCCCGGCACCTCTCTCAGGCGGGCATAGAGCGAACGAATCCTGCCGATCGTCAGCTCCAAGGCCCCTCTGTCCTCGCGTCTAGCCACTGGCTTCCACACCTGAAGAAACATAGAAAGTTTGTATAGTCCGTCAGCAGCCTGAGTAGGCCAAATGCCCTCAATAGTAAATTTGTTCCTAGTCGTCCACAACGTCCAGACTAAGGCGGCACACGCCGTCCAAAGGACACGTTTCGTTTGCCCTTGTATTTGCATAATTCCCTGTAAACATCAGGGAAACACGAAGGGTTCCACCCGCACCCTAGCAGCTCCCGCACTGCACTCCACATGAACCGTGCCAACGGACATGTGAAGAAGATGTGGTTTGTGTCCTCGTGCTCTCCACAAAGAGCGCAATACCCAGTCGAAGGGCCGTGCCTACGATGGATATTATCATTGGAAGGAAGTCGTTTCCTGACAAGCTGCCATAGAAAGATCCTAATCTTGCGGGGGACCCCAATCCTCCAGATTTCCATAAAGTGCTGGCGGGGTTCACCTTGACAGAGTTTCTTATATAGGGACCTCACTGAGAACCTCCCCGAAGGTTCCAGTGCCCAAGAAATGCGGTCTGGCTCTGTCGAAAGATGAAATCCCTCCACTTCTCGCAGAAGGTCGTTCGCCTGAACAGTCTCTGCGGGGCCAAAAGAACGGCGCCAGGTGTGGTCCCACCGGCCCCGTCTCATTGCCAAAGCAATGGTGGCCTCCGGTTCCTCGCATATAGCGAAAAGACCCGGGTATCGCTCACAAAGTGCGCTAGGGCCGATCCACCAATCAAGCCAAAACCTGGTTGATGATCCGTTTCCCACCAGGTGTTTCGCCCCCAAACGAAACACATCCTTAACTTTCTGGATGGCCTTCCAGAATTGGGAGCCCTGCGGGTGGTTGTCCACCAACAAGTCCTTGTTACGCAGGTACTTGTTGCGCAGTAGGTCAGCCCACAAGCCTTTATCCCCAGCATATAACCTCCAAATCCATTTGGCCATTAGACATAAGTTCATACGCTTGGTGTTCATGACCCCCAGGCCCCCCAAGGCCTTGGGCATGCAGATATCAGCCCACCTGACCCAGTGATATTTCCGCTTGGTCACTCTGTCGCTCCAGAAGAAGCGGGCGCGGTGGGTATCCATGGCGCGATGCGTGCCATCCCCCAAAAGGCACACCCCCATCGCATGGAGAGGGAGGCTTGAGAGGCATGCATCCACCAAGGTGAGCCTGGCAGCCGAAGACATGAGTTTCCCCATCCAGGGCTCGGCTCGCTTGCCAACCTTCAACGGTAGCGGACCCCAATCCGTTATCGTAAGCGCCCTATCACTAATTGGGAGACCCAGGTAAGTGAAAGGGAAGGATCCTAACTTGCAGTTCAGCATGTTAGCGATCCTCTGCTGCTCAGCCGAAGCGGTCCCTAGGACCATGACCTCGCTCTTGTGGAAGTTGATTCGCAGCCCTGACATACTCTCGAAGCACAAGAGGATGAATTTGAGGTTTGCGATCGCAAGGTCATCTGGCTGGATCATAATGATCGTGTCATCCGCATATTGCAGATGTGACACCCCTCCAGGTATCAGATCAGGGACAAGTCCACAGATGTGTCCCCTCCTCTTGGCCGCCTCCAAGACTGCCGCAAGGGCCTCTACCACATAGTCGAATAGTAGAGGTGATAGGGGGTCCCCTTGGCGAACCCCCCGACCATTCCTGAAGAAGTTTCCAGCTTCTCCATTGATGGTGATGGAAGTCTGGCCGCCCACGACCAGTCCCATGGCCCGGTGCACCCACCCCGGGTCAAAACCCTTCCGAAGGAGAACCTCCCGAAGGAAGGGCCATCGTACACGGTCATATGCCTTCTCAAAGTCAAGTTTCAAAAAAACTCCCCCAAGTTTCTTGGTCTTGACCTCGTGTACGATTTCCTGGAGGGAGAGAACCCCCTCATGGATATGCCTGCCCCTAATAAAAGCAGATTGCGTTCTGCTGATCGTGCGATGAGCAATGGGGGAGAGCCGAAGGGCATAGGCCTTCGCCACAAACTTAAAGATCACATTGATCAGCGCAATGGGGCGAAACTGCCTAATATCCTCGGCTCCAGGCACTTTCGGGATCAAGGTAAGGATCCCGAAGTTTAATCTAGCAATGTCCACCCTTCCTAGGGCGAAACCATTCGCAATGGCTAGAATATAAGGTTTGACCAGAGGCCAAAACCTGCTGAAGAACACCACCGGAAGGCCGTCAGGTCCCGGGGCAGTATCCACCTTCATGCTGCGCAGGACCAGATCCATCTCTTCACTAGTGAAGGTGAGCATAAGGCTGGTGTTCTCTTCTTCTGAAACCCGCATCGACGTGTCCCAGAGAGAGGGGGCGGACGTGAAGGGGCACAAGTCCCCTTCCTCCCCTAAGAGGCGACGGTAGAAGTCGTAGATGTGTGCCTGGATCTCCAGAGGCTGGGTCAGAATCCCGTGCTCCGACACGAGTCTGGATATGGCACACTTCCTCTTTCTCCCGTTCGCAATGGCGTGGAAAAAGGCTGTGTTGGCGTCCCCCTCAAGAAGCCACCGAAGGCGGCTCCTTTGTCGCCAGTATTCCTCCTCCACCTTAGCTAGGTGGGTGAGTTGGTCTTCAAGATGATATCTTAGGGCCCAACCCTCATCATCCAGACCAGAGAGATCGGCGCGGGAGTCCAGCATCTGGATTTGCCGCAAAATGTCCGCCTTCGCATCTCTATCGGCTCTACCTATGTTGGCTCCCCAACCTTTAAGGAATTGCCGAAGGCCTGCCGAGATGTTTTGCCAGGCGTCAATGGGGTCTGCAAAGAACCCACCAAGAGCCTCCAGCTCCCGCCACTTGGATGTTACCAGGTCCACAAACTCTGGTCTCTCCAGCCAGGCCTTCTCAAAGAAGAAGCGAGAGCTTCTCTTCTTGAGCTCCTCACCAGAGCTCAGGACAAGTGGTGCATGATCTGAACCAATGATTGTCTCCGCTGTCAGAGAGCACAGCGGGAAGAGCAGTTCCCACTCAACCGTCATAAGGACCCTATCCAGAACCGACCTAACCGGGTTTAGCTGTCTATTGGTCCAAGTGTATCTAGCTCCGCCCCTACGGACCTCACGAAGTGCATGAGTAGCAATGAAATCATTGAATTTATGCACTCGTGTCCAGTTGATGTTGTCGTTGTTTTTATCCGCTGATCCCCGAATCAGGTTGAAATCTCCTCCCACCACCAATGGGAAGGGGCAGGCCGCAACGGCCGCAGATAGCTCCGAAAGGAAGTCATCTGTACGTCTATGGTCTGCCGGGCCATATACCACGAAAATGGACCAAGTCTGAGTGGTATCCAGTTGGAGGACGTCTGCCCTGATGAAGAAGGAGCCACTACTCCAATTTTTCACCTCGTAGGCATCCTCATTGACCCCCAAAAGCATCCCTCCGGAATGACCGGCTGCTGGGATGGAGTGCCACGCAAAACGGCCCCCTGGGTCGATGCTTAGCAACTCGGTCGGCGTGAAAGAGGTTTTAATGGTCTCCTGGAGTCCCACAAAATCGAGCCTCTCTCGGGACATGAACTCCCTAATTTGGGTTCGGCGTCCCGGTTTGCCGAAACCCCGGATGTTGTAGAATCCCGCTCGCATTAGGTGCGTGCATTCTTCCTCCGTCCACGACGGGCTGCCGCCTTCTTAGTGTTCCCCCCGTACCAGCGGTAGTACGAGTGGTCTCAGGTTGTGCCATGGAAGGGTCCATGGCAGAGTCCCCGGGAAGCACCTCCTGGGGTTCGACCCCCTCAGTGTTCTCGCTTGGAACCTCCACAACCACGTTGGCTGCATCAAGTTCCTTGCGGAAATTTGCCTCGGCGAGCAACGCCTGGGCTTCCTCCTTCGCTCGAATGAGCGAAAGGACCTCGGTCTCACAACCGGACTCCACCGCAAAAGCTAAACCGACATCGTGGATAACCTCCGATAGATGGGAGTCGGGCAGCTCCTTAAGAATAGCAAAGCGGTTATGAGAGGTGGAGTTACCTGAGGCAGGTTCCTCCAAGTTCCGGATCGTCGCTCGCCGCTCTGCTCTCGCCACCGAGTTGCCCGCACCCTCCGGGCCGAGCAGCCTTGCGCTCTTGCGAGGCGGCCTTTGAGCAGCGGAGCTCTCCGCCGCCACCACCGCCCTCGTGCGGCGCCTCCGCAGCACGGGCTCAGCCTCAGGTGCAGCACCCGCCGCCTGCGGGGCTGCATCGACCAGCTCCCCCTCCGAGTCCGCGTCCGAGACCCCGGACCCGTCCTGGAGCGCGGAAGGGGACCTGGGTGGGGAGGCAGCTGGCTGCACCACCACCGCCACCGTCTTGGTGGTGGTTCTCGCGGCCGCCTCCGCCCGCATCCTCTCCAAGGTGGCCAGGAAGGGGGCCAGGCGCTTGCCTCCTTCAGGTTGGAGCCGTACTGGTCCACGACCAGCGGCTGGGCCGCCTGCTCCACCTCCGCAGAGGGGGCAGAAGAGTCCGCCATGGGCAGGTCACCTGCCCCTGGAGCAAGGGACGAGGAGCCGACCTCCTTGGCGGCTTTGTACGCCTTGTCCTTCTCCCCCGCCAGCCTCCACTCCTCCTCATTCATCGAGTCGGAGTCGCTCTCGCTGTCCGCTCGGTGGGGGGGAGGTGGAGGGTGAGGGGCGCCCGCAGAACCCCGGGGCGGGTCAACCCGGATGCCAATGTTGAAGCCCTCCATGCGGTGGAAAAGCTGCGCATAGCCATTGAGCTTGGCCGGGTCCCTGCAAGCGATGCGCATACGCACCGGCTTGGGGCGGGACAAGGTGTCCAGGTCCACCTCCAGGGGCCTCCCGAGCATGCGCATGGCCGCCATGAGGCGGCGAGCGTTCCGCATGCGCTTGGGAAGGCCAGTGAGCGTGATCCAGGCCTCCTGCAGCGTCGCCACCGGCGCTGGGTCCGCATCCGCCAGCCGAATCGCCGCCTCGGTGTCGCTGAGGGGAAGAAACAGCTTCCCGCTGCGGGCGCTCATCTTGAGCATCTCCCGGGACGGGAAGATGGCTGAGAACTCGAGTGCAGCCACCTGCCGCACCCGCCAGTCCCAGTCACCCTCGACAAGGTGCCGGAGCTCCGCTTCCAAGGCCGGAGCCGAGAGACCCTCCCCCTTGAAGGAGATGATGGCCTCATTGGAGTCATCCTCCAAGTCCTCCTCTCCCATCTCGAAGTCGAGGTAGAAGAAGCCCTCGCCCGGGATGGCCTGCCCCATGAAGGCGAGGCAGGGGGGCGGCGCTGCCACCGCGCACTCCGCCGAGCTATGCCCCTCCACTCCGCAGCGGCCACACTTCGGAGGGAAGTGGCACTTGGATTGGAAGTGGCCAGCTTGGCCACACTTGAAGCACTCGGCCTGCGAGTCGCTCGGCCCGCCCGTGCCGGAGACCGGAGGAGGCGAGGGACCGCGGGACGGTCCGCCCAGCGCCGCCTTCTTCTTGGCTTGGGACGGCTGAGCACGGCCGCCCGACGGCTTGGCACCGCGGTTACCACCACGGGGAGGAGGGGGCGCCGGAGCAGCCGCGGCCGGAGCAGCCGCCGCTGGCGCCGCGCTAGCCTGGGCCAGAGCCCGCGCCTCCCGCTTCTTCTCTCGCTCCAGCCACCACTGGGGAGGAGGTGCGCCGCTGCGCCCTTGCTGACCCGCAGCATGGCCACCGCCCTGGCCCTGGCTCTTCTTGCGCTTGCTCGACGACGCGCGCTGGACGGCGATGGGAGCCGCCCCCGACGCGCCCGACGCCGCGGCAGGAGCCGGCGCACGCTGCGCCGCCCCACCGGAGTTGCCCGCGCCCGAAGCCATCACGATCTGAGCGAAGGTGGATGCGAGCGGAGCAGGGGAAGGAGCGAGCCGGATGGATCGGGCCAGGTGACGATGTCGCTGGATGTCGATCTCCGCCGCCGGAAAACCTAGGGATAGGTCTCTCACTCCACGCGGAACCCACCAAAAAGGGAATTCCGTTGGGCTTGGACGCGGTAGGGCGTTATCGGGCTGGGCCGAAAGAACCGCCTCTGCTGGGGCCGCAACCGGCAGCAGGCTCCACTCAGGCCTCGGGGTCCAATTACCATCCCCGATGGGTTGGGCCGCCTGGTGGGTCTCCTCCACAGGAGGGAAAAAGGCCGGCCCAGGAAGGGGCACGGCCCAAGTCTCGGAGTGCACGAACCTAGGGTTCGGCTCCGGCATCCTCGCCTCCGGTGGAGGCGGCGCGCTCGCCGCCGCAGGGACGGCCGGCTTCAAAGCAGCAGAGGGCCCCGCAGACTCGCGGCGGGAGAGGGAGGGGGAAGCATACCTGGGTTGGAGAGGAACGCGGTGCTGGCCGCCTCGGCGAGCGTGGCGGCGCCAGACCCCCCGGCGACGGCGAGAACCTCGAGCCCCGGCCGCCCGGCGCGATGGCCGTGCGGCCGGGAGGGCGTCGCGTGGCGCGCGACGCCAGGAAGTCTCCCAGCGTAGCCGCCTCCCTGGACGGGGACGCCTCGACTCCCTCCTCGCTGACCTCGCCGTCCTCCGTCTCCGGCCACTCCGCCGCCTCCCAGAACCTGCCACGCAAGCCCCCCCGGCTGAGGGAAGGCCTCGAGCAGAGCCCCGCCGGCGAACGGCTGGTTGGAGCGTCCACAGGGGAAGGCGCCGGCGCGTCACCGCGCGGGCCGCCCGAGTCGCCCGAGTCGCCCCTACCCGAGTCGCCCCTACCCATCATCTTTTGATTGTTCATGGGAAATCAAGATGTTGCATTTTTTTTATAACAAGTACAGTATAAAGCAGCTGTAGCAGGCAGGCTGCTGAAGATCGAGCAAGCAGGTGAGGTGACTGGAGCCGATTGTGCAGAGCTGTAGATTGATAGAAAAGCCTGCATCTAACTACACAAATGGTTCCTAAAACTCCACTGAGAAAGCAGGAGTAAAAGGGTATGCTATTGCTACCTGTACTGATTCCTATCAACATGTGTTCGAACTTATCCACACAAGTTGAAAACTAGAGATCGAGAAGAGACGCAGTAACCTGTCTGGTGAAGAAACTGTGCGTACGTGCCTGTGGTTCCGGGATAAATTTTACCGGGGACGCTCGTCGCAGGCAGAACACCGTACAGGAACTGAGGAACAAGACTACTCTACCGCCACTTGGATAACAGATTCGGTCACGTCTTTATCCGGACTCCCGTCCAGCCTCGAAAGCAACGCGACTTCCGTGATTAACTGATGTTGCCGTCCTGTGTAAGGTGACGGTGGTCGTCGATCACTTAATCTAATAGTGCAAAACTGTAAGCCTATGTATCTATCTGGTGGAGTTTTTTTGAGTGCCTATCTGGTGGAGTTGCTGATGCCTAGCTACGTTTACATAGGGTTGTTGAACGGCGGCTGTTGCTCATCCAGCCGACAACGGATGATCCAATGCTGTTACTGCACAGTGCTAATGATACTATCACGCATGCACGCAATAACTTGTGATTAGCTCAAGTCCGGACTCGATATGATAGGGCCGGCTAGGACATAAAACCGCAGCAGAACATACCCATTTTCTCAACAAAAAGAAATAAACCCTCCAGTCTTGCTATCTTCACTCCAACATCACCCCTACCTCCAGTCGGGTGGTCTCAGAAACATAGTTCTGTCCATTTGTGTCCAGTTTGGCCCGTTTGGTGTTGGACATTTGTCCGTGACGTGGCCGCCCGATACACACAACGACACCCCTAATTGAGGCGAACATGGTCGGACTATGTACTTTTTTTCGTTTCAGACATTTTTATACTATGTTGCTAGAAATTTTAACACCAATAAATATATGTTAATTAAAATATTCAAACGACATAGTTCACATTATGATTTAATTTACAATTTCAAATAACAACAATCTTAATATTTGATAAATTGTCCAACACATCACATCAAATTAGGACTATTTCTTTGTGGATCCACATATGTTTAACCAAATCATTTTTATGTTGAACATGCACAACCTGTCATGAATTTTATGGTTCGCAGTAGGTGCATGCTCGAGCTCAATCATAGGGTTCTGAAAGTCCTAGCCTGCAAAATTAATCATAGACACCATAATCGTGCTCATCCTTTCACCATCATGTTGTGCATAATAACACAAACAATTATCACCTCCCACATTGTGTCGACATTCCATGTTCTATCATGGTGCCAAACAATAGCACAGCGAGTTTTAAACAACATATTGTTTACAACTCTCTTATTCTATTGAAACAGTAGATCTGTTAAACCTTGGGGTTGAGTTTGTGTTCACAAAGGTAGTCATTGAAAATAGATAGCTTCGGTTAGATAGCACCCTTTATGACATTGATCCCATAATTGCATTGTGTTGCATTGCCTTCCGGAAGTGTTGAGAACACCGGAGATCTCATAGATACTATCGGTTAGATAGTACTTCTTGTTATATTCGTTGTAGTGCATTGCCTTCCGTACCCACATATACCCAACCCCGGACCAAAACTAGCCTTTCTCGACTGCTCTGCTCAGCTCCACTCCGGTCCCCTCCTCTCTCTCCCTCTCCTCCGCTTTACCATTGTTGAGTCCCGCAACCGATCTAGGTGCGATGTTGACTGCGATCGGATCTCGGCAAAGGATTTGACCTCGGCGGTGCCATACAATCAAGGAGGAGATCACCCTCCATGTTGCCTCCGCCGATCACTTGAGTACAAGGGTGGATCTTAGAGCTCCGCGTCAGCAGGCAACCAATGTGAATGCAATCGCTCGTCCACGCTGTCCCCCAGCTTTGCTCCACGCCATCTGCGAGGTGCTTCACGTAGTCCCATCGACACGTAGTCCCGAGCGCCATTAGATGCTCGTGTCGCATCCTCCAAGCACACGCCGACGCGCCAAGCAAAAGGCATGGCGCGAGGCCGGATCTAGCTAGTCCGAGGACGACAAGGTCTTGCGCGAGGTGATGCGCCGGTGGTGTTGATCCCCGAGAGACGGACGACCGACGCCCGTTGCGCCACCGCAAGAACACGAAAGGAGTTATGGGAGGGCATCAAGGCATATGAGCGGCCCGCGATCGAGAAAGATGCTGCCGACACCAAAGCCGAGTTCCTCATTGCGGAGCAGGCCTGCGTCGCCAGACGCTTATACTACTAGGAAATATCCTACTAGTGGTGTGTCGATTTAGCCCCTAGTGGTTATGCGCCACTGGTAATAGCTACTAGTGGCGCGCCCGCTACGCGCCCTTGAAAATTGCTTACTAGTGGCGTGTAGTGATCTCGCCACCAATACTTCTTATCTAGTGGCGTGCGGGTACTGAGACACGCCAACACATTCCAGAATCTAGTGGCGTCCTAGTGGGACACGCCATTAGTACTAAAATATCAGTGGCGCGTTAGAATATGGCACGCGACCACTATGTGTAAGCCGGGTGGACGCCTGAGTCCCACTTACTGGTGGCGCGTACACACATTTCGGGCGACATTGGTAGGCCTAAACCGGTGGCGCACTTGTTTTAGACGCGTCACTAGTCTACTTATACCAGTGGAGCGTATAAAAAGGAAACGCCATTGATATTAGGTCTCGTCTAAGGGTTTTCCTACTGGTACTCCCTCATTTACTCTGCCTCCCCTCCTTATCTGCTGCTACAGGAGACAGGCGATTTTTGGACTCGCCCACCCGATCCACCGCGTCCACGCCGCCGAGGCGTGGGATCCCCCTCCTCCGCCGGCCGCTTCGGCGGCGGGAGGGTGGGGAATCCCCGTCTCCGGCCTGTACATACGGTAGGATAGGGTGGGGTTTCGCGCCGGCGGCTTCTCGGAGGAGGTGGAGTTGGCGGCGGTGGTTTTGGTGTCGGCGGGCCTTCTCTGGCGGTGGTGCTCTCCGGAGCTCGCCGTCGCCGCGCTCGACTTGGCGGTGCTCGACGCCCGGCGCGGCGCTCGAGCGGTGCAGCTTCTCGTCAGATCCGGGGCGGCGGATCTGGCGGCCAGATCTCGGGGTGCTCCGAGCTCTTCTTCTTCCTCCAGCGACGGATCCGGAGGCAGCGATGGCAAGGTGGCGTCGGCGGGCCAGGGGGGCGTCCGCCACGGTCGTTCAACGTCCAAGGTTTCGCCGCGGCGCGGCGGACACTCAAGGCGGCGTCTTTCAAGGGAAAATTTCTTCCCAGGCAGCGGTAAGCAGGCGGATGCTGCTCTTCTTCTTCGTCGCCGGCGGAAGCGTCGATCTCGGAACTGGTTCTGGCTCCTCCTCCTCGTGTAGGTGTTCGTTCTTGTGTTTGATCTATGTACTTTATATGTGGATGTTCTTGGTGATTATATGAGGATGTTGGATGTGTCAAAAAAAAAATAAAAAAAAAATAAGGGTTTTCCTACTGGTACTAACCGGGCTCCCATGCTCGTCATCTCATTTGATGGCAGCTCATATGGCCCAATGGATAATGACCTATACGCTGTCTTCGACATGTACTACGGCCACCTCATAGATGACATTTACAGGACAAAGCAATGAATCCTCTTCTTTCCAAGTACATTCATCTGCATATTTTTTTTTGAAAGGAGCTCGTGTACAAGATCAACAAGAACAAGCACAAACACGCACGAACAGAGGCGAAACGCACACAACGCACGCCAAACTCGGAGCCACCAAGCAGCACACCACCTTCTAGCACCGCCGGCACGCCGCCGAGAAAGAAGGAGGCAGGCTCACCTCGCACCGAATCCGCCAGCTCGAACAACCATGTTGAGTCGCCGCAAAATCCAGCTGACGCAGGCGCCAGCATCTTGACGTTGAACGGAAATCGGCTCCGAGCCGCCAGCTCGCCCTCGCCGTCTCACGCCGGAGACGAGCCCGAGGACGCCATCCATCTTCCGCAACACCCACCGAGTATGCCGTCGCCGACGCGCTTCTCCCCTGCAAACTCCCAAGGATCTTAACCAAAAGCACCTCCATCCGCCGCAGCGGAGGACGAAGGACCCCCCAAACCAGAGCCACCACCGCCATCACGGACGGTGGCTCGAGGGGACGCGATCCGCGGCTCCGAGGAGCAGCAAACACGCAGAAGGCGGCGGCTCCGCCAAGGGCCTCCACCGGAGCACCCAGAGCAGAGGAGGGGACCGTCGCCGACAAAAGCTTCTCCGGCTGCGCCGCCACCTCCACAGCGCCGCCGGCAAGCACCCCACGCACACCTAGGCTATGTACACACCGGGATCCGTCGATTCCCCGTCCTCCCGCCGCCGGAGCCGCCGCGGAGGGCGAGGAATCAAGCGGATCCGCCGGCGGCGAGCTGGTCGCACGGGGAGGGCCCAAAAATCGCCTCTTGCACTGTAGATGGGGAAAGAGGAGGAGGGGTCCGTGCGAATGGTTCTCGTACATTCATCTGCATATGTAACTACTGGTAGTATGAACTTGTAGTCCCTTTTGGTTGCGGGATGAAATGTATATGAAACTTGTGATGAATAAGCTGGTTGTTTGATGCAATGCATAGAAAACCTAGCGGCGGCGCCTGGCCCAAAATGTCGTGTTGTCAAACTCATATTATCTATATATTTTCCATTATTTTATAGATTTTGTTTGTGATTTTTCATGTATATGAAGGATTTGCCAAAATCCCGTGTAGTCAACGGACTACAGAGATCCCCTAGCAGCATTCACTAGGCAAACTCCTCGATTTAGTTTCACGTGATCTACGCTGAAATGATTTTGTATGAATTTGAGGATCGAAAATGAGGGTAGGACTGCCAAAAGTAACATATGAGGGGTGAGTCGATGTTGTAGGGGATTCTCATACCAAATTTCTCTTAGGTGGTTTATCGCTCAACTTACGTTCGGGTTAGAAACTACTCTCTCCGATCCATATTAATTGTTGTATCTGGCTAAAAATGTTCACTACATGGAAACAGAGTAGAGTAGAATTTTTTTACTAAAAATGTCCTCGTCCGAAATTACTAGAAAAAACGCACGCATCCTGGGCGCACGCCTCGCGTTGCATGCGCGAGCAGCACGTGGGCGCATTCTGAGCGTGCCCTTTCTCCCGCGCGCGAGTCTCTGCTCTCCAGGTGTAGGCCGCTGGCTCGTTCGCTATGGCTGGGTGTGTAGCTCGGGTTTGTCCTTTTCCTTTTTCTCTTTTGATTCGAAGACAAAAAAAATCAAATATCTTGCGAGCCGAGTTTTCAAATCGCGATCCGTTTTCAGGGATGGATCAGTCGCGTCGAGATCTTTAAAACTATATCCCATGTTGATATGTTTTGATGAGCTTTTTTTTGTTCACTGCTCGGAGTGTGTAGTTTGCACTGCCTTTCTTTCTTTTGGAGCGCAGCACAATGTCTCTCTTTTTTACGGTGCACTGCCTCGGATGGGGCAGTGCACTGCCTTTTTTGCGGTGCAGTGTCTCGGATGGGACAGTGCACTGCCCTGGCTTCTTTTTTTTTGCGGTGCACTGCCTCGGATGGGGCAGTGCACTGCCTTCTCTTTTGCGGTGCACTGCCTCGGACAGTGCAATACAGTGCACTGCCTTCACTGCACTGCCTTCTCTTTTGCGGCGCACTGCCTCGGATGGGGTAGTGCACTGCCTTCTCTTTTGCAGTGCGCATCCTCGGACAGGGCAGTGCAGTGCACTGTCTTCTCTTTTGCGGTGCACTGCCTCGGACAGGACAGTGCAGTGCACTGCCTTCTATTTCGCGGTGCACTGCCTTTTCTTTTTGCGGTGCATCTCGGATGGGCAGTGCCCTGCTCTGAGTACATGTTTTACGTTTTGTACTGCCCATAGCATACGCTACAAAAATACTTCTACAAAATACCGTGAAAATATTTTTTAACATTGGATCAATTCAGCTAGCTAGCTAGCTGCCTCACTGGCCCACGACAGATCGATCATTCAGTTAGGAGTAAAATCCATCGGAGGTCACCGGACTTGAGGCCGTTGCTCGCCGTGGTCACCGTACTCAAATGTATGCCTGATACAGTCACCGAATACGCGCGACTGCGTCGTACACGGTCACCGCCGAGCCCGTAGCGCGTATCCAGAGTCATGTCGGAAAGTGGAGCCCGCTATCAGCCTCTTGCGGAGCGGTCGAGGTGGCGTTTTTATGGAAACAACCCTACATCTATTCGCGCCGCATGGTCTTGCCCTTCCACCACTGAACTAAAGCAAGCGCAGAGCTCGTCTCCTTCTGCCGGAGGTGATCGTGCGGAGGCGGCAGAGGAAGGGGAGAGGGAACAACGCTGCGGCGGAGGCGGGTTACCTGGTGGAGAGAGTGGTGGTCTTCTCCGACGCGGCGCGGTGGCGGAGGTGTCGACCTCGCTGCGATGTCATCGCGGCGGCGACCCAACGGCGACCCTCCACCCGTATACGGTTAGTCCCTAAGCCGCCATGAATCTGTGGTTAGAGAGGATGTTCTTGACGTTAGGGTTTAGGGTTCGTCATCAATTAGGGCCTATTGTTCGTGAGAGAGCAAGTTAGGAGTGATTTGAGTTGTTGTTCTTCAGTTAGAGCAGGGGTTTCAGTTGGGGTTTTCGGTAGGGTTTATAAAGATGTCATTTTTCCTTTGATACTTCTCTGTTGAAATCAACCATGGGGGATATTTTCTTGGCAGTGGCAGTAATCGAAGCTATGTAAATGGTTCATCTATTTGGTTTGATTAGGTAGATAGTGTCACTTGGTCACCACTGATGCTAGAGACATAGTGGAGGAAATAGGATATGAAATGCAAGGAAGGTTGAAAGTTCACTACTGCATTCCCATTCTTACACTTAGCAAAAATGGTTTGAGGCAATTAAAGGACTGAAGAAGATGCAGCTTCGATGTTAACATTTGTGCATTTGGGCCACCATTTCATCATTCTTTATCTTGATCATGATGATTCAACTAGGACAATGAATTGGGATGATGCCATTAATTTTCCTATTGCTGATCTACCTCCAGTGATCAGTCCTTGCAAACCTCTGCAAACTGTAGCTCATGAAGAAGATCAGACATTTGTTCCTGCTAAAGAAAGTGAAGAACCAATCCCAATTCAGATGGTTTACACTGAAGAAGCAACACCTAATGCACTGTCTGATGAAGAAGATGACCCAGACTATGTTGACTCTGAGTATGACATAAGTGATGATGATGATTGGGATGCAGACACTCTTTCCTGTGATGACAATGAAGTAAAAGAAGAAGTGTTCATAGATGGGGCTTCAGAAGAGGAAGATCTATGGGGCCCAGACTCAGATGAAGGCAAACTTGACTTCAGGTTCAAGACATTCAGAAATGAAGACCTCAAGCATGTACAGTTCCATGTAGGCCAGCAGTTTGAGTCAGTTCACATGGTGAGAAAGGCTATCAGGGAGTACAGCTGCCAAAAAAGATGGGATATTAAGTTGCCAGTTAATGATTTGAGGAGGATCAAGGCAAAATGTTTTGGTGGTGAAAAGAAACCATGCATTTGGTACCTTTGGGCTTCTGTTGACAGCAGGACAGGTTCTTGGATGATCAAGAGCTATGAGGCTGAGCATACCTGCAGCAGGAAATGGAAAATTAAAGGATTCACAACAACTTTCTAGCTGAGAAGTACTTGGAAAGCTTTCGAGCAGATCAAGACATGAACATGAAGAACTTCTCAAGAATTGTGCAAAAGGACTAGAACATGACACCTTCCAGGAGCAAGCTACAAAGGGCAAGAAGGCTAGCAATGAAGAAGATATATGGTGATGAGGAAGGTCAGTACAAGCTTCTGTGGAACTATGCCAATGAGTTAAGAAGAAGCAACCCTGGCAGCTCCTTCTATGTGTCTCTTGATCCAAATTCAAGGTTCAAAAGAAGCTACATGAGCTTGGAAGGATGCAAGAGAGGCTTCCTTGAAGGTTGCAGGCCCATGATATTTCTTTATGGTGTGTTTTATTAAAACAAGGTACAGGGGTCAGTTACTAGCAGCTGTCGGAATTGATCTAAATGACTGCATATATCCTATAGCTATTGCTGCTGTTGAAACTAAAGATGGCGAGAGCTGGAACTGGTACCTCGAAACACTGAAGAAGGACTTGGACATTGTCAACACTGAACCCTGGACAATTATGTCAGATAAACAAAAGGTTGCTAAGATTAATTCTGTTCCTTCTTTACTCCATCATGTCTGTTTTTGCTTTTTAACTTCATTGTTTGATGATGAATGCAGGGCCTAATAAATGCAGTACGAGACCAATTTCTAGACTCAGAGCATAGGTTTTGTGTTAGGCACATGTGGCAAAATTTCCAAATGCATTTCAAAGGCGATGCGTTGAAGAATCAGCTGTGGACAATAGCTAGAAGTAGCACACCTATCAGGTTTGAGGCAAACATTGAGCACATGAAGAGCCTAAACCCTGATGCACATGCCTGGCTAGATAATTTGGATCCAAAGACATGGGTTAGGGCTTTCCAGAGTGAAATACCCAAGTGTGATATCCTACTGAACAACAACTGCGAGGTGTTTAACAAGTAAGCATCTCATCTTATTCTTGTTTGCAACTGTGACAGTGTGTGTGCATATTTCTGTCAACAACTAATCCTTGTTCTACATGTTGGTACCAGATACATTCTAGAGGCTAGAGAATTGCCCATTCTGAGCAAGTTTGATAGGGTAAAGGATCAACTTGTGACAAGGCATTCACTAAACTTAATGAAGCAGAAGGCTTTAAAGGTCTCATATGTCCCAAGATTCAGAAAAAGTTAGACAAGAACATAAAGTGGTCAAACAACTGCTTCTCTGAAGGAGCAGGGGATGGTCTCTTCGAGGTAGGAGACATGTTTTCTTCCACTGCGACTGACTACATTGTTGACCTAAAGGGTATGACTTGCACTTGTTTGAGATGGGCACAGAGTGGTATTCCTTGTCCACATGCCATTTCTTGCATGCGACATGAAAATCTAGACCCTGTCAACTATGTGGACGGTTGCTACACCATTGAAATGTACAAAGGGCATATGGAAACATTGTTTAGCCATGCAAAGATAAGACAGAGTGGGAGAAAACCAATGGCCCTATTATCTTACCACCTCATTATGTTAGGCATGTTGGGAGGCCAACCAAATCTAGAAGAAAATGTCCTGGTGAGGTAGATGCAAGAGGGGGAGGGAAGAAGCTCACTAGGCATGGAGTAATTATCCATTGTAGCTACTGTGGTGAACCAGACCACAACATTGGAGGTTGTCACTACATCAAAGCAGGCCAGGCTCCACCTAGTGCATCGCAACCTATGATCATAAATGCTGAGGAGACTGTTATACCATAGGTAATGACACCAAAGAAGAGCCTGCTCTACTACCTTACCCTCACTGGTTGCTCATATATGTTGTCGATTTTCTTTTGGATGAATAGGCACAAGATTCTGAAGGTACCTGCTCAGGCCATCCAAGGGAGCATGTTGTTGTTAATGCCATGGCACAGCAGGTACATGTTTCAGTGGAGTAATTTAGCATGTTCATCATACATGTTAATCACATATGTTGTTTCTGATCGATATTTTTGTTGTGTAGAGACCTATGCCAAGAATCGTTGAAGCTAGGCCCATTCCTCCCTCCACATTCATCACTCATGCCCAAGAAAACCTAAATGCAGCAGATCCAATGCCAAATACACTAAGACAAGGTGCACTAGCCCAGAAACTTCTACAGATGCAGAGAGAGAAGAACAAGGCAATAGAAGACAAGAAGATAGCTGTTTTGGAAGCCAAATATTTTTTTTGACGCGCAATACTGTGGGGAAGACCCCCACAGCGTCAAAATTTTATATATATATATATCAAAAAGTAAATATTTACATACAATCAAAATGTTCTGAAAAGAAATTACAAATTATCTATCCATGCTTGCATGCCCTCCTTCAGACTGGGTTTAACCCTATGTCTGATGTCTTCTATGGAAGCTTTGAAGAAAACCGAACAGGTATTCAAACTCCTCTGTTCATTATCAAATATAATCTTGTTTCTGTGGTTCCACAAACTCCAGCAGCCAGCAATCATCGCAATCTTGAAAAAATTGTTACCAGATCTGTTCTTAGCATCCATAATCATGTCGTTGAACTGCAGTTCAATATCCCAGCTTTCTCCTAGCTTGTCCCAGAACTCCGTACTAAATTTGCATGAGAAAAATAGATGTGGCATAGTCTCAAGTACAGAGTCATCACATAAGACACAAGATGTTGTTTCGACATGAATTTTTTCCCTTGTTAGCAGGTCTCTCGTATTTATTCTATCTTGTATCATCAGCCAAAAAAAGAATTTATGCTTCGGTAGGCAAGGGGATTTCCATATCCATTCGAAGATAACATGTGCCTTCGGGTATTTATTAAGTTCAAGATATACCTTTCTAGTTGAGTATCATGGGCTGTTCCATTGAAATTTCCATAAGTCTTTCTCTGTTTGGGCCTGTATGCTATTAAGCATTTGAATCAACTCATTACATTGATCAAAAGCAATCATGGACAGAGGCAGAAAAAACATATCCTGTAGGCTATCATTGATCAGCGATTTAGCCTCCTTTAATGTGATCATTTTGTCCTTTGCAAACGAGTGCAGTTCAGAAAATTTCGTGTTCAATGGCACTTGATTCCATTTGTCCTGCCAAATATGCTGCAGAAGTCAAGAAAGCAGAGGAGACTGCGAGGAAGAAGGTTGAGCAGGAGAAGAGGAAAGCAGAGGCAGCTCAAGAGAGGGAAAGAGAAGCTGCAGAAAGGAGGGAAAAGAAAAGATATGAAGCAGAGCTTAACAAGAAATCTAGGATTGAGACCAAGAACATAATTACAGAGGTTGCTAGAAATGTAAATGGGAAGAAGAAGAAAGAAGCACAAGAAAAGAAGCTAGCAGAGAAGAAGATGCAAGAAGAACAGAGAATGGCCAAGAAGAAGCTGCGAGAGGAGCAAAAGAAGCTCCAAGAAAAGGAAAGGCTGGAGAAGAAGAAGAAGCAAGAGGAAGAAAGGGCAGCTAAAAGGGCAAAGTATTCAGAACAACTGAGGACAACAGAGAAGATTGCCCCTCTGGATCAAGGTGTAGTTCAGGGCAAGAAGGTCAACATGTTTGACGAATTTCGCTCAAAATAACTAACATATTTGCACCTGGCGCACCCCTGTCATACCTGTGCAAGAATAGCTTATAATGCCAGGTTCATGACCATTTTTGTAATAGATATCGTGTGTGAAACTGCTCTGGTACTTTGCAGTCACAAAAACCTCAACTAATCTTGTGTGTGGCCAGTTTGTCTAGTCTATGGTGTTTGTCATGTTCCATACCTCAATGATCTATATCTGTCAAGTTTGTCAAATTCGGGGCATATTTTTATAGTTACATTTGTCAAATTCATGCTAACACTGGTACACTGGTAATTCTGAACTAAATGGAGAAGAAGCTTTCAAAATACAGCTGATAACACACCAGGGAATAAAGAACAACAGAGACAAGGATTTCTTGAAACATATTTCATAAAACTCTAGCAGTACATAACACACACCAGTTCATACACTGGTACACTGGTTCATACATGCACCACAACACCAAAACAGAACAGAACCACTATAAGCACTACTAGCACTCCTAACAGAACAGAACCACTACATGCACCACAAACTGGTTCATACATACATCCACTACTAGCACTGCTACACTTCCACTACAACCACTAACACTGCTACTCAGTTCTTCAGATACGTGCAGCAGAACAGAACCAACTGCTGCAAGAACAAAGCAAGCCAGTACAATCTTGACAAGAAGCACAACTTGTTCCAGCAGCACAACCACCTCTCTCAGCATGTTAACCACCATCTGATCTTGTCCAGGAAGGGTGGCTTCACGTTCCTACTGCCTCAACTCCAGCTCTTCCCTCCTCTCCTCTGCCCATCCACTTGCTTCAATTGCATCCATCCCTGTCATATAGTTGTGGTTTACCAAGTAGTGCACATACTCCATCTTCCAGCTGAAGAAATTGCAACCTCGCTATACAATATCAATAGAAGCTTCAGTTAACACTTAAGAGAGGACAGCCACACGAACCAAATGCAGAAGACAAAGATAATCAGGAAGAGAAATCAAGATCGAGCACCTACCCCATGCCTCTCGCACTTGTAGAACACCCATCCCTTGTGCGCGTCCGTGCTGGAGGTTCTCATCGGAACGGTGCGACGATAGTCAGGGCAGGGAATGTTTGGGATGAGGGGGCCGCGGCGGCGCATGGCAGACCGGGAAGAGCTTGCAGATGACATTACTCCTAAGCTACAACGCCGACGAATTAGCTAAGGCGACGGCGCTCGACCTACGGCAGCGACGGCAGCGGCGTAGCTAGGGTTCGAGTAGGCAGAGATGGGGAGGGGAAATTTCTGAATTTTCTGAACAGAAATAACACGCGAGGAGATAGATACATACCCGTCCGTGTAATTTTGCACAACAGCCCCTGCTTTCATTACATTTCGCAAGAAAAAAACACCTCGACCGCTCCGCAAGAGGCTGACATCGGGCTCCACTTTCCGACATGACTCCGGATACACGCTACGGGCTCGGCGGTGACCGTGTACGATGCAGTCGCGCGTATTTGGTGACCGTATCAGGCGTACATTTGAGTACGGTGACCACGGCGAGCAACGGCCTCAAGTCCGGTGACCTCCGATGGATTTTACTCTTCAGTTAGCTGCCTCGCTCGCTGGGCGAGGGATCGATCCAGCTAGCTGGCTGGCTCGCTCGTGTCTCGGGCACTCGCGCGCGGGTCGCTACGGAGCGCCACGCGTCGGGCTGTCGTGCTGCCGGAAAGCGCGTGTCGGATTCTGGCGTGGAGCACGTGCGTTTCCTAGTCGTCCTAAAAAATGTCTAGCTAAATTTTTTTGCGAACACGCAAGCTTTGATAGAAGAGAAGAAAGAATATCGAGCTACGGCGTTTCCGGCATCAAAGATGCGGGTACAGACGTGGAAGATGTGGCAGGCTAGCCACATACGAATTGCAAGAAACAAATAACAACGCCCAAAAAACCTATCAGACTAATCCCAAATTTGCCTCAGCCCAACAACACCGGAGTGCTTCCATAGCTCAATCTCGTCGACGATCCTCCGGCATACTAAGTTGACCATCTCGGCCTCTCGCTGGAAGACTCTACCATTCCTCTCCTTCCAAAGCGACCAGACAATGAGGAGGACTAGGGAGTCGAAACCCTTTCGGGAACACGGCGGTGCACTTCGTCGAGCGTCTGGCCACCACTCAACCAGGGCGTCGCCATTGCTAGGGGCAAGGAAGTCGAGGTTGCAGCGGCGAAGCACCTTGACCCACACCTCGCGAGAAAAGACGCATCCAAGTGCAAGGTGATCGGAGGTCTCGGGGGCCTGGTGGCACAGCGGGCAATTTGTGTGGGAATTCAGCCCATGCCGCAGTCATCGGTCAGCCGTCCACAACAGCTGCTGCAAGGCCAGCCAGATGTGGATTTTGCATTTCACCGGCGCCCACGTCTTCCAAATGATCTTCCCGCATGGAGCAAACTCGAGCCCCACGAAGAACGCACGATAGGCGGAGCGAGCCGTGTACACTCCGGAGGCCGTCCACTTCCAAACCAGCCGATCCGCGGTCCCCGGCGTGAGCACAACGCCGTGCAGCGCATCCACCAGGCAGACTAATTCCGATCCATATTATCAAAAGTACAGGCCGGGCTGGGTCGGGCCGCCATGAAGCGAGCCTAGCGGCAGACTATGCAAAGAGCCAGTTGCCTGGCTCGATATTACCTGTGTGCGAGCAGGTACCGAAGCTCGTGGGACTCTGGGAACGTACGTGAGAAGTGACAAGTGATCGTTCAGAGGATCCGATGGAGCCAGCCGAGTGGATGGCACGCACGAGCAGTTCCTCTTTTGCTCGTTCGGTACATGCAATGTTTATCCCACAAAAAGAAAAGTGACGCGCGCCTCTTGCTCAGCCCCGTCCATCCTCACATGGCATCAACACATCGATCGATCCATCATGCAAAGGACTTGGCCGTGAGCGACGTTCCATTGAGTTTGTACGACGAAGCCATATATGAACACGTGAGAACGTAGCCAGTTTTTACCACGTACGTACTAGTTATGAATTCATGACATCATTTGAAAAATTGTTAAGATTATCCATTCTAGAAACTTTAGACTTTATCCGTTAGGCAAGACGAGGTGATGATTAAGACTCGAAAATATCAGTACAATGAGGAAGATTTGAATACGTGGTGAAGCAACATGATCGTCGATCAAGCCCTCCGATTTTTACATATTTTGTCTCACCGCATCGATGTAACATGCCGGTTTATTCTAACGAAACATGAAGTAAAATTGCGTTCAAAATTATATATATGGTGTATTTTTTCATTTTGTTTCACTCAATATCAGTATCATAATGCACAACTGTGAGGTAAAAGGTGAAATCCACTCCACTACACACATAAACACACGGTATTTTGAGAACCGAGCTTCATGAAGTTCGTTTTTTGATAAATTCAAAATCTTTATTTGGAAGTTAAAAAGTCAGAAATAGGCAAATTTGTATTGAGATTTTCGTACTGATAAAGTTCAACACTATCTACACGCACGATTTTGTTTTGATCTTTTTGAAATGCCGATACTAAATTCAAGAAAAACAGGCTCCATTAAGCTCGGGCTGGCTATTTACGGTACACCGGGCAGTGGCATGCGGCAGGCCGTTAGCTGCCCGATCAAAACTAAGCAACAAAAGTGGCACATAATATTTCTTGCAGCTGCTGCTACTACTACGAGTGGAAGTTACAAGGGCTTTCGATCACATATGACAAATTGGGCAGGCAGAAGCGGCAGAGTCAGGTGCTGCCGTGCCGGTGTATTTTTGGCCTGGCCAAGCAAGTGCAACAGAAACAACTATCTTTAGCTACCACATACTAGTACTAGTACTACCACATATGGATCAACTGAATTAAACAGAACAAAAGCCTAGCTAATTAGTGAACTAATGCTACGTGAGGAGGCGGCGTCGGCTGGACGGCCTTGTTGGTGCTGCTGCTGCAATTGTGGTCGGCACTGACGGGCTCTTTGACGGCGGGGAGCTCGAAGGGGCCGAGGCGGTGGTCGCCGAGCCGTGTCTTGTAGGCGGCCTTCTTGTACTCGCCCCAGGTGAAGTCTTTGTACAGGCTCTGCTCGCCTCCCTTGAGCAACTCCGGCAGCGGCGCGATCCGCTGCGTCGCTGCCGGCCCGCCGAAGTAGATCACCGACAGCCTCGCGTTCTTCCCGGCCTCCGGCGCCACCACCCGGTGCTTCACGCTCCTGAACCGCCCGTTCGTCAGCACCTGCTCCATCGACCCAAAAGTTCGGATCTCACATCAGAACGCATGTAAAAAAGCCCAGTAACCATTGCAGTGCATGTGCATCAGACAGCAGATCAGATCAGATAAAGATCGAGACCGCCGTACAGGTAGGTAGCAGGCCACACTAGCTATAGCTACGCGTGCTCGCGCGGCAATGGGGTTCAGGTGCAAGTTGCACGGTACGGCGTTGACAAGAGCATCAGGTGTGGGGTTTACAGTACACTGCATGATCCAGGCAAGAGTACCACACAACCTAAATAATGCACCAAGCAGACCAAAACATGCATGTGTGTCCATGGATGGATCCTAGATAGATAAATGGAGTATGCAGTAAGGAAAATACTACGTTGAACATGGGGGCATATGAACCCGGTTGGGAAATGCATTTTCTAAATGTTCAAAATTTCTGAAAAAAAGTTTATGTATATATCTCCACATTCCACGAGTGCCTAGAAAGTTTCGCGAAGAAACGACTTTTTACTTGCCTATATAAAAAAGACAAAAATACGTCACATATATACTGCTATATAGCACTGAAATTTTCTCTTTTTTACAGAGTCAAAATAAATAGTAATTTCGTCACGAAACTCATGTTTAGGGCACATGTTTTGCATCACTTATGCATGGAAATATTGTTACAATTTTTTTAGACATGTTTTTGACAGTTTTTTGACATTTCAAATAGGAGGGAGCATATGCCCCATGTTCACTATATTCACTTAGCAGTAACGGTAATACAAAGTGATCGAGTGAGTGTACCTGGAGTGAGTCGCCGACGCTGATGAAGAGGGAATCGGGGTCGGGGGCCACGGGGACCCAGCGGCCGTCGTGGAGCATGATCTGGAGGCCCCCGGTGCGGTTGGAGCGGAGCACGGACATGATCTGCGGGTCCGTGTGCTCCCCGAACCCCGTCACGCCCGACGCCAGGGGGCACGCCGGATAGTGGTTCACGCGGACCAGCTCGTCGCTCCCGGCAGCGTCCACCACCATCCGCCGGAGCGCGTCCCGGTCTAGCCCCAGCCCCTCCGCCATCAGCTCCAGCACGCGCCCGCCCACCTCCCTCACCGCCACCGTGTACTCCTCCAGCGCCACCCGGAGCGACGCTGGCAAGGACGTCGAAGAGCCTGAGGCCACGGAGAGGAGGTACTCGAGCCACCCCACGTCGCCGTTGGAGCCGATGCTCTTGCTGCCGTACCCGAAGGGCCGCGCCGAGGAATGCTCCATCTTGTCCTCGAGCGGCAGCGCAAAGAAGGCAGCGGCGCGGGATTCCAGCGCGTCGGCGAGGGCCGCGGGAACGCCGTGGTTGGTCGCGCAGAAGAAGCCCACGCTGCGGCACGCCTCCGCCACGGCCGCCGCCGCGCCCGGCACTGACAGGTCAACTGTCGGCACCGCCGCGTTTGCAGGTTCGCATTTCACCAGCGGAATATGGTCGATGGTGCCGGGCACCGCGATCGCCACCATGGCGAACAGACGAGTAGAGTTGAAGCAGAGCACCGAGACAGGGGAGGGACGTGGTCTGCTCTGTTTCACGTTTGCGCTTGCGGCGATCTGAATATCCGATGGGTGTGTGTATGTGTGTGTGACGGCCTCGGTATATATAGGCGACAGGAGCTATGAGCTGCACTAACGAGCCAGGAGCTCGGATCTTTAAGCGATCGCAAGTGATGTGGCAGAGTGTCAACTAGAAACACAGCGCACTACGTGGAGTCGGGAAGCGCCACCGGGGCGGTGGACAAGATTCATATAATTGGGACCCTAGGTACAAGCGCGAATGGTCTCTGATGCATCGGTGTTGAATTTTCTTAATTATGTTTGAGAAAATACTATTCAGTTACTCAGACATAGTGATCTTAAGTTTGCTGCCTTACCTATGATTAGCATGGCGATGATAGACTAACGGAGTATTAGTAACGATTTTGCTGATGCTCGGTTGCCTTTTTCGAATCTTGGTCACCAACCATTACTCACTACTAAGTGTATGTTGGTCTCTTTGAAGGTGAAAAACTTTTTTAATATGTTATTGCAATTTTGGTTTATGTATCTTGGACTTCTCATTTGAACAACTAGAAAATACCCCGCACGTTGCAGCGAGAATCTCTTTAAAAAATTGTTATGTAATGGAATGGATATAAGACGCATAAAATATTCAATTGTCAAGATTCAGTTGATCACAATAGTCAAGACACTGTCAATTCGTGTGAAATTATTGAATATATTTGAGGACTAATTCGTGACGTGGAAAATTATATGGCTGAAATAAAGATGACATGTATAGGTTGCACGAAAGATCTACTATTATTAATTATTGTTAGTGGGGATGACATGGACAAATGATTGGCTAACATAGTGGGTGATGTGGATAGCTTGCATGTTGAGATAGAAAAATAATTAATGCACTTAGTGGGGTTTTGCTTTATAAGAGGTATAGATATCTCTTCCATATAGAACAAAAACTCTACTCCCTCCGTCCGCGAAAGAGTGTGCTTTTGGAGATTTACACATAGATCAAGAAGACACCGCACTTTGCTCCATGGCCTCATTAATACATAAAATTAGCAGCTCCATGCGATGCATGCAACCAATTAGAGAAGGCGATTAAATGAATGATTCCCACATACAGTAATTAAGCAAGTAACCCAAGGATATGCAGCCAATAGCTAGATCACAAGTTGCTCCATGAGTCAATTAAAAACTAATAGATTAGAGGCAATGTGCATTGGGAGTGTAGACGCACACTCTTTTATGGAAAAATACTAGACCCCAAACGTCCACTCTTTCGAGGACGGGGGAGTAGACCGTATGATTCCCCGTTATGTAAGGAAGACCATAGAGACATGAATGATATTAATGTCTCACTTCTATTGTTTCTCTTAATTAACTCTAGAACATCGAAGTATGTATAATGATGCATAAGAATGGAATAAACTTTGGGTAAGCTAGTTGATCCCACCCGAGAGCTCTAGTGATTCGTTTAAGTGTTGGTTTGTCGACTAAGCAGTTCTCACATCCGTGGAACTGTTCGCCGTATTTGTTTTCTTTATATCCTCATGATAACTAAAATCATAGAGGTTTTAGTCCACCTTACGGGTAGGATTATTATTATATACTAAATCCATATGTCCCATTATTCAATATGACTATAGAATCATGATCAAAAAGTTTAAGATGTTTCATGGTAAAATAATAAGATGTTGCTGTAAAATTTATTTTATAATAATTATTTGATATTTCTTAGAAATATAATAATGTACTCCTCCCTTCGTATCAAAATATAAGGTGCTTTAGATATTTATCATTTTCTTATACGTATGTACTTTTAGACGCGTATTAGTGTGTAGATTTACTCATTGCAATCTATATGCGGTCGTTACTGAAATATGTAAGACATCTTATATTTTGGTACGGAGGGAGTACAAAATTGGTAAAGTTACACATTTATATCCATATCTATAACATCGTGTATTTTTTAGGAAGTAAATGGGATGGATAGAGTTCGTATAGGGTAAAAGATAAACACTTAATAATTTTAAAAGACTTAAGGTGATGCCCTCGCATTTGCGAGGGCCCTGTGCTAGAAGCAATTTTGCACATTAGTAGAATACTACATTATCTATATCCATGATTTTTCTAGTTTTTTTAACACTAAATACGATTTTAGAAATTTTTAAATTAAGAGCTCCATGGAGCTCGGCCTCCAAAACGCTGCACTCGCTAAAAATATATTATGCGTGAGTGGTTCTAGAAATGTGATCTATACTGCTTGTCGATTACAGAACTCTTGGTCGATTATGCGCGTTGTGGAAACAATTGTTGCCCCGCTACGTAGCAAGTTAATTTGAGGAGTTAATAGCGTTGAAGGACCACCTTAAAGGCTGGATTTACCGAATTCACCACCTTACGTCCAGGAAACCCCGTATTTTGGTTAGTTTTATTATTATTTAAAAACCCTCTAAAACATGTCTGGGAGTGAATTGACACAATTTGTGACAGGGCCCCATATGTCAGGGTGACATGGCACAGGGTTACAAAGCTATTACATGACCTGTCTGAACGTAATCGTTTGGTCGTTGTATTACTTTTTCACGCGTAGCGTACCTCACTGGTATAGAACGACACATCGGATACCCCTCTATGAAAACGACACGAGATAGGCTACGGAAAATCACGCTTTCTGCGTAGCCGGTGTGTACAAACCTGACCTGAGCCGTGGTTGGCCCGTCAAGATAGGTAACGGAGAAAGTAGTACCTCCGTTACCCATATTATTGGCAACGGTCATAACTCCGGATCCGTTTCCGATATGTGGTTCTATGGCAACGACCATTTTTCTGTGTCCGTTTGCAATGTGGTCACGTTTCATCTTCTTGGAATTCGAAGCGAGGCGAGTAAATGGCTTGGCGTAGTGGCACCGCCCACTACTCCTTAAAACCCCCAATCCCTGCTAGCTCAAGACACCACAGAATCTGCTCTCCATCTTTCTCGCTCGCTCCCTGCTAGCTCAAGATGCCACGCAGCAACGACACACAGGAGCACACTTCGTCGTCGCGGGATAGCCCCCTGTCAGCGGCGAGTCCGTTGAAGGACCGACGCCGGAGACGAGCGACGACGAAGAACTCGCCAACTTCAATGATCCCACCTTGATGCTACGCCCGCCGAAGGTTGATTCCGATGAGGACTCAGCCGAAGAGGAGAAGGAGAAGGAGAAGGAGAAGGAGGAGGAGGACGAGGACGACGACGACGAGGCGGAGGCGCCGGTCCCGAAGAAGGGAACCCCGGCGACGGAGAAGAAAGCCGCCGCCACCGCCTCCGATATGATGCCGCCGCCACCACCTCCGATGGCCCCCAACAAGTGAGGCCGTGCGAAGGAAGAGGATTGCGCGGAAGCAGGGCGCAAGAAAAACAAGAAGTAGCTAGTAGTAGTTCTGTAAGTTTTCCATATGTAATTTACTTTATTATTATTAATATGTACTGCGTATGTAATGTAGTAATTGATGACCCACAAGTATAGGGGATCGCAACAGTCTTCGAGGGAAGTAAAACCCAAATTTATTGATCCGACATAAGGGGAGCCAAAGAATATTTATAAGCCTTAATAGATGAATTGTCAGTTCAGCTGCACCTGGAAATAGACTTGCTCGACACAGTTTATCAGTAGCAACAGTTTTATAACAGCAGCAGTAGTGAAATAATAGTAGCAGTACAATAAAAGCATCAGTAATAATTGAAGTAGGCAGCAGGATTAAAATACTGTAGGCATAGGGATGGATGAACGGGCGTTGCATGGATAAGATAATTCATATAATAGTTAAGCGTAGGGCATTTGCAGATAGATAATAATAAAGTATCCAGATAATAATCAATCATAGACATGCGTTCCGTATTTAGTCGTACTTGCTCGCAATGAGAAACTTGCACAACATCTTCTGTCCTACCAGCCCGTTTGCAATGGGGCCTCAAGGGAAACTACTGGTAATTAATGTGCTCCTTTTAATAAAGCACCGCGGCAAAGCATTAACACTTCGTGAACACATGTGATCCTCACATTACAGCCATCCCCTCCAGTTATCCCAATTGTTGTCACTTTGGGGCCTCGGTTCCGGACAATTATATGTGTGAACAACTTGCAGATATGATCTAAAACAATAATTATCTTCATGATTCAATAACATGTTCATATCTGAAATCATGGCACTCGGGCCCTAGTGTCAAGCATTAAGCATAACAAGTTGCAATAATGACATAAAGTACTAACAACGGATACTAAGCACCATGCCCTAACAATCTGATATTTATTACATGAATGATCTCATCCAATCCCTACCATCCCCTTCAGCCTACAGCGGGGATTACTCACACATGAATGGGGGAATCATGGATGGTTGATGGAGAGGCGTCGGTGATGATGATGGCGATGATCTCCTCCAATTCCCCGTCTCGTCAGGGTGCCAGAACGGAGCTTCTGGTCCCGAAATAGGGTTTTTGGTGGCGGCGGAGCTCTGGAGTGTTTCTGAAAAAAGCGTCGATCCTCCTCGGGTTTTTAGGTCAAGGGGGCTAAGTAGTCGAAAGGGGGACGCGAGGTGGTGCCCAAGGCGGCCACACCACCCCCCGGCGCGGGCCCATGGTGTGGGGCCCTCATGGCCCGCCTCCGTCTCGTCTTCTGGCTCCGTGTGTCGTTTGGAAAAATAGGAACTCCAGGATATTTTTCGGGAATTTTCCCGAAACTTGACTTTCTACACAAAAACAAGACACGAGGGCAATTCTGCCGAAAACAGCGTTAGTCCGTGTTAGTTGCATTCAAAACACACAAATTAGAGGTAAAACAACAACAAAAGTGTTCGGGAAAGTAGATACGTTTTGGACGTATCAGTAATCACTAATATTAAGATAAGTATCCTAAGTGGTTTTTCCATATACTGTAGTAGAGATTAGGGAAAATATTATTCCAGATAGTAGAAGAAATTCCAGAGAGTCGACGCGTAGGTCCCACCCCTCAGTGGAAGAAACACAAAATAAACGGTCCTTCTAAAGAACCGTTTCCTATGTTTTACCTATATATATGGGCGTACAGGGCAAAACCTAACACTCACTCTTTTCCTCACTGTCCCAGTATGCTAGATCTGTTCGTGGCGGCGGCTCCTGGTGTTGCGGCCATCGCTGGCGCCGTCTCTACCGAGACGACAGCTATCACCGGCCTCGCCATCACCCCCCAAGACGGCGTTGTCTCGCCGTCTCCCCCGACACGGCGAGGTCTTCGCCATCTCCCCTGGCTCGGCGAGGTCGTCGCTGTGTCTGCTTCCTCTGCCTCCACCTCTTCCGGATCTGCTCTTTGATGTAGCTAATTTGCCTATTGTGCACCTGCTAGAGCAGCTCAGTTCACATCCAGTAGTTCGATCTAGATAATTTCTTGATGTAGTTAACTTGCCTATTGTGCACTTGCAACCGGTTGTAGTTTAGCTAACTTGTTGATAGTAGTTCAGTTCACTTCCAATAGTTCTATCTTGCCTATTGTGTCCTCTTTGATGTAGATAACTTGCCTATTGCGCACCTGCTAACTTGTTCATGTTATGATGTATTTAACTTGCCTATTATGCCCTTGCAACCGGTTTAGCAAACTTGTCTAGATCATGTGAAAACAGGAGTCTATTTCGGTGACACTGCATAAAAAATTCAGAGCCACAGAAAAAACAACGAACAATACTCAAGACAGTATTGTTTGTTGACTTTCCTATAATGGCCTTCAAAATATATAGAGGTCAGTACACACCTCAAGACATAGGTAAGATATTATTTCAGTTTTGCTTAAATTCATAGTGTTCTTGCTTTAGCATATGTATTTAACAATTGTAACCCTAGTTACTAATGTATAGGATACAAAACTTCAACATCCTTCTCCCAGGAAGCTGACATAAGAAGAGATTGCTAGAGTGACACCTGCGAGGATTGTGGAAAAGGATGTAGGGAAGAAATCGTTAATTCTTTCTGTCCTTTGACATGATAGGCTTAGTATAGATGAAATCTGTTATCGTTTTACCTCTTATGTTTGTCACATCTTGTGATGCAAATGTAAAGGTGAAATTGTCATGGAAATGTAAAGGTTACATTGTGATATGAATGAAATCTGTTACCGTTTTAGTATTTGTGCCGTGTGAGATCAAATGTGGTGCGAAATATATATTACAGGCTAAACAAATAAATAAAAACCACTTACGAAAACATCTCAATGCAAACGGTTAAACCAAGATGTCCATAACTGATCAGGTCAAACAACGACAACGGAGATGAAGACTAACCGTTGCCAAAAACTAACCTCATCGGTGATGGTTTTTCTTGTCCGTTGCCGATGAGCTCCTTCACATCAGTGACAGGGGCGGGGTCAATGACCTTTTCTCCGTTTCCGATGGGTTTTTTGGCCCGTTTCCGATGTGTCGTTCTGTACTAGTGCCTCTCTACTCCTTTCCCGCACGATGTTGCTGCCGGTCCTCTCCTTTCGATGTCGCCGCCTCTGCTTCGACGACATGCCTAACGAAATGTCAGTATGGTCGAGTAGCTAGACGGGGTGAATAGGCCACTAACAATTTTTATCATTTTCTTTTTAATTAAGGGATACAACAATATAGTAAATGATCTCTATGTGCACAAAAGGAACAACCATTATGCGGGAAGCAAGATAACCGAAGTTCCTTCCCAAGGAACAGAAGGTACACAAGGTAAAGGTAAGAGGTAACCACAATGGTGGACACGAGGAGGTAGTTCTTTCCCAATGGAAGTACGTCTTCGTTAGACGGGGTGTGGAGCCACCTAGACAATCTAATAGAATTGATGTGATCACCCTATTATGCTTTGTCCTTCCCGCGAGGGAATGCTCAATCCACCATAATGTCGACTTGAATGTGTTAACCAAACATTTCCACACGGTTGGGGACACTCCACAACCATTGAAGGCTCCCAACAAGGCACCAAGATGTGAAGAGAAGAAAAAAGTGGAGAAGAAATCAAAAAAATGTTAGCTGATATGAAGAATTCGATGGATACTGGTGCGAAGAAGAATAATATACAAAATATGAAGGAGCGTGGTGTTTAACAAAAGTTTGCTTTGAGAGTATTTGAAGATTCAAACAGGAGGTGTTGAAGGAGGCAAAGTGTCACAATGAGGTGTTGACGATGAAGCAGAAAAATTGGGATGAGGAAAGGGAAGAGCTGAAGAATGAAAATAAGAAGTTTGAGTACATGTTGTTTATCTTCTCAAAGATAGTGATATGAACTAAGGAGGATCAAACTAATTTGAAAATAATGAGATGTAATAGTTTAGTTGGCATCGTATTGTGATATTATTTGTAATGAAAGTTCACAATGGAAAATTGGATCTACAAACTATGTAATATTCTCGCATTTTAGTTGAACTATTTAGTATGGTAGTTTAGTTGTTGTTTTTTAAATCATGTAATATAATTTAGTAATATTTAGATAAAAATGTTGCAAAATTCAGTAATATTCAGAAGAAGGATGCAAAATTCAATTATATTCAGACGAATGATGTAAAATATGTAATATTTATTTCTAAATTCATTAATATTAACTAAACTGCTAAAAATGGAGTAATATTCTTGATTCAAAATTCAATAATATTCAGATTCATGTTGTTAAATTCATTAATATTACTCGAAAACGCTAAAAATATAGTAATGCTCAGAAACAAATTCAAAATTAAGAATTATTCAGATATATGTTGTTAAATTCATTAATATTCACTAAAATCCTATTTTAAAACAATATAAAAATGATTTAAATTCATTAGTATTTAAATATATGTTGCAAGATTCTGTAGTATTCACTGAAATGCTGAAAATCGGAAGAATCTGTAAATTTCGGAAGAAAAAATGAGCAAGATAGTTATCAACATAATTATAAACGTAATTACCACATAGTCTTACATAAATATCACATGCATACTCTTACACAAATACATAAATACACATAGTCTTACATAAACATGGGACATTAGTCCGCCGGTACCGCACTTTTGTGATCCGACACGTGTGCTGCTGACAACACCGTCAACGTGAACATGTCTTTATTCTATGCATCGAATATGATCTTATTCCTTCTATTAGGGATTAGGTTCTGTTTACTAGTTATTCAGATCGATTTGGACTTGCTGCTCCTATCTTATGTATACTATACATTTATCCTAACTAGTATAATTACCATGCTCTATCTTCCAGGGGCCGTTTGGAACACATGAACTCTGAGAACTTGCATGTGACAACATGGTTAGGTGGGTGATTGTACCCCCAGCTCACCAGAGTTCAAACCCTAGGTTTGACGCTGGTGTTTCTCATTTAAGGCGGACTATTCTTCAGTGGGAGGCGACGTTCCCGTCGACAGCGAGACGGCCGTGGTGACTTCGTCAATCTCAAAACTCCATCCGCCGACTTTGTCTCTCGGAGGTGCTCATAGGGTTAGGGTGTGCGTGCGTGCGTTCATATGGGTGAGTGTGTGCGCGTATATGAGCGTCTGCGTTGTACTGTGTTTCGCAAAAAAAAAAACACATGAACTCTATGGGATAGGATTTTCAAAGAAAAAATTCCTTTGAGCCCTTTGGAGCGCAGGAATAGGAAAGGTATTATACGCATGAGTAGGAAGAATAGGGCTCCTTTGATTTGTTCAAAAGATTTTTGTAGGATTGGAATCCTATGTTTTTTTCTTACGAGCCGTTTGATTCATAGATCACATTCCCATAGGAATAGTGTAAACTTTATAGGAAAATAACATGAGGTCTAACCTTATGAAAAATTTCTTCAGCACAATCAAATGCATTTTCTCTTCCCAGCAGTTAGGCATGTCATCCCAATCCTATAGGTTTTCTATTCCTACACTTCCCCTTTCTCACATCCGCTCCGGTCCAATGGAAAAAATCCTGGCGCGAACTGGAGCTTAGCCCCTTGTAGCGCGATGTTTTTTTTTCTCTATCACGTCGTCACGAGGGTCGAAAAAAAAATCCGCCTAAAGGCCCGCCACTGCATACCAAGCAACTACCTAGCAGATTTTTTTTGAAAGAGGGGAGTACAAGCCAGCGAACCATTACAGAAAACATAAACGAAGAACAAACACCAGCTTGCACAAGCAGAGCTCAGCTGAAGGCACTACAGCAGCAGGAAAGCAGCTGAACCACCAAACCTCGACGACGCCGACGAACGCCGGAGAGGATGAAGACGAACCACTTGCCCGCTGGAAGAAGGATGACCTCCAAACCTTGAAGAAAGCCGCATAAGTCACACACGGCAAGCAGCGCGATCTTGACGAAGAACGAGCACGGCCTAGCCACCCCACGACCAGCACCAACACCACCTTCCGCCGGGGCGGCGAGGCCGTGCCAGAGGAACCACCACCACCGCACCAACCAGCCCAGCGCCTCAGCTCAGCACCAAACCCCTCCACTCCAGCGCACCACCTCGAGGTGACTCCTCTCCTTACCTCCACGGCCGGCCGAAGGAGCCACGAAGAACCAGACCCCGGAGTCGCCAGAAGCAAACATGCCGCCCCGCCGCTCGCCCCCTCGCCGCCACGGCCGGCCAGGGGAGCCCGAGGCATACGCCCGCAAAACTTGCTCCTGGAGCACCCCCAGAACCTCCACGGTGAGGCCAGAGCACGCCGCATCGCCGCGAAGCCGGAGTCAGGGGACCAAAAGCCGAGCAAAGATCGTCACCTCTGCCGCCACGATCTTGCCCAGGCCACCAAAAGCCAGCAGATCCGTGGATCGGCAGGCACACACCACCAGACGCCCACCAACGACGCCTCAGAGGACCTCGCCGGAGTGGGGAAGAGGCATCTGCACCAAAAATCCACCGCGACTCCGCCCCCACCACCAAGACGGCGCCGCTAGGAACCCTATCTACCCTATCTACACGGCCCGGTAGAGATCCGGGGTTCCGCCACCCTCCCGCCGCCGGAGCGGCCAGCGGTGGTAGAGGGAACCCGCGGCTCGCCGGCGAACTCGGTGGAGAAAAGGGGATCGCCTGTCTCTACTGTTGAAAAAAATCAGTATCTACTCTGACGTGTCCAACTACCTAGCAGATTTGATTACTGCTTCGCAATTATTTGTGTGCATGGCTAATTACATCACTTCCTAATCTTGTAGATTAACATCTTTTATTAGTTATTAATTTGTTGGTGGGTATCTTTGCGTGAGAAATTAGCATAATTTTCTTGCATGGTCCAATAGCTGATAAGATTTCTTGACAGAAAAAACTGGCTAGTTAACGTAGTACACTTGATTAGTGGTTTGCAATTCAAAAGGTTTCCTGTGCATTTCCTATCCCGCAATCCAAATAGCTACTTTGGATCTTTCTTGTGTTTTGAGTTCCCTATAGGATGTGAGAGGTAAGACATCTCAGTTCCTCAATTTTTCCTATTCGTACGATTTTCCTATCGTGTGTGTTCCAAACGGGGCCTCAAATTTCTGTATTACATCATGTAAAAATTACTCATTTATTCAGCACTGCCTGCTGACTAGGGATAGAAAAACTACTACTGGTGCTAAGGAAAACGATCATGCAGAAATTTCTGTGGTACATGGAAATGCTCTGAAATTGATCAAGCAGATCGATCGAACGGTCCAGGACAAGATGTAAGGCGGCGTGACCGGGCTAAGGAAGGCCACCTTGCACACGTTTATCGTGATGGAGCTGAAAGAGTCTGTCTGTCCGAGCGCTGGACCCTCCGGCTGGCCGGCAACCTGGCGACACAGAGTCTGTCTGACGGACGGCGGCGCCGGCACCACGCGAGCGCATTACTGGATATCCGCCAAATACCGGAGTCAAACTCGAAGGGATGTCCATTCTGCAGGGCTAGCTGAGCGCACGCACGCATTGCTCGGTGTCCGCCTGGAAGCACAACACGTCCGTGCATTTCGCCGGATAATAGCGATGGTGGCGGCCTGGCTAACCACCAAGAGCGGTGCCGGCCATCCGGGCGCGTTAGCGTACGTATCTCATGCTGCTTTGTGATCGCTGCGACCTACTCCATCCGTTCCAAATTAGTTGACTTGCATTTGTGTAAATACGAATGTATCTATACTTGTTTAGTGTTTAGATACGTCCATTTTTTTGACAAATGTGAGTCAATTAATTTGGAACGGAGTGAGTAGCTACGTACACGGTGCCTCACTCCGTTCCAAATTACTTGAGTTGGGTTTGTCCAAATACGGATGTATCTAGACACTAAACAAGTATAGATACATCCATTTTTATACCAACACAAGTCAAGTAATTTGGAACAGAGTGAGTACTAGCTTGTTTGGATTCTACTCTACCTTCTCGATGGATGTCACGAATTGGAATCGTTGAAGTTTTGAAAATTGTTCATCGGCGATGCCTGATCCGTCCAACCACCCTTTCCCTTGTCGTTCTTCTCCTTACTACTCAGCTGGTTATTTCCTCCTACTTGGTTTGACCCTGTCTGGATCAGGCGAGCGAGCTAGAAGACGACGGCTTCTCTTGGCCTGCGATTGTGATCCTTTCGGCCCATCTTGGGCCCGTTCAGGAGCACCCTCCCCGACAACGGCCTGCTGTCGGGTGCTTTCCGTGGATGGATCGCACTAGCTAGCGTCTAGCAAACGGGCCCGGAAGATGAGCAAGGATAAACATGGCATGCATACGTATGATGGATGACGTAGCACGCATCACGGACAAGTCCGTACGTACGTGAAGAGACGACTGGGGGCGAATTGAAGTACCTCTTGCTCCATGTAGTGCCAATGCATTGCTCCAGGCCACATGAAGATCCCGAGGAGTAGGTGAAATGGATAAGCTGCGGCTTTCCTTTCACCCGACTTGTCCAGTCCCCCAGTACGTACTACTCACACATGGCGCGCGTCGAGACACAGATTCTCTGCCCGATCGACCACTCACACGACGACAGCTGGTTGGTCTGGACCTGGGTGTACGTACTCTCACTCTTCAATATAGCATACAGATGAACCGATTATACCTCTTTATTATTTTTAATATACTTCAATATTTAGTACGTAGTAGATACCCCAAAATGAGCTATGTGTAAATTTTCATTCAAATCCATATATTTTATATTATTTGCACATATACTGCTTTTTTAACTAAAAAGGTATATAAAAAATTGAGAAATATGGTATTTTTTTTTCATACAACTTGTATTGAGGTATCTTAGAATAATTAATGAGGTATATAAAAGAGTATAAAGAGGTATAGTACTCTCATATGTGAGGTATATTGAGTATGAGAGTATGTACATCCAGGATTATATAATAGGAGTTCTTATTATATTGTAGATGTTGATATGTTTTCCTATATATTTGGACTAGTTATATAAAGTTTGACTTTGACTAAACGCAGAACGCAAAATAATTGTGAACAAAGGGAGTAGTTACAGATAGGTCCAAATTACGTCTTAACCCAATTGTGCAATGTGTGGCGGCGATTAGCGGGCCAACCTAGGCCACAACCCCTAGCCCAAGAAGTATTCCAAACACACTTGGTAATTAGTCCCCCCTCCCTATCCCTAAAAAAAAATAGTCCCCCCTCCCTCTCCAAACTTTCGCCCTACAGCAAATTGGTGCGCTGGTTCTGTGGGGCCTTAGCACGACAACTTCCCGACTGTGTACTACAACGAGTTTTGCCTGGCTCTGATGATGGAAGGGCGATGATCGTGGCGCGCTTTCGGCTCGCTCTAGTGTTCGAAGTCATCGCTAGGTGGTCTACAGATCTGGATGTAATTTTTTTTACTTCTGGTGGTTTTTGTACTATCTTGAAAGTTGATGAATAGATCGGAAGTTTTTCTCGCAAAAAAGAAAAAAACCATCACCTCTCAAGCAAATTGGCCGAAGATCCACCATTTCCCAGACATCAATGGCAGAAGACTTGCAATATAAGTCGCCAACGTTGAAAAAAATATCAAAATCCCACAACATATTGGTGTTGATTATCTGCAACCCGCCTACTATTCAGAAATGAGAGCGTTTATCAGGTAATTATTCAAAATTCTCGATGAATCTATAAACAACCTAGTAATTCAAACAATATTCATTGATTTAATCCTGGAAATTTCGAGAGGGTATTTTGAGCATGCTGAAATTGTTGCCCATTTTTATAGATCACGCAATTTTTTGTGTCAAATTTCTCAAAATTCGAAAACAAAGGCATAAAGCTCCAAATATTCAACAACATGACTAGGAGCGGCGCCGCATAATTGCCTTCCTATGCGCCGGTTCACACTTCTCACATGCATGCAAGTAATTAGCTCCTCACACCTTTTGTATGCATGTATTTCACTCATCTCTCTATATCTCTCATGCATGCAAATGAGGACATCGTCCAAAATTCCCTTAGTTATTAAACTTGATTTTATCTCACAAATCATACAAACGATTGACGTTTCGTTTTCACCATTGGCTTGGTCTTGACGATACTTTCACTTGGAAAGATGTCAAGTTGGCATATTATGACAACTATTTGTCAGTTTTCACTTATTTGCTGGAATATACACTACTTAGTTGTTATAATATTAATTACTTGGTTGTCAGGATCATCTATGTCATTTTACATCACTTCTGAGGTATTGTAGATGCTAAGTTTTTTCGTCTTCAGTTTTTTTGAAGTTGTCTACCGTGGATGTTTGTGATGTTGCCTACCGCTATTATGAAGTTGTGTACCGTTGTTGCGAAATTTGTCTACCGATATAATGAAGATGCTCAGTTGATTTTAACTGTTATGATCTTTTCTACTGTTATTTGTTAAGTTGCCTACCGTTGTTGTGATGATGCTAAGTGGCTTTCAATTGTTACGAAGTTGCCTACTGATGTTGCGGAGTTTTCTACCACCGTCCTCGATATAGTTTTTGGTTGCACACCAAAGTTTCTTCGCCGCGCACCAAAAATGTTTTGCCGCACACCAAAGTTGTTGTTTTTTTTTGTCAAAATTATGAACTTGGGATCTAATTTTGAGTATCTCGTCACGATAAGTCCAAAACTGAAATTGGATTCTATTTCTGATGGTCTTTCTAAAAGTTTTATTATTTTACAGTTCTCAAAAAGAGAATTATTTGCATGACGTCACCCTTTTGCACTCATGTGCTCGAGACTACCCAAATTTTGTTTTTTAAGGATGCTCTCGGGATGCCTAACAAAACGGATATGCGCTGCCTGTTACGTATCGTTCATAGTATAAAGAATGCATGACATGGGCATGGCTCGATCCACTGACGGTGCAAGTTTGCCACTCCCTTTTGATGACATCGCATGACACCATGACACGGCAGCAAGGCGACGCAATTGGGTCGCGTGACCTATTATTCATCTCCCTGATTCGTTGCCTTTTTTGCTGCTCAAGTGGATCCCTTCTGCCCAGGGGCTGATGGTTCATCCATGCATCGATCGATCCATCGTCCACAATGACGGCCCTAATCAAAGGAAACGGTTTCATAATATTCTCCCATAGTCCCATGGGATTCATTGCCTACTTGAAACCGTAGTTGAAGAATGCGAACCACTGCTTTTGCAGGCCCAGAAATGCATTTACGTGGACACTAGAAGATAAAAGGGCAGACAGTTCGAGCAGGCCTATAAAGAAATGTAGCTAGGACACACGGAAGTAGAGCGAGCGAAGGTCGTGCTCAAGAGGAATTTCTGCTTTGGTCGCACTCAAGCTGAGCACCACCATGTTAGCTGTAGAACCGTTTCCGGATGTTTGCCTCGTTCTAACTCCAGACCACTTGGCTCAACATCGATCGAACGTTGCCCTGTTAGTTGCAGAACTGTGCTTTGATCGACTATGACAAGGCGAGAGCATGCACGGTTAATGCGCTCCATCTCGAATCGAACGTTGCCCAATACCGCTTTTCAATCGAAGTACCACAGGAAAGCAACCTCTCAAACATAAAAGGGTAAAATAAAAAGAAAACGAAGGGAAACTATATGGAGAAGAATCATGTATATAATTGAGCTAGCTAACTGCATGCACAGTTCTGGCATGCCGCCTCATGACATGAGTCGCCACACACGCTGTACAATCTCCTCTCCCTACTATCATATCCGGAAAAATAGAAGGAGATGCGGATATACTCTTCCACAAGCGGCGACGTCGGTGATCCGTAACAGGCGGTCACAGCAACGTCGTCATCGTTTCCACGAACGGTGGGCTCCTTTGATTTTGTAGGATATGAAAAATGAAGAAATATGAAACTCAATAGGATTGAAATGACATGTCTAATTGAATCCCATAGAGAGCATAAATTTCTTTAATTGTGGTGAATTTTTTCCATGAGTTTAGACCTCATTTATTCTTATAATGCTTGCACTACAAGATTTCTATCGGAAATTCCCTATAAGATGTGATCTTATGAATCAAAGGCTTCCGAAGGGAAAAATCTCATAGGAATTCAATCCAATGCAAAAATCCTATGATTCAAAGCAGCGTTTAAAGGATGAGCCCGTACAGACCACGCATGCAACCTCAACTGTCCCGAAACAGATGGACCACGTCCCCGCCGGTTAGACTAGTCACAATGGGGAGTAACATCAGTGCCACATAGGCAAAAAATCTGATGTGGCGGGTAATTAATGAGGAGAGAGATGGTTATGGTAACTAGCTATGTTACCATAACATCACACATTTCAAGACAAGATGAGTGTATAACCTATTAAATATGACACTACACACATGTTACTCCCCACTATGAAGGTAATAACTTAGAGTAGTAACATATGCATGTTACTAGTCTAAGTTACTCCCCATTATGACTAGTCTTAGAGCATCTCCAACACCAACAGATGCCCTACGGTGCCGCGCGCTAATTTTTTTTCCAGCGTCAAAATAGCTTTTAGCGCGCCGATCTAGTGTTTTGCTTCACCAGATGACCTAAAATACAACGCCACAAATAGAGTAGTTTACCAGACGCTGTAAAATAGAGCACCTCAAACATGTTTCTTCTACGTATGTACGACAAACAGGTCCTTGACTATAACAAAAAATATCCAGCATTCAGTCCAGCATCGGCCGACGCGCTGGACAGTTTTTGCAGCGCGCTGGCTTATAGAGCGTCTGCTGGAGCGGTGTTTTTGGCCCCGCGCGCGCTAAAAAGCAGTTATTTAGAGCCTGTGGCAAATTTTGGACGTCTGTTGGAGATGCTCTTAGAGCATCTAGCATTTCTAGCAGAGTCCTTAAAACGCGAAACCTGAAACATGTTTTAAGGTTCGCGGAACTGGAGTTTTTTGGGCGAAAATGAGGCGCGAAATAGCAGAACCCGTAAAGCAGAACCTTAAAACAGAATATTCTGTTTTAAGGTTCCGCTTTACGGGTTCTGCTCTGCCGCGACTATTCCCAAACCTTAAACCACACAGTTTTTCAGCATTTCAACAAAGATGAGCCATTTGACATAAAAATTGAATAGCGAATATATAATAAAAAATAAATATTGTAAATTGCATAGATCAAACAATAATCCATATTATTACAATAATAGTTCCAATCACACAATAATTCAATACAAGAATAGTGTCGAATCGAAAACAATTGTTTGAAATCCACATGAATGAAAGGAAATGAAATGAAATGAAAAAATGGCAGATAATTACTGCCCATGCAACTGTCACATGTGGTCAACCAGGTCTAGCTGCAGCTGTCTGTGTGTCTTTGCATCCTCAATCTCCCGGTAAGTCTGAAGAAATGATGCAATGTGATCTGGGTTTCTAGCTGGCTTCACACGGCTGCCAACATTGTCATATGACAACTCCAAGTTCAAGTCCCTTTCATGCTCTATGATCATGTTGTGAAAAATTACACAATATGTCATGATGTTTTTCAGAAATTTCTTGTCCCAAAAACGGGCAGGTCCTCGAACAATGGCAAACCTAGATTGCAGAACACCAAATACTCTCTCTATGTACTTTCGGCAGGCCTCTTGTTCCCTTGCAAATTCAGTTTTTTTTAATTTTCAGGCTTTGAGATGGTCTTCACAAATATAGACCAAGTAGGGTAAATACCATCGGCAAGATAGAATCCCTTCATGTATTCATGGCTATTAACAGTGAAGTTGCAAGCCGGAACATCACCATTGGCTAGCCTACCAAGTAGATGAGACCTATGCAACACATTGATATCATCGAGCGTGCCCGGCAAACCAAAGAAACAATGCCATATACCTAAATCCTCGGATGCAACGGGCTCAAGCACAATTGTTGCATCACCCCCCGTGCCACAATACTGCCCGTGCCAGGCCTTCGGACAGTTTTTTCCAAGTCCAATGCATACAATCTATGCTACCTAGCATGCCCGGCCAACCTCGCTTCTCATTTGATGCCATCAACCTCACCGTGTCTTCTTCGTTTGGTGATCGAAGATAGACCTTGCCAAAGACACGAATGATGACTTTGGCAAACCTACGAACCGACTCGATTGTACAATCCTCACCAATGCGAAGATACTCATCGTCGTAGTCAGCTGGAACGCCATATGCAATCACTCTCATTGCGGCCGAGATCTTTTGATATGCGCTAAATCCCAACAAACCCGCAGCATTCCTTCGGCGGGTAAAATAACGACAATTCGCCTCGCAAGGTTCTACTATCTTCACGAAAAGAGAACGACGCATACGGTACCTTCTCCGGAAGATATGAGCCGGATACGTCGGTATCTCGGCGAAGTAGTCTCGCATGAGAAGCTCGTTGCCGTAGAAGCGATTCCGAGGAATGCAAAGCCGGCCAGCTTTAGATCCTTGCCGCCTTCTTGCAAACCGGTCCTCGAACTCCTTCACGGCGAGGACCGCGACCACCATCTGCCTCCGGCGGCTCTCGAACAGGGTCTCTATGTCGGAGTCATCGGAAGAGGATGAATCCGACATCACAAACTCGGCGCACGGGCTCAACTCCATCTGGATTTCGTACCGGAACATAAGTACCGCCTAATTTGACAAAAAACAAAGTTAAATCGACCGGAGAAATGCTTACCGATAGATCGGACGCGGCGACGGTGATTTGGCCGGAGAGCACTCTCCACTTGGGGCGGCGGGTCAGGAACCACCGGCGAGGTAGATCCGGGTAGGGGGCGACTCGCCGGCGGCGTGTCGACGACAGATGCGGCGGGGGACGGGGCTAAATCGAAGGAGGCAGGGCTGGCGACGGAGACGGCGGCGGGATGGGGGAGAAGACGCGTACGCTCGAGCTGAAATGTCCCTCCCGCCAACCGCTATTGCCATATACAGGGCCCCGGCGGTTCGGTGACAAAACCTGTGAATTCAAGGTTTCGGTGGCCGATTTGACGGGCGCTCTCAAAAGTTTTTACGGGTTCGTGGCTTTTATGGTTTATGCTATGTCCGTTTATAAGGGTCTGAAACCTTTTAAGACGGTTATTTTAAGGTTCCGCGACTTTTGAGTGATCTGCTAGAGATGCTCTTACACCCGCCTCTCTTTCCTAGTACTCGATCGATGGATATCATGCCTGGAGAGAACCAGGGTACCAGTATAGGTCCAGCATGCACGGAAACCGCCTGGTCGATCGGACCAGATGCAGCGCACGCACACACATGTGGGCCGGCCCAGGACCGCGCTCGCGAGCCGCTCTACGCGCCGGTCGCTTTACGTATTTGGTATAGAGGGCCGGTTCTACCATGGATGGCCACGCAAATCTGTGCATTTCCCGAATTTATGAGGAGTGAGACGCACACCAAATGGCTCACCGGATTTACGAGGCTGGGTTCGACTTCCTTACGCCGCATTGCGTTTGATCTTATCCACATAAACTCAATAATACTGGAGAATGAACTGACAGTAATTACGTTGTTTGGTGAAGAACTGTGACTGCTATTTCTGAATAAACTTCATCAATGATGCTCGTCGCAGGCCGAGCACCGTACAGAAACACAGGACTACTCTACCGCCACTTGGGCAATAGATTCGGGCACACGTCCTTATCCGGTCGAGCCTTGAAAGCACCGCGACCTCCGCGATCAACTGCCACTGCCGTCGCGGCGTCAAATGACGGTGGTCGTCGATAACTTAATATAGTGCACACCTACTTAACTACCCACGAGGTTGCCGATGACTCCTAGCTTCATTTGTCCACAACATATGGACAAATGGAAGTCAATTAATATGAAACGGAAGGAGTACGTTAGTATAGTCTTGTTGAACGGCGGTTGTTAGTTTTCGAGCAGACAGCGGCCGATCAAAGACTGTTGCTCCACAGTGCTTGTTACCTGGTTCATCGTGCAAGCAATAATTCGTGATCAACGGTCCGACAGGGACAGAAACCGAGGCCAAACGAACCCGCTTTTTGAAAGAAGAGAGGCATAGCGACGGACTACGGACGGTGCGATGCAAACAGGTCCTTGGTTTGATGTTTATCTGTGTGCGAGCGTGAAGAGAGCGAAGCTCGTAGGAGTTTAGGACTCTGCCGCGGCCGGGACGTACGTACGTGAGCAGTGACAAGTCCGATCGAGCCTCCAGCCGAGTGGAATTAAAAGAAAAGGGGAGCGAAATGAAGATATACATACATGATCATAAATAACAAGACCGGAGGGAGACTTCACCCCGACTTTGTCATTAAGGTAGAAGTGAGCAGTCGAATACGAGACCTGGCCCTTATATGTACATACATGATCATGATCGATCAAGCTTCTGTTGTACTGGAATTGAACTTGTGGCTTACGGAGTCTATCTAGCTAGCTTAGTATGATAATTATTAGCCATCTCACATAGCTTAGTGTAATTTATAATAACTAGCGAACCCAACTAGTTACTGGAGTCAAATAAATTATTCTTCCTTCATAAACCGGGCGTGACAAAAGCTCTAATTGGATATTGTGTTTCATTTGTAAAATATTTATATCATACTTATGTCATAATTGTGTTCTTCTGTTATAACAAATTTTATATAAACTTCTATGTGTAAACACAACCGAAAAATGTATAAAAGGTATAATTTGTGCCAACCCAAAATACCCAATGGACAGATAAGGCAACTACTTCTCTCGAATTGGGCCGACCCATGACCTCTAAAATTGGCCTTGAGGCCAGTGAGGACGGGTCCAAGGTCGGGCCCGGGCCGGCCAATTCCCATCTTGAAGCAAGTAAAGAGATGGAGTGTGAGTGTATTGGACTTCTCAAAGGAAAGTAAAATAAAATGAGAAAATTCCTATAAAATAGGGGGGCATATGAATGGATTCCTTAAAAAATTGATGGGTTCACAAAAAAAAATTATGGATTAAAATCTCCAAAATTGTTATGAAATTTCTTCAATCCAACTAGGCCCTCAATCAGATCTGATCCCTCCATTAAAAAAAAGATGTTAAAATAGCGTTTTTGACAGCCAAACTTAGCTGAAATCGTTAAAGTCATTTAAAATAAGCCATCGGAAAGTCGTTTTGTCGCACGGGTGCCACGGCACCCGTTTTTTTGATTATTTTTTTTGTCGCCATTTTAAGTTTCCAAAAAATCCGGAAAAAATACTGGAGATTGACAACTACTTGATCTATGATTCTGCAAAGTTTCAACGCAAAATAGTTTATATTGCGCCCTACACAAAAATGACAAATTTCTAGATCTGGGTGGAGATTCAAATCCTCTCAAAATTGTCAGAATTTTGTCATTTTTGTGTAGGGCGCAATATAAACTTTTTTGCGTTGAAACTTTACAGAATCATAGATCAGGTAGTTGTCAATCTCCAGTATTTTTTTCGGATTTTTTGGAAACTTAAAATGGTGACAAAAAAAAAATCAAAATAACGGGTGCCATGGCACCCGTGCGACAAAACGCTGCACTCAAGCACATTGGCATTTTGCCATTATCATAGCATCTGAGATTCTCGTCACGAACCGAATACAACATTCACATTGGCGTTTTTAGTATTTTCAGAATATGTGAGATTTAGAACAAATTATACTAAGATATAATTAAGGTGCCTCTGGCTATTTATGGGACACCGGGCAGTGGCAAGCGGCGAGCCGTTATATCTGCCGGTGAAAAACTAGTGAGCTGCAAAACGGGGCAGGATGCCCGCTACCAGTGGTAGTTACAAAGGCTTTCGGCGCCACGGCAGACTGTGCCGGTACATTTTGGGTGGCCAAGCAAGTAAACAACTTCGTACTACCTTTAGTTACCACATATACATATCGATCGATTAAAACGAAAAAGGAAGATCCTAGCTAGCTAGTAAACTGGTGCGACGTGAGGAGGAGGCGTCGGCTGGACGGCCTTGCTGCTGCAGTGGTGTTCGGCGTTGGCGGCGGGGAGCTCGAAGGGCCCGAGGCGGTGGTCGCCGAGGCGGGTCTTGTAGGCGGCCTTCTTGTACTCGCCCCAGGTGAAGTCCCTGTACAGGCTCTGCTCCTCTTTGTGCATCAGCTCGGGAAGCGGAGCTATCCGCTGCGTCGCCGCCGGTCCGCCGAAGTAGATCACCGACAGCCTGGCGTTCTTCCCGGCCTCCGGTGCCACCACCCGGTGCTTCACGCTCCTGTACCGCCCGTTCGTCAGCACCTGCTCCATCGACTCAAAAGTTGGATATCATATCTCAGAACGCATGTAAAAAAGCCCAGAAACCATTGTAGTGCATGTGCATCAGACAGCAGATCAGATGAGATGAAGATCGAGAATTCGAGACCGCCGTACAGGTAGGTAGCAGGGCACACTAGCTATAGCTACGCGTGGTCGCACGGCAATGAGTTCAGGTGCAAGTTGCACGGTACGGCGTTGACAAGAAGATGAGGTGTGGGGTTTACAGTACACTGCGTGATCCAGGCAAGATCCCAAAACATGCATGCGTGTCCATGGATCCCAGATAGTAGAGAAAGATAAATGGAGTAGGCAGTAACGGTAAGGTCGAGTGAGTGTACCTGGATGAGTCGCCGACGTTGATGAAGAGGGCATCGGGGTCGGGGGCCACGGTGACCCATCGGCCGTCGTGGAGCATGATGTGGAGGCCCCCGGTGCGGTTGGAGCGGAGCACAGAGATGATCTGCGGGTCCGTGTGCTCCCCGAACCCCGTCACGCCCGACGCCAGGGGGCACGCCGGGTAGTGGTTCACCCGCACCAGCTCGTCGCTCACCCCTTCTCCTTCATGCACCATCCGCCGCAGCGCGCCACGGTCCTCCAGCCCCAGACCCTCCGCTATCAGCTCCAGCACGCGCCCGCCCACCTCCCTTACCGCCACCGTGTACTCCTCCAGCGCCGCCCGAAGCGACGGCGACAAGAAGGAGGCCGCTACGGAGCTCGAGGTGACGGTGAGGAGGAGGAACTCGAGCCACCCGACGTCGCCGTTAGAGCCGATGCTCTTGCTGCCGTACCCCCGCGGCGAGGAGTGCACCATCTTGACCTTGTGCGGCAGCGCGAAGAAGGCTGCGGCGCGGGACTCCAGCGCGTCGGCTAGGCCAGCAGGCACGCCGTGGTTGATCGCGCGGAAGAAGCCCACGCCGGGGCACGCCTCGGCCACGGCCGCCGCCGCGCCCGGCGCCGACATGTCCACGGTCGGCACCTCCGCATTTGTCGTTCCACATTTCAGCAGCGGGATATGGTCGATGCCGCTGGGCACCATGATCGCCACAACTGCAAACACGCGGGCTCAAGGTGAACCAGAGCAGGAAACAGGGGAGCTTCGAGCTCGACACAGGGGAGGGACGTGCTCTGCTCGGTTTCACGTTTGCGCTTGCGGCGCTCTGAATATCTGATGGGGGTGTGGGTGACGGCCTCAGTATATATAGGGACAGAGGAGCTATGAGCTGCACTAACCAGCCAGGAGCTCGGATCTTTAGCGAGCGCAAGTGATGTGGCAGAGTGTCAACTACAAACGCAAGCTGGATGCACGCACTACGTGGAGTCGGGAAGCGCCACCGGGGCGATGGACAACATAATTGGGTACAACCGCGAATTGTCTCTGATGCAACGACGTTGAATTTTCGTCCCAGCGATTACAACCAACACAGCGATTATTGCCCGTGTCACCAGAGCAGACCACCAGCAAGTGACAAGGAGCTACGTTTTCTGAAACGAGGCAAAAGACTAAGGTCGTGATTGGTAGCCTGCAGCGCCTCGGGCCAAGCCCGCCAGCTGCAGCACGTGTGTGTTTGGTTGTCTGGTTCTTCTCTTGGGCCTGCGCAGCACGGTTCGCAAAGCACTCTCGCGGGCCAGGCCCGGAGAAACGGTCAAATTGGTACTCTTCTCCTCCTGATTTCAATCGACTTGTAGATCTGTTAGCATCGGTACATTGTAGATCTGTTTTGATATCATGTAGAATAGATTAGGGATGTAGTTGCTCTTGTGGTGTTCGTGATGTCTGCTAGATTAGGGATGTAGTTGCTCTTGTGGTGTTCGTGATGTCCGCTAGATCAGGGATGTTGTTGCTCTTGTGGTGTTCGTGATGTCTGCTAGATTAGGGATGTTGTTGCCCTTGTGGTGTTCGTGATGTGTGCTAGAATAGGGATAAGTGGCACTGTCAAATGCACATTACAGATGCACATTATAGTTGCTCTTGCTCTTGTGTTGTTGTCGATGCACATTGTATTTTCTCTTGCTCTTGTGCTGTTGTTGATGCACATTTGTGAATTGCACATTACCAATGATGTTCTTTTCATTGCAGGACTGGGACAACCAATGCAGGAACCACATAGAGCCTCCACCTCCTCTAACCGACTACATCGTGCACAACAGAGACCTGAGGAGACCTATTCTTCCAGGTCTGCAGCAGGCTTTGAAGGAGCAGGAGAAGAAGAGGCTGAGAGGGGAACCTGAGCTCGAGCGTAAACCATGCTTGGGCAAGGTGGTTCTTGACGTGTTTCCCCAGAGTTTCTGCGTTGAGGTTACAGTGTCAGACCTCCACACGATCGTGATCCCGATGGAGATTCAGGGCCTGCTCGTCGAGAAGTTGAAGCTGAAGAAGCATAAGAACAAGAGGAGCGACAAGGGTGAGACCGAGCCGAAGCTTTGCATTCAACTTCGCACCACCAAGTGATGCGAGTACTTCATCTAGCTCAGGTGGTTCGATGATCACCTTGTCATGTTCAAAGGCTAGGACGATTTCGCCAAAGAGATCAAGCTGGACGTGGGCGTCGTCTTGGTCTTCAAGTTTGTCGGCAGCGATTTCAAGGTCAAGCTCTTCAGGTTCATCAACTCCACCGAAGAGGCCTTCGTCTGTCCTGTCCATGGCAGGTGAATCGTTTATGAAACTGTTAGCTAAAGGGCAGTATTTTCGATGTTGTTAGCACCCGTTTTTGGCAGATTGCCAGTTTCAGGTTCAAGGAGGATTTGGCGGTTAAAGAAGGCAACAAAGAAGGCTAAAATGGTGATCTGGGAAGCTTTCCAAGAAAAGATGGCCGGAAGAAGGCTGCCAATAATCCGGCAACCGGAACAAGGCGGAAGCTGGATTCGGGAGTGCGAAGTTGCCTGAAGACATAGCGAGCTAAGTCAAAGGAAGCAATAAAGGTGGCTGAAAAGAAGCCAACTTTGTCAACACAAGGTGGCAAAAAGGAAGTCAATGTTGTCAAGACAAGACGGCATAAAGCCAACTTTGTCAAATACAAGCCGGCAAGTCAACTTTCCACCGATCAAGGCAGAAAAATAGAAGACAACTTTCAAGGTCAAGATCAAGGCGGAAAACGAGAAGACAACTTTCTAAGATCAAGGCTGGAAAATGGGAGGCAACTTTCTAAAAGAAGCCGGACAGAAATCCGGGTCTAATACGAAGCCGATCAAGATATCTCGTCTCTAAGAAAGAAGGCAAGTTTGAAGCCAATACGGAAGGGAAAAAGGCAACTTTCCAGTAGCCAGCAAGTTGGAAGCCAGTACGGAAGGCAAAAGGCAACTTTCCGAAGTAGCCAACAAGTTTGAAGCCAACGTTGCCGGCCAAAAGTTGCCTATTTTAGAGATGGATTCGACTTAGACTATGATTTGTAAGCCTTGTAGAAGTCCATTACTTGTACGGGAAGTCCAGCCGCCTCATATATATGTGAGAGGTGACGGCCGATTGAAATTAAGCAAACAATCGACAACCTATCAATACAACCTACTTTTATCTCCTCAAACCCTTGTTTATGCTTCCGTTGTTCGGCGACTTCATCTAGATTTCGCCGGGTATCGAAAACCGAGCTGAGAGCGGCCAAGTCCGGCTTAGTTCAGCCAATCGTCGCCGGCTTCCTCAGACGGGGCTTCCCGAGGGGCTGGGGCGTCTGGTCTAAAAAGCGCCTGCTTGCTGTCTTGCGTATCGCGCTGGAAGCAGGCCTCCCGCGGGGCGAGTTGCGGAGTATCTCCCCCGGCACCGCGGGTACACGAGGACGTGTTCGTGTGACGCGTTTCGAGCGCAACACACTTTTTGGCGACTCCGCTGGGGACGATTCGATCTGAAAATTGGACAGCAATGACCAATTCCAAGACCGACGCTGCCGGTATCAATACCGACAACATCATCAAGCCAACTCTCGAGAAGTTGTCGGAAGAACAACGCCAAGGTCTGGAGGCGTGGAAGAAGAAGAGAGATGAGGAGTTCGAGGCGCTGCGAGCCAAGCGGGATCAAGAAGATCAAGACCTGTACTTATCCAGCTTCAAGGTAGATCGGCAAGGTATAATCTCGCCGATCAAGGAGCCGGAATTTGTACCGCTGGATGCCAACATTGACAAACCCGCTGTAAGTAGTAGCCTTTTTTCCTCTGAACAGATAGCCGAAATTCAATTTCATGTTTCGCAAGGCACTGCCAATGTTTACGACCTTATGCTAGAACATGAAAAGGCTAAGAAAAACACGTCCCATGACCAACCATCGGACAAACAACCGATCGGTCAAAGTAGGGAAAACCAACTTGTGCCTACGCTGCCATGTCCAACTCCTGTCCAGAGTATGCCTAACTCGGCAAGCCAGCCGAGTCAGACAAGGCGGATTCTGGGTCATGAGTCAATGCCGAATCAAAATTCGGCTACTTGGGTGCAAGCTGGCCCTGCCGCCAATTCTTCTCTCGTGCCGGCTCAATCGGCCATTATGGACGATTCCTTAGCCGAATTCAGGAGAAGATTGGACCAGATAGCTTTTGACAAGCTCGGGGTGATGCCAAAACATAGAACTTACACTAAGCCTTACCCCGATTACTTTGATCTGCAACCTTATCCACCTGGTTATAGAGTCCCTGAATTTGCCAAATTTAATGGGGTGGATAGTAAGTCAACATGGGAACATATCAGTCAATATTTGGCTCAATTAGGCGAAGCTAACCATGATCACATTAAAGTTCGCCTGTTCTCATTGTCTTTAACCGGCATTGCGTTTTCTTGGTTTTCGGCTTTAGCTCCTAATTCTATACATACATGGTTTCATCTAGAGCAAAAGTTCCATGAACACTTCTTTGCCGGCGAAATAGAGTTAAAATTGTCTCACCTTACATCGGTTAGGCAGAAGCAGGATGAATCGGTATCTGATTACGTCAAGAGATTTAGAAATACCAGAAACCGATGTTATAGTTTGGCAATAACTGAAAGAGACATGGCTGACTTGGTTTTCAATGGTTTAAGGTCCTACCTGAAAGAGAGGTTAGAAGGACATGAATTCTTGTCTGTTGGCCAAGTCCAGGAGAGAGCGTTGGCTCAAGAGAGCCGGGTCAATGAGTCAAAAGACTCGCATCGGATGAGCAGGAGCCGGCTTAATATTGTTGACAACGATGCCGACTCCGGTGATGAAGCCGATGTTTATTCCGCTGAGTTTGTTTGGCCCAGCAAGGCCAAACCATACATGTGTGATGATCTAAAGCCGATTCGTAAAAATCGGGATGACGAAATAAAATGCAGCTTTGACGTAGGCAAGTGTGATAGAATATTTGATGCCTTGTTGAAGGATAAAGTGATAAGGATAAATCATGTTATACCATCGCCTGATGAATTAAGGCGGCGGGCTTATTGCAAGTATCACAATTCTTTCTCTCATGCTACTAATGATTGCAATGTCTTTCGTAAACAGATCCAATCGGCCCTCAACGACGGACGATTGAGCTTTGCCGGCATGGCAATTGATACACAGCCGTTTCCAGTAAACGTGCTAGATCTGGAGGGAAAGAAAGTTCTACTTCGGCCAGAGGCAGCCGAAGCCGCTAATAAATCAAATGTTGTTGTTGGTGAACCCAGGAAGGTGGCCAGCAGCAAGGCGGCAGGAAGACAAGTTATAGTGAGCCGGCAACCCGATGGAGGCGAAGTCATCAAGATTACCATCAACAACCCTACACTCGGGGGGCAAGTACCACGGCCAGACAAGTCGCCGCCTAGATTTATCAAGCCCAAGAGCCCAGAAGTTGGCAGATGGAAGACAAACCAGGTTGAATATAGACCAAGGAAGACAAAGCCAACTTTTGACATGCTGCTGAACAAGTACGTGCGCCAGGCCGGGTCGAGGTCGCACCAGTGGCAGTATGGGAAACGACCAAGGTCACCATCCACGGAGGAAAATAGCCGGCACCAGAGGCCGGCTGACGAGGTCAAACGCAGGGCAATCCGGCCATCTATGCAAAGCCGGCTTGTGTATCCCGGAGACATGTCATATTGGCGGATCAAGGCGCAAGGTGCTAAAAAGGCGGAGCCAGAAGGCGGATTAGTCTCAGACAACTTATTGGTTGTTGGAACTCATGTGCTAAAATTGAAGGACCCGATTACAGAGCCGGCAAACAGTGAGCCGATACTTGCTATCGCGCCAAAGCCAGCAACCAATGATCATGAAGCTAGCTCCAGTCAAGCCATGAAAGCTCAACCCCGGGATCCAAAATATACTCAGCCAAAGTGGTGCCCGCCAGGTATAACAAAGACACAAAAGCGGAAACTGCAAAGAGCAAGGAACCGGGAGAAGGCAGAAGAAAGAGCTGAGCAATCCAGGGACGTCAAATTCAATGCTGAGCGACCAATGTTGCCGGCGCAAAAGTGGATTCCTAGGCCAGTCCTTATGGCGGCTTCCGCACCAACTACCATGAGTCCTGCTGTCGATGGTGAAATAGAGCCGGCAGCTACGCCGGCTATCACCTATTCTTCATGGGCTGACGAAGTCGAAGCAGCAGACTTGGCGATGGCAAGTTTGGCAAAGGAGCTGGCAATCCAAGATCCGGCCACAGAGAAGCCGGCAAGTGAAGACCTCGCAATGGAAGAAAAGGCAGAAGAAGAACCAGCAATGTCAGAGTCAACAATGGATGAGTCAGGCAATTTGACAGATGAAGATCTGCTAGATTATGAAGAATCGCCGACTCGGACAGGAATGGACATCAACATGGTGTATTACTTGCCGGCCGAGTTCCGTGCTGTCAAAGAAGGCGAGGTTGCGCAAATCAACTTTGGACCAAAAAATGTTGTCTTCGAAAAACCTGACAAGCCGGTGAAACACCTCAGGCCTCTGTATGTCAGAGGACACATTGATGGCAAGCCGGTCACCAGGATGATGGTGGATGGCGGCGCTGTGGTAAACTTGATGCCATATTCTGTCTTCAAGAAGCTACAACTAGATGATGGCGACCTGATGAAGACAAACATGGTGTTAAATGGGTTCGAAGGAGGAGAAGGAGTAGAAGCCAAAGGCGTTATCAGCTTGGAGCTCACAGTAGGAAGCAAGACTTTGGCTACCGCCTTCTTTGTTGCTGAGGTGCAGGGAAACTACAATGTGCTGCTAGGACGGGATTGGCTTCATGCTAACCAGTGTGTTCCGTCTACTATGCACCAGCAACTAGTGCAATGGGTTGACGACGAAGTTGAAGTTGTCCATGCTGACGAATCGGCATGCATTGCGTTAGCCGAGTCGATTGTTGACTGGCAACATTCTAATGTCACATGCCTTTCTGGGCGTGATTTATCCGGATTCGACTTCCTAAGTGCTACCAGGGACGGATTCGTGCCAGTATCTCTAAAGCCGATTGGTAGCAATCGGCTGCCGCTCAAGTAGATGGATCAAAATGATGAGTGGCTGCAGAAGCGTCTGGACGAGTATCGGACCGAAAGGAACGATATGTATGAAGCAATTGAAGAACCAGATGACATGGATAAGTTGGGACAAGGCTTTACATCGGCTGACTTGCTGGAAGAAGTTGACATTGGGGATGGCACTGTCCCTAGACCGACATTTGTAAAGCAAAAGTTGGCGGCCGATTATAAGTCTGAATTAATCGCGCTAGTCAAAGAGTACGTGGATTGCTTTGCATGGGAATACCACGAGATGCCTGGGTTAAGCCGAGAGTTGGTCGAACATCGGTTGCCTATCAAAGCCGGCTTCAGACCATACAAGCAGCCGGCTCGCAAATTTAATCCACTGATCTATGATCGGATAAAGGCGGAAATTGGCAGGCTTTTGAAAGCCAACTTTATTCGGCCCTGTAAGTATGCCGAATGGTTATCCAACATTGTGCCGGTCGAAAAGAAAGGATCCGACAAGATTAGGGCATGTATTGATTTCAGGGATTTGAATCGAGCCACGCCAAAGGATGAGTACCCTATGCCAATAGCCGACATGCTTATCAACGAAGCCTCAGGTCACAAAGTTATCAGCTTCTTGGATGGCAACGCAGGTTACAACCAAATATTTATGGCCGAAGAAGATTCGGCTAAGACGGCGTTTCGCTGCCCAGGCTTTGTTGGCTTGTTCGAATGGACCGTGATGACTTTTGGATTGAAGAATGCCGGAGCCACCTATCAAAGAGCGATGAACCTGATATTCCATGATCTTCTGGGAGTCGTACTGGAGGTATATATTGATGACGTGGTGGTTAAGTCGGACGGCGAGTCAAATCACTTGGCCGACTTGCGGCTGGCGTTTGAAAGAATGAGGAAGTACGGGCTCAAGATGAATCCTTTGAAGTGTGCCTTTGGCGTGTCGGCTGGGAGATTCCTTGGTTTCATCATACATGAACATGGCATAGAAGTTGATCCGGCAAAGATTGAAGCCATCCAGAAGATACAGGCGCCGGGTTGCAAAAATGACATGCAGAAGTTTCTGGGCAAGGTAAACTATTTGAGAAGATTCATTGCTAACTTGTCTGGAAAAGTTGATGCATTTACACAGATCCTTCGGCTCAAGAATGATGATGAATTCACCTGGGGGGCAAAGCAGCAAGAGGCGTTTGACAAGATAAAAACTTGCCTGTCTACTCCTCCAGTTCTCAGGAAGCCGGCTCATGGTCAACCTTTCCGGCTTTATATTGCTGCTGAGGACAAAGTGATCGGAGCTGCCTTAACTCAGGAAGCCGAAGGACAAGAGTACATCATCACTTATCTGAGTAGACGTTTGCTGGATGCCGAGTCAAGGTACAGCTTTGTAGAAAGGTTGTGTTTGTCTCTTTACTTTGCCTGCACCAAATTGCGACATTATCTGCTATCCAGTGAATGCAAAGTCTTTGGTCAGACCGATGTTCTCAAACACATGATACAAAGGCCGATTCTTAGTGGGCGAATCGGCAAGTGGGCGTACGGGTTGATTGAATATGATTTGGCTTATGAACCACTAAAATCTATGAAAGGCCAAATTGTAGCTGACTTTATTGTTGAACATCGGATTGACCTGGAGGAAGAAGCCGGCTTAAATATTGTGTCGGCTGTACCGTGGAAGCTTTATTTTGACGGCTCAGTCTGCAGCAGCGGACAAGGAGTTGGCATTGTGTACATCTCACCACACGGTACTGTTTTTGAAGCCTCTTGTCGTCTTGACTATTTATGCACTAACAATGAAGCCGAATACGAAGCACTTCTATTCGGGCTAGAAATATTGGTGGACGCAGGGGTAACTCATGTCGAGGCATATGGAGATTCGTTGCTTATTGTCCAGCAAGTGGCCAAGATTTGTCAATGCAACAGCGGGTCTCTCAACATTTATCTTGATAGATGCCTGGATATGATTTCAACGTTGGATTATTTCCACATATCTCATGTTCCTAGGCAAGACAATTGGCTTGCGAATGAGTTGGCACAACAGGCATCTGGCTATCACGTCAGTCGTGGTTTATTCTTTATCAAGGAACAGCCAACAACTCATGTTGCCAACTTGGAGGAAGCCAGTCAGGAAGCCGGCTTGTTGGAGCCGGCTAAGGAGAAAGCCAAACAGGAAGCCGGCTTGTTGGAGCCGGCTAAGGAGGAGTCAAGTGACAACTTGGCGGACGACTGGAGACAACCTTATATTGACTATTTACAAGATCCAAGTCGAAAAACAGACAGAGCAGTTCGGCGCCTAGCTCTCAAGTATACATTGGTGGATGCCGCCTTATATCGCCGAACTGCCGATGGTCTTCTTCTAAAGTGCTTGAATGAAGACGAAGCTAGAGTTGCCATGGGAGAGGTACATGATGGTTTATGTGGAACACATCAGTCGGCCCACAAGATGAAGTGGATGCTCAGGCGAGCAGGTTTTTATTGGCCGACAATGATCAATGACTGCTTCAGATATTACAGGGGATGTGAAACCTGCCAGAAGTTTGGAGATATTCAGTTGGTGCCAGCTTCACCTCTTAATCCAATTATAAAACCGTGGCCTTTCCGGGGTTGGGCGCTTGACTTTGTCGGCATGATCCATCCGCCTTCATCCAAGGGGCATCGGTTCGTATTGGTGGCTACTGATTATTTCACCAAGTGGTCTGAAGCAGTACCTCTCAGAAACATGACCCACAAGGAGGTGATCCAGTTTATTACAGAACATATCATCCATCGATTCGGCATTCCGCAGACTCTTACCACAGATCAAGGTACTTCCTTCATGGCTAAGGAGGTGAAGCAATTTGCCGAATCACTTGGAATCAAGATGCTCAGTTCATCTCCCTACTATGCACAAGCCAACGGACAAGCCGAGTCAAGCAATAAAATCTTGGTCAAATTGATCAAGAAGAAGGTACAGGATCATCCAAGGAGGTGGCACGAGGTACTGTCCGAAGCATTGTGGGCGCACAGGATCTCAAGGCATGGAGCAACCAAGGCAACTCCTTTTGAGTTGGTGTATGGACAAGAAGCCGTTTTGCCAGTAGAAGTGAATCTGGCTGCCTTGAGGCTTGCTAAGCAAGATGACTTGTCGGCTGAAGACTACTGCAGCTTGATGATGGACAATGTTGATGAAGTAGCCGACAAGCGTGTTATTGCCTTGCGAGAAATTGAGAAGGAAAAGTTGCGGGTGGCAAAAACTTACAATAAGAAGGTCCGGCTAAAAGACTTTCAAATTGGCGACTTGGTCTGGAAAGTTATATTGCCAGTTGGCTCTAGAAGCCGGAAATTTGGCAAATGGTCCCCAAACTGGGAAGGGCCGCTGCGAGTCGCGAGAATAGTACCCGGCAACTCTTATCTGGTGGAGACATTGGAAGGCAGCATGTTGCCTCGAGCTATCAATGGGAAATACTTGAAGAAATTCCACCCGAGCGTGTGGCAAACTGCATGAGTTGCACGTATGGCCGATATACATATATCGCCCTTAGCATATGGCCGATGAGCTTAAGCATCGCCCTTAGACAAAAACTTCTACATTGAATATTTTCTAGTACGCAAGCTCTACTAGAAAACAGGGGGGCATGTGTTAGCACCCGTTTTTGGCAGATTGCCAGTTTCAGGTTCAAGGAGGATTTGGCGGCTTAAAGAAGGCAACAAAGAAGGCTAAAATGGTGATCTGGGAAGCTTTCCAGGAAAAGATGGCCGGAAGAAGGCTGCCAATAATCCGGCAACCGGAACAAGGCGGAAGCTGGATTCGGGAGTGCGAAGTTGCCTGAAGACATAGCGAGCTAAGTCAAAGGAAGCAATAAAGGTGGCTGAAAAGAAGCCAACTTTGTCAACACAAGGTGGCAAAAAGGAAGTCAATGTTGTCAAGACAAGACGGCATAAAGCCAACTTTGTCAAATACAAGCCGGCAAGTCAACTTTCCACCGATCAAGGCAGAAAAATAGAAGACAACTTTCAAGGTCAAGATCAAGGCGGAAAACGAGAAGACAACTTTCTAAGATCAAGGCTGGAAAATGGGAGGCAACTTTCTAAAAGAAGCCGGACAGAAATCCGGGTCTAATACGAAGCCGATCAAGATATCTCGTCTCTAAGAAAGAAGGCAAGTTTGAAGCCAATACGGAAGGGAAAAAGGCAACTTTCCAGTAGCCAGCAAGTTGGAAGCCAGTACGGAAGGCAAAAGGCAACTTTCCGAAGTAGCCAACAAGTTTGAAGCCAACGTTGCCGGCCAAAAGTTGCCTATTTTAGAGATGGATTCGACTTAGACTATGATTTGTAAGCCTTGTAGAAGTCCATTACTTGTACGGGAAGTCCAGCCGCCTCATATATATGTGAGAGGTGACGGCCGATTGAAATTAAGCAAACAATCGACAACCTATCAATACAACCTACTTTTATCTCCTCAAACCCTTGTTTATGCTTCCGTTGTTCGGCGACTTCATCTAGATTTCGCCGGGTATCGAAAACCGAGCTGAGAGCGGCCAAGTCCGGCTTAGTTCAGCCAATCGTCGCTGGCTTCCTCAGACGGGGCTTCCCGAGGGGCTGGGGCGTCTGGTCTAAAAAGCGCCTGCTTGCTGTCTTGCGTATCGCGCTGGAAGCAGGCCTCCCGCGGGGCGAGTTGCGGAGTATCTCCCCCGGCACCGCGGGTACACGAGGACGTGTTCGTGTGACGCGTTTCGAGCGCAACAGATGTCCTTGTTGTTTTGATGCCAGGGGTGTGTTCCCCTGGTGTAAGTACTACTCAGGTAGCATCAGTTGGCACTTGACTTAAACTAATCCCTAACAGTACTAGTGCTTTGTGGGGTGCAGTTAGAAACCCTATGCTTTTGTGTCAGTGGGTGTGTTCCCCTGGCCTTCTATATGTAATTACGTAGTTGTTAATTAGCTTCAGTTCTTTGTCATCTGCTTCTCTGATGTTCATTTCGTGCTGTCTGTGTTCTGGTAACCTCACCGATTTTGAATGTGGTGAGTGCATCAGTTTGTCCTCTCAAGCTGCACGCAGCCAAACAAGGTGTTGTCGCAATTGAAAAGCCAGAAACGGCACCTGCACGTAGCCAAACGAAATGAAGTACTGGACTCATTTTTACCATGCAGGATACCAAACAACCTACACAACTCAGCCCAAGGCATGTTGTCGCCCGGCCCTGCCCACTACAGCCTGCATCAACGCAGCCCAAAATCTGATGCAGGCTACCAATCACGCCCTAAGAGTTGGCTAGTTAGCAGAGAACTGGTCAAAAAACGGTACGACCGTGCACGACATTCACAAGGGCACACATGACCATCCTGATTACCAAACGTACACCACACACACCACTACACATGAGGGTCGTCGTTGAGACTGTCCACCGGCGTCATCTCATCACTCTGTGCAAGCGACTTCGACTTCACCAAAAAAGTGACCAGCTAAGATGACATCTCCGTAGTGGCCGCGTGAAGTCCATGTCGGGCTATGCCAAAAAGATGACCCTTCACATGAACGACTGAAAAGCTCGATTCTGACAAAGAGGTCTAAACAGGAGATGTGCAAGACCAGCACTGGCGAATGTCTTCACGGCCGGATTGCCGCAAAGAGGTCATCATCGTCGCTCGAGACATGTCGGTTAATAGCTCTGACTTTGTAACAAAGGAAGTCCAACATGAAGACTAGTCAGACACCACGGAATAAGAAGCCAACTAACAAAGTCTTGCCGCAACAAAGCAATCGCTCAACAACATCGCCGTTGCCGCGGTAGGCACCGCAGTACTGAACCCTGCACCCGCCACCGATAGGAACCATTAGTCCCAACAACGATGCACAACTCCAATAATGATGCCCCCAAGGGTGAGTGATGTGAATTTATGGTTCCGCCCGACGGTAGCAGGAGCATGCCTCTAGATCTACTTCTGGCAAAGGATAAAGTGGTTTTGATAGTAGGTGTTGGATTACTTATATACAATTTGGAAAACAAGAAACAATGCTTGTGCTTTAACAAATGATGGTGGAAGGTGCGATGAAAAAAATAAAGTTATCGGTCGGTGACTATCAGGTTAATTTGAGTGGAGACGGAAATTTACGGATGTTGCGATTGCTGGACTCCATGTCGTCATAGTTTGGAAAAAAGGCAATGACGTTGCTCAAGAAGGTTAGGGCATCTCCAACTCTAGGTTTTGGTTACCGGATTAGTAAAATATTACCATGGGTGGTTCAGGATGGCTACCATACTGATTTGAAAACAAAATTTGAACTTGAATTTTGATGATTTTTGGTAGTTTTGAGAACCACTCGGTAATTGTCTATAACCTGAGAAATGCCAAAAACTATGCAAAATGGCAGAAAGCAAGGAATTAATCAGAAATTGAAAATTTCGACAACATTTTGGTCGTTCATATGCCATATAAGAAGTTTGTATAGCATTCTAGCAGTTCATATATCATATATAACAAAAAATGCCTAAATACAAACATAGAGTTCATATTAGAGTCGAACAAAAGAGCGCCTAAAGAAGCTTCATCGACATACAAACACTTTGTTACACATTCAAAATCCATGAGCAACAGAACATGGAATGAGATGTCGGTTGTAGTCGAAAGGCCCGAGCAACAAAAGTACAAGTCTCTTCCATCTTCAAATCTTCTTGTCATATTGTTCCAAGAAATCAAGTTGTAAGTCAATAAGTCAAATTCTCCACATTTTTATGGTAGCAAATGTATGTGTGGAGATTATAAGTTGCAGGTAGGCCCACGACTAAGCAATATGGCCCACTCGGGTCATGTTGACCCACCTCAAGGGTTCGGACCACACGTGGGGCCCTGAATGCACCATATTTAGTACAAGCTATGCTAGTATTCCCGAACACCGGGCTTCCACTAGTAGGGAAGTGCCTTTCTGTGGATTCCCTATCTGTGGCGCACCAAACCTACCATGCGCCACAAAAAATGTTCTGTGGCGCACCACTCCTAATGCGCCACAAAATACTGTGGCGCATACGTGCATGCGTGCGCCACAGAAAAATGGTGGGTCCCACCACCACAAATATCTGGTGACCTTTCTGTGGCGCATCCATCCAGATGCGCCACAAAAATTCGGTGGGGGCCCCTCCAATGATTGCATTGGTAATTTATCTGTGGCGCATGCAGAATTGTGCGCCACAGAAAACATGGTGCGGCCCCACCAATAATTTAAGTGGGCAACATTCTGTGGCGCATGCATGGTGGTGCGCCAAAGAAAGACATGTTTCTGTGGCGCACCGTGATGCATGCGCCACAGAATGTTGCCTCCAGATCTACAAAAAGGTGGCAACCCCTCTACCTACCACCATTTACTTCTTCTCTTATTCCTCCTCCACCTCCACCTAGCTCGTATTTCTCTTCCCTCCCCTCCTATTTTGCCCATAGTTTTCTCCATTTTTTTAGTAAAACCTAAATTGTTTGATAGATTATTGGTGAGGGTTTAGGAGAGCCTCCAATACATCTCTTTTTGTCCACTAGTTTCTCTCCAACATCACACGCTCTCTCATCGATCACGGTCATGTCTCGGCACGGAATCTACTAGGTGAGACATGGATCTACATGGATGATGAATGCATGTTTGGTGGTGCCGACGGTGTGTGTATGGCCGGATGTGTGTCGTGGTTGTTTGTGTTCCGACCATGATGTCGTGTATGTGGATGTTGCCGGCAACATGATTTGTGAAATGTCTACAGGTACCCATGAGGCCCTTGAGTTTGTCGGAACGTCGATTAACTTCCGTTCCGGCAAATTCGGGTACTCCATATGTCCTACTTTTAGGAGAGGTCATGCCGATTTTTTTGTGAATTTTGGCATGAGACTTTGCTAAAAATAGGACATATGGGGTATTGCGACTAATGCATGGGCCAACTAATGTGTGTGCATGCATGTTGCGGTTCTAATTAACATACTCTTGTTTGTGCTCTATGTATACCGCGTAGGCCGCAACCATGGTCGTCAGGATGAGCTCCGGTCGAATCAGTAGATACAAGGAAAAAGCGAAGGCGGACATGATTCGGTACAACAGGCGCAAGATAAGATGTCCATGTCTAAAATGTAAACTCGTGAGCTGGATCGACCCTGATTCCGGACAATTGGAGGATCACCTGCTCAGTCGCGGTTTCATGTTAGGCTTCAACCATGACGAAGGAGATGTCGGCGGACAAGATCATCATGATCATGATGAAGGAGATGTCGGCGGACAAGATCATCATGACGAAGGAGATGCCGGCGAACAAGATCATCATGGTGACAAAGGAGATGCCGGCGGACACGGTCATGATGAAGGAGTAGATGGTGGTGGAGAAGACGCGAACACGCAGACCTCGCTAATTTCGGCCTTGCAGGACCCTCATGTTCAAGAACTGCTACTCAAGGAAACGAGCAACGACAGAGCTGCAGCCAGAGAGAAAGTCAAGCTGGCGCAAATGGAGATAGACGGGAAGACTCCGTTGTATCCTGGGTGCCGGCCACAGGATACGCGCTTGCAAGTAACGCTTGATGCTCTGGAGATGAAGACGGGAAACAAATGGACCGATGTGAGCTTCAACAAGAACATGAAATTCTTCCACGATCGTCTTCCCGAGGGGAACACAATGCCAACTAGTATCGAGGATGCCAAGAAAGTCGTGTGCCCTCTTGACCTACCGCACGTTAAATACCACGCCTGCATCAATGATTGCGCAATTTATCGGGGCGAGTACAAGGACAGATACACATGTCCGGTGTGCGGCCAAGGACGGTACAAGAGTGGGAAGGACAAGAAAGTTCCTCGAAAAGTGGTATGGTACTTTCCTATCACTCCCCGTCTGTAGCGGTATTTCGTAGACCCTAAGGAAGCAAAGCTCATGCAATGGCATGCGGAAAGGGAGAAGCCCCAAGAAGATCCGGAGAAGGGAAAGATCCTGATACACCCTTCAGATGCTCGCCAGTGGGAAGAATTGGACATGGCCTTCGAAAATTTTGGGGGCGACGCAAGGAACGTCAGGCTGGGTATGAGCACCGATGGACTCAATCCGTTCGGCAACCAGAGTAGCACCCATAGCACCTGGCCCGTATTTGTATGGCCTTACAACCTTCCTCCGTGGTTATGCACGAAGCAAAGGTACATACACATGAGTATTCTCATTCAGTGGCCAAAACAACCAGGTATCGACATACATCTGTATCTCGGGCTGTTGAAAGAGGAGTTAGCCACGTTGTGGGAGACGCCAGCCCGTACGTGGGACGCCTACACAGCTGATTATTTTGATATGAGAGCCGTGTTGTTCACGACGGTGCAGGACTATCTGGTTGCTCATACGTATCGGCCCAGGTATGTCACGGATTTTGCACATGTGTCAAGTGCATGGATAAGACCCCGCATCTCCAGCTACCAAGGGATCCCGGGTCTTCGAAAACCGTGTTCCCAGGGGCTCGAAGGTGGCTTCGCATGGATCACCCGTGGAGAAAACGCGGTGATTTGTTCAATGGTAAAGACGAGCCCGAAAGAGCCCCGTGCCCGAGGAGCGGCACAGAAATCGACGAGCTTTTGAAAAACTGGAAGGAGTGCCCAGCGCCGGGAAAGAAGCGACCGAAGGTAGATCCACTGCTGGGTGTATGGAAAGCGAGGTCTGTTTTCCACGACTTGGAGTACTGGAAGGTCCTCAAGATGCCACATAGCCTCGATATGATGCATATTACGAAGAATGTTACCGAGAGTCTGCTTGGCACACTTTGCCACATGTCGGATAAGACCAAGGATGGGACGAAAGCAAGATACGATCTGAAATGGCTTGGCATCAGGACAGAACTTCAGGCCCCCGATAGTGATGACGACGATGATGATGATGATCAGACAGAAGGGACTCAAGGTCGCCGCAAAAAGGCAAAGAAGAACACGGTGATGCTTCCCGCTGCCTGCTTCAGTATGAGTCCGGAGGAGCTCGAGCAGTTTTTCAGGTGCCTTCTAGGAGTCAAAGTTCCTCACGGTTACTCGGGGAAGATAAGCAGATATCTGGATGCAACAAAGAAGAGGTTCACCGGCATGAAGTCTCACGATTGTCACGTGCTGATGACAAGATACTTCCCGTTGCGATCCGAGGGTTAATGGATGAGCACGTCCGTGATACATTGTCTGCCCTTTCCAACTTTATCGACGTCGTCAGCAGGAAGTCGATCGGCGTGAAGCAGCTCGACATGCTTGAGGAAGAGATCGTGGTGATACTATGCGAGCTCGAGATTTACTTCCCGCCCGCATTCATTGATATCTGCGTGCATCTCCTTCTCCATGTCGTTGATCACATCAGGCAGATCGGTCCGACGTTCCTGCACTACATGATGCCATTCGAAAGGCAGAACGGTGTCATGAAAGGATACGTTCGCAACAGGGCCTGTCCAGACGCAAGCATGGCCAAGGGATTTTTAACCTACGAGTGCATCTCCTTCTGCCAGAATTATCTAAGGACCGAGAACGAGGATGTCGGTCTGCCCACCAGGACACACCTCGGCAGGCTCGATGGAGTTGGTCACCACGACGGCTACCGCTCAATATTTGTTGGCATTCATGGCAAAAAAGACGACCTCGACAGGGCTCACTGGGTCGCGCTACAACACTTAAAAATGTCCGAATATTTTGTGGAAGAGCACAAAATCTTAATCGAGCAGAATTACGTCGACATGAGACGACAGAGGAAGAAGGGAGACGTAATCAGAGAGCACAACTCCAGCTTGACGCGTTGGTTCAAGAAAAGGCAACTGCTTGAAGCAGAGAGCAGGAAGCCATCTACGGAAGAGGAAAAACTCATATTCTCCTTATCACAGGGCCCCGGGCAGAACGTAAAGACCTATCAGTCGTACGACATCGGCGGTTTCAGATTCTGCACCAAGGAAAAGGACAGATATAGCGAATATCAAAACTCAGGAGTAACTATGCTATCCTACGCCGATGACGAGGCTACTGTCAAGGAAAGATTCTTCGGAAGGATCGAGGAGATATGGGAGCTCAACTACTGTGGAGAGTTGGTGCCAATGTTCCGTGTGAGATGGGCCAAGGACGTCGTCAAAGAAGACCGGTATTTTACCACCATGGTTATACCCGATGCCAAATCGAAGAACGCCACCGCAAAAAATGAGCCATTGGTACTCGCTAGCCAAGTTGAGCAATGCTTCTTCATTACCGACCCGTCAAAGCCTAGCCGTGTTGTCGTGAGGAGGGGCAAGAGGAGCATCATCGGAATGGAAGGAGATGCCACCGAGGAAGACTTGGACAACGAGCCAAAGATCGAGGAGGAATTCGACAAGTTCTTCGACATGCCTACTACTAGTACACAAAGAAGGAAGACCTCCCTACCTACTAAAGGTTGTCCGTTCACGCGAAGAAATCTCAAGGTGACCGGCCTAAAGTTTTCAACCGCGAAGAAGGGAAAGAAGAGAAGCTAGCTCGCGGAACCAACAAGACGAAGAATACTTTTTTGGTGTATTTAATTTGTGTGTGTGTGAGACAATGCAAGTTTTTGAATATGTATGAGTCAATGAATTGAATATGTGTATGAATTGAATATACATTGTGTGTGAGACAATGCAAATTTTTGAACCAAATTTTAAAGAAAAAAGTTTTAAAAAAAGTTAGTTTGCCAGGATTCGAACCTGGCTATCAGGGTTAATTCGGACTGTTGGAAACCACTGGGATGTGTTGCTGTTTGTGTCATCAAACAGCAGCACAACTTTTTAAATTTTGTACTAGACAATTCTGTGGCGCACCGTTGGATTGGTGCGCCACAGAAAGGCAGGATTCTGTGGCGCACCGTTGGATTGGTGCGCCACAGAAAGGCAATCCAACGGTGCGCCACAGAAATATTTTGTGCCCACTTACATGTGGACCCGCCATCGCGTTGCGCCTTTTCATCCAAAATTCGCAAGTTCTAGCTAACCGCGCGCGCGCTCGACGACCACCGGCCGCGCCCTCGCCGCTGGCAGCTCCCGGCCGCGCCCACGCCGCCACTCCACCGCGTCCTCGCCGCCACTCCACCGGCCGCGGAGAGGCCACGTCCTCGCCGCCACTCCACTGCGTCCTCGCCACCGGCCCGCCACCTCGATGCCGACGCCGCCGACGCCCTCGACATCCCCTCTCCCTCTCCTCCACCATCCCCTCCCCGAGGTGCTGCTCCTTCCATCCCCTCTCCCTCCCCTCCACACCGGCACACAAGGTGTCTGGTCAAATGCCAAACCCATATTTTTACAGAATTTGATTCATTTGGTTGTTGAGTGCTTGCTGCAAGTAGTTGCTAATGCTTCTAGTTGGTGCTAGTGGTGTTAGGAAAATTTTGGAGACCAAAAAAATTTAAAATTTTGCTAAGTTAAATATGGTCACTGTTTAAACATACCTACAAAAATGCCTTCAATTAAGGTTCTAGATGTATTCAAAAAATTATTTCTGGGGTTAATTATGAAGTACTAACTTAGTACAAGAGATCCATGAGGGTTAATGTGAAATAGGATCAAGATTTGATGCTTTAGAAATGCTCCAAAGTTGGTACTTTTTAAAGGAAATGAAGATATATATGGATGTGAATTTTCTTATTTTTTTTCTTGTGCAGACCACCGGCTTCGACTACATCAACTATCTCCTCAACTACAGTTCCCTCTTTGGTGAGCTATTGGTTAACCCGATGACCATGTGTTCTGTGCTACCACGACCATCGTGTCGTGGTTGTTTGTGTTCCGACCAGCGTGTCGTGTATGTGGATGTTGCCGGCCGTAGATACCGGCAACATGATTTGTGAAATCTATGCAGGTAACCACGAGGCCCTTGAGTTTGCCAGAACGTCGATTAACTTCCGTTCCGGCAAATTCGGGTACTCCATATGTCCCTTTTTTAGCAAAGGTCATGCCAAAAATTTTTGTGAATTTTGGCATGACTTTGCGAAAAATAGGACACGTGGAGATGTGGATGTGGTATTGTGTTTATTGTCGGCCGGCAGATGTGGATATGTGTTTGTTGTTGTCCGGCCGGAGATGCCGGCAACATGATTTGTGAATTGTCTGCAGTACCCATGAGGCCCTTGAGTTTGCCGGAACGTCGATTAACTTCCGTTCCGGCAAATTCGGGTATTCCATATGTCCCTTTTTTAGCAAAGGTCATGCCGAAATTTTTCGTGAATTTTGGCATGGTTTTGCTAAAAACAAGACATATGGGGTATTGCGACTAGCTAATGCATGGGCCGGGTATCTTAGTACTTAATTAAGTGATTTTTTTCTTATATTTGGTGTACTAACTTCGACATTTTTTCTTATAGGTGAGACGAACATGGCTGACAATAACGAGGCCGGGGGTTCTCGAACAGGAGGCGAGGAACCGAGAGAGGAAAATAGTATGATTCAGACGGTCATCGCACAGGCAGTGACAACGACGTTCACGTCGATCTTTACTACCGTCTGTGAGTCTGTCAGGGTTTGGATTGAGGGAGGGAGAAAAGGGCCTCCCCCAGTGATCAGCTTCGGCTCCAACAAGTACTCAATCAATGTGCCTACTACAGAAGATGCACCCCCAGCATCCCCAGAGGTAAAGAAGAAGAAGCACAGGAAGAGAAGTAAGCCAGCTCCTAAGACGACTATCCGGGGGTATGAAGACATGGTATCACCCCGTGCGGATGGCTTGAGCCGAGTTCATGAAGCTGGTCAACCGATCCTGTCTCGGGAGCTGCTCCACCTCGCAGACGGATGCATGCTCTCTTTGCAAAATGCTATCTTGACGCGAGAGAGCAACCTTCTTAAAGAAGATAATCCAAATTACCCGGTGTTCACTGTCAAGGTGCCAAAAGACTTGGCCGAGTTCGTCCATGAAACCCCCGCGGATCTGTTTTTCATATCGTACGAGGACGTCTTCAAGCTGTTTCACTTTAGACGGCTGGACTATAACTTGATCCGCCTATACGCGCTCAACCAAGCGATGAGGATCAGGAGAGATAATACCCCGTACATCAAGGTAGTGGATCCCTACTACATGCGTGACAACCTGCTGGTGGAAGGATCAACGACATGGGCCAAGGCCACGAAGTTCCTCCAGAGAATCATGCTGAACAACAAGGATAAGAACAGCTTTCTTATTCCTTTCTTTTCCGAGTAAGTACACATCCGGTCGCCGCCATCATATCTTATGATTTCTTATAGATTTCTTCAGTTGTTGATCCTTTCCAACATTCCGTTTCAATAGTGTTGAGCAGTGACGAGTACGCAGTACTCATCGTCGTAAGCCCGAGGTGGTCCGTTGCCACTTATTTCGACTCAGCGAGTCTTAAAGACTACACCAGAATAAAGGGTGTTCTCGATGAGGCTCTCGAGGGCTATGCCCAAAAGGGAGGCCACTTCCACAAAGAAAAGAATGGGGAACGTTTAACGAAGGACAACAAACACATTTTCTGGCATGGGACCGGGTTCCATTGCATCAAGCATGCGTCTGGCAGTGTGAAGGATGCCTTCTACGTCCTCCATCACATTAAAGGGCTTGTCCGGGATGTAGAGACAACGAGGTGGCCATCTAGTCTCCAAGAATGGAGCACAAATGCGGGGAAAGTCACCGATTCTGAGCTTAGAGAAGACTTCCATCGCATCCAGAGGCAGTTATCGCTAATCATTTTGGAAGATGTCATGGAAGAATGGGGGTCCTTACACAACGCCAGAGGTAGGATGTATTGTAAAAGAAAAGCCTTGCCTCACTCGATAGAAGTGCTTCTTTATTTTCTTTATTATAGACTTATCCACTTAATTAGATGAATAAATCATACTCTATTTATATTATTAATCAAATATATATTCCAATTCATCTCCAGGGTTGTCTAAGTGGGAGATCGAAGAACGCCTAGACAAGCAAAATGACATGAGGACGTGGATGACGAAAGACTGCTATAAACCGTTCCCGGAGCCGATACACCAGAAGGCTCAATCCTACCAGTGGAGCTAGACGTGTTCTCCGTCAGCGACCCAGCAAGAGACCCCAGCGGCGACTCAAGAACAAGAGACTCCAGCGGCGACTCAAGAAGAGACGGTGAAATGGCACATCGTTGTATCCATCTCCAGGGTTGCATCAGAGGGAAATCGATGACAACTTTATTTGTACTGACTTATGTGACATAAGATGAACTTTTGTACAATTAATTTGGCACTTAATTGTCACTATATATGTATGTATCTCGAGCTCTAACTGATGTAATGACATATTTATCTGTCTGTTTTAATACCGTGTCAAAATATATTACTGTTTCTATTATTTTCTGTATAAATACTGTAATATACATGTATTATTGTCAAATTAATACATCAAATAATCGATAATACATCAAATAATCGATAATTCAGCAAATAATTTAGTGGCGCATGGTAAATAATTGTGTGGCGCACCATATTCTGTGGCGCACGTAGCAAGTGCGCCACAGATAAATTATTGTCAAATTCATCAGCGGATGGACTAATATTTCTGTGGCGCATGAGCAATATTTCTGTGGCGCATTCTGGAAGTGCGCCACAGAATTTTCTACTTTCTGTGGTGCACATAAGGGTGCGATTTCTGTGGCGCACCCACCATGCGCCACAGAAAGCTATTTTGGTGTGCCACAGAAAGGCACTTCCCTACTAGTGTTAGCGGGATACTGTAACCCTAATTCCCACCATATATAAGGGAATGGGGGACGCCAAACGAGACATGGTTCTCATACAAACAAGTTCCCACAATGCCATCATCATCCACCCACCATAGGCGATATTGAGTTTACCTCGAGATTTTTGAGCATACCACCGATAATACAAGTTGAAGGTATTATTCCGAGCAAATTTGCATAGACCACCATCTTTTTGTGTTTTTTTACACACAATACCTACCATACCATAGGGGTTCAGTACGATAGAAACCAATAAGCATCGATATAACTACTCCCTCCGGTTTTTATTTACATCGCGTTCTGGAGTAGTATGAAAAATATGTATACCTCTTTCACGCTTCAATAATTACTCTCACGCATCGGTACGAGGAGGACCGGGATAATGATTCTAATGATATTAAATTTATCATATGGAAAATGGTTCCATACCCCTGGGCGTACGTACTCTCACGCTTCAATATAGCATACAGATGAACCGATTATACCTCTTTATTATTTTTAATACACTTCAATATTTAATACATAGTAGATACCCCAAAATGAGCTATGTGTAAATTTTCATTCAAATCTATATATTTTATATTATTTGCACATATACAGCTTTTTAACTAAAATGGTGTATAAAAAATTGAGAAATATGGTAATATTTTTTTTCATACAACTTGTATTGAGGTATCTTAGAATAATTAATGAGGTATATAAAAAATTATAAAGAGGTATAGTACTCTCATATGTGAGGTATATTGAGTATGAGAGTATGTACACCAAGATTATATAATAGGAGTTCTTATTATATTGTAGATGTTGATATGTTTTCCTATATATTTGGACTAGTTATATAAAGTTCGACTTTGACTAAACGCAGAACGCAAAATAATTGTGAACGAAGGGAGTAGTTACAGATAGGTCCAAATTACGTCTTAACCCAATTGTGCAATGTGTGGCGGAGATTAGCGGGCCAACCTAGGCCACATCCCCTAGCCCAAGAAGTATTCCAAACACACTTGGTAATTAGTCCCCCCCTCCCTATCCCTAAAAAAAATAGTCCCCCCTCCCTCCCCAAACTTTCGCCCTACAACAAATTGGTGCGCCGGTTCTGTGGAGCCTTAGCACGACAACTTCCCGACTGTGTACTACAACGAGTTTTGCCTGGCTCTGATGATGGAAGGGCGATGATCGTGGCGCGCTTTCGGCTCGCTCTAGTGTTCGAAGTCTTCGCTAGGTGGTCTACAGATCTGGATGTAAATTTTTTTTACTTCTGGTGTTTTTTGTACTATCTTGAAAGTTGATGAATAGATCGGAAGTTTTTCTAGCAAAAAAGAAAAAAACCATCACCTCTCAAGCAAATTGGCCGAAGATCCACCATTTCCCAGACATCAGTGGCAGAAGACTTGCAATATCAGTCGCCAGCGTTGAAAAAATATCAAAATCCCACAACATATTGGTGTTGATTATCTGCAACCCGCCTACTATTCAGAAATGAGAGCGTTTATCAGGTAATTATTCAAAATTCTCGATGAATCTATAAACAACCTAGTAATTCAATCAATATTCATTGATTTAATCCTGGAAATTTCGAGAGGGTATTTTGAGCATGCTGAAATTGTTGCCCATTTTTTATAGATCACGCAATTTTTTGTGTCAAATTTCTCAAAATTCGAAAAGAAAAGGCATAAAGCTCCAAATATTCAACAACATGACTAGGAGCGGCGCCGCATAATTGCCTTCCTATGCGCCGGTTCACACTTCTCACATGCATGCAAGTAATTAGCTCCTCACACCTTTTGCATGCATGTATTTCACTCATCTCTCTATATCTCTCATGCATGCAAATGAGGACATCGTCCAAAATTCCCTTAGTTATTAAACTTGATTTTATCTCTCAGATCATACAAACGATTGACGTTTCGTTTTCACCATTGGCTTGGTCTTGACGATACTTTCACTTGGAAAGGTTTCATGTTGGCATATTATGACAACTATTTGTCAGTTTTCACTTATTTACTGGAATATACACTACTTAGTTGTTATAATATTAATTACTTGGTTGTCAGTATCATCTATGTCATTTTACATACTTCTGATGTATTGTAGATGCTAAGTTTTTTCGTCTTCAGTTTTTTTGAAGTTGTCTACCGCGGATGTTTGTGATGTTGCCTACCGCTATTATGAAGTTGTGTACCGTTGTTGCGAAATTTGTCTACCGATATAATGAAGATGCTCAGTTGATTTTAACTGTTATGACCTTTTCTACTGTTATTTGTGAAGTTGCCTACCGTTGTTGTGAAGATGCTAAGTGGCTTTCAATTGTTACGAAGTTGCCTACTGATGTTGCGGAGTTTTCTACCACCGTCCTCGATGTAGTTTTTGGTTGCACACCAAAGTTTCTTCGCCGCGCACCAAAAATGTTTTGCCGCACACCAGTTGTTTTTTTTTTGTCAAAACATATGAACTTGGGATCTAATTTTGAGTATCTCGTCACGATAAGTCCAAAACTGAAATTGGATTCTATTTCTGATGGTCTTTCTAAAAGTTTTATTATTTTACAGTTCTCAAAAAGAGAATTATTTGCATGACGTCACCCTTTTGCACTCATGTGCTCGAGACTACCCAAATTTTGTTTTTTAAGGATGCTCTCGGGATGCCTAACAAAACGCATATGCGCTGCCTGTTACGTATCGTTCATATAAAGAATGCATGGCTCGATCCACTGACGGTGCAAGTTTGCCACTCCCTTTTGATGACATCGCATGACACCATGACACGGCAGCAAGGCGACGCAATTGGGTCGCGTGACCTATTATTCATCTCCCTGATTCGTTGCCTTTTTTGCTGCTCAAGTGGATCCCTTCTGCCTAGGGGGCTGATGGTTCATCCATGCATCGATCGATCCATCGTCCATAATGACGGCCCTAATCAAAGGAAACGGTTTCATAATATTCTCCCATATAGTCCATGTGATTCATTGCCACTACTACCTTTTTTTTTGCGAATCATTGCCACTACTAACCACTTGATCCTACGTTAGTACTTAGTAGGAGTAATGCTACACCTACGGACGGATGAGGTTACGGAACAGGCTACGCTCTGACGAGTCCCCTGACGTGGAGCCAACGTGGAACAGAAACGGTTGCCTTCTCGAAAATTAAGGGGGAAAGATCTCATGCGAGCGGTTACTGCCTAAATTCCCAATCCCATCTCCGCAGGCGACGGAGTTAATCGTCCTCGTCGGCAGCGGCGGGCGAGCTCTTTCTTGTAGGGACATCACGGCGAGTTCTTGCACGCACACGGCGGCGCGATGACCTCTTTGTCGCAGGCGGCGCGGCGACGAGCTTTTGCTGGCTGCGGCGAGGCGGCGAGGTGTTAGACACAGGCGGCGTTACGTTGAGGTCATTGTCCAGTTGACGGTGCCGCTAGATTCTGCCAACGAAAAGAAGGAGGTCGTGCTCTGGCCATGAACTGCGATGTTTCTTAGTCAGCTGGAGGAGTTGGTGCTCCACAGGAGCATCAGCAAAGAGCCGGTGGCGTTGGGATCGAGCTCGACGTCGTCCACGACGGTGATGACGCACAAGCATGCGCAGTGCTCCTGGAAGGGCGCAGCCTCTGCGTTTGCGAGTCACAACAGTGGCGGCACGGCCGGCGCGGTGGCGGCCGTGCAGATGGCCGGGGCTTGATCGAGACGAGCAATCTTGCCGGCGGCGGCGCCCCGGCAGTGTTCTCTATGCTGGAGAGTGGGCTGCTCGTCTAAGGTCAAGAAAAAAATGCGAGCTGCTCGACGACGGCGTGGGGGCACGCTGAGTTTCGGCGCGCGCGTACACGTTTGTGTCCCGTCCGCACAGCAGAGAGCACACGATGTCCACGTTAGTTTTCCACACCAGCCCGTAACGTTTCCCGTAAGTATTTTCCCGTAGGTGTAGCATTACTGACTTAGTAGCATGCAATTGCAAGTAGCTTCCGGGATTCATTGCTTACATGAAACCGTAGTTGAAGAATGCGAACCACTGCTTTTGCAGGCCCGGAAATGCATTTACGTGGACACTAGAATAAAAAAGGGCAGACAGTTCGAGCAGGCCTATAAAGAAATGTAGCTAGGACACACTGAAGTAGAGCGAGCGAAGGTCGTGCTCAAGAAGAATTTCTGCTTTGGTCGCACTCAAGCTGAGCACCACCATGTTAGCTGTAGAACCGTTTCCGGATGTTTGCCTCGTTCTAACTCCAGACCACTTGGCTCAACATCGATCGAACGTTGCCCGGCCTGTTAGTTGCAGAACTGTGCTTTGATCGACTATGACAAGGCGAGAGCATGCACGGTTAATGCGCTCCATCTCGAATCGAACGTTGCCCAATACCGCTTTTCAATCGAGTACCACAGGAAAGCAACCTCTCAAACATAAAAGGGTAAAATAAAAAGAAATCGAAGGGAAACTAAATGGAGAAGAATCATGTATATAATTGAGCTAGCTAACTGCATGCACAGTTCTGGCATGCCGCCTCATGACATGAGTCGCCACACACTGTACGATCTCCTCTCCCTACCATCATATCCGGAAAAATAGAAGGAGATGCGGATATACTCTTCCACAAGCGGCGACGTCGGTGATCCGGAACAGGAGGTCACAGCAACGTCGTCATCGTTTCCACGAACGGTGGGCTCCTTTTTTTTTTTTGAAACGGAGGCAAACGTTTTTTTTTATAAAGAGCATATATTAATATCGCGATGATACCAATTACACCCAGCTTCTGCAATAACGCGTGCCCTAGCGGCCCCACTGATACACACAGCACAGAATAAAAAGAAGAATTACAAAAAAAAGTCCCGCTACAGTGATCCATTCCTTGTTACAGCAGACCAAACCCCACCAAAACAGTACCAGAAGTCAAACTTCTTCAAAAGCGACGCCTCCAACAAGGGAACAGTGCTCCAGCGTAGTCGTCACCCTGATCATAGATAGGTTTTCACCCCGAAGAAAGTCCACACTCGCAAAAACAATGCCTTCACCAAGGCAATTGTCAGGCATAACCAATTAAGGCCAGACCTTGGATTTTCACACTGAAAGTTTAGAGTCTGAACTTCTCTTGTGCTGTCGCCCCCTCTTGCCGTTGCTGTTGTTCCAAGTTACGAATCACCTAGCCAATCCCTCATCCCATCAGGACTGGAACCACCATTACAAGTCCTCAAATCTCGGCTTCCATGCCATTCTCCGCACTCTGACTTCACCATGGAACAAAAGAAAATCCATGATGGCAACAGGCTGCAGAGCTTCACAACGCTACCTCTGAAACCAAACGGTCAGAAAAAACATGGCTGCGCGCGACCGAATCCCACCCGATCCGTCAATCTCCAGGCTAGATTTGCCCAATGGAGTTCGCCGGCGGAGCCTTCCGGAATTCGACAATCCGGCCATATCAATGAAGAGCTGCATCAAGTAAATCGTCGTCTTGGTGTTAGAAAGATCCAGGACTACCACCTTTATTCAATCCGAGCCGACGAGACTGGCCGGTGTGGATCCAGCCCGTCGCCGCCTGACCGGCCGCCGGCACCGCCACGGTGCCAAGCAACTGGCTTCACCAGGCATCCCGACGCCGCCTACTGTCACAGCCTTGAGGCTCAGGCCCGCCCGGACCCAAAGATGGGCCGCGAAGCCCGGAGCCCCTCGTCCGCAGCAGCAGGGAAGTCTCCACCGTGCAAGAGCCGCGCGCCACTGTGGTCGACAGCGCCGAGATGCTCGCTGCCGGGAACTGCAGCACCTCGCTGCCGTCCGCGCCGAATCCCAGGATCCGCCGCCGCCATGGAGCTCGCCACCTCGCGCGAAGGAGAAGGCCCCGCCGCCGCCATCCACGGAGCCTAGCCCGCGGAGAGCCTGGCGGCGGCGGGGAGAGGGAGCTGGGGAGGGCGGGGGGCTCGCGCCGCCGGGGATGAAGCGCCGCCCGAGCCGCCTAGGGTTAGGCGATGCGGGGGCCGGGGTCAGAGGCAAAAGTTTTGCCTCGATATATTAATTAAGAAGGAGAGAATTGCCCAGTTAATTTACGGGAAACCGGGCGAAAACCGATACAAACAACTCAAAGTGGACTCCTCAGAAAAAAAAGAAAACCCCACAAACGCCTTGGCATCCCAACAAGCTCTTAAAACTCACAACAATCGCAACTCCTCACACTTGAACAACACAATGAAACTCTTGACGAGAACACCTCAACAAAAGGGAATGGGCAACACCAAAGCCATAGAATGACCCGACACGAGTACGAGTCCATCAAGCAGCCGCCGACGCCTTTCCTACGGCGTCACTCTCTTTGGCTTTACATCTGAGTGACTTCTCCTTCGAGATGTTGGGCCGAGGGCAGTCACTCAACTTCTTGTTTTTGCCCTTGATTGTTTACCCCGTTAGGAGGCGAGCAATTGCCCTTCCACATCCGGGAATAGCAACCTCCACATTGCTCAGCAGGCTGCAAAGCTCTTTTGCGAAGAGAACGTCGGCATTATGTGTCGATGGAGGTGGAATGGGCATCAAATCTACCTCTGATCGCTCAGGTGGGCTCCTTTGATTTTGTAGGATATGAAAAATGAAGAAATATGAAACTCAATAGGATTGAAATGGCATGTCTAATTGAATCCCATGGAGAGCATAAATTTTTTAATTGTGGTGAATTTTTCCATGAGTTTAGACCTCATTTATTCTTATAATGCTTACACTACAAGATTTTTATAGGAAATTCCCTATGAGATGTGATCTTATGCATCAAAGGCTTCCGAAGGGAAAAATCTCATAGGAATTCAATCCAATGCAAAAATCCTATGATTCAAAGCAGCGTTTAAAGGATGAGCCCGTACAGACCACGCATGCAACCTCAACTATCCCGAAACAGATGGACCACGTCCCCGCCGATTAGAGCATCTCCAACAGACGCCCGACGGTGCCGCGTGCTAATTTTTTTTCCAGCGCGCGCTGATCTAGTGTTTTGCTTCACCAGATGCCCTAAAATACAACGCCACAAACATACCAGACGTTGTAAAATAGAGCACCTCAAACATGTTTCTTCTACGTATGTACAACAAACAGGTCCTTGACTATAACAAAAAAATATCCAGCATTCAGTCCAGCGTCGGCCGGCGCGCTGAACAGTTTTTGCAGCGCGCTGGCTTATAGAGTGTCTGCTGGAGTCTGTTTTAAGGTTCTGCTTTACGGGTTCTGCTCTGCTACAACTATTCTGAAACCTTAAATCACACAGTTTTTCAGCATTTCAACCAAGATGAGTCATTTGACATAAAAATTGAATAACGAATATATAATAAAAAATAAATATTGTAAATTGCGTAGATCAAACAATAATCCATATTATTACAATAATAGTTCCAATCACACAATAATTCAATACAAGAATAGTGTCGAATCGAAAACAATTGTTTGAAATCCACATGAATGAAAGGAAATGAAAAAATGGCAGATAATTACTACCCATGCAACTGCCAGATGTGGTCAACCAGGTCTAGCTGCAGCTGGCTGTGTGTCTTTGCATCCTCAATCTCTCGGTAAGTCTGAAGAAATGCTGCAATGTGATCTGGGTTTCTAGCTGGTTTCACACGGCTGCCAACATTGTCATATGACAACTCCAAGTTCAAGTCCCTTTCATCCTCTTTGATCATGTTGTGAAGAATCACACAACATGTCATGATGTTTTTCAGAGTTTTCTTGTCCCAAAAACGGGCAGGTCCTCGAACAATGGCAAACCTAGATTGCAGAACTTCAAATGCTCTCTCTATGCCCTTTTGGCAGGCCTCTTGTTCCCTTGCAAATTCAGTTTCTTTTTATTTTCAGGCTTTGAGATGGCCTTCACAAATGTAGACCAAGTAGGATAAATACCATCGGCAAGAGGCATGTATTCATGGCCATTAAAGTGAAGTTGCAAGCCGGAGCATCACCATTGGCTAGCCTACCAAGTAGATGAGACCTATGTAACACATTGATATCATTGAGCGTGCCCGGCAAACCAAAGAAACAATGCCATATCCATAAATCCTCAGATGCAACGGGCTCAAGCACAATTGTTGCATCACCCCCCTTGCCACAATACTGCCCGTGCTAGGACTTCGAACAGTTTTTCCAAGTCCAATGCATACAATCTATGCTACCTAGCATGCCCGGCCAACCTCGCTTCTCATTTGATGCCATCACCCTCACCGTATCTTCTTCGTTTGGTGATCGAAGATAGACCTTGCCAAAGACACGAATGATGACTTTGGCAAACCTATGAACCGACTTGATTGTACAATCCTCACCAATGCGAAGATACTCGTCGGCGTAGTCAGCTGAAACACCATATGCAATCACTCTCATTGCGGCCGAGATCTTTTGATATGCGCTAAATCCCAACAAACCCGCAGCATTCCTTCGGCGGGTAAAATAACGACAATACGCCTCGCAAGCTTCTACTATCTTCACGAAAAGAGAACGACGCATACGGTACCTTCTCCGGAAGATATGAGCCGGATACGTCGGTATCTCGGCGAAGTAGTCTCGCATGAGAAGCTCGTTACCGTAGAAGCGGTTCCGAGGAATGCAAAGCCGGCCAACTTTAGATCCTTGCCGCCTTCTTGCAAACCGGTCTTCGAACTCCTTCACGGCGAGGACCGCGACCACCATCTGCCTCCGGCGACTCTCGAACAGGGTCTCTCTGTCGGAGTTGTCGGAAGAGGATGAATCCGACATCACAAACTTGGCGCACAGGCTCAACTCCATCTGGATTTCGTACCGGAACATAAGTACCGCCTAATTCGATGGAAAACAAAGTTAAATCGACCGGAAAAATGCTTACCGACAGATCGGACGCGGCGGCGGTGATTTGGCCGGAGAGCGCTCTCCACTTGGGGCGGCAGGTCAGGAACCACCGGCGAGGTAGATCCGGGTAGGGGGCGACTCGCCGGCGGCGTATCGACGGCAGATGCGGTGGGGGACGGGGCTAAATCGAAGGCGGCGGGTGTCGGGGGCTGCCCCGGGGTAGGGTCAAGGTGTGGTATAAGCTATGTCCAGGAGTGGACCGAGGTACAGTGAAACCGACATAACCAGGCCCAGAAGGGGCCGGGATATGGTGTTGGTGCAAGCCGACATAACCAGGCCTAGAAGGGGCGGAGATATGATGTCGGTGCAAACCGACATAACCAGGCCCAGAAGGGGCCGAGATATGATGCCGGTGCAAACCGGCATATACTGACCGACATATACTGACCGACATAAATATGTTGGTATCTTCGTGTCTTCTCTTCTGTGCAGGGAGGATAACCAAGGAAGGGGAATCCGGCATATCCATGCCGGGTAAGAGGCACCTTATGCCAGTTGAAAGTCAATGCAACTGTCACATCCTGCCTGACACGGGAGCATGGCAGGAGGCATGGTGCGGGTACGAGGTGACCGGTCTCACCTACCACTGACCATGGGTGTACGTGGGAACAGAGTGCATGGCATGGGCAGGCCACGTCCTGTCCGTGGCAGAGGACACAATCATGACGAGGTGGCTGACGCAGGCGTGCGTGGCCACAGTGCCGGTACGGAGACAAGACCGTTGCTCGGGCTAGCCTATTTATAGGGCCCTTCCCTCTCCTGCGTGGGAGGGACACATGACCATGACGAGGAAATACACTGAGAGACGAGCAAGAGAAGGAGAAGACACATCAATGTACTGCTAGTTCTTTGCCCCCCTAGCTTCTTCTTCTTCCTTGAGCTCCTCACCATAGCTGAGAGCATACAGCTCGAGGAGCACCTTTGTATTCTTGATATCCCCATATACTGAGACAGATAGGCAGGAGTAGGGTTTTTACCTCCTCACGAGGGCCCTGAACCTGGGTAGATTGTGGTGTGCTTTGTGTCTTCCGTGTGCGCTCCTTAGCGCGCTATCCCTCCCCGGTTCCACCAGCGTCCATCGGCCCCAATTTTAGCCATCCTATGGCATCTGCCGTGACACCACCACGACAGTTGGCGCCCACCGTGGGGCCAGCAGCGGCGCTGGCTGGTGTGTTCATCCGGACGGGTTCCATCATCGCCTCCGGCGAGCGCGTGGTCAGTCGCCTTGTCCATAGAATCGGCTCGCTGAACTTCATCAGCGACAACGCGGGCTGCTTTGGTAGCAGGCCGATGTCGAGGAACGGCTGCCTCATCACCTTTGCGGCGTACGAGGTCTACGTCGCCACCGAGTTCGTCTGCAAGTACCCCGAGCAGGTGCTTGTAGCTGAGGATCCTCCTGCTGTCTGTGCGGCCCGCGGCAGGCGTACCGCTTGCCCCGGGAGTTGCGCAGAGGTTATGATGACCCGCTCCGGGTGGTGCCGGCAATGGAGATGCCGGCAGACCTGCCGCCAAGAGCACCAGATCGGCGAAAGTGCCGCTGGAGAGGGAGAGCACCTCCTCGACCAGGCCGGTACATCCCAGGTACCGGTCATGCCGGCTCCTCTCTAGGATCTGATCGAGAAGCTGGCTGTGCCGGTAGCTACCTGTACAGATGCTGCCCTGGCGGAGGCCGAGTAGGAATCGCAGCGGCAGAACCTGCTTCAGGAGGCTCTCGTGATGGCCGAGATAAGGAGAGAATTCGGGATAACCTTCCATGAGTATAATAAAGCTCATGGTCTTACTCCGATAGCTACTCATCCTAGTTGCATAGAAGATGTGCGTAAAAGGGGTAGAGGCCTCAATGTCGAGATTGCTAGAGATGGTAGATCAAGTTCTAGTAAAACTCCTAGTCACATGTCGGCTGAAAAGCCCATATAGTTCCCCTGCTAAGACTCTTAGAGCTGCCGAGGCAGCAAGAGCCGAGTTATCTGGTTTATCCGGAGAAGCTCTCCGTAAGCAACAAGACCGAGTTAATGAGCTAGTAGGTGTTGCGTGCGGCAAAATGAGGCCTATCTTAAGGCTAACACAGTGCAGGTGGGTCCCAGATTGTTCACTCGGCTAAGGTAGCCAGTGAAAGATCTAAGGGGCAAGCTTCATCACCGCATGTCGGTGGAGATCGTGACCGGAGTGTAAACTCCGGTAAATAAGCAGATACAGACATATGATCCGGCATATGCCGGAAAACAGTTAGCCGGGCAAGGCAGTGCGCCGGGGTAAAAGCAATCCCGGTCCGGGCAATCCAGATGCCGGAAAATTAACTCGGTTGGCCGAGGTTATCCACCTCGGTATCCGACGCAAAATCATCCCCGACAGCAGCAAAATATCGCGCATGTTCAGCAGCCACAAGGTGATGACCAGGTGGCTAACCGTTATGATGATGGTTACTCGGCTATGGAGAGAGCCGGGTATCAGAGATATGAAGGTGCACTGGGATCCCGGCTGGGACCTCGCCAGTTGTCGGCGAATGATGCACGCTACAAGTTGGACAGGATCTTTATGTCCGAGATGCTGGAAGAGCAAGGCCCACCTGGCCCTGCATGCTTTGGACCTCGGATCATGAGGGAGCCACCGGTGCCGCACTTTCAATTGAACCGGGGCGCAAAGACATATGACGGCAGTACTAAGCCGGAAGACTGGCTGACAGATTATGTGTCGGCAGTGCATATCGCGGGAGGAAACCGCCGATGGGCGGTAAGGTATATCCCGCAAATGTTGGAAGGGCCAGCCCGGATCTGGCTGAACAACTTGCGAGAGGGCAGCATTGACTGCTGGCTGGACTTTGAAGAAGCCTTCGTTAGCAATTTCTCCAGCACATACAAGAGGCCGAATCGTCCTCAGCAGCTTGCCATGTGCAAGCAGAGGGATGATGAAACTGACCGGGACTACTTGACCCGGTGGAGTACTGTTCGCAATTCCTGTGAAGGAGTTGTTGAAGCGCAGGCCATTTCATGGTTTGCTCAAGGGTGCCGACACGGCTCCATGCTCTGGCAGAAGTTGCAAAGGGAGATGCCGGCCACCTTGGCCGAGACAATCCGGATTGCGGATAGCTATGCACTGGGTGATCCGATGCAGCCCTTGCTGAACTCGGTGGAACCGAGTAGAAGATACCCGGTCAACAATGGACCCGGACCATCCAGGCGAGGTGACCGCCAGGATTTCGGGAACAAGAGGAGAGAGGACCGGCCGGATTACCGGTACGGTTCGAATCAAGTTGCTGCAGTTGATCAAGATCAGCCAGATGCCGGCAATAGCCAGCGTCAGAAGAACAGCGGTCCTGCATGGGGCCAAAACCAGGATGGGAAGAGACAGTGGAGTGACCAGAGGAAGCCTTAACCTATGAGGCAATGCTGGATGGACCCTGCAGCTACCACACGCAAGACCCCCGCAGGCCGGCTAATCATTCAACCCGGCAGTGCAGCTGGTATCAGCGCACGTTGAAGGAAGGGGGAGGATCCGGAGGAAATCAGATGGGTGCACCTCAGAGACCTCCAACACTACCGCTCACCGGGGCAAACACTGTTCCCGTGAATGCGCCTCCACCGAGGCCTGCAGCTCCGAGACCTGTGGATAACAGGAGAAGGCCAGAAGATGTTAACCAAGTGAATGTCGGAGGCAACAACAGCAATGCTGGTCCCAGCCGCCAGGGTGAGTATAGAGAGGCTCATCAGAGCTATGTGGTCTTTGTGACCGAGCCAACTGACAAGCAGAGCCTGAACCGGCGTGCAATGGAGGTAAACGCGGTTATGCCGGCTGTGCCGAAGTATATGCACTGGTCTGATCAGGAGATCAGCTGGAGCATGAAGGACCATCCCCGGATCATGCCAAGCCCGGGAGGTTACGCTCTAGTGGTGGATCCGACATTCATCGGGCCCACCATCAATGTCAGGTTCACCCGAGTTCTCATTGACAATGGGAGCAGCATCAACATCATGTACCGAGACACCATGGTGAAGATGGGCATCTCGGCAAACATGTTGCAGCCGAGTCATACAACCTTTCACGGTATAGTGCCTGGTGTCTCATGTGCACCTATGGGCAAAATTTGGGTTGATGTGTTATTCGGCACCAAGGACAACTGCAGAACTGAGAGCATCCAATTCGAGGTGGTGGACCTCGAAAGTCCATACCATGCTTTGCTCGGTAGACCAGCTGGCCAAGTTCATGATATCTACCCATGTGGCTTACCTCAAGATGAAGCTGCCGGGTCCTAATGGCATCATCACCATCTCGGGTGACTATAAGCGTTCCTTGGAGTGCGCCTCGGCTGGCTCTTGTCTGGCCGAGTCATTAATCATTGCTGCGGAGAAGAAGATCCATGAAGTGGTGGCGCTGGCCCAGTCCGCGCAACTCGGTATGCCGGGTATGACTAACCCGGAGCAGAGTGCGGCATTCCAGGTGCCGAAGGAGACGAAGAAGATCAACGTCGACCCGGCGTTCCCAGACCACAACGTCATCATTGGTACCGGGTTGACCGAGAAATAGGAAGGCGAGCTCAGTCACTTCCTCCGTGAGAATCGGGATATCTTTGCATGGTCAAATCAGGACCTGCCAGGTGTTCCGAGGGAGTTGGCTGAGCACTCATTGTTCGTCAGACCGGATATGAAACCGTGAAGCAACCTATGCGACGTCTCTCGGATGAGAGGAGAAAGGTGATAGGCGATGAACTGGCCAGATTACTTGCATCTGGTTTCATCATGGAAGTGCTGCACCCGGACTGGTTGTCTAACCCGGTCCTGGTGGAAAAGAAAAAGGATGACCCGAACGTGGCCAAGGTGTGGCGCATGTGTATTGATTTCACAAACTTGAACAAGGCATGTCCTAAGGATCCATTCCCGCTGCCTCGGATTGATCAAGTGATCGATTCCACAGCCGGGTGTGAGCTGTTATCCTTTGTAGATGCATATTCTGGTTTTCACCAGATACCGCTGAACCCTGCTGATCAAATGAAAACTGCTTTTATTACCCCGTACGGGGCTTATTGCTATCGTGTCATGACATTTGGTTTGAGAAATGCTGGTGCTACTTACCAAAGATGTATGCAAAAATGCTTGCATGATCAAATAGGCAAAAATGTGCAGGTATATGTCGATGATATCGTCATCAAAACTAAGGAGAAATCCACTCTGATTGATGATCTCAGAGAAACATTCGCGAATCTAAGGAGATTCCGGATGAAACTTAACCCGGACAAATGTACATTTGGTGTGCCGGCAGGCAAGTTACTCGGTTTCCTCGTGTCAAGCCGAGGTATCGAGGCAAATCCGACAAAGATCCGTGCTATTGAGAGCATGAGTTGCCGATGTCTCAAGGATGTGCAAAAGTTCACTGGTTGCTTGGCATCCTTAAGTCGGTTTGTTAGTAGGTTGGGAGAAAAGGCATTGCCTTTATACCAACTAATGAAGAAAAGTAACATTTGTGTGGACCCCGCAAGCGGATGCGGCGTTCACTGAACTAAAAAAGATGTTGGCAACTGCGCCGATATTGGCCTCACCATTACCCAAAGAGCCGATGTTGCTCTACATTGCAGCCACAAACCGAGTTGTGAGTGCCGTAGTGGTGGTGGAGCGAGAAGAAGATGGCAAAACCGTGCAGAGGCCGGTATATTATCTGAGCGAGGTGATCTCGTTGTCCAAGCAAAATTATCCTCACTACCAGAAAATGACATATGGCGTCTATATGGCGGCCAAGAAGTTGAAACATTACTTCAAGAGCATCCAATCACAGTGGTGTGTGCGGCTCCTATCTCGGAAATCATTGGTAACAAAGATGCAAGCGGCCGAGTAGCCAAATGGGCCATTGAGCTGGCTCCTTATACGCCACATTATGAAAGAAGAGATGCCATCAAATCTCAGGCACTGCCTGATTTCTTCGTGGATTGGGCCGAGATGCAATATGAGCCACCATTGCCTGACTCCAATTACTGGAGAATGCACTTTGACGGCTCCAAGACAAAATTGGTTTAGGTGCCGGGGTAGTCCTTACCTCGCCAAAGCAGGATCAACTGAGATATGTGTTGCAGATTCATTTTGCGGCATCTAACAATGTGGCCGAGTATGAGGCACTTATTCATGGGCTCAACGTGGCCAAGGAAATTGGTATTCGCCGGATAGAATGCTTCGGAGACTCGGATCTGGTGGTGCAGCAAGCCTCGGGAAATTGGGACGCTTTAGACGCCAACATGGCGTTATATCGGTTTCATGTCCAGAAGATCTCGGGGTTCTTTGAAGGTTGCGAGTTCAAGCATGTACCTCGGGCAGAAAATGAAGCCGCCGATGTACTGTCCAAGCTAGGTTCATCTCGGGATCCAATCCCACCCGGCATATCCTTGGAGCATCTGAGGAAGCCATCAATCAAACCGTCGCCCGAGTCCGAGTCAATCTTTATCCCGGCGAAACCGGAATCTGATGCTGTTCCCATGGACGTCGATGTCGGGTGCATTTGGGAGAACCCGGGGACTGCTTGGCAGAACCCGGGGACTGACCAATTGATGTCAGAGGAGGCAATGTCGGTTGAACCAATGGAGGTGGATGAACCGATCTTTCCTGTACGTCCTGTGCCAGGATGGGCACAGCCTATAATGTCGTATATGATAGATGGGAGTAGCCAGATGATGAAGCCGAGGCCAGGCGAGTGCAAAGAAGATCCAAAGCATACACCATCATCAACAAGAGTTGTATAAGAGAAGCGCAACCACAGTGCTACAACGTTGTGTTGAACCGGAGGAAGGGCAAGAGATGCTCCTGGAAATTCATCAAGGAGAATGTGGTCATCATGCTTGCTCAAGAGCCTTGGTTGCTAAGGCATTCCGACATGGGTTTTACTGGCCCACTGCTTTGCAACAGGCAGAAGATATCGTCAGGAAGTGCGAGGGATGTCAGAGATTTGCTCACAAGATCCACATGCCAGCTTCAGCACTCAAGACAATTCCCATCACTTGGCCTTTTGCTGTTTGGTGTCTGGATATGGTGGGGAATTCAAACCGCCCGAGGCAACATGACTCATATGCTGGTGATGGTGGACAAGTTCACCAAGTGGATCGAGGTGAAGCCAATCAGGAAGTGTGACGGCCACACGGCTGTATCTTTCTTGAAAGACATCATTTTGAGATATGGTTACCCACACAGCATTATCTCGGATAATGGCACAAACTTTGCTGTAGGAGCCTTTGCTCGGTTCTGTGCTGAAAAGAGAATCCGACTTGACCTAGCATCGGTCGCGCATCCGGAGGCCAATGGGCAAGTGGAAAGAGCAAATGCATTGGTGTTATCCGGCATCAAACCCGGTTGATTGAACCACTGCTGCGATCTCCGGGTTGTTGGATAGATGAGATACCGGCAGTACTGTGGGGTCTCAGGACCACACCGAATCGATCAACGGGCTATACGCCATTTTTTCTGGTCTATGGAGCAGAAGCGGTCCTGCCGACCGACATACAGTATGACTCGCCAAGAGTTACACTGTACACAGAAACCGAGGCAAAAGAAGCTCGGAAAATGATGTCGATCTGCTCGAAGAAGCACGAGAACTGGCCTTATCTCGGTCAGCAATATATCAGCAAAATCTCCGACGCTATCATAGCCGGAAGATAAATCCTCGGTATTCCGAGAAGGAGATTTGGTGCTTAGGCTAGTGCAGCGCACTGCCGGCATGCACAAGTTATCACCTCCATGGGAGGGACCGTTCATTGTGAGCAAGGCTCTGCACAATGATGCATACTATCTTATAGATGCACAGAACCGAGGAAGGACAGGATGGACAATCCGGAGAGGAAACCAAACGACCCTGGAATGTAGCTCTACTCCGTCCCTTTTACTCTTAAGGGCGCAATGTATGTATCTCGGTTTCCTTTGAATGAAATGTTGGCACTCCGAAAAGAAACTCGGGGACTGCCTTGTCTATATGCATGTGTTTTATCTCTGTTTTATCTGTGTGTTTCTATGTCGAATGGTTTTAAACCTTCTCAAAGTTCAAGTAGTGTATGCTATCTTGTTGTGATCTTGTGACTCGACTGACGAACGCCAAAATGGCAGTCAAGAGCAGAGGTTATGGAATATAGTAAACATGAAAACGAACTCGGGGACTCGGTCCAAAAATGATTCGGTATATGTTGTTTACTAACCCTGTATTTTATTCCTTATCTTTGTGTCGGATGACTCTAAACCTTATCTCAAAATTTATGAGTACTGTATGCTATAATTTGATCTTGTGACTCGACTGTCGAACGCCAAAATGGTAGACAAGAGCAAAGATTACTAAGTATAGTAAACAAGAAAGTAAACTCGGGGACTTGGTGCAAAGTGATCCGGCATTAAGCCAATCTCGTTGAAACTAGCAAGTTAAATAGCACTGATAAAAACTTAAGAGTATATTTACATCTGCGCCCGGCATCCCGGGGATTTAACAGTTCAACTTGTGATAAGTTCAAACAGCTGCATTGGACGAGCTCAGATCAGTAGGAGCAGTGAGGCGCAGGAGCAATCCGGTCGCAGGATCGACCGTCGTAATGGTTGCCGGGGTACCGGTAATGTCGGATGCTGCTTCCGAAGATATGTCGGCTGTTGTTGCTCGGCAGTGCGGTGCTGCGTCAGTGGCAGTATTGGGAGTTTCAGCCTCGATCTCCTCGTCAACTTCCTCTTCCTCGTCATCATCTTCTTCCTCGTCATCTTCTTCATCATCGGAGTAGACTGGACCAGGAATGAGAGATTGGGTTTGAGCGTAGCTGGCCATGAAGGAGGCTGCATCCTTGCGGCTCTGGATCAGTTGTGGATCCGACGTCCATTTCGAGTCGGAACGCAGGGATCGCAGTGCATTAAGCTCGATGGACTCGTACCAAGAGAGCAAAAGGTCAGAGCTTGATCTGCACCGGCACGAGCTGAGGAAGATCTCCACTCTCGGAGCCTAGTCTCGGCAGCCAGCAGGCACTTGGATAACTCGGCAATGGAAGCTGGAGTCGCAGAGTCTGGCCATAGAATCTGGTAAACCCGGATACAAGCATCAAGGAGCTCAGTTCCAATGCACTTCAGAGGAGATATGCGAGCATTCAGAGCCGTCAGATGATCTTCAATGTCCCATTCCGCCGAGATCGGGCCAGTTTCTGCTCTTTTTTCTCGTGCCCTGCGGGTAATGTTGACTGCAGCGGCCTTGGAATGGGAGATGTGTTCTGAAGACAGAAAAGCTATCACCGAATGGAGTTATATACCGGCATATATTTAATGTCGGTACAAGCAAAGGAAATAAAAAGAAAGGATAAAGGAAACTTACTGTCCATTTCGCTGTTGATCCGGGTGAGCTCGGCCAGCCAGATGTCGCATTTAGCCTTGAGGGCATCCAGGTCTTGTTGAGCCGAGGTGGCGCGGACCTCGGTCTGGTCGAGGAGCTCATTATGCTTCAAAGCATCTTCTTCCCGCTGCTTCAGAGCTCTCTCCAGCTCGGACTTCTGATTCTGAACCAGTTCAAGCTCCTCCTGGAGCCGAGACACTTCAGCTCTTTCCTTCTGGAGCGTAGCGTTGTGCTCGGCTGCGACTTGGGCCTCTGTCTCGGCTATTGAGGACAGCAAAAGAGAGATATGGAGAAGTTAGGTTGAGATAATTTTGAGCAAGTTTTTTATGGCAGTAAAAGAGAAAGATGCCCTTGTTCTTCAACTCCTGTAAATGTTTGTGGGAAGTCTTGAGCTTCTTGTGTTCCAAGAGCAGCTTGTGGAACACCTTGGTCCGGGTATTGGTGCAGTCCTGAAAAAAGGGAAGTGTTAGTATTATTATAAGGGTTCATGCCGAGTAAACTCGACATGAATCTCGGGGACTGGATATCGGAATTTATGAAGATTCACGCCGAGTAAACTCGACATGAATCTCAGGGACTGGATATCGAAATTTTTGACTGGATGTCAGAATTTATGAAGATTCACGCCGACTGATCTTAACTCGGTCGAGCATCAACCACTCGACCCGAATCTCAGGGACTGGGGATAATATATATCTATTATCTATTATAAAAGAAAAGAAAAAGGGCTGAGCCGAGGAAGGTTTACCTCTGCTATCTTAGTTGCTTTAAGGGCCGCAACCTGCAGCGTGTGCATGGACTGCGCAAGCATGCTTGGGCCAGCTAGATGCCGGGGCGCTGGGTTATGGGAAGAAACCTCGGTGGTATCAGCGGCATTCCAGTCCTTGTTGTAGTGCTCCACCGAGCCCAGACTGTTGCCGCTTTGAGTTCGCGGCCGGGGAAACTCCCACTCAGCTGTGTCGGCTCTGGAGACGGATGCAGCTAGAGCCTAGGTCGGAGTCAGCGCCAGTTGTGTCGGCTTGACCGGCACTTTCCCGGTGACCAGTTGACTCTGTAGAAGAGTTGGCGAGTGTCGTCGCTGTGTTGGCTTTGGCACTGGTGCTGGGCTCTGGGATGCCGGTACGGGAGACGTCGGTGGTGGCTGTGGCCGCTGCGGTGGCTGTTGATGCTGTTGTTGCTGTGGCTGCTGCTGTTGTTGTGGTTGTTGCTGCTGATCCGGTGCGATCGGAGTGTCGGTCCGCCCCGTCTCGGAGTCCATAATATGGGCACCGGAATCAGCATCTCGGTCAAGGGCCGAGGTGTCGGTATTAAAGTTAACCGGGTCCATGACCCCGTTTTCTGGGCGTCTTGGCCTCCTCCAGGTGCGGCGTCAGAAGCCGGTGGCGGTATGTCGGCTGGAGTGGTACGTGCCGGGGAAGGGCTTGCCCTTGCTGAGCTAGCCGCTCCGGTGTCGGTTGACCGAGATACCGCTGGCGGCGGAATAGGTGAGCGCACAGAGGATGCACTCTGATTGACTTCAAGGGCGGCACTGCATCGAAGCAGGAAAATATGTTACCTCGGGGAAATGTTATCTCAGTTAAAGGAAGAAAGGGAAACGAGCATATATCGGCAAAGGATATCTTACCCTTCTGTAACTGGCGGCATCTTCTTGCCCCATGGCTTATTTCCCGGTTTCTTCTGCAGCTTCGTTTTCTTCGCTGCAGGGACTGAGGCTTCTGAGGTCCCGGTATCTGAGGTACCAGTCCCTGCGCGTTTGCGAGACACGCCTCGGTTGCCCGTGGTAGCAGGGCGTGTACTCGAAACCTAGCCGGCCGGGTCAACTGGTGCCGTGGATAGTGGGTAAGCAAAGGCGATGGGGCGAGCATCAAGTGCCTCTAATATTTGACAATCATCGTCATTGTCATCTTACCAATCTCGGATTGAGGCTCGGGCTCGAGGCTTACCCGAGGCAGGGAGCCAGCAGCCGGAATTGGCATATGATCCTCATCGTCCGGGTCTTCAACCTCGGCGACGGCCGGGGCAGGTAGATCTTGGCCCCATTTGGCGGAGGGATCCGCTCCGTCTTCAGCCTTTTGCCGAGCAAATCTCTGCAAAGCAGAAGCAATAAAATCGGGTTATTCTGGGAGCAAGATATGATGCCGACATAAGAGTTATCTCGGCAGGAAAAATATGTCGGTCTGAAGGGCAAATTACTTACGCTCTCAGGAAGCCGAGTTCTATCATGGGGCTCTTTACCCCATTCCCATTCGTCTGTCATCCACGTCCGGGCCACAGATTTAACGCGTCTTCGGACCTCGGGTTTGCTCAGCTCATGAGTGCTGACCCGAGTAGGGTCGTATCGGCCACTCATGTGGCAAATCTTGTGAACTTGGGCTTGGAGGGGGGGAGACTCGGCGGCTAATGAAGGTTCTCAGGAGGTCATCGGCCGTCATCCCTTCCACCTGGAACTGAGTGACGAATTTGTGAATCTGGTTGATCTCGAGATTTGTCTCCTTTGGGTTGAAGTGCCAATTGTGCTGCTCCATGGTGGCAGCGATAGTGAATATCGGCAAGTTGAGGAGGTCGGCATCGTCCGGGCTCTTCACATAGAAGAACGTGCGCTGCCACTTCCGGCATGACTCCAGGCCTTGAATCCGAGGAAAGACGGAACCTTTCCGAGGTATAATTGTAGCGGCTCCGCACGGGGTCATCTCCTTGGGGGAAGTTCTTGTTTTCCGGATCCGGAACACTCTGCTTCCGGAGTTGGAAATACTTGGCCCAAAGGTCAACGGTGGGCCAAAGACCGAGATATCGCTCGGAGAAAGAGACATATGCCGAGAGCGTGGTGATAGCGTTGGCTGGAAGGTGATGGGGTTGAAGGTGAAACCGATCTAAGAAACCTCGGAAGAACTGGCTCGCCGGGAGGCCAAAGCCATGCCCGAAGTGCGCGACGAAAACCACACGCTCGCCGGGTTCCAAATTCGGCTCGGCCTCTTTGCCAGGGGGCCGGCATATCACCTTTTCCGGGATAGGCCGAGTTCGGATCAGCCAGTCAATCTCTTGTTGGGAGACGTCGGAACCTTCCCACCCGGCGCGCTCACCCTCCTCAACGGCAGCCTCGGCGGATCCGGGATGTTGCTAGAAGACATCTCGGCGGTGCGCTGAGAAAATGAAAGCCGGTGGCGGAGATCTGCAAAAAGGCAAAGGTTCGCCGGCGGTAAGCATCTCTCAATGTTTACGCGCTGGAGGAATAGAAAAAAACAAGAGAGACAAAAATCTGCGGAGAGAAACAAGAATCTACAAACAAGAAGCTAACAAGAAGATCTACGGAGAAGATCTAAAATCTACAGAAAAGATCTAAGGAAGAACTAATAAATAGCTAGGCGCTAGCCGCGGGAAATGCTACGGTGAAGAACTCACCGGAGTTACAGCGGCGATGCGAGGCGAAGAGCGCAGGGCGTGCCGGCGAAGAGCTTGGCTCGATGGAGGCGTGAAGAACTCCGGTGGGTGGTGGCTCGCGAGGTCCGGCGTCGTGCGGTGGCAGAGCGCACTGCGCGGTGGAGGCGCTCTGCGCAGAGGGATGAAGAAGAAGAAGAGGAAGGAGAGCGGGGAAGAAGAAGAGGAAGAGGGGTTGCCCCGCTCCCCTACTTATGGGCGTGGGAGGTGTGCGGTTAGCGAATTTACCGCGCACGATCCCCGTAACCGCCGCGCGGATTAACTGCGCACGATCTGTGCAGTTTGCGGTAAAAACTGCTGCACGTTCGGCCGCATAGTGGGCCGCATAGTGGTGCAGTTACTGGCGCGAGAATCGAGGAGCCGCGCCGCCTGTGCGGTCAAAGCACTCAAGTGCACAGGTTACATGACAGCATGTGGGGCACGTGTGACGTGCGGCATGCGCGCAGAGGCATGTCTGTCCGCACACCGGAATCGTGGAGACAGGCAGCATTCTGCTGCCACGTGCAATGGCGAGACCTTGGAGAAGATCTAGGAAATCTTCTTGTGTCGGAGAAACCGACATAAGGACAGATGTCGAAAGCAGTTGGAGGTTTGGTTCCTGGTGTTTTGAGTTGGACCGACATAAGTATGTCGGGTAATTGGTCAAGTTGGTTGGGTTGTGTAAACCTGGTGTGGTCCTTCATCCGAGTCTGCAGGACCGCACCAGCTTCGGGGACTAATGTCGGGGGCTGCCCCGGGTAGGGTCAAGGTGTGGTATAAGCTATGTCCAGGAGTGGACCGAGGTACAGTGAAACCGACATAACCAGGCCCAGAAGGGGCCGGGATATGGTGTTGGTGCAAACCGACATAACCAGGCCCAGAAGGGGCCGAGATATGATGCCGGTGCAAACCGACATAACCAGGCCCAGAAGGGGCCGAGATATGATGCCGGTGCAAACCGGCATATACTGACCGACATAAATATGTCGGTATCTTCGTGTCTTCTCTTATATATGTCGGTATCTTCGTGTCTTCTCTTATGTGCAGGGGAGGATAACACAAGAAGAGGAATCCGGCATATCCATGCCGGGTAAGAGGCACCTTATGCCGGTTGGAAGTCAATGCAACTGTCACATCCCGCCTGACACGGGAGCATGGCAGGAGGCATGGTGTGGGTATGAGGTGACCGGTCTCACCTACCGCTGACCACGGGTGTACGTGGGAACAGAGTGCAAGGCATGGGCAGGCCACATCCACGTCATGACGAGGTGGCTGACGCAGGCGTGCGTGGCCACAGTGCCGGTACGGAGACAAGACCGTTGCTCGGGCTAGCCTATTTATAGGGCCCTTCACCCTCCTGCGTGGGAGGGACACACGACCACGACGAGGAAATACACCGAGAGACGAGCAAGAGAAAGGAGAAGACACATCGATGTACTGCTAGTTCTTTGCCTCCGTAGCTTCTTCTTCTTCCTTGACCTCCTCACCATAGCTGAGAGCATACAGCTCGAGGAGCACATTTGTATTCTTGATATCCCCATATACTGAGACAGACAGGCAGGAGTAGGGTTTTTATCTCCTCACGAGGGCCCTGAACCTGGGTTGATTGTGGTGTGCTTTGTGTCTTCCGTGTGCGCTCCTTTGCGCGCTATCCCTCCCCGGTTCCACCAGCGTCCATCGGCCCCAACTTAAGCCATCATATGGCATCTGCCGTGACACCACCACGACAGCGGGGCTGGCGGCGGAGACGGCGGTGGGATGGGGGGAGAAGACGTGTACGCTCGAGCTGAAATGTCCCTCCCGCCAACCGCTATTGCCATATACAGGGCCCGGCGGTTCGATGACAAAACCTGCGAATTCAAGGTTCCGGTGGCCGATTTCACGGGCGCCCTCAAAAGGTTTTACGGGTTAGCGGCTTTTAAGATTTCTGCTATGTCCGTTTATAAGGGTCTGAAACCTTTTAAGACGATTATTTTAAGGTTCCGCGGCTTTTGAGTGCTTTGCTAGAGATGCTCTTACACCCGCGTCTCTTTCCTAGTACTGGATCGATGGATATCATGTCTGTAGAGAACCAGGGTACCAGTATAGAGGTCCATCATGCACGGAAACCGCCTGGTCGATCGGACCAGATGCAGCGCACGCACACACATGTGGGCCTGCCCGGGACCGCGCTCGCGAGCCGCTCTACGCGCCGGTCGCTTTACGTATTGGTATAGAGAACTCTCATCTTAACTGCCCGCCGCGGCCGGCCGGTTCTACCATGGATGGCCACGCAAAGCTGTGCATTTCCCGAAAGATCCAACTCAAGAGCACGGTCGTGTAGAGAGAAAATTAAGCCTGCATATACATGTCAGAAAATGGTTCACAGGAGCCAGGCATTCTAGACCTCCAGCGTCTTTCCTGTCGATCCAATCCCTGTCTGCTAGACTGCTATTCAGAGTGAGATGCACACCAAATGGCTCACCGGATGTACGAGGCTGGGTTCGACTTTCTTACGCCGCATTGCGTTCGATCTTATCCACAGAAACTCAATACAACTAGAGAATGAACTGACAGTAATTACATTGTTTGGTGAAGAACTGTGACTGCTATTTCTGAATAAACTTCATCGATGATGCTCGTCGCAGGCCGATCGAGCACCGTACAGAAACACAGGACTACTCTACCGCCACTTGGGCAATAGATTCGGGCACACGTCCTTATCCGGTCGAGCCTCGAAAGCAACGGGGTCTACTGCCACTGCCGTCGCGGCGTCAAATGACGGTGGTCGTCGATAACTTAATCTACTGAACTACCCACGAGGTTGCCGATGACTCCTAGCTACGTTAGCATGGTGTTGTTGAACGGCGGCTGTTACTTTTCAAGCAGACAGAAGCCGATCAAAGACTGTTACTCCACAGTGCTTCTTAACTGGCTCATGCAATAATTTGTGATGAACCTTCCGACAGGACAGAACCGAGGCCAAATTAACAAACCCGCTTTTTGAAAGAAGAGAGGCATAGGCATAGCGACGGACGGTGCAATGCAAACAGGTCGCTGCTGGTTTGATGTTTATCCGTGTGCGAGCGAGAAGAGACCGAAGCTCGTAGGACTCTGCCGGCCGGGACGTGCGTACGTGAGCAGTGACAACTGACAAGTCCGATCGATGGAGCCAGCCGAGTGGATGGCACGCAGGAGAGCTTCTTTTTTCCCCCCCTTGGGTACGTGCAATGTCTATCCCACAACGGGAAAGTGTTCTACGCTTCCGAGCTCCAGTGCTCCCTTCACATAAAAAAAAATTAAAATTACATTTGTGAGTTTCAAAAAATTATGAAAAAAAACACGGGTGTAGCCACTTATGTATCGCATGAACGTGCAAAACTTCAATAAGAAATACTATATATTATGAGCTACACAAAAATAACAAAAGCTGGTTAAACTTAGAGATTTGAAAATAGTCATATTTAGATCCACAATTTGTCATTTTTGTGTGGTTAAAATATAAAGTATTTGAAGTTGATATTTTGCATGTTCGTGGGATATACAATTGGCTACACCCAGATTTATTTTCAGATTTTTTTGCAACGCATAAATATGATTTTTGATTTTTTTAAAATGGAGTGAGCACTGGAACTCGGGAGCCAAAAGTCTCTACCTCACAACATCCCACAACCCACAACAAGAAAGCGAGACACGCCTCGATCAGCTCAGCTCAGAGCGGCTAGCTTGTCTATGCCCCGCCCCTTCGCATCAACACGTGTCTTCCCTCATTACCCTCTACCTCCGCAAGTCGTACAACATGGAAAAAAATGAAACGAAATGAAGATATACATCCATCATGGGAAATTTGCCTAGAGAGGAACGCCAGCGTCTTTCGGAACAAGTCTTGTACCACAAGCATGATTATCGACAAAATCAAAGAGCAGCAGTAGTATGGTGTCGTGCTGGGGCAAAAGCGCTTTTAATATTATGCCACGCGAGTAGGCCTCTTTGGATTGTAGAATCTCCAGAAGTGTAGAATCTCCAGAACGTAGGAATATGAAAAACAAATGATTGATATGTCATGTGGTTGAATTTCTACATAATTTCAAAATACATTTTTTATAAGAGATGACATTGGACGGTGTGCAGAAACAGACACATGAATTTTGTAGCAACGAGGGGCGAGTAGAGAGATGGAGTGTGAGCGTATTGTACTTCTCAAAGCAAAATAAAAATAAAAATAAAAATAAAATGAGAAGATTCCTATAAAATAGGGGCATGTGAATGGATTCCTTAAAAGATAGATTCAATCATATTATCCAAATGCATTTCACGGAAAATAATTGATGGATTGGAATTCTCCAAAATTGTAATGAAATTCCTTCAATCCAACTAAGATCTCAATCAGATCTGATCCCTCCATTAAAACACATGTTAAAATGGCGTTTCTCACCGCCAAACTTAGCTGAAATCAGTAAATTTATTTAAAATCCACGCTCGCATTTTGACATCATCACAAATTTTCATCACGAACCGAATACACAATTCGTATTGGCATTTTTGTATTCTCAGAATATGGAGATTCGGATAGGTCATTCACATTGGCGTTTTTGGTATTCTCAGACTCCATCATATTCAGATACTCATGACTTATTTCAAATGACTTAGCTGTTTTTGGCTAAGTATGGGATGTAAAAAAACGCCATCCTAACATGCGTTTTAGGAGAGGGGTCAGATTTGGTTATAAGTTTTTCCATAAGCCATTAGTAACACTGTAACTGGAAGTTTCTATTAGGGACATTTAGGACAAATTATACCAAGATAAACAGACTACCTGCTGGTACAAGATGCTAAATAATTAAGGTGCCTCTGGCAATTTACGGGACGCCGGGCAGTGGCATGCGGTGAGCCGTTATATCTGCCGGTGAAAAACTAGTGAGCAGCAAAACGGGGCAGTTTTGCCCGCGTGCAGCTATACTACTACTACTGCTACTATACTACTACTAGTGGTAGTTACAAAGGCTTTCGGCCCCACGGCAGACACTGCCGGTACATTTTGGGGTTGGCCAAGCAAGTAAACAACTTCATCGATTAAAACGAAAAAAAGGAAGATCCTAGCTAGCTAGTAAACTGGTGCGACGTGAGGAGGCGGCGTCAGCTGGACGGCCTTGCTGCTGCAGTGGTGTTCGGCGTTGGCGGCGGGGAGCTCGAAGGGACCGAGGCGGTGGTCGCCGAGCCGGGTCTTGTAGGCGGCCTTCTTGTACTCGCCCCACGTGAAGTCCCTGTACAGGCTCTTCTCCCCGTCCCGCATCAGCTCCGGCAGCGGTGCGATCCTCTGCGCCGCCGCCGGCCCGCCGAAGTAGATCACTGACAGCCTCGACTGCTTCCCGGCATCCGGCGCCACCACCCGGTGCTTCACGCTCCTGAACCTCCCGTTCGTCAGCACCTGCACATGACCGTCGTATGAGTGCATCAGTTCAAGTTCAAGACCTTCGTACAGGTGGTAGGGCATGCACACGCTGGCTAAGCAACTCGTGGTCGCACGCCAATGAGCTCAGGTGCAAGTCGCACGGTACGGCGTTGACAAGAACAAGAGTTGGGGTTTACAATCTAAATAATGCACCAAGCCAGATCAAAACATGCATGCATGCACACCTGGAGTGAGTCGCCGACGTTGATGAAGAGGGAGTCGGGTCGGGGGCCACGGGGACCCAGCGGCCGTCGCGGAGCATGATCTGGAGGCCCCCGGTGCGGTTGGAGCGGAGCACGGAGATGATCTGCGGGTCCGTGTGCTCCCCGAACCCCGTCACGCCCGACGCCAGGGGGCACGCCGGGTAGTGGTTCACGCGCACCAGCTCGTCGCTCGTCCCTTCTCCTCCCTGCACCATCCGCCGCAGGGCGCCACGGTCGAGGCCCAGCCCCTCCGCCATCAGCTCCAGCACGCGCCCGCCCACCTCCCTCAGGGCCACCGTGTACTCCTCAAGCGCTGCCCGGAGCGACGGTGGCAGGCTAGATGAAACTATGGTGCCGGACCCGACGGAGAGGAGGAGGTACTCGAGCCACCCGACGTCGCCGTTGTTGCCGATGCTCTTGCTGCCATAGCCCAAGGGCCGCGCGGACGCGTGCTCCAGCTTTTCCTTGTGCGGCAGCGCGAAGAAGGCCGCGGCGCGGGACTCCAGTGCGTCGGCGAGGGCAGCTGGCACGCCGTGGTTGGTCGCGCGGAAGAAGCCCACGCCGCGGCACGCCTCGGCCACGGCCGCCGCGCCGCCCGGCGCCGACAGGTCCACGGTCGGCACCGCCGCATGTGCAGTTCCCTTTGGGCATTTGATCAGCGGGATATGGTCTAAGGTGCCGGGCACCGCGATCGCCACCATGGCCAGTGGGTTTTTTCAGCACGGCTCGAAGCGAAACAGAGCAGGAACAGAGGAGCTGGATTGAGACAGGGGAGGGCGGGAGGTGGCTTGCTCTGTTTCTCGTTTGCGCTTGTGGTGATCAAATGGCCCGTATTTATAGGTGGCGATAGGAGCATTATGAGCTGCTGGAGCCTGGAGGTAACCAGGTGCTGCTCTGTTAGTTTAGCACCTTGAGTCATTGAGTCTGATTAGAGTAGGAAAACCTAGCAAAGTCGGACATTTGCCTTCCACATTCCGATTGAGCTTGAATGCCATTATCATCAAATCAACGACAAGCTTGCATCAAATCGGAATACTTCTCTTGACCATTTTGCTTGGTGAGATCGACATTTTCTTTTTCACAATTCACTAAAAAATATCTTCAAATGTAAATTATCATCAACTGGATGGCAAGTCTCCAGAAATAATTCCTTCATGATGGTCATTTTTATATCGCACCTCTCAATCTTGATGGCAATCACCACTTGATATCATTATTTCATGGGGTATATGAAAAAATTAATTTTATGCATGCCAAGATAAGATATCTTACCCACACAAAACACATATAACATGGCTTAGTTCACAAAGCGCAATCGTCAATTGCTTGCCAAATCATTAGATCACTCGATCCCACGTGATACATCATTCATGATTTTTTGTGTGTGCGTATACCAACTTGACATCTTTGTACTTTGGTCAACCTCATATATTTGATTCACTCTGTATTAAGATAAATCGTCAATTGCTTGCCAAATCATTAGATCTTTGTACTTTGTTCAGCCTCTACATTTATTAAGGACATGCTCGGTTCTTTCATGACCAATATTAGGATTCATCATGAGACTAGCCATAGTCCGAGTAACATAAGTAGTAACATGCATGCCACCTAAACAAAAAAGATGATGTGACAACTAATTAATGTGGAGAGAGACAAATAGAGTAGTAACATAGGTAGTTACCGTAACATCACACTCCAAGACAAAATAAGTTTACAACCTAATAAATGCTATCATGCATGATACCACAAATAAGTTACTACCCACTATGAAGGTAGTAAAACATAAGTATGTTACAACTGAAAGTGCATGTGTTGCCCCATGCGTGGTTTTGGTAATTAATGACAATCCTTATGGACTAATGTTTGCATTGAGATGTACTTGTAGATCTTGTCCATAGTAAAAGATTGGAGTTCATGTGTTGGACTCTAGAAGATTACATGATGACCAAGGTTCTATCTAAGGGTTTATATGAAGAATGGTCATGTGAAGAGTTGAGCATATTGCAAGTATGTCTTGAAGGATTCATCTTTATGAAACGGAGCTTAGCGAGGCTCTCCCATAATGGTGTATGGGGGAGCATTTGAAGAAGCCTTCATCAAGCATGTGCTAGCAAGCACAATTAAGAAAGGTGTTCCAACTTGAGTGAGTCAAGATCGTCATCATCTAGCTCAAGTGGAATGCGCAAGGCAAATGTATGATCTTGATAGGGTTTCTATTTTACCGATCTCATGTTGTTAGTGGGAGACCGGGTTATAGGATAGACGGCGTACTATCAAGAGGGACTCTCAAGTAACTTGATCGCATCTTTATGGAGAGCTCAAACCTTTGCATATTTGGCATATCATCTTTCTTGATTCTTATTTGGCTTTTATCCATGTGAGAATTTAGAGGTTGTGTTCATCTCCATACCAAGCTCTAGTTCATCAAAAACGGATTTCATTTGAATATCTTGTGGTGTTTTTGATGTTGGAGGTTTTACCGGTTTGTCTCTTGTAGAGAGGTCAAACTCTCCTCTTGTGGTCTACTCCTCACATGATGGACTATGATGTTTCTATGCATGATCTCGTAGTGCTTGTGATTATCTTCGGAGCAAGGCCAAGATCATAGACAATGGAGTCTGGATGAAAAACTTGTTGCGTTCTCGGTGTTGGAAATATTACCGGTCCTCCTCGAGATAAGGTCCACACCTCCCATGTGTGATATCTCCTCTCTATTTGTGACCCTTAATATTTCCAACCTCGTTGGTTTCATCTCGTTTGGAGCTTCCTTGCAAAAGTTATTGTAGTTCAGGTTTCAGGCTGAAATCCTGCCAGCGGTACCGCTGGCCCTGGGCTGGGAAGCCACAGCGGCAGTACCGCTCCCAGTACCGCCGAAATATGTCTTCGGACGCAATGTGCGGTACTGGCAGCGGCACTGTCAGCGGTAGTACCGCCCTGGGATTCCTGCGCAGCCCGAAGCGGCGGTAGTGCCGCCCGCACTACCGCTCCAGACACGCCTCGGAGGCTTTGTGCGGTACTGACCACGGTACTACGGGCGGTAGTACCGCTGGTGCGGGATGAGGCTGCGGCTGACCGTTGACCCTGCGGCTGCGTGGAGCGCGCTGGCGGTAGTACCGCCCGTTCCAGCGGTAGTACCGCGCTGGCGGTAGTACCGCCCATTACAGCGGTAGTACCGCCCGTTCGCGAATATGTCTCCAACGGCTCGTTTTTCTGGGGGGGTCTTTTTAAGGCCCCCTTCTTCCCCAAAGGGGTAGCTCTTCCAATCATGTTTTTACCTCTTCTCTCTCCTCCATTGTTGACCTTGGAAAGCTTGCCCCTCTCCCAATTCCTCCCATGATTCTTGCATATCTTTGAGGGATTTGAGAGAAGAGATCTAGATCTACATTTTCACCAATCCATTCCTCCTCTAAGTGAGGGGAACCTAGTAGATCTTGATCTTGAAGTTCCATTTGTTGTGTTCTTCGTTGTTCTTCCTCTCTTCCCCCCCCCCCCCCATAAGCATTAGTTGCTTGTGGTGGGATTTGAGAGTGAAGGATTTGAGCACTTGTGCTCTTGCCATTGCTTCGTTGCATCGGTTTGTGCTCTCCACGAGGATTCGTGGAAGTTGAAAGCTTGTGAACTTGTTACTCTTGGGTCTTTGGACCCTAGACGCCCGTGTGGTGGTTGAGACTCTTGTGTGGTCACTTGTAGCTGTTCGGGAGCCCCCAATCCCATTGTGGGTTGTGCCCCGGATCGTTGTTGAAAGGCTCCGGATTTCCGCCTCGAAGGATTCCGATAGTGGAAGGTGAACCAAACCTTTGTGGTGCGGTTCATCGGAGAAGAAGGTGAAACCTTTGTGGTTGTTGAACCATTGTGTTGGTTCACACCTCTCCAACGAGACGTACTCACCTAAAAAGGAGAAACTCAGGAATACATCCTCGTCTCTGCGTGACTCGGTTATTTCTATACCCAAACTCTTTACTTATGCATTTTACATTGTGATAGCCTTCGTGCTTGAAGTATTCTTTTTTCCTTTCACCTTGTTGCTTGTCTTGCTTAGCATAAGTTGTTGGTGCACATAGGTGAACCTAGTTTATTTAGGTTGTTGGCTTGTTAATTTAAACACCTAGTTTTATTCCGCAATTATCAAGCGTAAACCGGAAAAGTTTCAATCGCCTATTCACCCCCCCTCTAGGCGACATCATTGTCCTTTCAACAACTCAATGTTACTCCACACTATGAGTAGTGAGAGTCATCGTTACAATACAGTATATATATTGATGTACATAATTAATTCTTCACTTAATTGCATGCGAGTCCTGATCAACAATGGCGCAATACATTGAACTTCTCTTCATATTTTTTGAGTTCCCTAGATTAGTTGTTGGGCACTTGGGCGCCAACCAAACACATGACTGAGCTTTGAACTTTTTTTTGAGAGAGATAGAGAGAGCTTTGAACTTGTTGCTGTTGGTCGATCGAAGCTTATATTGACATTGATGTAGCTTTGCTTCCCCTTACTGCCGTAGGTCTGCAGTTTTCGTTGCTTCAAAATCAAAAGCTAAAGCTGTGAAAACTGGTAGGAAGCGATACCCTTGGCCTCGGGTCGCCTGCGTGTTATATAGGGGCATAAACGCCAATGATTACATCATGATTACATGAGATAGTTTAGGGATCCTAACCAAAGAAGGTTCTACCGAATATGCTTTATAAACAGCATATTTGGGTGCACACGATTCTAACTCTAACATCCCCCCTTAATCAAAACTTATACAAGTTTAGATTACGTTTAAACTCTTCTAGTCCTCTAGGTGATAAGGGTTTTGTGAAGCCATCAGCAACTTGGTCTTTTGTGGAGATAAATCGTATATCAAGCATCTTCTGCGCCACCCTTTCTCTGACAAAGTGAAAGTCAATCTCTATGTGTTTAGTTCTCGCATGGAATACCGGATTAGCAGACAAATAGGTTGCTCCCATGTTGTCACACCATAGACATGGTGTCTCATGAATTTTAATGCCAAGTTCCTTTAGAAGAGTTTCCACCCAAATAACTTCAGCGGTAGCATTTGCTAAAGATTTGTATTCAGCCTCTGTGCTTGATCTAGACACTGTTGCCTGCTTTCTTGCACTCCATGATATGAGATTAGGACCAAAAAATATTGCAAACCCACTAGTGGATCTGCGATCATCAATACATCCTGCCCAATCAGCATCCGAAAAAGCACTAATAAGAGTGGAGGTAGACTTTCTGAATGTGAGACCAATAGTGAGAGTATTCTGCAGATAACGCAATATCCGTTTGACTGCAGTCCAATGTATAGTGGTAGGAGCATGAAGGTATTGGCAAACCTTGTTGACAGAAAAGGAGATGTCTGGGCGTGTCAAAGTGAGATATTGCAAAGCACCAACGATACTTCTGTATCTAGTACTATCTTCTGGTCCAAGTGGGTCTCCTTCATGTGCAGATAATTTTTCCGTAGCAGATAATTGTGTTGCGGACGGTTTACAATTTTTCATGCCAACTTTAGCTAGTAACTCTCTTGCATATTTTCTTGAGTAAGAACTAGGCCGTTATTGATTTTCCTTACTTCTATCCCTAGAAAGAAGTGAAGATCACCAAGGTCCTTGATAGGAAAGTGTTTATTCAGGTCATCCACGAGTGTTGAAATAGCTTGACTTGATGAGCTAGCAACAATAATATCATCCACATAAACAAGGACAAATACCATGATACCTGACTGGTTGTAGATGAAAAGAGAGGTGTCTCCTTGACATGGTGTAAACCCCAAGTGCTGAAGTTTGGTGCTCAAACGTGAATACCATGCTCTCGGCGCCTGTTTAAGACCATACAAAGCCTTATCAAGCTTGCAAATGTGATGAGGAGCATTGACATCTTCATACCCAGGAGGTTGTCTCATATAAACTTCGTCTTCCAGAACGCCATGTAAGAACGCATTCTTGACATCGAGTTGCCGAAGGCTCCATCCCCTGGAAACAGATATGGCCAAGACAAGACGAATAGTGGCAGCTTTAACAACAGGGATAAAAGTGTCCTCATAATCAATTCCATATCTCTGTTTAAACCCTTTTGCCACCAAACGAGCTTTATAGCGATCAATGGAGCCATCAGCACGTTTCTTAATTCTGTAAACCCATTTACAATCAATAATATTTTTTTTACCGTGATGAGAAGGTACCAAATGCCAGGTTTGATTTTTCTGAAGTGCAGCAAATTCCTCATCCATTGCAGAACGCCACTCGGGGTGATCAAGAGCTTCTCGCAGAGTATTGGGTTCTCCTGTAGTACACAGAAAACTGTACCGAACGGTACCATCAGTCCAAATTTTTGGCTCGGTAATCCCTTTTTGTAATCTGGTTCTTGCTGTAGGAGGTGCTGCAGGATCGGGTGCCGCAGAAGATCCAGGCAACTGAGTGGCCTGCTGCGTCGACTGTCGGTTAGGACGGCCGCGGCGAGTACGCGGCTGCCGCGTGGCCACCTGAGGCCCACTGGTTTGTCCTGGCACGGTCGTGGAGGGACCGGCAGCGGGGTCAGCCGACGACGCGCCCGTGTGCTGGTGCCGCGTGGAGGCGCGGGATTGGCCCATCACGGAAGATGTGGGCGATGTGTTTTCTGCATGGTCTGACGCACCAACAGAAGGGACAGGATCGCCACCGGGATCAGCGACGTGGCAGCATCGGATTCAGCACCAGATTCGATATCATCCTCGAGCCCCGTGTTGTCATCTTCCGGCATGGAGTCATACCCGTTTTCTTCACTGTTTTGACTCAAAACTTCATTGTTTTGCTCCAAATTTTCTGCAATAGGCTGCATATGACTAGTAGAAGGCAATGGTGAGTTTTCATTAGTCAAAGGTTCATCATTATTCGCACCCCTGTTTTGAGGAAGAAGATGTTCCGGAAGGAGAAGGATTTCCTTCCTAAGGAGGGCACCAACGTTTGGATGAAGAGATGCAAAAGGAAAAACTTCTTCATCAAAGACTACATCCCTGGAGACATAGACTCGACCGGTGGAAATGTCAAGGCACTTGACACCGTTATGCCGTGGGCTATAACCTAGGAAAACACACTGTTTGGAACGATAGGATAGCTTCCGATTATTGTAGGGGCGCAGATTTGGCCAACAGGCACATCCAAACACACGAAGAGCTTTGTAGTCAGGTGTGGTGTCGAGGAGTTTTTCTACCGGACTAAGCTTGTCAATAACACGACTTGGTATTAGATTAATGAGGTATGTGGCGGTGAGGAACGCCTCATCCCAAAACTTGAGAGGCATAGAGGCATTGGCAAGGAGAGCTAGGCCGACTTCTATGATGTGGCGGTGTTTCCTTTCAGCAGACCCATTTTGCTGATGAGCGTGAGGACAAGAAACGTGGTGTGAGATGCCAAGTTTTTGGAAGAACGGATTGAGCTTTTCATACTCTCCTCCCCAATCCGTTTGCATGGTAACAATTTTCCTCTCAAATTTCCGTTCAACAAAATTCATGAAGTTTTGGAACACGTCAAAGACATCTGATTTCTTCTTAAGCAAATAAATCCAGGTAAATTTGCTAAAATCATCGATAAAACTAACATAATAGTTGTGGCGCCCTACGGATGTGGATGCAGGGCCCCAAACATCAGAAAAAACTTGTTGCAAGGGAACAGTTGATACACTTGTAGATATTGGATAAGCAAGCTGATGACTTTTAGCTTTTTGACATGAATCACAAATAGTATCACTACTAGAATTCTTGGAATAAGGAAGACAAAATTTATTCAGAATATGTTGAACAATCCGATAGGATGGGTGGCCTAGGCGACTATGCCACTTTGAAGAAGTGGGCTTGGCAGCAACGCAAACTTGTTTGGTCTTTGGCTTGAACGAAGATGATGATATGATGGGATACAAGCCGTCTTCACAACGTCCTCTAAGAAGAATTTTCCTCGTTGCTTGGTCCTTAATCAAAAAATGCCAAGGATGAAATTCAATGAAAGCATTGCTATCAACAGTAAGTTTATGGACAAAGAGTAAGTTTTTAGTCGCACTAGGAACATGAAGGATGCTTTTGAGGTGAAGATCACGGCTAGGGGTTTGAATAAATGAATTGCCAGTATGACTAATGTGCATACCTTCACCATTTGCAGTGTGGATCTTGTCCTTGCCACGGAACTTGTCGCAGATCATGAGCTGTTCCAGGTTGCCAGTGTTGTGGTCCGTTACCCCGGAGTCCGGATACCAGTTGGTATCGACCCCATAGGCATAGGCGGCATTGGCGCCCTTGTTGTAGTCACCCTTGTCTTCATAGGTGTCGTTGCTGTCCTCATAGCGCCACCAGCACGCACCTGCAACATGCCCGTACTTCTTGCAGATCTGACAGGTGACGTCGCTGAAGGGGGCAGGAGCACGTCCACCACGGCCGCGACCGCCGCCACGCCCGCCATGGTGACCGCGTCCACCGCGGCGACCGCCATCATCACCACGGTCATAGTACTAACCACGGTTGTCCTCACGGTTGTAGTTGTTGTATCCACCATAATGGCCACGGTTGTCATCGCGGTTGTAGTTGTTGTAACCACCGCGCTGATTCTTGTTCTTGGAGTTGTAGTTGTTGTAGCCACCGCCGCGCCCACGATGCGCAGCATTTGCTGAGGACTAAAAACCCTTGCGACTGCCGCTGGACAACCTGGTCTGACGATCATCATGGGCAGATATCATAGCATGGAGTTCGCTTACCGAGCACTCATCCATGACGTTGACAGCAGCTACGAGAGAGGTGTATTCATCATCGAGGCCATTGAGGATGAACTCCACCAGTTCGTCCTCCGGAGAGTACGGCTGGCCTGCAGCCACCAGCTCGGTGGAGAAGCCTCTCATCTTGCCGACGTACTCGTCGGCGGTCATGTTTTCCTTCTTGGTGTTTGCCAGCTCTCCACGCAGATGAGCCAATTTTGACTTGGATCTCGACGCGAAGATGGAGGTGATCAACGACCACACATCTGCTGCATGGTTAAGCCCAACAGTTTGGGCCAGTAGATCTTTTGACAGGGAATTGAGCAAATAGATCAAAACCTGTTGGTCCTTTACGATCCAGCTATCATACGCTGGATTTGGGGTGGTGGTTTTCTTGCCGTCGTTGTCGACGGTGAGGGTTTCAGGTGGTGCCTTCTCCTTGCCTTCTACGAGGTCGATTGCCCGCGCACCGCGCAGGGCTGGCATGACCACCGTCTTCCACAGCAGATGGTTTGCCCGCGTGAGCTTCTCTGCAGGAGGAGCACCAAGGGGTTGAGCAGATGCGGCGGAGGAGGAGGCCATGGCGATGGAGATTGGTTTCTGGTGGTATAGATCGGTTTCTGGTGTTGTTGGGTAGATCGATGGGTTTGGGTATTAGGGTTTTGATGTCGTGGAAGAGATCGGCTCTGATACCATGTGAAAACTGGTAGGAAGCGATACCCTTGGCCTCGGGTCGCCTGCGTGTTATATAGGGGCATAAACGCCAAAGATTACATATCATTATTACAGGAGATAGTTTAGGGATCCTAACCAAAGAAGGTTCTACCGAATATGCTTTATAAACAGCATATTTGGGTGTACACGATTCTCTCTCTAACAAAAGCTACGTCGTGCATGTCTTGGTCCTGGAAAAAGGCGACATTTGCCTCTAGGCGGAAGCTACAACAAGTGAAGAATTCGTCCGTACGCGGAAACGCCCATACGCGACCAACGTGGGTATGCGATGCCGACCTTGCGTTGCACTCGTTTCTGTCCATGCAAACGGTGGCCGGCGACGTGGCACAGCTCGCGTCCATGGGTTGGTACGTGTAGAAGGGGTTCAGTCGAGTTACGTCGTGAAAACTCGAGGATGGGCGTAACGGAAACCACATTTTATTCTCAAACTCGAGGCATCGTGAAAACTCGAGTTGTAGAAAGATCATACTTACATAGAGTAGGATTGAGGACAAAGGTAAGACGGCGTGACCGGGCTAAGGAAAGCGATTTTCCAGACAATTCGTACGCGTACACAACCCACCCACGGGGGTGATCATGGAGCTGAATTAATGCCCAAGTTCTCGAACGGACGTACAGTACACACACAAGCCGCGGCGGTGGAGTTGCCGCCGTGCCATGTGTTGTCGATGTGACGATGCGCCAGAGATAGCACAGCTCCGGCCGGCCGGTCCCTCCCCTCCGGTGGCTCGGGAACACGGCGACACGAGTCCGACTCCGACCGGCGGCGCCGGGAGAGGGACACGCGCTAGTGGGGCCGCCACCGCGCGAGCGCATTATTGAACCCACCAAGCACCGGAGTCAAACTCGAAGGGAGGTCCAGTGAAGTCTGCTTGCATGCAGATGAGCACATGGCCGGCGAAGCATGGCGCGGCGTGCGGCGTGCCTCGCCGGATAGCGGTGCCGTCTGCCATGCCGATGCCTCCAAGCGGTGCCAGTTAGTGTGTGGTTCTTGCAGGTGTATAGGCCGAGTCGTGGATAGACTAGACTAGATGGCATGGCACACATGTAGATGCACGCTGGATGCAGGTAGCGCTGCATTGCATGCATGTGCTTCGTCGAGGCCACGTGAAGGGGCCGGCGCCGTGGAAGAGTCTAAGAATGTTCCATCCGCGCTTGTGCGTTTCTGCTTCTGCGCTCGACAATCCACATTATCACCAATGTCTCCTGTGATCTATCATCTATGGCAGCTAGCTAGCTGCGCCGGAGCCACGACGACGCACTATAGCGGCTAGGTAGCTCGGCTAGCATGCTTCGGTGAGGCCACGTGAAGGGGGGACGGCGCCGTGGATGAGTCTAAGAACGTTCCATCCTACGTGCTTGTGCGTTTCTGCGTGTGTGATCATCGGCCGGGTGCATGAACTTTGACATAGCATAGCATGTGTAACGTCTATAAACCTAGCTACCTGCAGAGCCGTCGCTGTCGCCCTATCTCTTTACCTCGTCGCAGTAGTACGCAGTATGTACTCGTCCACGTGAGCCGCGCGAGGTTCGGTGTGCCCTGTCCCAATGGAACCATAACACGTACGTATCCGTCTGTAACTAGGAATGGAGGCCCACGGCGCCGTGGGCCGATCCCAGTTATTTTGGGTTATTGGACATCCACGGGTAGGCGAAAAAAATAGTCGGGCACAATCGGGCAATCCGCTACCGCCGCCACGCCGCCGTGGGGCTCCATGGCGATGTTGTCGCCACGCCCTGCCTCCATGGCGATGGCGGCGAGCTCTGCCTCCATGGCCGGGGAAACTACCGCGCCGTTGCACTGCTCCCCCGTCCTCCCTGTCCGCCCCCTTTATCCGGCCGTCGGTGGCGGCATCACGATGAAAGCCACGATGGAGCAAGTCATCTAGGCGTCCGGCGATGTGGGGCAAGAATTGGTGGGCGACGAGGTGCTCAGGTCGCCGGCTTCATCCAAGAGGGAGCGGCTCAAGGTAATCCCCCATCCTCCCTCTCACTCTCTCTCTCTCTAGATCTGAGAAAATTGAATCGAGTTGTACATGAAGTTGAGGATTGCGGCGCTACAAACAATGATTCCTACTAGTACATCTCAAGGATCCTCAGCCTAATAATAATCTTGAATCGTTCTTCGAGAAGTGAAGTTGTGATGTTTCCTAGCTGAGTATGTCTTGTGCTGCGTTGGTTCACGTGTGGTAGCTAAGTTAGCGACTTGGGCATGAGAATTTTGTGCGTATGAAGCTGCCTGTAGTGTCTGCTTCAATTATTTGGACCTGAGGTCTAGCTGCATAATCACTACTGTAGTATGTAGTAGTAGCTGGTTTGCAATAGGAGTATAAGCCGGAGAGGGAAACTGAAGATATTTAGCAGCTCAAAATACTTGGTACTAGTTGAATAAAGCTCTCCGATTTCCCAGCAAATGGAAAACAAAAGAGATACAGAAATAGTCTCCAAGTAAGCGTTGGAAGACTTGTTCTTCATCTTCACCGTCATGTTGTTCATTAAAAAACTTCATTATGTCACTCCAATTTGTGGTTATGTTTGGTTCGACTGGAATGTACGTTTTGGTATGAAATGTTAAAAGTTTGGTATTGCTAAATAAATTTGGAGAGAAGCTTCTTTCTGCTTAGCTCCATCGAGTTGAGTTTTGTGAGCTATTTATGAACTTTCGAAATACGTTAGTAAGTAGCAGAGAGGCTAGAAATTTATTATTCATCCTTTATGCAGTTCCTGCAGTACCAAATGAATATTTTACTTGTAGAAGCATCATGTCAGCAATTTGAACATCAATGCTACCGTGACCATTTTACAGGATATTTTCCATGGCTGTCAAATATGTGTGGTTGCTAAACAGGGTTACTATGTCATTGTCCGCAGGTTGCAGGAACAAATTCACAAGACACTTCTCAGTTTGCGGGCAGCAAAAGGCCACTTTCACATGCAAATGGTAGCTTAAGAGCTAGCAAGGCTGCAAAAGTTATCAATGCCAAGGTTGAAAGGACAAGTATGTCGCCTAGAGGGGGGGGGGGGGGGTGAATAGGCGATTAAAACTTTTCCGGTTTAGGCTTGATAATTGCGGAATAAAAGTAGGTGTTTAAATTAACAAGCCAACAACCTAAATATACTATGCTCACCTATGTGCACCAGCAACTTATGCTAAGCAAGACAAGCAACAAAGTGATAGCAATAGAATACTTCAAGCACGAAGGATATCACAATGTAAAGTGTATAAGTAAATAGCTCGGTATAGAAATAACCGAGGCACGCGGAGACGAGGATGTATTCCCGAGTTCCTCCTTTTTAGGGGAGTACGTCTCTTTGGAGAGGTGTGAGGCACCACAAAGGTCGATCTCAACGCCATAAAGGCTCACCCTATTCTCCGATGAACCGCACCACAAAGGATTGGTTCACCTTCCACTATCGGAATCATTCAAGGCGGAATCCGAATCCTTTACAACAACAATCCGAGGCACAACCCACAACTGGATTGGGGGCTCCCGAACGGCTACAAGTGACTACAAAGGTCTCAACCACCACAAAGGCGTCTAGGATCCAATGACCCAAGAGTAACAAGGTCATAAACTTTCAACTCTCCACGAATCCTCGTGGAGAGCACAAACCGATGCACAAAGCAATGGCCAAAGCTCAAGTGCTCAAATCCTTCACTCTCAAATCCCACCACAAGCAACTAATACTTATAGGGGAGAAGAGAGGAAGAACAAAGAAGGAGAAACACCAAGAACTCCAAGATCAAGATCTACTAGGTTCCCCTCACTTAGAGGAGAGATAGATTGGTGAAATTATAGATCTAGATCTCCTCTCACTTTTCCCTCAAAGATATGCAAGAATCATGAGAGGGATTGAGTGGGGGCAAACTTTTTCAATGTCAACAATGGAGGAGAGAGAGGGGAAAAACAAACTCAAGAGTCCTATGAGCAAGTGGATCCACTAGTCATGCAAAATATACCCAAAAAACAAGTAAACTATTGCATTCAGATATAGGATTGTATTGCAGACGACACTCAACTTAGTATAGGTTACACTAGATTTACCTTCCTCCCAAACCCCTGCCTTATACGACAACGAGTAGGTGTTTTCCGTAGCAACGACACGAGCTGCGTGCTAGCTTCATAAAAAAAATCGTGTATTTCAGGTAAAATATTCATACCTACTCCCTCCGTTCCTATAAATAGGGCGTAAATTTTTTGGCTCGTGGATTAAGAAGATGGCAGGTGATACGTCTCAAACGTATCTATAATTTCTGACGTTCCATGTTGATATTATACCAATTGTTACATGTTTTATATACACTTCATAGCATTTTTATGTGTTTATTGGACTAACCTATTAACAAGAGGCCACAGTGCCAGTTTCTGTTTATTTTGTCTGTGCATTGCAGAAAAGGTCCAAAAATGAAAGTGCTCAGAAAAATCTGAAAAAATTACAGAAATTCTAAAACGCCAGAAGACTCCGAGAGCCAGAAGGACAAGTCTGGGGGAGGCCCACAGCCCCCACACCATGGGCCCGCGCGGCCAGAGGGGGGGCCGCGCCGTGGTGTGGTGTGGCCGCCTCGGTCACCTCCTCGCGACGCCCTTTGGACTATATATTGCCTCTGCGGTGCAAACCCTAAAAGGATCGATGATTTCTCCAGAAGAGTTCCGTAGCTCCGCCACCACCAAAACCCCTAATTCGGGGGACAGAAGTCTCTGTTTCGGCACCCTACCGGGACGGGGAATTGCCCCCGGAGCCATCTCCATCGACGCCACCGCCATCTTCATCACCGTTGCTGCCTCCCATGATGAGGAGGGAGTAGTTCTTTGTTGGGGCTGAGGGCTCTACCGGTAGCTATGTGGTTTATCTCTCTCTCCCATGGTGTGATCTTTATGTGATCATGAGCTTTGTAATCTAGTTGAATCCATAGATGTTACTCTTCATTATCTTATATGCTACTTGAGTGGTTTTATTAATGTAAACTCCGGAGTCACCTTTGTCCCACGTTGCGAAGTTGACAGTGTGCGCACCGTGTGTGGCTCTTAGGCTAAAGATTACATGAATACTTATCATGAGTTATTATTTGTGTTGGATGTCTCTATGAAATTGTGGTGTTTGTCTAGTACTATTTTAAGGCGCTGAAGTTGATAGTGTGGGGTTCCCTAGATGTAGAATGTGACTTTAAGGTGTGCTTTTATAGCCCTACGCAGTGGATTGGTGTTCGTTATCCAACGAGAGAATAATTCAGAGTAGCATAGTGAAGAGGAAATATCTATGTATTCAATTATATTATTATTGTTGAGAGTGTCCACTAGTGAAAGTATGATCCCTAGGCCTTGTTTCTAAGCATTGAAACACCGTTTACAACCAGTTCTGCTACATGTTTGCTTGCTGCCATTTTTATTTCAGATTGCAATTACCACTTATAATCATCCATATCACTTGTATTTCAATATCTCTTCACCGAACTAGTGCACCTATACATCTGACAAGTGTATTAGGTGTGTTGGGGACACAAGAGACTTCTTATATCTTAATTGCAGGGTTGCTTGAGAGAGATATCTTTGACCTCTACCTCCCTGAGTTCGATAAATCTTGGGTTATTCACTTAAGAGAAACTTGCTGCTGTTCTACAAACCTCTGCACTTGGAGGCCCAACACTGTCTACAAGAATAGAAGTGTGCGTAGACATCAAGCTCTTTTCTGGCGCCGTTGCCGGGGAGGTAAGGTAAAAGGTACTCACATCCTCCGTCTACTAAGCTATTTTCTAGTACTGTTGCCGGCGTGTGAGTGCTCGAAGGTATTTCTTTTAGATCCTGCAGTTTTATCTTTTTTTTCTTGTTTTTATTTCACTAGTTAGGCTTAATGGAAAAAAATAGAGAGCTTTATGAAATTTATCTTGAGTTGGGACATGATGTGTTTGAAGAGAAAATTAAAAAACCTATGGAAAATTATTTGCATGATGGTAGCAACGTTATTACTATAAATTCTTTAAACACCATTATTGCTAATGCTATGGATGAATTTAAGCTTGGGGAGGTCGGTTTTGATGAAAATGATCTTTTTAGTTCCCCGGTTTTGGAGGAGAAAACTTGCTTTGATGATACTTTGCCTCCAATATATGATGTTTATAATGATTGTGATATTTTCACTCCACCTACTATTGAGGATATAGTTTATGTTGATTATGATACTCCTCCTATATATGATGTTTACAATGATGAATATGATATTTTCAGTCCATCTACTATTGAGAATAAAATCATTATTATTATTCTATGCCTCCAATTTATGATGATTACAATGATGGATGTGATACTTTTACTCCCACTATTACTAATGAAACTGTTTATGCTTATGTGGAGAGTAATGATACTTATATGCATGTGGATCATGATAAGAATGCTTTATGTGATAGCTATATTGTTGAGTTTATTCATGATGCCACTGAAAATTATTTTGAGAGAGGAAAGTATGGTTATAGAAATTTTCATGTTACTAAATTTCTTCTCTTTATGATGAAGGTTTTGAGCTTTCTCTTGATTTGCTTTTATTTGCTGGGTACTTTAAGAACTACTGGCCCTTAGGAGAAAGGGAGACATGACTTCATATATCTCAATAATATTAAGTCTTCTCTCTTTATGTTGAAAATTTTGAAGTTTCACTTGTTTTGCCTTCCTATGCTAGTCACTTTGTGCTTTATTGATTTGTTTTCTTACAAGATCCTTTTGCATAGGAAGTGGGTTAGACTTAAATGTGTTTGGTATTTGCTTTTTATACTCTCTTATATTTAACTCTTATACATATGAGAGCATCATCAAAATTATCATGCCTAGCTAAAAGGCTTTAAAGAAAAGCGTTTGTGGGAGACAACCCATTGTTTTTTTCTGCTATTTTTATTTTATTTGAGTCAAGGTGCTATTTACTTCTGTAGCAATACCTTTGTATCTTTATTTTCTTGCATTTTTGTGCCAAGTAAGGCCTCTAATAGGAAGATGATGCTAGATTTGGATTTCTGCGTAGGAACAGATTTCTGCTGTTCACCGTTGTGCTTCTGTAAAATCACAGAAAAATTATTTAAATCTGAAAATTTTTGTGCGTGATCCTCAGATATGTACGCATCTTTCATTAGTTTTGAATGTTTCGATTTGAGCAACGTAAGTGCCTCGATTTTTTTTTGTCTTTACGGACTGTTCTGTTTTAGACAGATTCTGCCTTTTATTTTGCATTCTCTCTTTTACTAGTGTTGAGTGGAATTCTTTTTGAGGTGGAAGGGCTTCACATAACATCAGTAGTAGTAGCTAATGTTTAAAAAGTAATTGTCATGTTTGTGTCCTTATAGAACATGTGAGTTTTTGATTGTGCACTAACCCTCTAATGAGAATTATTCTGAGTTTGGTGTGGCGGAAGTTTTCAAGGGTCAAGAGAGAAGGATGATATAATGCGATCAAGAAGAGTGAAGAGTTTAAGCTTGGGGATGCTCCCATGGATCACCCCAGCATATTTCAAGAAGACTCAAGCGTCTAAGCTTGGGGATGCCCAAGGCATCCCCTTCTTCATCAGCAACTTATCAGGTCATCTCTAGTGAAACTATATTTTAATTCTTTCACATCATATGTGCTTTACTTGGAGCGTCTGTGTGCTTTTATTTTCAGTATTTTATTTTTTCTTATGGTCAACTTGATTGGATCCTAACATTCTTGATTGGGAGAGAGACACGCTCCGCTTTTTCATATGAATACTCCTATTCTTCACTTATACTTGTTGAGTATTCTTATCTAGCTATTGCTATGCTTTTAGCTCCTGTTTTGCATGCATCTCTTATTCAGAGCTGTTAGTTCTTTTAAAGAAAGTACTCTCTTGGTTCACTTATAATTGTTTGGAGAGTTTATGTTGAAATAACCTGATTGGTGTTTGGTTGGAACAGAAAATGTTGCATGTGGTAGATGGTATAATGGAAAAAGCTTACATATTCTTGTAGATCACTGTATTGGATAATTTGATATTTGTCAATTGTTTTGAGTTATCAAGTAGTTCATGTTTAAACTTTCGTATCATGTAGTTAAAACCTATTAATGAAGAACTACCGTAAAGCTCGTTGAAATTTGGTTTGCATGATTGGTATCTCTAAGGTCTAGATATTTTCTAGTAAAAGGGTTTGGTTTACAAGGAAGACAGTGTAGAGTCTTATAATGCTTGCAATATGTTTTCATATAAGTCTTGCTGTGTCGGTTGATATCTTGTGTTTGCTTCAAATAACCTTGCTAGCCTAAACTCTGTACTGAGAGGGAATGCTTCTCGTGCATCCAAAACCTTGAGCCAAAATCCATGCCATTTGTGTCCACCATAACTAACTGTATGTGGTATTTCCTTACCACTCCAAGTAAAATTTTCATGTGCTACCTTTAAACTATTCAAAAAAAATATTACTCCTTTTTGTGTCAATGTTTACCAAGGTCATGAGGACGGGGTGGATGTCTTTATGTCAACTGTCAAACAGACTTTACCACCGGACTAGCGGCATATACATCTGCTTATCCATTAATTTTGCAAAAGGAGCTGGCAAATGGGGTGCCCAGTCCCAATTAATTACAACTTTAACCGCTTAATTCTCTTCACATTTTGTGTCCTGATTTATCAGTCAAGCAATGACAAACAGTGAAATATCTGCATGTGTAAACAAAAGAGAAGAGGGATGATCTGCCTTGCTGGTAGAAATAACGTCCTTCATGGGGGCCGCTCTTAAAAGTCTGGTTGGCAGGGGTCATATTGTACTTTCCATTTTCTGATTCGTTGACAATTAACAAACACCTCTCAAAACTTATTTTTACTCTTTATATGATTTCAAAAACTTAAAAAGCTCTAGCACATGATTTAATCCCTGCTTCCCTCTGTGAAGGGCCTTTCTTTTATTTTCATGTTGAGTCAGTTTTCCTACTTCTTTCTATCTCAGAAGCAAACATTAGTGTCAACTTTGGTGCAACAATTTTTATATGCTTGTATATTGTACTTATTATATTGCTTTGTGTTGACAAATATCCATGAGATATATATGTTGAAAGTTGAAAGCAATTGCTGAAACTTAAATCTTTCTTTGTGTTGCTTAAATACCTTTTACTTAGAATCTATTGCTTTATGAGTTAACTCTAATGCAAAACTCTTTGATGCTTGTCTCGAAAGTACTATTCATGAAAAGTTTTTTCTTATATGATTCAGTTGTTTACTCAATATCTACTTGCTAGCAAACTATAGACCATTGACCTGGATCACTTCATTCATAACATTGCTAATAGGTTAGTCCAATAAATGCATAAAAATGCAATGAAGTGTATATAAAACATGTAACAATTGGTATAATATCAACATGGAACATCAGAAATTATAGATACGTTTGAGACGTATCAAGCATCCCCAAGCTTAGTTCTACTCGTCCTCGAGTAGGTAAAACAATAAAAACAAAATAATTTCTGAGGTGACATGCTACAATCATAATCTTGATCAAATAGTATTGTAAATCACAAGATGCCACAGTGCCAGTTTCTGTTTATTTTGTCTGTGCATTGCAGAAAAGGTCCAAAAATGAAAGTGCTCAAAAAAATCTGAAAAAATTACAGAAATTCTAAAACGCCAGAAGACTCCGGGAGTCAGAAGGACAAGTCTGGGGTAGGCCCACAGCCCCCACACCATGGGCCCGCGCGGCCAGAGGGGGGTCACGCCGTGGTGTGGTGTTGTCGCCTCGATCACCTCCTCGCGACGCCCTTTGGACTATATATTGCCTCCGCGGTGCAAACCCTAAAAGGATCAACGATTTCTCCAGAAGAGTTTTGTAGCTCCGCCGCCACCAAAAACCCTAATTCGGGGGACATAAGTCTCTGTTTCGGCACCCTGCCGGGACGGGGAATTGCCCCCGGAGCCATCTCCATCGACGCAACCGCCATCTTCATCACCGTTACTGCCTCCCATGATGAGGAGGGAGTAGTTCTTCGTCGAGGCTGAGGGCTCTACCGGTAGCTATGTGGTTTATCTCTCTCTCCCATGGTGTGATCTTTATATGATCATGAGCTTTGTAATCTAGTTGAATCCATAGATGTTACTCTTCATTATCTTATATGCTACTTGAGTGGTTTTATTAATGTAAACTCCGGAGTCACCTTTGTCCCACGGTGCGAAGTTGACAGTGTGCGCACCGTGTGTGGCCCTTAGGCTAAAGATTACATGAATACTTATCATGAGTTATTATTTATGTTGGATGTCTCTATGAAATTGTGGTGTTGGTCTAGTACTATTTTAGGGCGCTCAAGTTGACAGTGTGGGGTTCACTAGATGTGGAATGCGACTTTAAGGTGTGCTTTTATAGCCCTACGCAGTGGATTGGTGTTCGTTATCCAACGAAATAATAATTAAGAGTAGCATAGTGAAGAGGAAATATCTATGTATTCAATTATATTATTATTGTTGAGAGTGTCCACTAGTGAAAGTATGATACCAAGGCCTTGTTTCTAAGCATTGAAACATCGTTTATAACCAGTTCTGCTACATGTTTGCTTGCTGTCATTTTTATTTCAGATTGCAATTACCACTTATAATCATCCATATCACTTGTATTTTAATATCTCTTCGCCGAACTAGTGCACATATACATCTGACAAGTGTATTAGGTGTGTTGGGGACACAATAGACTTCTTATATCTTAATTGCAGGGTTGCTTGAGAGGGATATCTTTGACCTCTACCTCCCTGAGTTCAATAAACTTTGGGTTATTCACTTAAGGGAAACTTGCTGCTGTTCTACAAACCTCTGCACTTGGAGGCCCAACCCTGTCTACAAGAATAGAAGCGTGCGTAGACATCAGCATGGAAAGTAAATATTTCCAGAGCATACCCCTCTAAGACTAGTCATAGTAGGGAGTAACATACACTAGTAACATATGTTGGAAAACCTACCGTACAAGTAAATGTACGGGCCCACCCTTTCTTGGGTTGGGGGTTTTCCCTCTATATTGGTCCTCAACCTAACTCCTCTCCCCCTTATATATACCCATGTATTGTATGAAGAGAGACACACCATTGATAGTAAAGATCAGTCCCGCCTATATCTCTGTGTCATTTTACTTTTCGCATATGTGATTGTGCCGCGTGTATGACTCCTTCGACTACGCTGTCGCTCCACGCCCTTGGACCGGACTCGCCGGCAAAGGTTGTGGAATACGTTATCAGCACGAACTGCTCCGCCAGCTGATCTGCATCGAGCCTTCATCAAGCAGGCTCTCATCGTTCATCGCGGAGGTATAATCCAGATCCGATCGCAACAACGGTTTTGCATCTATTTATGTTTCCGTTCTTGCAATACGTTTTATACAACCCACGGAGTGGATTTTCCTCCCGGGACCCGAGCTGACCTGATATCGCCGATGGTCTCAGATTCATGGGGAACTTGTTGACTACACTGTGGGGAGTCACGGTGCAAAAACGCGATCCGGATGATCACGGTACCGCCGCTATGCACCAGCTGTGCCACGTGCCGTCTGATTCCAGATGAACGGACGATGAAAATTAACATCTGCGAATCCGTTGTTGGCCTAAAAGATCGCCGTTGGCTGTCGTATTGCTACTCGTCACGTGTTGCCAAGGTCGGCCGAGCCGCCAGGCAGCACGCCGAGCACCACACTACAACGCCGACGTCGCTCTTTCGCGCAAACCGGTCCAGCTGACCGTGCTCCCCGCGCACTATGCCGATAGCGTCCACGAGCATCTCGCCGTGCTCGCCGCACCGCGCCGGACACGACGTCAACGCCCTGCTGGTTGTTTGCCACTCGTCGGGTGCGCGCCGCCTGCGAGCACTGCCGTCGCACGCCGAGGTCGTTGCGTCGGCGCGTGCCATCCTTGGCCGCCTCGCCGCCGGCCCCACTGGAAGGTACGAGCGCTGCCTTCGCCCCCAACGCGTCAACAGGGCCTCCGGCACGTGCGTCATCGCCACCGCCCGCATGCACGACGTGCTCCGCCTCGAGGCGAGCCGCCGGCCGTCGTACAACCCATCTGGTCGAGCCGCACCACCCGATCTACCGCCCCCACACGAACTCGCGCCCGCCGCCGAGCTCCACGGGCCGCGCGCCGACCGGCCGTGCACCACGCCCGCGCTTGCTACGCACCACCGCGATGTTGGCCTGGTGCCGGTCGCCGGCCGCACGCCGCCAGTGCTCACCGCCGCCTCGCGAGCCCGACCCTGCTGGCCCCCCTACCTCACCGCCTCCGTGGGCCGCCGCCGTGGCCTGAAGCCGCCGCCGCCGCTTGTATCGGGCGCTAGGAAAACATAGTGCCACTCCCTCCTGGGACGAGGCGATGTGGGTCGGCCCGCCATGCGCAACAGCCTTTTGGGCCATATTCGGCCCAACTAGGCTCACCTAAGAAAAAAAAGGGGGGGCAAGCTACGAGGTGTGTTCGGCTTGTGGGTTTCGGCCTGGATTCGGCCTGCTGTCGATCGGGCCAGACCAGATGCGCGTGTGCTAGAAGATTTGCAGTTTAGCCCTCAGGGTTACGGGATTTTACGTGTAAATTGATCATGCTGAACAGTTTTGTGTGCAGGCCCTTGGAACTGTATGTTTTCGTTGGAACTACGTTTCTGGGCATAAAATAGCTTGAGAAGTCATTTTCAGTGCCAATTTTTCACGTTTGTGATGTGCTTAACATGTTTCCGTCATTACCATGTTGGAAATATGCCCTAGAGGCAATAATAAATAAATGTTATTATCATATTTCCGTGTTCATGATATATGTTTATTTCCATGCTATAATTGTATTAACCGGAAACATAATACATGTGTGGTTGCGTAAACAACATTGCGTCCCTAGTAAGCCTCTACTAGACTAGCTCGTTAATTAATGATGGTTATGGTTTCCCAACCATGAACATGAGTTGTTAATTAATTAACGGGATCATGTCATTAGAAGAATGACGTGATGGACAGACCCAACTAAGCATAACAATATTGATCGTTTCATTAAGTTTTTATTGTCATGCCTTTTATTGTCAAGTATCCTATTTCTTAGACCATGAGATCATGTTATTCCCGGGTACTGGAAGAATACTTTGGGGACATCAACCATCGCTTCGTGACAGGGTGATCATAAAGGTGTCTTACGGGTATCTCAGAAAGTGCTTGTTGAATTACATGAATCAAGACTGGGATTTGTCCCTCCGTGTTTCGGAGAGATATACTCTGGGCCCACTCGGTAGTGCACATTCGGTAAAGCTTGCAAGCACGTGACTAATGAGTTAGTCACAGAGAATGTTGTATTACGGAACGAGTAAAGAGTACTTACCAGTAACAAGATTTAACTAGGTATAGTGATACCGACGATCAAATCTTGGGTAAGTAAAATATCGCGTGACAAAGGAAATTGTATACGGATTATAGTAGTCCACGACATAGTGGTTCAACCGATAAAGATCTTCGTTGAATGTGTGGGAGTCATTATGGATATCCTGGTCCCTCTAATGGTTATTGATCGGAGAGGTGTCTCCATCATGTCTGCACGTTCTCGAACCCGTAGGGTCACACACTTAACGTTCGGTAACGCTAGAGTAGCTCTGGGATAATTTTGTTAATGGTGTCCGAATATTGTTCGGAGTCTCGGATGAGATCCTAGACATCACGAGGAGCTCCGGAAGAGTCCGGAGGTAAAGATTTATATATGGCAAGTTGATTTCAGGGTTCCGGAAAAGTTCGGGATTTTTCGGCAGAGTGTCGGAATGTTCTAGAAGGTTCCGGAGGGTCCCATAGTGGGGCCCACCTGTCCCCAACGACCAAGGGTGGCCCACTGGTCCATTTGACCAGTCCTACTTGGTCCATGCAGCCATTCAATGGGTAGCCCTTTAAAAGGGATGTTACCACTCTTGAAAGAGGGGGTTACCACCTTTTAAATGAGAAGGGGTTACCACTATTGAAAGAGGGAGTTTCTACTTTGGAAATAAAGTGGCTGCAGCCCCTTGCCTATATAAAGAAGAGGGAGAGGTGCACCAAGAGACAGAGGCTTGGCCGCATCACTGGCTTGCTGCTCCTCTACCTCCCGCGCACCGCTTGGCGAAGCCCTGCCCGCGGGAACTCTCCACCATATCCACCACCACGCCGTCGTGCTGCTGGAATCGATCCCACCTACTTCTCCCTCTAGCTTGCTGGATCAAGAAGAGGGAGACGTCATCGAGCTGTACGTGTGCAAGCCTCCGGAGGTGCTGCTCGTTTGCGGTGCTGATCGGATCGAACATCGTCAACAACTTCACCGAGCTGCGTTGAATTAAACGTTCAACGCGCGTGTTCTTCGAGGGTATGATGAACTACTCTCCCCGTTACTAGAATCTTCTAGATAGGATCTTGAGTGTTGCTTCCGCATGTGAGAGAAATTTTTTGTTTTCTATCGCGCAAACTCCTACAGTGGTATCAGAGCCGGATCTATGCGTAGATGTTTTGGTACGGGTAGAACACATATGTGTATGTGGGCGTTGATAATCTTTTTATTACTTCCTTTGTGTATTTTGAATCTTAGTGGCATAGTGGGATGAAGCGGCCCGGACTAACTTTACATGTCCACGTACATGAGACTTGTTCCACGACTGACATGCAACTTGTATTGCATAAGTGGCTTTGCGGGTGTCTGTCTCTCCCACTATAGTTAAGATTTAATCTACAACGGGTTGTTAATAATTTGTTTATCACCGTTGTGGTTTCATGTTCGTAGGTAAGAACGGTTCTTTCTTCGAAAGCCCTAAGCCACGTAAAATTTGCAAAGAATAAGGGAGAGGCGTCTAACTTGTTTTTGCAGGGGTGCTTGTGATATGGTATAGCCCAAACTGTTTCATATGATATATTTGTGATGTATGAGATGATCATGTTTTGTAATGTTTCACGACTTGCATGTCGATGAGTACGGCAACCGGCAGGAGCCATATGGTTGTCTTAATTATCAATTGTATGACCTGCGTGTCAACTTCAAACGCCATGTAATTGCATTATTTATCGCTATGAGTTAGCAATATATGGGATGCAACGTGGTGGAGACAACCAAGGCGCCACATGAACATGGCGCCATGATGGAGATCATGCCGGTGCGTTTAAGATGGAGATCAAGACGCAATAAAAGGGCTATACCATGTCACATATTTTTATGCATGTGATGTTTATCCTTTTATGCATCTTATTTTGCGTGTGCTCGACGGTAGCATTATAAGATGATCCCTCACACAATATCAAGATAAAGTGTTCTCCCTTAGTATGCACCGTCGCGAAAGTTCGTCGTTTTGAAGCATCTCGTGATGATCGGATGTGGTAAACTCTACGTTCACATACGACGGGTGTAAGCCAGTTTTACACATGCGGAAATACTTTGGTTAACTTGACGAGCCTAGCATGTACAGACATGGACTCGGAACACGACGAACCGAAAGGTTAAACACGAGTCATATGAATGATATGATCAACATTTCGATGTTCACCATTGAAACTACATCTTCTCTCGTGAAGATCGGACTTGGTGTAGTGGATTTGGATCGTGTACCACTAGACAACTATGAGGGATGTTGTTTTAAGTGGGAGTTCGTTAGTAATTTGATTAAAATGAACTCTTTATCATGAACATAGTCTAAAGATGTCTTTGCTAAAATGTTGTAGATCATGGCCCGCAACGTAGCTCAGTTCAACTTCAGCGCATTCCTTGAGAAAGAAAAACTGAAATCATCTGGTTCAAACTTCACTGACTGGCACCGCAACCTGAGGATTATCCTCACTGGGTGTAAGAAGCATTATGTGCTCGATGCTGCGCTAGGTGACCCACCTGCAGACAATGCGCCTGAAGCAGAACAAAATGTCTTTGAGACGCGCAGAGATGACCACATTATAGTTGCCTGTGCCATCCTTACATCTCTGGACACTGATCTCCAGAAACGTTTTGAACATCACGGCGCCTATGAGATGGTTGAAGAGCTGAAAACCATGTTTCAGACTCAGACCCGCGCTGAGAGATATGAGATCTCTGATAAGTTCTATACATGTAAGATGGAGGAGCACAGCTCTGTCAGTGAACATGTTGTCACCATGGGAGGCTATATCCAACGCCTAATTCAGCTGGGATGTGTGATCCCGGATGAGTTAATCACTGACAGGGTGCTGCAGTCGCTCCCTCCGAGCTACAAAGGCTTTGTGCTGAACTATAACATGCAAGGCATGAATAAGACTCTTAATGAGCTCTTTGCGATGCTGAAATCTGCAGAAGTGGACATCAAGAAAGAACATCAAGTGTTGATGGTCAATAAGACCACCAGTTTCAAGAAGGTTAAGGCCAAAAAGGGTCACTTCAAGAAGAGTGGCAAATCTGTTGCTGCTCAGGGCGGCAAACCTGTTGCCACACCTGTGAAACCCAAGGCTGGTCCTAAGCCGGACACTGTGTGTTTCTACTGCAAGGGAGACGGTCACTGGAAGCGTAACTGCGCCAAATACTTGGCGGATAAGAAGGCTGGCAACGTCAAAGGTATATTTGATATACATGTTATTGATGTGTACCTTACTAGTTCTCGTAGTAGTGCCTGGGTATTTGATACTGGTTCGGTTGCTCATATTTGCAACTCGAAACAGGAGCTGCAGAATAAACGGAGACTGGCGAGGGATGAGGTGACGATGCGCGTCGGGAATGGATCGAAGGTCGATGTCATCGCCGTCGGGACACTACCTCTTCATCTACCTTCGGGATTAGTTTTAAACCTGAATAATTGTTATTTGGTGCCTGCGTTAAGCATGAACATTATATCTGGATCTTGTTTATTGCGAGACGGTTACTCATTTAAATCAGAGAATAAAGGTTGTTCTATTTCTATGAGTAATATCTTTTATGGTCATGCACCCAACGTAAATGGTTTATTCTTGTTGGATCTCGATAGTAGTACTTCACACATCCATAACATTGATGCTAAAAGATGCAAAGCGAATAATGATAGTACCACATACTTGTGGCACTGCCGTTTAGGTCATATTGGTGTAAAGCGCATGAAGAAACTCCATTCTGATGGACTTTTTCAATCACTTGACTTTGAATCATTTGATACGTGCGAACCATGCCTCATGGGTAAGATGACTAAGACACCGTTTTCCGGTACGATGGAACGGGCGAGTGATTTGTTGGAAATCATACATACTGATGTGTGTGGACCAATGAGCATTCCAACACGTGGTGGATATCGTTACTTCCTAACTTTCACTGATGATTTGAGTAGATATGGGTATATTTACTTAATGAAACACAAGTCTGAAACATTTGAAAAGTTCAAAGAATTTCAGAGTGAAGTAGAAAATCATCGTAACAGGAAGATCAAATTTCTACGATCTGATCGTGGAGGGGAATATCTGAGTTACGAGTTTGGCATGCACTTGAAAAATTGTGGAATTGTTTCCCAACTCACGCCACCTGGAACACCACAGCGTAATGGTGTGTCTGAACGTCGTAATCGTACTTTATTAGATATGGTGCGTTCTATGATGTCTGTATCCGATCTGCCAATGTCATTTTGGGGGTATGCATTAGAGACAGCCGCATTCACTTTAAATAGGGCACCATCTAAATCCGTTGAGACGACACCATATGAGTTGTGGTTTGGTAAGAAGCCAAAATTATCGTTTCTTAAAATTTGGGGATGCGAGGCTTATGTCAAAAGATTACAACCTGATAAGCTCGAACCCAAAGCGGAAAAATGCGTCTTCATAGGATATCCAAAGGAAACCATTGGGTATACCTTCTATCACAGATCCGAAGGCAAAGTTTTTGTTGCTAAGAATGGATCCTTTCTTGAGAAGGAGTTTCTTTCGAAAGGAGTGAGTGGGAGGAAAATAGAACTAGACGAGGTTATTGAACCTTCTCCCGAATTGGAGAGCAGCGCAGCGCAGGAAGATTTGGATCTTCAGGCACCGCCTTCACCAGCTAGAGAGAAAGAAGCTGATGATAGTGATCATGCAGCTTCGGTCAAAGTTCCCGTTCGCAGGTCGACAAGGTTACGTACTGCTCCTGAATGGTACGGTAATCCTGTCTTGAACATTTTATTGTTAGACAATGATGAACCTATGAACTATGAGGAAGCGATGATGAGCCCAGACTCTGGAAAATGGCAAGACGCCATGAACTCTGAAATGGAATCCATGAAGGAAAACCAAGTGTGGACTTTGGTTGACCTTCCTGATAGCCGTAAGGCTGTTGAATGTAAATGGATTTTCAAGAAGAAAACAGACGCTGACGGTAATGTCACCGTATATAAAGCTCGACTTGTCGCAAAAGGTTTTCGACAAATTCAAGGAGTTGACTACGATGAGACCTTCTCACCCGTAGCGATGCTAAAGTCTGTTAGGGTTCTACTAGCAATTGCTGCTTATTTCGATTATGAAATTTGGCAGATGGATGTCAAAACTGCGTTCCTCAACGGAAACGTTGAAGAAGAGTTGTACATGGTACAACCTGAAGGTTTTGTCGATCCTAAGGATGCTGATAAAGTGTGCAAACTTCAGCGATCCATCTATGGACTGAAGCAAGCATCCCGGAGTTGGAATCTTCGATTTGATGAGGTGATCAAAGGTTTTGGATTTGTCCAAAATTATAAAGAAGCTTGTGTTTACAAGAAAGTGAGTGGGAGCTCGGTTGCATTCCTGGTTTTATATGTAGATGACATATTACTTATTGGGAATGATGTGGAGCTGCTTAACAGTGTGAAAGATTATTTGAATAATAGTTTTTCAATGAAAGATCTTGGTGAAGCTGCATACATATTGGGCATAAAGATCTATAGAGATAGATCAAGACGCTTAATAGCACTTAGTCAAAGTAAATACCTTGAGAAGATAGTGAAGAAATTCAATATGCAGGATGCAAAGAAAGGTTCTTTGCCCATGTTACAAGGTAAGCCATTGAGTATGACTCAGTGTCCAACTACGGCAACAGAAATAGAAAGGATGAAGAAAATCCCCTATGCCTCGGCCATAGGTTCTATTATGTATGCCATGTTGTGTACTAGACCGGATGTGTCCCATGCTCTTAGTTTGACGAGCAGGTACCAGAGTGATCCTGGAGAGGCTCACTGGACAGCAGTTAAAAATATCCTTAAGTACCTAAAAAGGACTAAGGACATGTTTCTTGTCTATGGTGGTGATGAAGAGCTCTCCGTAAAAGGTTACGTTGATGCTAGCTTCGATACTGATCCAGATGACTCGAAATCTCAAACAGGGTATGTCTTTATCTTGAATGGAGCTGCGGTTAGCTGGAGGAGTTCCAAGCAAACCGTCATTGCGGCATCTACATTAGAGGCGGAGTATATGGCCGCTTCTGAAGCAGCGAAAGAAGGGATATGGCTGAAGGAGTTCGTCACTGAACTCGGCGTTGTTCCGAGCGCACTGGATCCCATGGAGATTTTTTGTGACAACACTGGTGCCATTGCTCTAGCCAAGGAACCAAGATGTCACAAGAGTTCCAAGCATATCAAACGCCGGTTTCATCAAATTCGTGAGCATGTCAATGAAGGAGATATTACCATTAGCAAAGTACATACGAATCAAAATATCGCTGATCCGTTGACTAAAGTTCTTCCACAGACAAAACATGATCAACACCAGAAGGCCATGGGTGTTAGATTTTTACCAATGTAAACTAGATTATTGACTCTAGTGCAAGTGGGAGACTGTTGGAAATATGCCCTAGAGGCAATAATAAATAAATGTTATTATCATATTTCCGTGTTCATGATATATGTTTATTTCCATGCTATAATTGTATTAACCGGAAACATAATACATGTGTGGTTGCGTAAACAACATTGCGTCCCTAGTAAGCCTCTACTAGACTAGCTCGTTAATTAATGATGGTTATGGTTTCCCAACCATGAACATGAGTTGTTAATTAATTAACGGGATCATGTCATTAGAAGAATGACGTGATGGACAGACCCAACTAAGCATAACAATATTGATCGTTTCATTAAGTTTTTATTGTCATGCCTTTTATTGTCAAGTATCCTATTTCTTAGACCATGAGATCATGTTATTCCCGGGTACTGGAAGAATACTTTGGGGACATCAACCATCGCTTCGTGACAGGGTGATCATAAAGGTGTCTTACGGGTATCTCAGAAAGTGCTTGTTGAATTACATGAATCAAGACTGGGATTTGTCCCTCCGTGTTTCGGAGAGATATACTCTGGGCCCACTCGGTAGTGCACATTCGGTAAAGCTTGCAAGCACGTGACTAATGAGTTAGTCACAGAGAATGTTGTATTACGGAACGAGTAAAGAGTACTTACCAGTAACAAGATTTAACTAGGTATAGTGATACCGACGATCAAATCTTGGGTAAGTAAAATATCGCGTGACAAAGGAAATTGTATACGGATTATAGTAGTCCACGACATAGTGGTTCAACCGATAAAGATCTTCGTTGAATGTGTGGGAGTCATTATGGATATCCTGGTCCCTCTAATGGTTATTGATCGGAGAGGTGTCTCCATCATGTCTGCACGTTCTCGAACCCGTAGGGTCACACACTTAACGTTCGGTAACGCTAGAGTAGCTCTGGGATAATTTTGTTAATGGTGTCCGAATATTGTTCGGAGTCTCGGATGAGATCCTAGACATCACGAGGAGCTCCGGAAGAGTCCGGAGGTAAAGATTTATATATGGCAAGTTGATTTCAGGGTTCCGGAAAAGTTCGGGATTTTTCGGCAGAGTGTCGGAATGTTCTAGAAGGTTCCGGAGGGTCCCATAGTGGGGCCCACCTGTCCCCAACGACCAAGGGTGGCCCACTGGTCCATTTGACCAGTCCTACTTGGTCCATGCAGCCATTCAATGGGTAGCCCTTTAAAAGGGATGTTACCACTCTTGAAAGAGGGGGTTACCACCTTTTAAATGAGAAGGGGTTACCACTATTGAAAGAGGGAGTTTCTACTTTGGAAATAAAGTGGCTGCAGCCCCTTGCCTATATAAAGAAGAGGGAGAGGTGCACCAAGAGACAGAGGCTTGGCCGCATCACTGGCTTGCTGCTCCTCTACCTCCCGCGCACCGCTTGGCGAAGCCCTGCCCGCGGGAACTCTCCACCATATCCACCACCACGCCGTCGTGCTGCTGGAATCGATCCCACCTACTTCTCCCTCTAGCTTGCTGGATCAAGAAGAGGGAGACGTCATCGAGCTGTACGTGTGCAAGCCTCCGGAGGTGCTGCTCGTTTGCGGTGCTGATCGGATCGAACATCGTCAACAACTTCACCGAGCTGCGTTGAATTAAACGTTCAACGCGCGTGTTCTTCGAGGGTATGATGAACTACTCTCCCCGTTACTAGAATCTTCTAGATAGGATCTTGAGTGTTGCTTCCGCATGTGAGAGAAAATTTTTGTTTTCTATCGCGCAAACTCCTACATACCATGCGTGTATTATATGTTTTCATTGCAAGAATTAATTGTTTAAATATGTTTAGTCGCTCTGAAATCATTGTTAGCATGTTTTTAAATATTGGAACGTCATGTTAATGAACAATTGTATCTTCATCGCATTTATGCAATGGATTACCTGCTGTAATCACTAGTACAGAACGATACTAAGGATACCCCTCTATGGAAACGGCAGCAAAAAAACAACGGTAAAATGACACTGTGCGCAGAAAATTAGAGCCCGCGCCCGCAAATCGTGACACATCGGAAACGGTTAAATTAATTCAACCGTTTGCAATGTGAATCCACGATATCAGACACGGTTAAAATTCTGACCCGTATGCAAACTGAATCGGTATAGTATAAAAACTCTGAAACCCTAGCCACGATCTTATCCCATCACTCTCCTTCCTCTCCCGCAGAGCCGCATGCGCCTGATCCCCTTCTCCATCCATCCTTGCACCTATCTCGTCCTTGTTGCCGGCCATCTCCGTGGACGAGGCGGTTGTCCCCGAGTAGATCGACGAGCTCCTACGGCGGCAGTCCTCAAGCAGATCCATTAGCTCCGGCGGCGGTCCTCAAGCAGATCCGTTAGCTCCGGCGATAGTCCCTCAGCGTCACCGACGAGCATGGACGAGGCGTCCGACGATGGCCTCCCGTGAGCAGGATGGCGTAGCGTCCAGATCCAAGTGGGACGAACATGCTACTGCTGCCATGGCAGCTGATCTGGCGCGAGCCCGACCGGCGATGCAAAAGGCGATCGACTACGCCGGCGAAACAACGACCAGATCACCTCCAGCAGGACCTGCTTCAACCTGGTCCCACGACAACTACGCCCGCGCGCTGCTCCAGTTCGGGTACCCCGCCACCGCTAGATCCCTCCACCTGCGGCTTCTTCAGTACAAGGTACACAACCAGAATAATTTTAGTATTTAATCAAGATGTAGGATGCACGATATGGGTTTTTTAATTGATCTGAGGAATAGCGTTGTATAATCAAGTCGGCCACCAGGTACCACCGTAAAAGCATTCCACTGCTGGCCGAGCAGAGTACGTACACTTCGTTGAGTAGTACTGTGTAGCTAATCGATTTAGCTAGCTGACTTCGTTGAGTACTGCTGTACTAGTAGTAGCTAATCGGTTTAGCTAGCTAGTTTAAGACCGATAATGCTTGTCCGGTTGGTTTTGGAATTGCTTCATGGCACATTAAGTTCTTGTAAATTTGTTTTAGTTGTCTATGGAATTTGTAATCGATTCAGTTGTACTTGTAATTTAATTTGTAAACTTGTAATCTGTGGTGAATAACTGAATATTGATATTTCTTGTTGCCTCTGGACAATTATTTGTGTTGAATCCTTAATATTTGTGTTGTAGGCACTTAACACTTGATGTGGACTAGGAAGGTAAGGATGACTCCAACGAGGCGACGCATCGAGTCCGCGCGCCTCCGTTCCTGTCCGTGCCAGCATGCACGAATCGATCCAGCTGCCTGCTTGGGTGTTTCTGCCTCCCAGCTTGCTTTTTGATCCAGCTGCTTGCTTGGGTGCTTCCGCCTTTTTGATCCAGCTGCATGTTTGGTGCTTCCGCCTTTTTGATCCAGCTGCTTGCTTGGGTGCTTCCGCCTTTTTGATCCAGACGCTTGCTTGGGTGCTTGCACCTCCCAGCTAGCTTTTTGATCCAGCTGCTTGCCTGCTTGCTTCTGTGTGCTTTATTAGCTCGAACGACTCAGAGCTAAAGCTAGCTAGCAAGACTCTTAACACAGAGTCATAGTAATACACAGACGCATGACTCCTAGTATGACACAGACGCATGACTCCTAGTTTGACTTACAGAGACCTTGTAGAGATAGTACTTTAGGTTCTTATTAGCATGTTCTTTCTTGCAATTGTTCTGTTAGCTAATATGAAGATAGCTTCTATATTTATTGCAACTAGTATGTTTCCATGCTTCTTATACTTAGTTGTTGCTCCGACTTGTCTGATGTTTCATCTTATAACTTGTTTTACAGTGTACACAAATGGATACTGGTGTGGTGCACTTCACTTATTACTTGGATAACTCTGCACGCGGCACACCATTTACATTGTCAAGTTCATCTGCTGCAACTGCAGCAACGCTGCCTTCTCCAAACCAGATAAGCTGCCGGATGCAAGAAGTCTTTTCCGGTGCAGTTTAGACTATGGCAGCAACCTGGGTGGATTGTTGCTAGACGGTAGTTGTTTTACGTTAGTCATTTACTACTGCACATAATGTGTGTATATACCTTTTGTGCATTCTACTTGTTCCTATGTGTAATTGATTTTTGGTGTTATATTGTGAAAATGAACCATTGGTTAGATTGCCTAGCGAGTCAGCTGTGAGCCGTCCGTATTGAATGTCTGTGAGCCGGCTGTGAGCCGGCTATTTTTTTTAATATTTAATAACCACATCAGAAACGGTTAAAAAGAACAACCGTTTGCAATTTGCATCCCACATTGGAAACGGAGTTTCGGCCTCTGTTACCGATGAGCCTTTTCACATCAGCATCGAAAGCGGGGACACGGACCGTTTCTCCGTTTCCGATGAGGTTTTTGGTCAGTTTCTGATGTGTCGTTCTGTACTAGTGAATCCGGATTACCTGCTATAATCTAATATGATTTGCATAGATTGCAGATGACCGGAATCGTTAACCGTGAGTTCACCGAGCTGACCCAAAATGGGCTGAATTACCTGACGTGGGCATCTGACGTCTAGATCTTCTTCACATCCAGGGAGCTGACCAACGCGATTGGCGTGGGGACCCAGGCGGCCACCAGCGCTGTCACCCCTGCTCAGAATGCCCAGGCTCTGCATTTTTTGTGTCACCACCTTTGCAGTACTATGAAAAACGAGTGCATGGCTGAGCGGAGTGCTTTGGACCTCTGGAACGCTCTTAAACAGCGTTTCGAGCGACTAAAGTACATTGTTCGCCCGCAAGCAGAGGCGGAGTGGATGCGTCTGAGGTTTCAGGACTTCAAGACGGTGGGAGACTATAATTCGGCTTTGCACCGGATTTGCACCTCTCTTCGGATGTGTGATGTCACTATCACCGACACCCAGAAGATTGAGAAAACTCTCTCTACTTTCCACCCCAACGCAGTACAGTCCTCGCGGAATTATCGCCAGGGGATGTACACGCAGTATGCAGAGCTTGTGGACATACTTCACGTGGAGGAGCCGCAGGATGAGCTCTTGCGAAAGAACTCTCTAGCGCAGCCACTTGGGGCGAGTTCGCGTCAGGAGGCCCATGCTAGCGCCTACAAGGTCCGTGCGCCTCTCAAGAGTAAGAGAGGTGGGAAGGGCGAGAAGGTGCCTCACCCCACTCGCCGGGCTCAGCAGCATCAGCAAGGCAAGGGGGAGCAGAGGCCCCCAGAATGCTATCGGTGCGGCTCTAAAGAACACTTCTCACGCTAGTGCCGTGCGCCTAAGGATGTTGTGGAAGCGTACAAGGCTAGTAAGAAGGTGCATGAATCGCACCTCACCTCAGTACAGTGGGAGGCACCTCCAGCACCCATGGTGGCGCCCGAGATCCTCCCGCCGCCTCCACCTCTGCCTATGGCTGCACCTGCAGTTGCGCCCATGGAGATAGCCCCGACGGTCTCAACGGGCGTCGACGTCTCTATGGAGGTCAATCACTTGGTGCACCCTTTTGGACCTCGTGTAGGCACTGATGATGATCCCTTATTCAGTGAGGAGAAGTTCGCTCAGTTGGAAGATTGAGTCTGAAGTGGGCGGCGCGTTCACTATGCCCATCTAAGCTTCCACTCCTTCATTTATCATGATTCCTTAGGCTATTTGAGATACATTTGGTTTTGTAAGCTCTATAAGAGCAAGACATATTCATTATTTTGACGCTTTAATGACATTTGGTTATCGTTCATTAATTCTTCTATTTAAATATGATGGCATGTTATGTTCTGAGATATATATGCATTTGTTCTGTAATGTCGCTACTTCCCCGCTTCATTATTTTAATTACATGCAAATGTCTTAGAACATGTGTGGCACCCCAATGGAGTAAACATGTATCGTGGAAAACTATACGCAAATACCATCTTCAGAGAGATTATGTGCTTGGAGTCTAATAAAATCTCGATGAGCTTATACCATCTTCAGAGAGATACCATCTACAAACCTCTGCCACATAGCAGGATAGATACTCTGGGCCCACTCGGTGAGATTACATCAATGAGCTTGCAAGCATGTGACTAGGTCACGGGGATGTAATATCACAGATGAGTAAAGATAGATTTGTCTATGGCGAGGTCATCCTCGGTAATCGTGATACCGGAGAACGACGCTCGGACAATCTAAGTATCGCTAGGCAAGAGGATGAGACTGGACGTCTAAAAATTCAAACGATAAAAGACATTCATGGACGCACAGGGGCTATCATGGGTATCCAGATCCCGCTGTTAGTCATTGATCAGAGAGCATGTCTCGATCATGTCTGGAGTGATCACGAACCGTGGGGTAACACACTTAAGGGTGGGTGACGATTAGATTGGATTTAGAGAGAAAAGAAACCGGAGACTCCGGAAGTGTTCCAGACATGTCCGATGGATGATCGGAGGCAACGAAATATGTTTCGGAGCCCGAATGAATTAAATAACATGTATTTAATATTAATAAGTGTTATTAATGATTAAAGATATTTTTTATTTAATTAAATTCAAATTTTAAAAGGCATTAAACCTAAATGGGCCTTAGAAGGCCCATTAGGGGAAAATCCCAAAAAGGAAAAAGAAAAAAAAAGTAGGAGGATGGCCAGCCGCCCTAGGTGGGCCGAATGGGGCCCACCTAGGGGCCGGCGGCTCCCTTGGCCGGTGCATGGCCATGTGGGGTTTAGTCCCACATGGCCTAGCCAAGGGAGATGGCCTCCCTCCTCCTCCTTTAAATAGGGGACCCCATGCCTTGAAAATACACACCAATTCTCCCTCTTCTTTTCTCCTACCTTGAGCGTGGTTCCGGTTCTGGAGCTGCGTACGGGGAGGGAAGTCTCTCTACTATACGCACACTGCCATGCTGCAAGATCCACTCTTCCACTTCTGCTGTTCTGCTGGATCTGGAGCCCGGAGGTCGTCATCCACACCGTACGTGTGGAACCGCGAGGCACCATTGTTTGATGCTGGGAGCTGTCTTCTTCCACTACACGACCCTGAGGTCAGCGCCGTCATCTCCACCGAAAAGTGATGCATTGTTGTACCTTGAGTCACTCGCACCATCTTAAGTTTCAATGATTTCACGCTAATAGTCTCCAGCTGAGACCGGTGTTGTGAATGGTATAGAATGCCTCCTAATCACCGAGCGCGATGAAGATGGTAAACATGTTCTTGGAATATTTTCCTCCATTGGAGACATGGCTATGCTACATGGTAATTGTAGCAATGCCTGTGTGCGCTACCTTCCGATGCTCTGAACTATTTTGCCTATGGCATGGTAGATTAGGCCACTCAGTCTTAGTATGATGAGGAATATACAACTCGAACGGTCATAATGTTAAAGTGAAAAACTTCCCAAATCCTGATGATTTCGTATGCTCCGCATACGCTACGAGGAAGTTAATCATTAGACCGCCCCCTTAAAGGTGAAGGATGAAATCCATCATAAGAGTTGTATTTCGCCAACCAGATGTTGGGGCAAGCTGTGTTACACGCTGTTAAACTCGTTAACTTTAAGACTGGTGGCCTACAACATCCATTCTCATGTGCAGCTTGTGCAGGGGTCGGCACCGATAATTTCCCACCTTTACAGTTTCGGTTGCCAGGTGTATGTACCGATATCACCACCCAGAGATCAGCAAATGGGCCCGCTCCGTAAGTCGGGTATATACGTTGGTAATGCGACTGTGTCCATAATCAGGTATTTGGACCCCATGACAAGTGAATGTCATACGGCCCGCTTCGCTGATTGCATTGACGAGGATCTCTTTCCGACTTTAGGGGGAGATAATCAACCCCTTGATGATAAAAGTCGAGAAATCACGTGCCAAGTCACGGAGATCCACGCTCATGACCCACGCACTGCCGAGACAAATAAAGAATCCCAAAAGAAAATTGATTTGCATGCATTAGCGAATCAACTGCCTGATCACTTTAGTGACTTGTAAACTGTGACAAAGTCGCATATGCCTCCGCGCAATGCACCGGAAAGGGTTGAGATACCGAAGTTAACTATGGTACACCCGCTCCCGTCCAAAGGCCTAAAAGGACGGGAAATCCGGTTTCTCAACTTCTAAGAACTCGGGGACGCCTGAGGAAGAAGGATAAGAGAGATTTATCACAGACAGTCACCAAAGCCCCTAGTAAGAAAAAGGCGAGCCAATTGAGACCTGGCACAAGTATGGAAAGTCCTGTGCACGGGATTCCGGACTTGAACGTCCCTATTGAGGGAACATCCAGCGGAGATGTGAGTACACACATCGGCACGGAAAAGCTAAAGGACCTCGCTCCTGTAATGGGAAATACGATGGAGCAAGAGTTAGCGCCAGATGCGCCCCATGACGAAATGACCATAAATTATATAAATAAGGGAGAATCAAGGAACCGAGCAATGGCTATTGTCGACATTAACTTTGCTATCGAATTGCCTCAATCATAGATCCTGACCCTAGGCCTAACAATCCCACTGATTATAAAATAAGGTCGGATAGGAAAGATTGGCAGGAGGTGGATCGGTACAGAGCAAGGCTCGTCGCTCAAGGGTTTCACTCAATGACCAGATGTCGATATTGAAGAAACTTACTCCCAGTCATGGCTGGCATAACCTTTAGATATTTGATCTCGATGGCAGTAAATCTGGACTTAACAAGGAAATTGTTAGATGTCGTCACTGCTTACCTATATGGTCACCTTGATTCGGACTTTTACATGGAGGTACCAGAAGGTATCCCCATTCCGAACCAAGAGAGCAAATCGGGGTCTATACAGTGTTCTTCTTCGAAAGTCATTGTACGGACTTAAACAGTCTGGTAGGATGTGGTCGTTTAAGTGATTCCCTTCATCAGAAGGGCTACACGAGCAAAGAAGATTGCCCATGTGTCTTTATACGACGATCCCATGATGGATTCTATATAATCTTGGTGTACGTGGGCAATTTGAATATAATCGGTACACCTAGAGATATTGAGGAAGCGAGTTCCTACCTTATGTCGGAATTCGAGATGAAGGATTTGGGTAAAACCAAGTTCTGTCTGGGTCTGTGACTTGAACATTCTCCTGCTGGGATTCTAGTGCACCAGTCTGCCTACACCCAGAAGTGTTAGAGAGATTTGGATTTCACAAGGCATATCCTTCAAAGACCCCAATGATTGGGAATCTTTGCAGCAAGATAAGGACCCGTTCAGACCTAAAGAACAGGGGGAGGAAATTCTGGGACCGGAATTCCCCTACTTGAGCGTCGTTGGACCACTCATGTACCTCGCGAATTGTACACGGCCGGACATTGCGTTTGCTGTCAATTTGCTTGCTAGGTACAGTTCTGAGCCTACCAATAGACATTGGAAAGGCATCAAGGACGTCTTCCGATACCTGCAAGGGACCAAATATCTTGAGCCGCTTTATAGGAGGAATTAAGACCTATCATTGGTAGGCTATGCTGATGTAGGGTGCCTGTCGGACCCGCACACTTCCAAGTCTTAGACTGGATATGTTTTCCTTTGTGGTGGAACTGATGTTCCCTGGAAATCGTCTGAGCAAAGTCTTCTATCGACTTCGACGAACCACTCTGAAATCATAGCACTATAAGAAGCATGACACGAGTGTGCATGGTTTCGACCAATGATTCGCCACATTCAGCAGACGTGTGAGCTGAACACCGTACAAACCCCCACCATTATCTATGAAGATAATGCAGCTTGTGTTGCACAAGTGCAGTCAGGGTATGTGAAGAGTAATCTCATCAACCCCAAGTTTTCTATGCGCATGAGCTGCAGAAGACGAACGAGGTGAGGATCTTGCATACTAAGTCGTGTGACAATCTCGCTGATATGTTCACTAAATCATTACCGGCATAATCTTTTGAGAGATGTGATCGTGAATCGGTATGATTACTTAGAGATATGTCGGCTCTAGGGGAGATTCTTCATACCCCCATCTGTAAATCTCGATCTAGATGATCGAGTACTCAACCTGATGTTGAGTGGATTATACTCTTTTTCCCTTATGTGAGTTTTCCTGATGTTTCTCATAATGAGGTTTTTGATGAGGCAATTCGTGCAACATGAGGAGACGTATTCTACGCGCTCTTTCTCCATATTTTTCCCACTGGGTTTTTTTCAGAGTTTTGAGACATAGACAATACGGGATGTTGGACCAAGGGGGAGTGTTGGGAAACCTACCGTACAAGTAAATGTACGGGCCCACCCTTTCTTGGGTGGGGAGTTTTCCCTCTAGATTGGTCCTCTGGGCATGCCTACGAGCATTGGTCGTTCACCTACTGTCTCTTTTCAGTCCATTGTGGACAAAGCATGGAAGTACCTTAATGGATGGTCGGACAGGCCCGTCTCTCGATCTGGGAAGGAGACCTTGATAAAGGCCATTATTCAGGCAATACCAACATACATCATGAGCTGCTTCCAAATTCCAGTTTCAACATGTGATTCTCTCCGCAAAGCCATTGCAGATTTTTGGTGGGGAATTGAAGCCGGAAAGAAAAAGATGCACTGGCGTAGCTGGGAGTGGCTGTCAACTCCCAAGTTCCTTGGTGGTATGGGTTTTCGCGATCTGGTCTTATTCAATCAGGCGATGTTGAGTCGCCAATGTTGGAGGTTGATCACGGATCCATCTTCGCTATGTGCAAGGGTGCTGAAAGGCCGCTATTTCCCTAACTGTGATTTCTGGGATGCCCCGCAACCACGCTCCTGTTCGTTTACTTGGCGCAGCATCTGCTTTGGCATGCTGTTGGTGAAGAAGGATGTGCGTTGGACAGTTGGGAACGGCGAGAAGATCAAGCTGTTGACTGATAATTGGATTCCAAACTTTAAACCTGGTTCGTTCAAGCTTCTGGCGCCTATTCCTGCTGGCGCGACAGCGAACATCCTTCTCTCGGATGATCGATGTACATGGGACACTGATATGGTGTCTGCTGTTTTTGAGGAAGAAGTGGCAAACAAGATTCTACAGATTCCAATCAGTCGACGGGTCGGTGAAGATTTTGCTTCCTGGCCCTTTACACATTTTGGTGACTACACTGTGGCTTCGGCATACAATCTCGCACGAACTGAAAAGTTCTATACTGAACGAAGCAAGCAGGGTGGTGGTACCAGCTCTACCACAGCGTATGATTATGTGTTCTGGAAGAAGTTGTGGGCTACCAAGGCGCCGGGGAAGATGAAGATCAACCTGTGGCGCTTCGCACACGACTGCCTTCCCTCCGGATCCCAGCTGTGCCGTAGACATATTCCAACGATCGCTCACTGTCCTTACTGTGCTCAGGAAGAAACGATAGAGCACGCTCTGCTATTCTGCCCGTTTGCTCAGGAGGTTTGGCGGGAGATCAAAATGGTGTATGGATTACACCTAAAGAGGAAGACTTTCACTAGTCCGAAAATTTGGCTGTATGATTTCATGCTCAGATCAACGGATAGAGAGAGGATGATCCTCACTGTGACTGCTTGGCATCTGTGGATTTCTCGGAACGGGCTTCGTAATGGTGAACCTATGAGGAACCCGCACTCGGTTGCTGAGCAGATCAAGGCATACGCGGAAATGATTGAATTGCATCTTTTCAAACCGGCCCCTTCTCCTAGGCGTGATACCAGCTCATCAGTGTCTCGATGGTCTCCGCCGCCTGAAGGTACGGTTCATATCAATGTGGATGCTGCAAACTTTGCTTCTTCTCGACGGATGGGAGTGGGCGTCGTGATCAGGAACCACCTTGGCGAATGCGTTACTGCTTGCATTGAGCTCCTTGAGATGGTTACGACGCCGGAAACTGCAGAAGCGCTGGCGCTGCGCCGGGCTGTCTCCCTTGCTGATGAAGAAGGCTTCCGCAAGCTTTTGGTGGTCTCTGACTGCCTCTCGGTGATCCAGCGTGCTAATTCTCCAGGTCTGGATCGTGGTCCTGCTGGCGTGGTGATTCAAGACATCAAGCTTCTCGCTAGCAAGTTCACTGATATCTCCTTCAGTCATGTTCGTCGTCATTTTAATGAGTCGGCTCATGTGTTAGCTCGTTCCGCTGAACATTTCGTTTCTTCTGTCTTTAGAAACTTTACTCCGGATTGCATCCGGGAGTCTCTGTGTAATGATTTAATTTGATCAATAAAGTTGTTGTTAACCCTCAAAAAAAAAACCCTAGCCCCTCTCCCCTTAAATATACCCATGTATTGTATGGAGAGAGACACACCCTTGATAATAAAGATCAGTCTCGCATATATCTCTGTGTCATTTTACTTTTCGCATATGTGATTGTACCGCGTTTACGACTATTTCGACTACGCTCTCGCTCCACGCCCTCGGACCGGACTCGCGGGCAAAGGTTGTGGAACAATATACACGTTTTACGAGATTATGTTACTACCTCCATAGTGGGTAGTAACATATTTGTGGTGTCATGCAAAACTTTATTAATTAGGTTGTAGCCTTGTAGACTCATGTTACCTTGATATATGTGATGTTATGGTAATATAACTAGTTACTATATTTCTCTCTCTTCATTAATTTACTCTCGCATGCAGGCGCATGCCTTCTCTCTCATCCCCTGACTTCTCGCATACAACATGCAAAGGGCCACTAGCAGTACCGCAACTACTGCTCTTCCCAGATTTTTCAACTCTCTTCGCATGCGCTGTATTCCCTCCGTCCAAGTTTTTAAGTCCTCTACGAAATCGCAGCGTCTACTGGCTAGGAGCGATTACGTCGTTCCATCCGTTTCCTCCAATCAGTGAGTAATTAAGAAACGTTTAATTAATTCGGCCATTAACAAGGGCAAATGAACAGACATCCAGGCCCACTGCATGCAAGCCAATTCCCACAGCATGCATGCGCATCTTCCGTGAATCCCACCTGCATGCGCCAGATTTTAGGAAAGAAATAAATGAGAGAGAAAGGTGCGGCTGGGTGGGATTTTGGAGTTTCCGGACAAATAGAAATCCACTAGGTGACTAACAATCCTGGACCGAGGGAGTATACGGCCAATGGGAATTCCGCATCAACTGTTTTCTCTTCAGATTTTTTAGGTAGATTTACACGGCTAGGAGGGGTAGTTTTGGAAAAAAACAAGCCACACCGCACCCTCCGCCTTACTTTGTGGGAAAATTTGAAAAATTTATATGCCTTAATTAAGGGAATGGAGGGAGTATAAATAAATATTCATGTGCTCCCTCCATACCAAAATATAAGGCGCCCTTTAATTTCGCTGGTCAACGACATCCAATTTTGACCATAATTTGTACTTATAATATGACAACAAAATTAGTATAAAAATATATAAAATGAAAGAATTTTGCAAGACGAATCTAATGATACTATTTATACATTCTTAATCCACATAATTTATTATATATTAACGGTCAAAGTTGAGCATCGAAGACCTGCATAAAAATAGCGCGCCTTATATTTTGAGACGGAGGGAGTATTTTAGAATAAAATTTGATCCATTAATGAGCTTAAGTATTCCCTGCAATGAGCCAAGAATGGAAAAACTTCGCTGGTCAATACCTTCTTTCATGGACGATTACCATGAGCTACCATATTTCTGTAACCCGTCTGGTGACCGGCGATTATGCTGTGTCTTAATGGAATACGAGTGTTCCATATTAAAAAAATCAGCCAATATAGAATTGATTCTCCAAAGCCCTCATGGTATAATTTTGCCTTGGAGATACAAAATGGGCTTAAGCAGTTAAGCTACTTCTAGAAGAGATTGTAAACCCGCTTTTTATTTCAGCCCAGACAAACAGTTAATGCTTTCTGTTGGGCCGTCTCTAACTTTACAGGCTACATATCGGCTTATAGACAACATATATGCGCCCGTAATGGCCGCAAATGGTTCAGGCCTTTGCAAAGAATGGACCAATGTGCCGACTACGAGCACGGTCGCGCTCGTGCATCCACTTGAATTGTGCTCATTCGTCAAGTCAAACAACGTGCAGGAAGTAGGGCGCACCGATGGAATCCATCGGCCACATCTCGACAAATCTACCGCCATTAGTTTCACGAGATCGAGCTTAGCGCGCGCTTTCCATAGAAGCAAGGGCGCACCACGGGAGACTGGGAGAGCAGAGCACGGAAGGTCGGCACAGGTGCGCGCGGCATGCAACGCCAACTTAACGACACTAGTAATCGTGCACACGTGTAACATTAGGACATATTTCGTCAAAATTTGCGTGAGTAAAAGGCCAACCACTTTTACCACCCAATTTATTTTATTTTACCATGAAAAAACTTTTTAACTCATAAAATGGAAAACCATATATGAATATGTATATTGCCTTACAAAATCATGTAATCAAAAAATCACATAATCTAACCGGATAAGAAGTTAACCTTACACAAACAAATTTGAAGCAACACATTATATATTTGCCTCTGAATCTACTAGATGCTGGATAAAAACCGTGCCGGTCGAGAAATTCATATCGGCTCATAGGTCTAGATGAACCCACTACTCAATAAATATTTTTCAAAATGTCAAAAATTCCAAAAAAAAAAATTTGGATATACTAGATGACATTTTATGGTAGCACAAAAAGCTTCATCAAGAAAAGACATTTTTTGTGTGCTGTGCAAAAAAGACAAATCTATGGTTTTCAAAATGACTTTGTACGCGATAGTTTTTTGTCTTTTTTGCACAGGTCACAAAAAAGTCTTTTCTTTATGAAACTTTCTGTGCTAACATAAAATAGCATGATGTATGTCCGAAATTTTATTTGATTTTTTTATATTTTAAAGAAAAATGAAAAATGTTTTACATAACGGGTGCATCCGCACCCGTGACCCGTTCCGGTCCCCTATACTTATATAGTACTATCTACATTCGCACTTTCATGCTTTCAGTAATGTTATTTATTGTATTCTTCTGATGCTCTGGTAAGATGTTAGATGTATGATGTTTGTAATATACATACATGTATAGTTCACTTCCAACAAATTAAGCAAATAACTCGTCTGCCAAGAAAACCCATTGAACTCGTGAAGCTATACAGATGTATCCCAAGTCCCAACCATTGAACTCGGCTGAAGCTATAAAAAAAAGTTCCGTTGAACATGCTTTTTCGTCCTGTATAGTTGCATTTGAATTCAAGATTTTGTCTACAGTATTGAAAATGATCTCTTCCTCTCTCTTTCGTACTTGGGACGCCTTGCTGATATTTTTTCTCTATATCGTCGCTTAGGTAGATTCATCTTATATCCATGGCGTTTTTTTCCCCCTATTGAACTCATGATTAGTCACAAGTTTAAATCCAGTCGCAAGTAGCAGAAATATGTGATGTAACAGAAGTAAGTTCTTACACCTAAGCATGGTCTATGGTTAATAAAAGTAGCTAAGAACTTTGCTGAAAATATCAAAGCGCAGTGAAAATATGACAAAAGGCAACCCAACATAAAAATACAGTTTCTTAGATTTAGCAAAAGTTAAACAATCAGCTCATGAGAAATTCCTTTCAGAAAACTACAAGACACATCAATTTCCCTCATTTACGTTTTCTCATATACATTTTCTCATACAGAGAGGAGTGGGGCATATGGAGTGTGGCTTGGAACGTCTAATTTATGTTGTCTTCAGTGTGAGGAAGATAGTGTACAGAATGTAATTACAAAGTTGGACCGCTTGGCTTGAGGGAGATGACCATATCAGAGACGCAAACATGAAAAACTTATCCAAGCATATAGTTTTCTTCATAGTGACACGGCTTACGTCAGCGATGAATTTCATGCCAAGCTCTTTGAAGCTCTTGTTCTCAGTTCCGCTTTGCTTTGATTTGCCACTGGCATGACCATCTTGTCCTGGAAAATAGGATTCAATGAGACCAATACAGTCAGATGTTTTTTTAGGTACTGATCGGTTGTTGTAAGAGCTGCAGAAAGCAATTGGATACCAAATAAAAGTACAATCTGCACCTTACAGAGAGAGTGCTCTGATGGATGCCTGGTGCTGCGCGTACACGACGTGTACTTACGTCGTGCAGGGCGTCTGCGTCGTCGGCGATTTACAAGGTGGATTACGGATCCGGCGGCGGATTGGCTGGGCGTGGCGTGCGGGTGGCCATGTGTGTTGGGCCGAAGGGCGGGCGCGGAAGCAGGTGTTGATGGAGGGTGGCGGTGTCGGGGATAGAGGGCGGGCGGGCGGGCACGACAGCAGGCTGGTGCGATGCGGCGGCGGGGATGGAGGATGGACGCCGGCGGCGGGGATGGAGGGCTGGAGCCGACGTCGAGGCGGACGCGGCAGCAGGGTGGTGCGACACGCGGCGGCTGGGATGGAGGGCGGCGGCGCGGGGATGCAGAACGCGCGGGCAGGCGCGCGGCGTTTCCAGGGGATTAGTTGGATGCTTTATTAGTGATTAGCCAAGCGTTTCGCGTGGTTCCGTAGTCAGTCTCACGTAATAACCGTCGGATGAATTGTTGTGTGGCTGGAATGATTTGGATCACCCCGTCTCTCCCTTTTAGTGGTGATATATGCAATCCTATCGCATCATCCACGCTTTATTAGTACCAGCAACTCCAATACGCAGGCTCAAGTGCATAATATATGCTTAAAATATTATTTCCAGCACCGGCCGGGCCCGGTCGGCGACCCTATCGGCCAGCCGGTGGCCCGGTGCCACTGCTTGGGTGTGCAAGAGTTTGCCGGCCGTCTAATCGTCGCGTCTCGGCGCCGGGAGGGCGGTGGATATCCACCATGGAAAGTGCACCGTACCACGCAGCAACGACTACCAACCGTGGTGGATTTTACAATCCATCCATATCTCTCTCTCTCTCTCTTGTGAGCGCACGTCTATATAAACCACCACCGTTCGAGGTGCCGGTGCATCGAGCATCTATCGCACTTGTACTGATCACTCGCAGCGTCGCAGTGTGGGAATTGCGTTGAGCTTGCAGACTGAACTAGCTTACAGTCGTATACGTTGGGCGTTCATCCCATGGCGAAGGCTCGCGTGCTAGCCGGCGTGGTTCTGCTGTGCGCCCTCCTGCTTCTCTCTTCTGCTTTTGTGGCGGCCGAGGCCGGCCGGCAATGGGATCAGGGGACAGAGAGCAGAGCGGCGGCGGCAACGACGGCGACAGGGAGATGGCGTCTCGCCAGGAAGGAACTGCGGGAGGAGATGATGGTCCAGACGCCGCAGACGAACGGCGACGTCGACGACATTGGCGAGACCAAGAGGAAGAGCCCTGGTGGCCCGGACCCGCAGCATCACTGATGCATGCATGTCAGTCACGGTCTCGTTGCGTGTGCAGTTTCTTTCTACATATACTGCCGATTTCTCAGATATATATAGCTTGTGTTCTTGTCTTGATAACACGAAAAAGATACTCCCTCCGATCCATATTAATGGCCTCAACATTATCTAGTTACGGATGCATCTAGTCTAAACACTTAACTAGATACATCCGTATCTAGATAAAGTTGAGCCCATTAATATGGATCGGAGGTTGTACAATTTTTTTCCAACATATGTATATGGTGTGTCATCATTGAATCATCGATATGTACACTTATTTGTAGTAGTGTACGTATGTACTCCCTCCGTTCCATTTTAATTGACTCACATATATGTGGATATGGATGCATCTAGACACAACCATATCCACATATATGTGAGTCAATTAAAATGGAATGGAGGGAGTACTACGTAGTACTACCATGTAATTTTTTTTTTGCACGAATACTACCATGTAATAGGAGTCCACGTATTTGTAGTAGTGTACGTATGTACTACGTAGTACTACCATGTAATAGGAGTCCACGCACGCGCCACAGGTTTATGGAGCAGGTTAATGACGTAATAAAGCCCTATTGATGTTCAGCATGGAGTAATTCACTAGTAGTTACTCAAAACAAACTCTTGGTTAATCAATGGATTTGGCAGCTCTCCTGCCAACATTCTAAAAAAAAATATAGTCTTTGTTTTGCTTCAAGACACGGAACTAATCTTATGATCATACTCCCTTCGTGCTTATTTTTGGATTTTGTCTTATGTTAAAAAAATATATAGGTTTGATCAATTTTTTAAAATGCAATATTTATGACACTAAATTTTCCGTCCAGCCATTAATAACTTGATTATTTTTAGATAATAGTAGATAGAAAGAACGCCCGTAAGGAGTCTTATTAAATCCAACAAATATTTAATACTCACTCCATTCCAAATTATAATATGTTATAGTTTTTTAATCGCATGTAAATAGACATGACTGAGTACGTCCATTACTCCATTCCAGTTTGTATATAGTCTATCTTGGAATATTCAATCATCTTATAATTCGGAACGGAGTGATATATTATAAACTACATTCAAAGATGCATCTAGCGATATTAATTCGGTGTTATAAATAATGATTTTCCCATGAAGTTGATCATACTTAACAAAGTTTGACTTAGTACAAACCCTAAACATACACTTATTTATGGACAGAGGGAATATCCTTTTAGTACAATTTTTCTTTTTTCTACTAAACATGCTAATTTGATCTTATGACGTGCCTCTTCTTATATAGAAATCAAGCTACTTTGGATGTACCTATTTTGCAGGGGAATAATTACAATGTAGTCCCTATGATCCTTTTTGGGAAATAATCACATTAATCAAGTGGTCAGTGTGGTTTCATACAATTTAGGAATGGAGTTGAATCTATACATCTCAGCATCTAAATGATTAATTAGGTCTAAGCAAAATTGTTGCAGTTGATGCACCAACGTCATCAACGTAACCACGACATAGCTTATTGTTTTGTCATACATCCTCCACATTCGCCTTAACCATGAAAACATCGAGAAAGTCGCGTCAAAGGTGACCTGTGAACTCGATGGCCGCCATCGATAATTGGCTTTGTCCACTGAAATGATTAGGATGGATAATAATGTAAGGAAGGATCAAACATGCAACTGATAACCATTTTTTAATGGAAGAACTAAGTGAAGAAAGGAAAAATGCAAAAATAATATAGGTGCCATAAGCACGGATCTGAAATCATTAGTTCCTAGCTAATGGAGTAGATCCATATATTCCAATGGAGGTGGCAACGCCTTGATATTGCATCGCCAATCACGGATTAGATCCACACATTGCATTGCATAACAGTATATGGGCCATGTTACCGCTTAAAGCCATGCTACCGCTTAAATCTTGGTACTGCTTAGTTTTCAATGGTGGTATTCCGTAATCTTTTTTAACCAGGATTAATGCTTTGACTTTTTCATTAATCAAGAAGATGTGTTGTTGATTACTGAAAAACTAGTCAAAAAGGATATAAATAGGGCATGTCCACATCCACACCGAACACAACAACTGAAACCGCTGGCAACACGAGGACTACACCCAAAACCTGAAACCTGAATTGAAATATACCAGTACACCGATCCAAACTTTCCATAATTAATCTTGTTTGAGAGTACAAGGGTATCAGACATGTTGAATTAAAGGTAATTGACGGATCATATTATTCTAAGAGTATCCTCTTTAACTTGTTCTAACTTCTAAGTTGCCAGAAATCTTCGTAAATCCTGGCCAAGTAAATGTGCATGTCATTTATCCTACTTGTGATATAAGTTTTATCGGAATAATAATCTACACATGTTCAATTTATTGACTGCAAGGGCTATTTCGTCATACCCTGCACAAATTGTCGTCCAAAGTATAAAATATTCTGACTTTTTCTGAATCGCATGTGTCTAGATGTGTTTTGGGTGTGTTTGTTCACTCATTTCACTCCGTATGTAGTCAACATTGAAATATCCAAATGATTTTATAATTCAGAATGGAGGTATACCTTTCATCTACTGCTTTTCGGCCTTTTATCTAGAGGGCGAACTATTTGTCGACTGACCTCTTGCATGAGTCATGCAGAATGTATAACTGACCCTGAAACTCTGAGCAAAACCTGCACCAATTATTCTCCTAATTGGTGCAAGGGAATCAGACCTGTTGAATTAAAGGTAATTGACGGATCATATTATTCTAAGAGTATCCTCTTTAATTTTTTCTAACTTCTAAGTTGCCAGAAATCTTCGTAAATCCTGGCCAAGTAAATATGCATGTCATTTATCCTACTTGTGATATAAGTTTTATCGGAATAATAATCTACACCTGTTCAATTTATTGACTGCACGGGCTATTTCGTCATACCCTGCACAAATTGTCGTCCAAAGTATAAAATATTCTGACTTTTTCTGAATCGCATGTGTCTATATGTGTTTTGGGTGTGTTTGTTCACTCATTTCACTCCATATGTAGTCAACATTGAAATATCCAAATGATTTTATAATTCAGAACGGAGGTATACCTTTCATCTACTGCTTTTCGGCCTTTTATCTAGAGGGCGAACTATTTGTCAACTGACCTCTTGCATGAGTCATGCAGAATGTATAACTGACCCTGAAACTCTGTGCAAAACCTGCACCATCAAACAGCCGTCTTGCCTTTTCTGTTTGCCGACAAAACCGAGATAGGGTACGCAGCACGAGAAGTGCCGTTGAAAGAAGAAAATGACTTGCCTTTTTTTCCTCTCGGACATACGAGACCAAAACGTACAAAATTATCTGCAGAGCTGGCACACTAAGAACTGTCTGCCACCCTGCTGTTTCCGCCCTATCAACGTGCGCCGTCACGACCTGAAACCGTATGCCGGCGAAGCCAAAGTGGCCATTAGCCAAGTGGACAGTTTGGTTGAACTTGGACTGGGGTGTTATATCAACTATCTGTCCAACTGAACTGCTGACCAAACTAAAGTGGACAAGTGTACATATCACATCGAGCCGGCTAAATCAAGCTAGCTGGAAGCCTCGAGCGCGATCTAAAGTGGCATCATACTGGGCAATGCTACTCCTGTTTGGCAAGAAGATAGGGGCCGCTTCGGAGCTAGCAAATTACAATTAGGCAATTAGCAAAGCTATTTAATTCGTCCAAGAGGTCGGCCCGGTTTGCTTTGTGGGCAAAAAAGGAAATGCTAAAGAGAAGTGGTGACGGTCTGATGGATATATATAGGTACCTAGAGGAAAGTTCGGATTAGATTATAGATATATTTCAATTCAGAGTAATTGGAGGAAAAACGATTAATTCTCGGTGGAGAGTGACCGATCGACAAAAGTTGTCGTTCAGGTAGTATATAGTGCATTTTCTGCATACATATCCGTTGTAGGATGCTAGAAAGTGGGTGCTCTTTTGCATTTCCATTTGAAATGTTTGTCCATATATTATGTGTAGAGAAAAGAAGCCGTGTGCTCACCATCCACAAGCACGAAGGCACGTACGTTTGACTTGACAAGTGCTTGTCTACGCACATGCAATGTACTAGGACCGATCGAGCAGATCTAGCTCAACCCAAAGCCGCTGGCCGGGCCACTCAGATCGAAGACGAGATTGGCATGCGGCGCCGTCAGACAGTAGACAGTGGCGGGGCATTGTTATGTTATCCGTCAGTGATGACACCCGCGGCACCAAAACGCTTGACGTCTGTGCGAGATCACACTTACGCAAGTGTCGCCGCATAGCCTGTCACAGCAATACAGCATGCTTGCATCTGCTGGAACTGGCAGTCAAGATAGAGACGAATTGAAGCGGCTGATGGGGGCAATACAGGTAGAGATCGAATGTGTGATCGATGTGTGCTCTATTAAAAACGCACGACTCGACAGAGGACGAGGAGCATTCACGTACGAACGTGTGAGTGATCTAATCACAGCGACCAGAAACAACATCCTGACTAAGTATTAGCAAGATGGGGCCTCACGTCGGGATAACATGTGTTCTCCTGCTGCTGATGCTCGTGGCGGCAGCGCCAATGGCGCGCGCGTCGGCCCGCCTGCCGAACCCGCTCGGGATCCTCGGTGCGCAGGCACCGCCGGCGTCAAGCGGCTTTCGGGTGAACGGGTGGCGGCGCAACATGGGAGGAAGGGCGACGTCGACCTTGCCGGCCGAGGACAACGGCGACGGTGAAGCCGAAGGCAAGAGAGAAGTACCGGGCGGCCCCGACCCGCAGCACCACTACTGAGTCGCCTACTCACGGAGACGATCCATCTCGCGAGAATGCAACGTACGACAGATGATATGCGTACGTACGGTACGATAGGTAAGAGGCTCGTCGATTTTGATCGACGTACGAGCAACGATGCATAATAAGTCGCAATTACTCCATATTGTAACTGCTACTTAAATGAAGGTTTTCTCTGAAATGGTATGCTGTCATGAGTGGATCGTATTTTTCTTGAGGTAGCGTTGCTCTAAAAGTCAAGATGTTCGTCGCCATTTCTAGAAAGTTGGCGCTAGCATGTTTCATACACCAACACAGATACTCGTGTGGTATGTTTATTCAATTTCATTTTGCAATGAAATTTGGAGCTGGGCTTTCTGGCCCCTTAATTTAAAAAAATCCAGAAAGTCTCCGGATTCACTGTCCGCCATATTCTCTGATCTTGTGGCGGACATGTTAACGTTGCTAATAGAGCATATGACAGCATGCTAAATCAGCATGGACAAGTTACTTAAGTGATTTTACATCTAGTACTCCCTCCGTTCTATTTTAATTGACTCACATATATCTAGATATGAATGTGCCTAACACTAAAACATGTCTAGATGCATCCATATGTACATATATGTGAGTCAATTAAAATGGAATGCAGGGAGTAGTTGACGGTGATATCTGTTTGTTATGTAATATGCATGGGCAAAAAAGAAATGCCAAAAAATCTATTCTCGTCATGGATGACAACCTCGTGAAACTAAAAGGAAAATTATAAGGATCGAGCATTTGGATTTTAGAACCTGCAGAGAACGAGTTGCCAGTTGTTCGATTTTTTTTATATCGTCGGTGGATGACAACTGCTAGGTTTTCACATTGCTCCAGCAAAAATCCGCAAATAAAAACCTTTTTTAGCAAAACTAGTAGTGAAGGCCCCTACTGTGGAGGGAGGACAAATGGCTTCCGAGCTATGGGGAGCTCATTTTTTGAAAAAATCGAAATCGGCACTTTTGAGTTTTCAAAAATCGGAAATAAATTCTCAGATGTTCATAGTGTCGAGATCTACAAGTGTGCAAAATTTTAAATCGAAATTCGTTATATTGTGGGCTGAGCAAAAATAATAAATGGGTGGATCTGGGTGGTGAACAGTAAACAGTTTAAAAAACTTGACTTTTTCCTGACTTGTCTTTTATGTGCAGCCCAAAATATAACGAATTTTGAGTTAGAATTTTACACGCTTGTAGATCTCAACAATATCTTTATCTAGGAATTTTTTTCTCAATTTTTGGGAATTCAAAAGTACCGATTTTGATTTTTTTCAAAAAAGAGCTCGACACTTTTGAGTTTCCAAAATACGAGAAACAATTCCCAGATATTGATAGTGTCGAGATATACAAGTGTGCAAAATTTTAATCAAAATTTGTTGTATTGTGGGCTGGGAAAAATGATAAATGGGTGGTGAACAGTAGACAATTTCAAAAACTTAAAATTTTTCCCCGATTTGTCTTTTTTGTGTAGTCCAAAATACAACAAATATTGAGGTCGAATTTTGCACGCTTGTATATCTCGACAATATTTTCATATGGGAATATTTTCTTGATTTTTGGAAGTTCAAAAGTACCGATTTCGATTTTTTTAAAAAAATTAGCTCCGTGTAGCTCGGGAGCCATTTGCAGTTTCTGCCTACTATGCCATTTTTTATTTACAAAGGTGGAAAATGTATATCTAGAAATTACAACGGTGGGAAAGAAAAAGAGGATCTACAAATTATCCAGCCATTGTTGCATACCCTCCATGAGACTAGGTTTGTCTTTGTGCATGATCCGGTAAACTATTCCTTGAACATATTGAAACATCTCCTCTGCTCAATATCTGAGTGTTCAAAAATGTTGTTGTTTCTGTGATTCCATAGGCTCCGACAGCCAATGATCATAGCCTCTCCAAAGCAAAAACCACAAGCTACCACTTTTGTGTGTTTGAGCAATTACGAGGTCCTAAAACTAACCCATGTGAGTGAGTGTTTTTTTTTGGGAGAATCTCGGCATACCGAGCGTCTTAGCTCTAAGAGAGTTCAATCAACTCCCTATTATATGTGTCTCGAGAATACTGGACAAAAACATGTCGAGGAAGATTACAGATTGATACCCTAGTTGTAAAGGATGGCGGGGATGGGGGAGGGGGGTTCTTGCACTTATAAACTTTTGTGCTTAGCACTATGAATTTATAAATATTATCATTCGTTAAACTTTTATTGGAAGGGTGGTATTGGCGAGGCTCGCTTACTTTAGATATTTTTCAAGCAAAATGATAGCAAGAGAAGAAGCGCCGTTCGGCAAAACATTAGGCTCCTCAGCAAATGGTTATTTAAGATTGTGTCTAAGGACTATGTATGACGGAACGTCCTACCTACGAAATGGGTATGTGGGATCAAAGGGCATCTCTCAAGGGGGGCTCGGTTTGAAATTGGGTCTCATGTATGAAAAATCCATTTGAGAAATTTATTCGTAGTCATGGCGGCTGTATGATTTATCCACGAATTACATTGGGCCAATGCTCAGGATATATACATGGCGACATAATGCTCCTCTCGGGTCAGTACCCAAGATTAATTGCTCCATATTACTGTATGAGGAAGTCCGATTGCATTTTTCTGCACGTATATATGTTGGGTGTACCAGTAGGACGATAAAAAGTTGGTGGTGTTTTGCATTTCAATTTGGAAGGTCTTTTCATTATCCGTATGACAAAAGACAAATCTTGGTAGTGCTCACTATCCACGAGTCCACCAGTACATACATAGATAGGCTTAACAAGCTAGTGCTCATCTAGGCCCCGCTGCCGAGATGTTTGGTCGTGGCCGGGTACGTACGGCGGCGCACGGATTACGGTTCACGACTTCGTTTTGAATTTTGCATGCACTGATGAGTGTGAAATTTGTGATGCGTTCAGCGGTTGAGCCAGCGTGTCTGTCTATTTAAGCGATCGATCGAGGCTGGAGAACGTACGAACAAAGCATCACCAGCACCACGGTCCAGCTTGTTTGGTCAGTGTGCATCCTGACGCCCGTACGTGAGAGAGGAAACGCCGTAGTAAGAGTGAGGTGCAGAACATCGATGGGGCTTCGCGTTGAGATACGATGCCTCCTTGTGCTCGTCATACTCGCTGGCTCAGGGCTGTTCGTGCCGACCCCAATGGCGCGCACGGCCGCGGGCGTGCTCTGGGCCTCTCCGGCGGACGGGTGGAGCGGCAGGAGGAGGGCGATGACCGCGCAGGGCGAAGGCGACAGCAAGCGACAAGTCCCAGGCGGCCCTGACCCGCAGCACCACTGAGATAGCAATAACGCCCGGCAGAGTTTTAACCGGTGTGCATACAATCGTGATTGAAATGGTATCCACTAGTATTATACATGGTCTTCTATATTATGACCTGATCCATATGCGCCTGATGTTTTTCACATACGTCGATTTCCTGATAAAAATGTACGTTTCAGACATCTGAACTTTTGTGTGTGAATGATCGCTTAAAGAATATGGTGTCCTGAAACCAAAGCGGTAGCATGCAAGAGCTGAATGGAAGCTTTTATTAATCCTATCACGCACAGCCATACAAGAGTTCAACCCCTACCCTCTACATACAAAGACACACCACACTAGAGAAAGTTCATACATGCACAGATTCACATTGCTCGCCGATAGCCATGTTTTGGAGCAGAAAGGCTCCACATCTACACATTTCAGTCTTCAGGATACCGTAACTCTGCCCAACAGATAACCACGCGGAGTGCAATTCTAGCATTATTTGCGCACTACTGAATGTTCCTGGCTCGCATCAGTGCTTCTATTTTCGCGACATCTTCAGGTGCATCCACACCATGGGCATCATGATCCACTTTGATGACCTGCATGCCAATCAGGGAAGGAAAAAGCAGACTGTTAACAGTGAATATATACTACACCATACAAAGGTGCAAGATACCGAAGGTGTAATAAATACCAGTATAACTACTTGTAGAAAATATCCATTAAGCAATACAACTCTACACATGCCATTGTGCTGACAATCAGCGGTCGCGACATTCTTTCTAAGTGGTAGAGAGTATTTTAATTTTTAAACCAGACCTTTGCAACAGTATAAAGTTCAGTGACGTAAACTTCCCAGAAGCTACAGTAAAATGCGCAGAGGAGCGACAATGGATAGCAACTTCTCTCTCTGTCTAAACACTAAGGCTACAAGGCAATTACCTTCATCCTGTAGCCGTTTTCAAGCACTTACAGTTGCTCCAGGTCCTCTTCTAATTGCAAAGGAGTTGCCGCAAGCTCTGGATAGATCTTCAGAAACTTCGAATCGAAGCACTACATATGAAAGGTCAAAGCATAAATTGTGGGGGAGCTTCAGCAGCAAGGTTTATTTACAAACAAATAAAAATGTATTTTCGCCAGTTATCAGAAGGAAGGGTTGATAATGTACCGAAATTCCAAGATGAAGAAGATATGGAAAGCGAGGATTGACTTTCCCTGATCTGAAATGTTCAAAAGTTTCAGAATTCTAAGTGCAAATGAGTATGAGGCCCTCCAAAGAGTAAAAACAAAATTTAGTGTCTCACTTGTTAAATGGGATCAGCCCTCTTGAGAAGTATATTGCATAACCCTGGTTATCTACGACACACTTCACTCGATTTGTATCGAAAGCATCTTCAGGTTTTAGCGCCGTGGCAGCTGTGCTGAAGACAGCATCAGGAGCTCGCTGAAAGTAAAATCAAAGAACATCATAAATGCAAAGAAACGAGGTCGATTAAGACAAAAAGATGACCAACAAAAGGAATACATTTTACAAGGCCAAAGGCAAAGCGGAATTTCCAAGACGATTAGTACGGCAAAGTTACAAAATTCAGACAATCACAGTCCACGTAGAAGATTTCATCTTAATTACTTCAGGTAAAATCATTCTGTTTAGCAGAAGACTAAGAAATAGCAAGATTAGAGTTTCATGACCACCTGCAGTGCCATAACCACACCATCGATTATCTCTGGTTCAATAAGAGGCTCGTCTCCTTGAATGTTGACAACAATGTCATAATGTTTACCAAGTTTTTGAAGTGCCTCACAACAGCGTTCAGATCCTACATTTTGAAGCACGTGCCAACAAGTAAATAAGGACGCCACCAGTAATCATGAAAAGACACCACAACTACAAAATCATGAAAGCTTACCATTTTGACATGATACTGATGTCATTATAACATCAGCTCCAAACCCTCTACAGCACTCAGCAATTTTTTCGTCATCCGTTGCCACAACTAAGCATAAAACAAACAGAAATACCGGCAGTGTTAAACTTACAAGCACGTATCTGCAGATTTAGAAGCATCTCTAGAAGTACCACATAAAGCAGAGCATGACAACGCAACGAGTGTTCAGGAAATGAAGGAAATAAATTGACTTAAACTAAGATTGCATACAGCAGCAACGTTTTACACACAACATGCTGAAAGTTAAAATAGATAACCAGAATACTGCTTACCAACATGGTCCAACGAAGAAGCTAGCATTACTCTTTCCCAGGTTCTCTGTAAAGATCCAAGATGTTAATGGTGAGTTTGAGGATGATTTAGTCAAGACTATCAGTGTAAGGTACTGTATAGACTACACCGGTTTCTTAGCAAACGAAGCGTAAAAAATTAGCACTCAATCCACCATTTCGTTGTAAATATAAAAGCAAACTTGGAATCCTTTCTCCCAATTCAAACTCATGTTGATCTGCCAGAAACATAACTCGGATGTTTGGGCAAATGTTGACGATCACTAGATTCCATGTCGTCCTATAAACTACTACAGTACCTCGATAGAAATTTGGTCAACTTAATAAATTATCTGAAGTTCTGAACAGCCCAGGAAGCATGTTTCGGTAGAATAAGCAACCATCAGCTAATTCTTTTGACTGTTAATTTTCTGGGTCGTTCAGATAATTTCTTATCATATGAGTACTTCGGCTCACATGAGTGAACAAGATGTGCAGTAGACTTCCCGAAACTCCAACTAAAATTTCAGTAACAATTTAGCCTACTTTTACACTTCCATTTTTCTGAACAGGAAGATTCACCGACAGGACGTCAGAATCAGAACCAAAACCACATGCGAAGCAACAGCAAGAAATACGCACGCATGCACCACAGCCCGCATGATAATGTGGCGGTGTGTGTAGGCACGACGGACCTGAATCATGGGCTTGCCGAGGATGAGAGCGAGCGGCTTGCCCTCGAAGCGGGAGGAGGCGTACCGCGCCGGTATGACGCCCACCGCCAGGGTACGGAACCCGCGTGGCCGGCGGTACAGGTAGGCGGCAGCGGCGGCGGCGGTCGCCGCCCCGAGGGCCAGCCCGTGGATGATCCACGCGCGGCTCCCCGAGCCCGAGGACTCCGACGGCGGCGGGCAGATCGGCATGGCGTACTCTCACGACGGTGGCGTGGGGATCTAGCGCGCGGAATTACAGAGACTGCCGATTTGTACTGTTCGAGTGGGAGTGATTGATCCGACGAACCCACATGGGCGTTGTGCCGGACTGTCGGGGGAGCCCAGCCCATCCCAGTTGGCCTATTTACCTGGCCTGGGGTGTTGTCCAGGCCCACTCCTCACGGTTTTTGCTTTGTGCGTGTTTTTTTTTTCTCTTGCAGTCATGTCGTTCCCCGATTGCTCTACCCTCTTTACTCCGTTTTCTCTCATAGCCACACTGATTCCGGGAGGCGAGCAAACCACGGACCAATGTTTTAAGTGCAGCCTACATTTTTTTTGGAAGTTAATTTGTGGGTCTATGATGATGGGTCTCGTGCAAGAACACATCATAAGTACATAATAAAAGTCTCATGGCTCTATCCCCACTGTTGTGTGGCCGCTAATTGTGGCCGAGGGGTTGACACCAGAGAGTTGTAGTACTTCCTCCGTTCGGATTTAATTGACACACATTTTGTTATACACGGATGTATCTAGACATCAAACAAGTATAGATACATCCATATTTGGACAAAACCAAGTCAATTAATTTGGAACGGAGGGAGTATCATTTTTGTCCCACGGATCATCAAATATAGCTGCATTTGACGAATTGTGATGTAAATCTATATTTTGATTAGTGATTCTCATGTTCCATATTTGTATGCTTCTGATCTTATTCCCTGACAATATGACAACCAAATAACAATTTCGTGATGTGTCTCTATGATATAAAAATCTATTCCGTAGGGGCATCCCGTCGGTAATATCGTAAAAAAATGTCTCCCTCTTAAAACTCTCTAGAGTGCGTTGAACAATCCTAGGTTCTTATATGTAGGTGTGAGCGGCATATGTAGCTTGTCAAAATATATCATGTTAGTCCATGTTGCATACATTTGGTTTCAACAATTCTTCGCAATATTGTTGAAGAAAAATCAAAATGCGAAAATTATGAATCCAAACAGGGTTATAAGGGAGAAACTTAACTTTTGTATTGATGCCCATAAACCAGAGCATGAAGCGTGAAGGTGAACGCAAAGAGAATAAAAGAAAAGTCAAACACGAGGTAAAATTGAGTCCAAATAAATAAGAATCATGTGACGAATAAGAAGGCCCATCAAGTGCATGTATCACCAATTCACCATCCCTCATGGACCAAGGCCACCCCTTCTCCTCACAGACCAAGTGCATATAGAAAAACAAGAAGAATTTATTTTTGCTTATTTTTGTTTTTTCTAGATATCACTACTATATATAATAGCGTGAAGGGCCGTGGCACTGTAGCGTGTACAGTAGATACAGTGTCGCGCTACAGTAAACTTTTTTTTTTGCAGAATTTTTTTTAGAGAAGAAAAAACTTCGCGTTCTCCGAAAATTATATACATGAAATATATGCGCGCCGACGAATAGGTTCCATTCCCGTGATCGGTTTTGAGTTTGACCGAGTCTAGCTCCTAAATTTCGCATCCAGATTCGCACAAACATTTGACAAATTTTGTTGATTCGCCGCACTCGGCCATCCGTTTGAATTTTCATTTCTCAAGTAGATGTATATCACCCTACACAAATCGGCCCTCGGAATAAAACTTTCTGCAAAAAAAGACCCCGCTCGCCACTTTTTGCCCGCTCGCCACTTTTTCGCAGAAAAGGACTTGCGTTTGCAGATCCCACAGCTCCCATCCACCGGTCGTTCTGTATTTTTACAAAAAACAACCAGCGAACCAAGAAATTTACGCGCAACTCCCACTTTCGGGAAGAGATGAACCTAAGCGTAATTTTAAAAAAAATCCAGGGACCCGCTTTAAAATCGTCTACAAATTCCCCTCCTCCCCCTCTCTCTTCCCGCGAGGCCCCGACGCCGCCGGCGGCGCCGCCGACGCGCGACCCCGCCTCTCCATCCTTCCCCGTTCAAATCCACGCACATGGCGAGCTCCGACATCGCGTGTTCTCCCTCCTGCCAGAGAGCTGCTTGCCGGAGCGCCGCGCAGCCACCGGAATCGACGACGCCGTGGTCGCTGACCGCCCGCCGTATTCGCACGCTCCCGAAGCCGCTCCGGTGACCAACAGCCAGCGGCGGCGCCGCTGTTGGGCACACCGCGTCCATGCGCTTCCAGCGCGTCCAGCCGCGCGCTATGAAACAGCGCGTATGCGACGCCGGCGTCGACGCCACGGCCGCGGTGCCTGCTGCAACATCGTTGGCCATTGCTGACGTCACTGCTGACGTCGCAATGGGCCCAGGCTGGCAGTTTTTTTACTTTTTAAAAATATTTTCAGAATATATTAAACTACTAATATGCGAGGCCACATTTTCTAAACAAATTCCAAAAAATAATGAATATTTTCATAATATATTAAACTACTAACATGTGAGGCCACATTTTCTAAACAAATTCCAAAAAATAATGAATGTTTTGAAATCAAAAAATTTAGACACAAACACATTTGAACAATTCAACATGCTAGACATTTCAAATACGATGAAATACATCAAATACTCATGGAAAAAAAGGGATACCAAATTTCAACTTTTCAATTTGCTCAATTTTTTTTAGAAACTCATAAAAATATATCAGCATACTCACCTTTTAGCTTTTTTTTAGAAACTCATAAAAATATATCAGCATACTCACATTTTAATTTGCTAAGTATTTGTAACTGCGTCAAAATATTTCAACATGCTCACATAAAAAAAATTATGGAAGAATACGACCACAGTGGGACGTTTCAACACAAAATTCAAATTTTAATCTTTTAAAATTTTAAAATTCTTACAAGTCTCACCATTTCATAAACGTAAAAACAATGCAAGTCTTAATACCTTTCCCAACAATTTTCCGAAATCTATACATTTTTCTAATACAAATTTTTCACACTCCCGCCAATTTTCAATTTTGAATAATTTTTTAATGTGGACATTCCCAAATTTGAATTACAACCATATTTTAGCATTCTAACCCAAATTTCAAATTTGAATCCTCCACCATTTTACAATTCCCACCATTTTAAGATTCTTTCAAGATTTACCATTTTAAAAACGTGAAGAAAAAAAATTAAATCTTAATAAATTCCCAAACTAAACAATTATTGAAATCTTAACATTCCAAGAACATATACTTTTTTTTTGAATTACAACAGTTTCCAAATTTAAATAATTTTTATATATGTATATTTCCAAATTTGAATTACACCCATAAAAAACCATTTCAACTAAAAAAACAATTACAAGTATTTCAAAATATTAAAAAAAACTTCCAAATCTAATCATTTTACAAACGTGGAAAAAGTTCAAATCTTAATAACATCCCAATTTAAACAAACTTTTTAAAAAAAAACTAAACAATTTATGACGTAAACTTTTCTAAAATTTCAACTACTTCCAAACTTAAAACAAATTAAAATGTGTACAATTTCAAATTTGAATTTTACCACACGTCCGCGAGGTATGCCGCGCCAAGATACGTAGTATTAGGAAAACGTGAACCAAAGTGTCACCGGTCCTTTTGGATCGAGCATTAATCTCTATCTCTATCTCTATCTCTACTATCTAAAAAGCACGAATTGTCCCTTCGTCAAGCCTCTCACTTTGTTTTTTTCTCCACGCATGTTTCCTTCGTCAAGCCTCATGGTTTTTTTCCCGCTCCGGCCAAATCAAATCTCGCTAAGTAACTCTTTACGGTAATGCATCAATCAGCAATTATTACACGCGTCAGTCAAATCTCCCTAATCTAGCCAATCAGCAATAAAACGTACAGGTCAATCAAAGGATTGCATGGAGCGAAACCTACCAAAAATGTCTGTAATTATTAAATGTCACTAATTACATGCTGAATTCCAATCAACGGAAGATTGCATGGAGCGAAACCACCAATACTGTCTCACAAACCAATAATAATATGCCACTAATTATTTCTATGCCGGTTTTCATCCTCACTCCCTCGCGTCCTGTCGTCGCGTTCTGTTCATCGCTTGCAGCCTACCACCACATACCGTAATTATCTTCCGAAAACCACACACCCTCTAGCGTCGTCGCCTGCCATCAGCGCGTCCAAGATCCTGCCCCGACCCTTCTACCGCTGCCGTAGTGCCGCCTATGCCCTCAAAAGCTGGGACCCCAACGGTACCACGTCACCACTGTAGCCGACGAAGCCCCCAACGCCGCCACGCCGCCCGCGCAATCACCACCAACTCCTTAGTTGTCGCTCTGCCCCGCAGCGGTGACATGAACAGGAAGAAGGACCTCACCAAGTTCACGATTACAGGTAATCCCCTGATTTCGCAGCGGCCTACGGCGAGGTCACCACCTCCGGCCGCTGGAATTGAGGTCCCCATTTTCTTCTCCCAGCCCCGGATATTCCTCCGCCGCCAAGTTTTACTCGGACAAACAATTATCACGTTCAGAAATAGAACTCCACTGAATTTGCGTCTGCGTCCATTGATTCCAAGGGAGACGCAAGGTATGCAGCTAGCAGTACCCATCATATCCGTTTTTGTCCAAGATCTGTGTGAGTTATTTGTTTGATTGGTTTTCCTTGGATGTCATGGTTTTCTTTCTGTGGTGCATAGGATTCAGACATTATATTAGTTTCAGTTTGTTCAACAGTTGGGTCACGCGTCTCCTTGGATGGCATATGTTCTACACTGGAAGCGGTTCCTTAGATGGCATTCGATCGGACATTGAATTGTATAGACAAGTTAGAAGCTTATTGTCCTAGGGATGTTTCCACGGGCTAGACAGTGTGTTTTGTGTCTTTTCTATGATCTAACAACCTGCAAACCTTGAACACTTGTCCCCCAAGCAGGGCATGATATTCAGGCCCTGTTAGTTACATATGCCCTTTGCTAGGCTATTTGTTAGTTGTAATTTTGCCTTGCCTCCTTGAATTGACTTCTTCTACTATTTTTTTGTCTCTGTATTTCTTATCTCCTATATTTGCAATTTTGTACATAGAAGACAATTATTTTCCTCCGCTTAATAGTTCCTAACTCGTAAGCATGCAGGAGGATGGCGATGCTATGACCGCTTGGTGCAGAACTGAAAGCAGGCTGTTACTATAGTTCGAAAGAGCGTTACAAAGGGGTGTAATGGAGGGTGCGGGAATGCAGGCGCGAAGTGTCGTGCACTTATAGTACAGACGACAGAGGAGATATCGAGTGGAAAGCAATAACCTCAAATTTGAATTTAGGATTCATGGCAATGCCACTCCGTGATGATCAAAGGAATGTAATGTAAGAGTCCATTTTCCGGGTCTCTATAACCTGGGCAGTTTGATTGTGAACATGTTTGATTGCGTGTGGACTAGGTCGGCCTGACAAAATCTCAGTAATAGTTATCCAAAATCATCTCTGATCTTAGTTTTGGAGGGAAACGAAAAGAACAAATTGTGATACTGAAATCATATTTTTGTAGCAACTATCAACCATAATTTTTGGTTTGGTCATTTTTGTCTCCTCCTATACCAATGAGAACCTACTTTACGCGACTTCATGAGAATATTTTGTTCTCTCCCGTTGCAACGCACGGGCAATTAGCTAGTACTAAATTTATTTCTGGAACAGACTAGAATACCCATACTATATCTTTTCAACAAGGGTGATACCCCATTCTTTTGCCAGCTTAAAAAATAATTTGTACCCTCCCCAGTTTCTCTCATAAGACACCCGGCTTATTACTTGGGGTTTCTAAACTAGTTATGCCATAATTAAATTGGATGCCTCGAGTAATAAACTGTGCAGCATATGGGAAAAGTTGGGGAAGGGGCAGCTTATTTTTTAAGCTGCAAAAGAACCAGGTCTGAAATTGGTCATTTGAACAAGGCCAATGGCCTATAGAAGGCAACACCTTGGCCAGTTGTTACTCATCCTTATATGAAAGAAAGAGCTCTCACATGGGTGACGTCTCCATTTCCTCAGTCAACCCCTCTGACGTGTGGGCACTAAAGGAATTCTCTTAGAGCATGGATTCAAGAGAATAAACCAATAAGGAAGTTGCATCGTTCCTGACGGGTCATCCTACTAGCACTGTGTCAAGCTACTTAGTTGAGCTTGAGGCTTTACCATTTAATGGGATTACATCATTCTCACGTCGGTTGGTCGCATCCAAACCCGACCATTTAGAAATATTGTCTGTTGCGTTAACCTCGACGCCCAACAAATGCAGCCATGGAGTGCGCCTCTTTGCTTATTCGACACTCGGCCAATACCCTCCTTTTTATGTTATATGTCTATTAAAACAAGTAAACAACATACATTGACTTTGAGGACTTTATGCAAATTTAGCTTTACAAAAAGTTATTGTTTGCGTGTATTTTTGTTCTTTTACTTCTGATGTATTTTGTCTAAGCAATGAGTACAGTCGCCGTAGTTTCAAGAAAATATGTGTGACTTACTTTACATGGAATATGGATATCGAGATTCTTTTTTTAAACGTCAAGTTTGCGAAGGTAAAAAAAATAAGATGAAATCGCCACGTATCAGTTTTCAGATACATACATACATAATGTTTGACTTTTTCAAAAAAAAAATCTTGCAGCTTGATGTTTGGTGGGAAAAATACCACCACCTCTACCAAACTTCCATGCTTGCTTCTGGAACTCTTGTCAAGTTTGCTGCCCGGCTAGGAGTCTAAGAGAATAAGAAAAATGTCACTTCACCGGTCCAAGAAAACAAACGTTTCGGCTTGGCATTACTTGATTTGTTTTAACGAATATGTTGTTCATTTCTCAAAAGAGCTAATTAATCACCTGTTGGTTCATCTTGACACGATGGTCTTTATTTTCCTTTCTGCAAGAAGAGGACAAAGCACCTTTCAGTAATGGAAACCAAAACACATACTACAAAGACCATTGCAAAACCAGATAAACTTGACCTAGCTACACGGAGACGCTGCAGATTACAGCAAACACAAGCCTAAACAAATGCAATTACGACTTGTCGATTTCAACACGTGTTTCAGCTGAAAATTCAGTCATCGGCTCTACAGCTGCACGCGCAGTCCTCGGCTTCGTCTCGAATCTTGAAGCGATGGTAAAGTACCGTGTATGTTTGAGGTTGACATGCTAACCATCATATATGCATTAATTAGCGTGTAGGAAATGCGTAAGAAAGTTGTGAGTGCAGTTTACCCGGCCGAGTCTTCGGATAAGACAATTGTCAACAACTCTTGTCAAGCAAGGCACGCTTTGATTCTGCATGGAGGACAAGCCTGGACTAGACTAAGGCAACTTTCCCCTCTCCTCTCCACCGCTCTCGTTTTCAGAGTCGTTCCTCACTTTTCTTCCTCTGCGCCGGCGCGCTCTTTGTTCCTCTCCGGCGGCGATGCCGCTCGGCGTGGATGCGGAAGCGTCGCTTGGCTTGTAAATAGTAGTCGTAGGTTGTTGTTTTGGCTATATGTCGTTTCTTGGCTTCATGCCGTAGTGTTTGAGGGTAGGATGATGGATCTCGGCGGCCAGATCCGCCGCGCCGCGAGCTTCCTCCGTCTCGCTGCACTCCGCTCGTGGCAGGCGGTGTCATATGGGAGGCTGATGAGCTCGTGCATCCCTCTAAATAAGGTGCGCAAGAGAGATTTGGAGTGGAGCTGCTCTGGCCAGGCTCGGCTCTGCAAGATGTTGTTGCTCGCTGTGGCGCTTCCATGGAGGAAGCCGAAGATGGCGGTGATACAAGCTCTGGTCTCCTTCAATAAGGCCAGTTCTTCTTCCTTCTGCTACTGCAATCCTATCTCGAATCTATCTCCTCCAGCTCGTGGCGGGAGCATGGAGTTCGATGACGGAGTTGGTATTCAAGTGCAGTGGCTGAAGGCTGGCGGCCTGTTCTTGGTGAAGGACGAGGTTTTCTCTGCTCGCAATGGAAGCGGAGAGAGAAAGCAAATCGTCTGGTGCGATCTTGATGTACAGCTGCCATGGGGTAGAGATACCAATTCGTGGAGAACAATCTCGGCGGTTTTCTGCAACCGGCTGACTGTGATGGCTATCTAGTGGCCAAGCTCGCCGGATTTCTCTGGCATATGTTCAACCTCCAATTGGAGGCCCTCTTCAGAGTTCGCTGCGGTGTTCATCGCTCCCTTGGCGTCAAGTGGTGTCGTCCCCGTCGCTGAGGAAGACGACTGCAGCTCGAGCTCTGCTTGCTCTGTTAATGGCGGAGGACCCAATTGCATTTCTATTTTTCTTTGTAGGGTCTGTTCTGTTAAAGCTAGGGACTTGGATGTTATTTCTGTTTTTGTTAAGGTCCCTATTGTAATTTGTACCGCCGCTGATAATGGTATCCAGGCCCTTCTGGGTCGCTCCTTTGTTCAAACTAGTAAAATTGCACGTGCACGCACGTATTGACGCATAAAATTACTGTTTCTATGTTGGTTATAGTACAGCCTTCTGATGATATATAAGAATATTTTGATTTGTAAAGCTGATTAACTTATCAGCAAAAATCACATAAAGAATATTGTTATAAACTGTCAAGCATTTAAGTTTTTGGATACAATTGACATGATATTCCCTTCAGCAAAATGCTAGAATAAACTTATCTACTCAAACGTACATAGCATTATAAAAAAAAATCCTCACGCGGTATTGGAATCCTGATCACGCGCACAATCCTAATCAGGAATCGATGATGATGAGACACAATATGTACGCGTTGAACTCGTGTGGAGTTCTAACCGAAAGCAAGAATTCTGGATATGCAGTTACATATTTATAGGAGACGTATCTTCAACCTCAGTCCAGGAAGAATACTGAAGATCCTCATTAACCTCTGAAATTTAAGCAAGCCTAAGACACACATACAATAGAATGAATAGGACAGTAATTCGACAGCTTGTCAAGATATTTTTAATATTTTTCGAAGGATTGACTCAGCTCATAAGTTCAGTTTGCACAGGCTGCTAGCCTCATAGCATCCACTTCCATCATCCAAGGATCCCTTCTTACTGTCTAGTGATTTTTTTTGCGGGTTACTGTCTAGTGCATTTAACTTGAAAAAAATCATAACTACGCAGGCTGACAACTTTTACACGTTTTGTAGCCTACAAGAAGGGAGCAGAGTAAGCTTCTCCCAAAATAAAATAAAACCGAGAGTGGAGATACCTGTTTCATGTTCTGTAGAGCCGCAGAGCATCAACATTAGTTGGAAACATTACATACTCAGCAGCAGCTACTATATAATTTGGTTCAGTTGAGAGCATCGGTTCAGCAGCTATTCATATGCAACTTCCTTTTTCTCGCGTTGATGCAAGAAGAAGTTGATGTTCACCTGACACTGACCAATACTACCGCAAGCAAGCACATCATTCTTCAGATGAATGAGTCAACTACACGATTTCCACCAAGGGTCCAAAAAGAACTCGAACGGCAGGTCACCAGCATTGTGGAAAACTCGGACTGGCTGGCGGCACCGAATCCGGGCGTGCTCCATTGGCCGCAGTGGGGGTCCTCGTCTCCTCGATGGCGCCAGACAGAGAGGAACGCGGCGGTGCCGGCTGCAGTAGCAGGTGGGGAGGTGGGCGGCTTGACCACCAGAAAACGTGGGACGATCGGGCAAGATTGAAGATTGGTGGCGGCCTCAGCGTGGGGGCAGCAGCGTCTCCGCCTCCGGTGGTGGCCTCGGCGTGGATAGCGTGGGGCAGCAGCGCCTCCGGCTTCGGTGGTGTCGGCGGTGGGCGAGCACAGTGCGCGACGGTGGATCACGTATTCACGTGTTGATGCAAGAGGCACAGCGGCCAGGGAGGCCTTGATGCTGGCTGGTGCGGGAGATGCAGTGCGGTGCGCACCGCAGCGTAATCTCACGAGGAGGCCCAGGTTGCGAGCCGGCGGGGCAGGGAGTTCGTGCTAGAGGTCGGAGGAAGATATGGTATGGTGTCGTGATTTCAGGGATGCGATCATTCCGTGATTTCAGGGATCGCGGTTGCGCAAACGGTCTGGCAGAGTTTTCGTCCGCCTACGGTAATTGCTAACTACACCCCTGGCACACGATTAGATTAATCCACGCGGTTAGATTTTGTCAGTTTAGATAATCTAACGGTGATAACTCATTCGTGTACACTTGCGGGGCGTCCGTAAGAAAGAAAAAGTTTGCTTGTTTAATAGTATATACTCCCTCCGTTCCAAATTACTTGACTTTCATTTGTCCACATGCAAATGTATCTATACATGTAACATGTCTAGATACATCCACATGTGGAGAAATGAAAGTCATCTAATTTGGAACGGAGGGGTAGTAGTATAGAAAAAAAAGATTCTGCATGGAAATCACGGGTTAACGCTACGCACACGGAGTTGACCTGTTTGTTGCGCAAGGACACATGTAACTAGTACTCCATATTCTCCATAACCAATACTATAAGATCAATCCAACATGAAAATTAAGTATCATCACCGACAGGCCCACGCGAACCAGACATCTGTCGGATAGCCAACTGCCAACTAATTAAGCAAACGTGATTCACGTGTAGATTTGAGACGGGCCAATTTTTTTTATTTTGCTCTGCATTCTTTCACCCAAAGAGATTTTGAGCTGAAGATGATCATCCACTTGTACGCCTGCACACCATTGGATGACAATGATTGTACTGGTCTAGCTAGCACATGATGAGAACGCCGGTGTGTATTGAACTATTGATTCTTCTTCACATCATGGTTCACTCGATTCACCACTCACCGGTCTAGGGAGCAAAGGCACGCGTCAGCATCAACATCGGACGTCCAAACCTATCCACGAAACTGGTAAAGGCCAACAATTCAGAGGACACGCGGCCTGATTCTTATCCAGTATGTTGCTTTGGTGTCATAGGTCTGATCAAAATAGATAAACCCTGAAAAGAATGCATATGGAAATTGTCCATGTAGTTTACCCCGGCCGAGTCTGCATTACAGCCGTTGCTGTTGACCAAGGCAAATCATGGGTCGCAGGGTCAGCAACCATTTAGCACATGGAGTTGAGCCTGCACGCTAACGGGTACGCGTCCTACAGCGAACAAACACAACAAGTCCATCTCACCCATACAAGATTAAAAATCCTGTTTAAAAAATATAGAGCAGCAGCAACGTCTGGCCAACGCGAACCTGACCTTTGTTGAACAACCAACAAAAAAAATATGATTCACGTTTATATTGGAGACCCCTTTTTTTGCACTGAAATTTCTATCTAAGAAGCCAAGTTTTAAATACCGCGCTATCTCGCGAAAAGTCGATTTGTAGCTCGGGCTACATGTAGCCCGGGCTACATGTAGCCCGGTTTTTTGAAAATTCGAAATCTGCAATTTTAAGTTGTAAAAAATTCTGAAAAAAATCCTAAACGTAGATAATGATGATTTCTACCTGTGTGCAAAAAAAAGTGAAACATTCCGTATTTTATCCCGTGTAAAAATAACAAATTTCTAGATCTAGGTGGTGATTCAAAATATCTCAAAATTGTCAGAATTTTGTCATTTTCGTGTAGGGAGAAGTACAAACTATTTCATGTTGAAACTTTTCACAAGCATATATCAAGTCGTTGTCAATATCTAGTATTTTTACGATTTTTTTTATGAAACTTACTAAAAAATAAATAAATAACGGGGCTACATGTAGCCCGGGTTATTTGAACCGTACTCGCTATCTCGGCGCTATAGCGAGTCTAGAGCACTCCCGCTAATACTATGCACAATTAGCGCTAAATAGAAATTGCCGCTCATAGCTCACTAAATCGCGCAAAAACGCTAAATTGGGCAACAAAAAAACATCGCTATATCTCTCGTCATGCCCCCAAAATTTCGTGATTTGAATTTGAAAGTTGCATATGGTTATGTAATATGCATTTATCCACTCCTGTCATTGCAACAATCATCATGGTTGTTCAATACATGTTTTGTATCACTGAATCGTTAAATTTTTAGTCACATTTTTTCGATGATATGAATATACGATGTCTAATATTTCAGAAAGTTCCCTTATTTTGTGGTAAAACCGCTAAATGGCTTAACGTCGCTATAGCTTTTTAGTGTCTGAAAAATGCCGCCGCCAAGAAGCATAGCCCGCTATTTTAAACTTTGCTAAGAAGTTATTTCGTGGAAAAAAAAATAAGGAATGCAACACACACGAGATCGAAGGCCCTGGACGCCTGACCTGGGTGCATCTGTGGAAATTCTTCTTCGGTAATCAGTACCGTATCACTCACTCGACCCACAGGCAGAGAATTCGCCATCATCGTACGTCCAACCCTAGTATCAGCCACAAAACCGCCAACTACTACTCCCTCTGTTCCCAAATATAAGATGTTTTAGTTTTTGTACACATTCACATGTACACAAGTGTATCTAGACACATTTCATGTGTATGTTCACTCACTTTAGTATGTATGTGGATCACATGTGTAACACCTAAAACATGTTATATTTATGAAGGGAGGGAGTAGTATGGATGAGAAGACACGCGAAGGAGAACACATGGATGGCTGTGCTTCGCTCCATTCCCGGACACGATTCAGATTCCACATTATGATCGATTAGCCTGTCCGATTCTGCGTTACGTACGCAGACGTCGATCTCCGTCGACGGCGACAGGGCGTAGACGAGAGCGACCGACGGGGCTTCGCCGGCCACTTGGCCGTGGCCACCGGACGTGTCGCCCTAAACAACGGCCCCCATAGCCTTCGTCAAGCAACCGGCAGGGCCACCGGAATTTTCCTGTGGCGGAGACGATCGTTGCCCCGTCAGCTCCCACCAACCCCGGAGTGTTTCTTCTGAATTCTCAGCCTGGCATCTGCCTCCTTGACCGCTGGACGCGCTCCCTTTCCGTCGTGGCGTGTCTATCCCCACCCCACCGGAGATGAAATCTCCGGCTACGTACGCACGCGGCACGCCCACGAGAAATCTAGGTAGAGGAGAACCTCAGCATTTTTGTGGTGGTGCGGCGTGGTGGAGACCGACCGGGAATCGGCGTCTGATTTTTCTAGGATTAGTTTAGACTTTAGACAAGTGGAAAAGATGTGAGATGGGGTGCAGTGCTGCTGCTAAAGTTTTATTTTAGGCCGTTGCTGGACGCAAGTGGGCATGGGATAAGCAACGGCGGTGGCTTTGACCTGTCAACTGGGATTGATTGATTATTACTCTATGCAAACTTTGTCGGCGAGATACCGTCCTCTGAATTAGCAGCAACGCTGATATCTTCACGATCACTTTATTTAGTGGTGTACTGTAGTATATCTTAATTTACGACAACTTGTACAAGTTGGTCTCCGCTTAGAAGAAAAAAAAAATTTGTGCTGGATCCAGTCCATGGAGATATCTGGATGGATGAAATGGCCAAACTGCACCTACAAAGGCAAAAAATAATACTCCGGGTCCAGACGTCTAGTAAAATTTAGGCAGGAGACGACCACTGATTTTCCTTTCGCCCCCGGGTCCAGACGTCTAGTACCCACAAGGTTTTGCTTGAACACACACGCTAACCCGTCTCTACTACGTCAACTCTTCACACCAGCCGCGGAAACCTGTCACTGTGCCGCCGTGTGGTCGTGTCGTCCACCACCACGGGAAAAACACCGACGAACTCGTGGACGCCGGCAGCCCATCCACACCGCCCACACGCACACGCCTACTAGCTCGCGGATCACGACCCACGAGCCGGTCCCGACACGCAGCCCATCACTCACGCGGCCGCCCGCGCCGAACCCGACCAAAAAAAAAACACCCGATCGGAGTCTGAGCCCGACCGCGACCGCCGCGCCGGGTTTCATTCCCCTTTTGTATTTTCCGTTTCCACTTTCCCCCGCCCACCTTCCTCCGCCGTCTATATTTACTCCGCGGGCACCGTCCACGAACGAACTCGCCTCCCTGCTTTACTCCTCCTCCTCCTCTGCTCTTCCCTTTTTCTTTAGCTTTTACTTCTCCTCTTCCCTTTTCTCCACTCCTCCGCCCATCTCCGCATCTTTCCCCGTCCCTTCCGCGGCGAGGTGCATCCCATCCCACCCGGAGGGAACAAACGCCGATTGGATCGCAGCGCATACCATCATGGCGTCCCCGGCGCGGCCAGCCTCCGTCTCCGGCCCCTTCGGCCTCGCCCCCGACCTCGCCCGCTGCTCCTTCGACCAGACGCTCCGACGAGAGGTCAGTTCCTTTACTTTTTCCGATCGAGATCCCCGTCTTGTCTCGTCTCCCCCCTGCGGTTTTCCCTTCTGCTTGCTTAGATTAGAAAGCGCCAGGGCTGTGTGGGTTGGTGCTGCACGGTGCAGTCCGCGACCTGCCTCCTTCTGATTTGCTGCAGATATGTTGTTCTGCGCCGTGCCGTCATGCGTAGCGACAGATTTGCGAGTCCGCTTACCATTTCTAGGTGTAGGATTCTGGAGATTGCCCTTTGCGTCACTGCTCTAGCTCATCACGGTGAATGAAACAGTTCCGATGTGACGATTAATTTGCGGTTCGTTTCCGTGTGGCCACCACGATTTGCGAGTGTTTCGACACGATTTGGGCGCCATGGTTGAAGCAAAAGTTGCAAGACTTATTCTAGGTTGCTCGTTCGCACCGCGTCCGTAGTCAAACTATTAAATACAACAGCTGTAAAAGATTTCTTATGTCCCCATTACTGTTGTGTTTCATAATATAGTTGACTTGCTAGTTGCTACTCCCTCCGTTCCAAATTAGATGACTTTCAAGTATAGATACATCCACTTTTAGACAAATGGAAGTCATCTAATTTAGAACGGAGGGAGTACCTAGATCCAACGCGCTTGGCTCAAGTAAGTTTCTTGTCAGGGTTACTACTTATTAACAGGAAATTTGTTGTAAGCATACTCTGTACCGCCACCTGTTGTTGTCATCCGTTGTCACCTTACCGTGAAATATACTCGTGATAATGGAATAGTACCACAAAATTCAGAAATTATGTTATCTGTCAGGGGTGAAACTATGAGAGAGTAGCTCGAATGATGCTTCTTAGGCTAGCTGTTGATTCACCGACTTTCATTTTCACCTTACCTATGACCTTATGCTGAATTCATGTGGTCCTTACTTGTTATTTTTCCATCCTTCTATGAAGCAGGATTATAAGGACAACAGACTACTAAGATCGCTTGTTAGCATGCGCGGACAAGAAAACCATTCCAAGGAAATTATAACGGAAGTTATAGAGAATTGCATGAAGAAGCAAGCAGAAAACTTGGTGAATTCACTGGATGTCATCAGTGGAAGGCTGTCACAGCTGGAGCTATACTGCTATAAGCTCGAAAGATCCATTGGGGAATTACGAAGTGACGTGATGGATTACCATGGTGAAGCAAATGTTAACTTCAGTGGCCTCGAAAAGCATGTGAAAGAGGTATGTCTTGTTTTACATTTACACACAATAATTGAGCATTGGGTGCAAAATCATTTTATTTTGCTTTCTATGCAAGTTTCTGGTCTCATGTAGTAAATGCATTTAGCGGTGAATTATGTTTGCCTTGAGCTATGAAAGTTTCATGTTTAGTTTCTAGTTTCTTCTATTTATATTTTGTTTCCTGCATCTCCATTAAATTCACAGTTACACAGTTGCCTGACCAAACAACTTCCAACTTTCCCACAGTTCAGAGCTCACAGTAGGTTTCCCACAGCTCACAGTTCATAGCAACTTTTTCGGATTTAGGTTTCTCTTTTTAGTTTTTATGTTTATGTTAGTCACCTTAGGGAATTTGAAGCTAAGCTTGATTATGTAGATCCACTCAATTAAGCTAAATACCATAGCTTACATTTGGTTTGCATTTATATTTTATCACTTCCTTTCAGCAACTACTGCCCCATTAGCTCTTGTGGTGTTTGTTATAGCATAACTCATGAGTCATGACAGAACCTAGTTTGATGACCAGGTTCAGAAATCTGTACAAGTTCTGCAGGATAAGCAAGAGCTTGCTGAAACTCAAAACGAGCTAGCTAAACTTCAAATTGTATATGAAGACCCTGCACAAAAGAGTGAAGGTTCGGCCCCATCAGTTTTTATGGCAAATGACGGCAGTTTCCCAGGTGCAAAACAGGAGCTTGCCCTTGTACCACTGCACCAAGTAAATGCTATGCAGTCTCATGCTATGCAATTCCAAAGTTGCAATGGGCTTATTCTACAGCAACTTATGCCTGTCTCTTTGAACACCCAACAAGACCAGCAACACCTGAACCAATCTACTGTTTACTGTGCGCAAAATCAAAGCCATCCTGAGCACAGGCAGGCCCAAACATTTCAACCTACACCGCAGTCTGTGCAGACACAGGCCCAGAACCTTCATCAACAGAATGTAGTTGAGGTACCTCCCATAACTAGTCAGGCACCAGGGTTCTACCTCCAAGCTCAGCACCAATGGCCACATCAAACTGTCCAGGATGTTCACTCACAGGCAAGGCAACAAGAACCACAGATGGGACAACAACAGCAGTACCACAACATACAGCAAGTTCCAGCTCAGAGAGTTCAACTGCAAACATCTTCTCCACAAGCCCAAAACGCACCTCAGGTCACTCTGTTCTATCCTCCATACGGATCTCAACAACCTGCATGTGGTAACACTGATGCCCTTTCTAGAGGCATGGTTGTGCAGCCTTGCTACTCTACCATTTCTTCGTCCCAGCGAAAGCATCATGAAGTTGCTCCTATTTATGTTCAAAGCAACACGATTTCGGTTCCGATGGCAGAGCATAACCCCCAGCACCAGCAGCCACAGCAATTTCATTCACCTGGCAATGGTTCATTTGCGCCTCAGCCGAGCAAGGTTGGTCTACGTGGTGTGTCACCATATGCAGTACAAGGTAGTGCACAGGCCTACAATAGTGTCTATGGAAGCCCTCCCAACAATGCTGCTACTTTTGTCGCTGCTCTTCCTCAACAAGCACAGGTCAGTGCTCCAATGATGCTTCATCATTTAGGACCCCAGGCTGTGCAGAATCACCCGGTAGACATGGCTAACAAGGCTGCTCGAATGGGCTACCTGAATGATCTGGTCGAAAACATGCCGCTGCGAATGGTGACTGCTGGCCAGCCTGTAGAGTTCAACACCTTCCGCGACGGGCTGAGCTCTGCTGGCAATGGAGCGTGGTCGGGGTAGTTGACAATGGAGAAGTCGAGATGGAATCACTTCGTCCGCTCTCATGACTTCGTCCGACAGATGATAATATTACGTGACGATCTATTGTGATGGGAAGCTTTGCAGCTGCCCTACGGTATTTGCTCTGGCATCTTTTATCTGCCAGCAGATTGGTACGTATCCTCCAGCTTACATTTTTTCAGCTGGACAAGCGTGATGAAATAAGACTGCTAGGTTAGTCAAATGATGATTGTTGGCATGTGTCCTACCTTTTATTGGACAGGTGTGCTTGTGTAACCTGTTGTGGACTTGCATTTGCATGTTTGCGATATGAAAATATGAGAAATTTGTTGGTTTTCATGTACTTGCTTAGTCACCTCATCTGTCGTATTGCCATATTGTCAACAGTGTACTGCTTTGTGATCACCATCTGGTGACAGATTATCAACAATATACTGCTTTGTGCTCACCATTTGTTGGCAGTTACTGATTGCACTTCCTGTGAGAAATTATTCTCGCATTGGCTAAACAGACCCAAGTGTAAAAGCTGGATTAGAGAGAGAACCCATATAAAGAAGACTACAAATCTTAACATGGCATTGAAGGAACAAGTAGGATTATAATTTACATTAGCAGTACTTTTATCACAAGGGTTCACGATGTTAAGATTCCCCACATATAGAAGACTGATTTGACTGCCAATCTTCTGGGTTTGGCAATGGTGAGGATCACCATACACACAGTAAGGTAGAAGCCTACCTAGAACTTCATCGACAACCGAAGCTAAGATAATTACAAGAACTGCACGCTAAGATAACCTAAGAACTACCAAACTGGACTGAGACTGAATTGCATCTGGGCTTCAGGCCTCCTTTTCTTACATTATTCCAAACCAAGTTGTTTTCTCACAACTCAAAGAGGCATTGTCCTACTACCACCAGTCATCAGCTCCATCCCCGCCATCATCGTCACAACCCCCAGGAACATTGTCGTAGTAGTCATCACCACTCCCAATCCCGGTATCCTGGTTGTAGTAGTCATCACCACCTCTGCTACTGCCATCATTGCCCATCTCAGCAGCATCGTCTTGCATATACTTCTCATCCTCGGACAAACCGAGGTTCTCTTCCTCATCGTAGCACTCATTCGTGAACTTCACGGCCTAAACGAATGCACATTGACCGGTGTTAAGCTGTCACGTTACCTAGAGAATGCATAATTGTGGTCGGGGAGTTTGCAGCCTTACCATCTTAAAAGTGCTATGATCAATAGGGTCGAATGTCGAGCGTTCGTCCTCAGATGAACCGTGGTTCTCATCCTCATCGTATAACTCATTCATGAACTTCACGGCCTAGACGAATGCACATCGATCGGTGTTAAGCCGTGACGTTATTGAGACTTGATAGAATGCATAGTTGTGGCCGGGGAGTGTGCGGCCTTACCGTCTTAAAGGTGCTATGATCGGTGGGTTCGAATGTCGAGCGTTCGTCCTCTGACGAACCGTGGTTCTCATCCTCATCGCAGTACTCGTTCATGACTTTCTCGGCCTAAACAAATGTACATCGATAACTGTTAACTGTTTAGCTGTGACAAAGTTAGAGAATGCATAAGAGTGGTCGGGGGTTTGCGGCCTTACCGTCTTGAAGGTGCTATGATCAGTGGGAGAGAACGTCGACGCGCCTCCCCTGCCACGTCGACCGCCTGCCCCCTTCGCACCTCCTGCGCCGGACCCGGCCGCGCCCATCGCGCTTCCCGCGCCACCTACCGAGCGCTTACCATTCCAGCCGCCGGTGCCCTTACCGTTCCCGCCGGCGCCGGCGGTGGCCGCCCTGTTCACGCCCAGGGACTTGTGGTGATACTTCCCCGCGGGAGGAATACCGCCAGTGCCCTTACTGTTCCTGCCGCCGGTGGCTGCCGCCTTGTTCACGCCCTGGGACTTGCCGTCCTTCCCCATGAGCTTCGATCGATAGATCGGCCGCTTGGTTAACTATGGTGCGAGATTCGCGGTGGTGTGCGGTGCGGTGGTGGGGGTAGTGGATGGAGGGGGTGAAATAGTTGCTTCTCTAGGCGTACTGGAGACGGTAGGCTTGAACTTATCTCTCCAAGCGGGCCCATGTTTCATGCATGCGATCCAGGCGTCGTGCGTTTTCTGGCAGATGGACACGTACCATTACTTGGAATTACCCAGCTCTGTTTAACACCGGATGAATTTTACTGTTGACAGGTGACAGAGCAGTCAGTCACCGTACATGATATGACTAGACTGACCGGTCCTCGCAAGTTCCTCTTCTTTCACGGTGATGTTGCTAGTTGCTCTTTGCCATGTTAATCCAAAACGGTTTTTTACAAGAGCATATGGCGTCAGGGTCTGGTGGCACCAAAATAGGCATCAAAATCAAAGTCTCGGCCAACAAGTTTAGCCACCAAAATGTCACCAAGTTCAACCACATTACAATACATAATCGAAAATGCATGAAAAATCATTTTTTTTGGCCTTTGCTTCCTCTCCTCGTTGACGCACTCGACTTTCTCGGCAAACCAAGCTTCCAATTCAGGCTCATGTTTATCGTGTGGGTGGACATGATCATCGGAGAGAAGACCGCGTTGGGGACTTGGGGGATTGTTTTGTTCTCCGCCCATCTTGAGGGAGGCGAAACGTGTCACGTCGAATGGCCGGCGGTGGTGCTCGCTTGGCTAAAACTATCACCATGTCAGAGCCAGTGAACTCCACGCGGAGGGATTGCATCCTTTTTGCCTTCGCGAGTTCGCGCCGGCCAGCTCGATCTCGGAAGACCTCCCAGCGTGCCAGTTCTGGACGGCAATTTACATGGGCACACTGCCTTCCGGAGCTGACATGCGTATGAATACTGAATTTAGCATGAGCACTTCCTATGAAAAATTATTTCCGCACCGGCTGGCCATCGATCAAACAGACTATTATAAGCCGGAACCGAAATCAAACAGACCACAAATCTTAACATGAGCACTGAAAACACGCACGATTATAATGTACATAAGCAGTAGTTCTATCTCAAGGGCTCATCGTGTAGCTTAGGCCCCCCCCCCCCCCCGGTACAGAAGGCTGATTTGACTCCCAATCCCCCGGGTTTGGCGATACCATACACACAGTAAAGGAAAAGCCTTTCTAAAAGCTTCACGGACTTTCTAAAAGCTTCACGGACACCCTAAGGAAAGATTGTTGTAACTAACAGGATCAACTAGCTCAAGTTTGAGCCACAACTTGAGGATGGATAGAAAAATTACCTTGATCCTGAGATGCTGCCACGCCTTCTCTTGATATTCACACCACCTGGGATGGATTATTTTGTGCTTTGGTTCTTCCTAGTGCTGCCAGCGCCTTTGCCTGATCGGTGGCCTTGCTAGTGAGTGTTGGAGAGAGTGAGAGAGAGTGCACCGAGAGCTTCTGCCTTCTTCTCACCTCTTCTAGCTTTATCTCACTGCTTTTATTTTGTTTAGCACTGTGCACTAGGGGAACCAGCACCGTTGGATCAAAATTCGATGTCTCCGATCAAGACAACACATTAGTGTAGGTGGCTGATACCCGTAGATGTGATAGCCTTCAGGAGCTACCTGCGTGAAAAAGTAAACGGGGTTAGGTTGAGACTCCAAGTGCAGAGTGTGTAGTAAGTGGAAGACGTGTTTTCCCCACGAGGGTGACTCGAGGGTTTAATATCGAACTCTCGGGGAATCAGTAGTGAAGATTTATCTTTCCTATCCTTCTTTTGGTTACCTACAAAACAAAGTAAATGTTTTGGTCCTCAACCTCACCTAGTGGTTGTCAAGCACAAGGTGTAGAATGATATCAAGATAATATGCAATGCAAACAAGAAATAAATATGCAATGGTGGTAAATAAATATGCAAGGATGGTGGTAGCAATGATAAATGATATTTTTGGGTTTTTATGATGAATGCAAGATGTAAAAGTGTTTTTGTATTTTCGGATTTTTAAATGGCAGAAAATGGAAAAGTGGTAAAAGTGGTTGGAAAGGTGTTTCTTATGATTAAAAATGGACCGGGGTTCATGGTTTCACAAATGCACTCTCTCTTTAATAAAGTGGTAGACAATGGAACACTAGAGTTGACATATGAGATTGCAACACAACAGTTTAATGACAAGTTATAATTATATGGGCATCACGTCCTAACATAGAGACCTTTTGGTTATTAGTCTCTCTTATACTCCACCAAGATGCGAACTAAATCATAACACCTCAGTAATTAAGATAACTCAGAGTATAGCAATAAGTATCATGACATGAAGTTAAAATAAGAACATGCTAGATCTAGTCATGGAGTAGTGGCAATGGTCACACCCACATCTCCGGTAGCATGGTATTTCTTTTTATCCCTAGTGAGGCAACAAAGTAAGGTAAACACCCAAGTGGATCGCAGAACTTTCTCTCACGTTCACTGCACTAGCCACCCCCCGTTACTCCAACTAATGCACACGTTCCCCCTCACACGCTCTCATAAACATGCTTGATCATGACAAGTAAATAAGAACGGGGTACATAATATGCATCTACTTTCATAACTGAAACAAAACCATTGCAATCTCAAACATATATTAACTCATAAAAAGATCCACCACAAAGGTATTACATAGATGACCGTAATCATGTTCAGCAGCTCATACGGTACTAATTAGTGAAGCTCAAGAGAGAGAGATACATAAGTTACTTCCACAAACCCATAGTCCAGAGGTGGACTACTCCCTCTTCATCATGGAGACGGTGGAGAAGTCGTTGGAGAAGATGGAGACCACGCCGGCAGCGCCCCGCCGGAGTTTTCCCCCTCCAATCTGCAGCTCCAGGTCTCTGTTTCGGTGTTTCTGTGTTTCTGCGGCGCTCCTTCCAGAGAACGTCGGGGGACTATTTTTATAGGGTTTTAGGTCAAAACGGAGTCGGTGGAGGAAAGATCGACGGCAACGGAGCTCCGAGGCCAAAAGGGGGGTCCCACGCGGCCAGGTACTGGGCCGCGTGGGCCCACTCATCTGGCCCTCGGGCCTCCCTTGTTTGCTTCCTTCGCTCCCACGCTTTGTTCCTTCCAAAAACTGATGCTCGTAAATTTCCAGGTCATTTGGACGTCGTTTGGGTCCCTGAAACATTAAAATATAGAAATAGGGTTTTCTGCCTGCGCAGGGTTAATTCCATAAAAAATAGGAAACATATCAAATATTCCCAAAATCATTATAAAACAGTGATATAACCCTTATATGATGCAAATATGACTGGAATATAAGTAAAATAATGCAAAGTTCATGTATGCATTTTACATGCATCAACATCCCTCGTCCTCGAGTATGAAGGTGATAAAACTAACATGGACTTTGCAATTTAATACTATCAATGGATATCAAAGATGATTACTATTGCTACATAGAGTCAAATGATTCATTCTTAAAAGGAGTAGCAATATGCAAGATAGTTTATGAAGTGATATCAAGTATTCAATGCAAGGATGTTCAATGATAATTCACAAAGTGTAACATAAGAGAAAAGTACTATGGACCACATGTATGCATAATGATAAGTAAGAACATCCTACAATGGTCATAGAGTATTGATGAAAATCTGAATATAAAAGGTGGACACTTTGGAAAGATATATATATATATAGAGTAGAGGTAAAGCATGAATAATTTCATCTAACTTCTGAACTTCTCTACTTAAGTCAATGATTGTAATATGGTAATCCTTGGTGTCAAGCTCTCATTCCCCTATCATAGCATCTTGAATGATTAAGTTTAAAGTGAAAGCAAATACGAGTAGTGTGCTTGACAAAGTACAGGTTGAAAGTCTCATGCCCCTTGAATACAAGTACCTACTCCATGTGTTACTCAACTTGGAAAACAAAGCAAGTTCAAGTTAAATATCATTGTAAGTAATAATAGTATCATTAAGAGCGTCAACTGGGGTACCTCTTGTCCCAGGATATGGAACAAGCCCATATCAAAATGACAAGACAAACAAACACAATGAACAATCTCAACACCCTTTTTATTTACCATTAGATAGCTTTTTATTGTAAGGTGTATCACAGAAGGTTCACCATAGCATGTAAGTAAATTTCCACCATGAATGATGCATGGCTTAGATTAGCGGCCCAGGCGTCTCTCTAACCATTTATACAAACTCATTTAAACTCACTTCATTTCCCATTTATTTCACCCATGGTAAGCATCCATAAACAAAAGTACATGATATCAACTAAATGAATGAAGTGCAATGTTGAAAGCTTGCCATGTGACAGCACATATGAGCTAACTCTCAACCAAAGACATTTGTCAAGCCCACAACATCATAATTTTAATCACAATGGGTCATATTTTATTTATGCAATGAAAGTAAAGTGTGCATCAAGTTTCCCACAACAATCAACAACATAAGCATTTTCATTCAGAGGTATAGATAACACAAATATCATGATAAACATACTCGGAATAGCATAAAGCTAATAGGTAGATATGGTGGACTCACTGGAAAAACTTTGGTTGAAGGTGTTGGAAACAAGTTTTTGCTTGTTGGAATTTTTGGGCTAGCAAGAGGGAGAAAGTTGACCATCTAAATGCATGCATGAGTGTCCATAGAACTAACTAATCCATGTTAAAACAAGGTAAAAACATTTAGCATCAAAACATGAATAAAAGATAGCTCTTGATAAAATACTTGCAAATTATTACTCATTAACAAGCTCATGAATCATGCAACTATATGTATCTTTTAAAATCAACTCAACATCCCTTTTCCCAATCTTATAATAGCATCCAACATAATTCAACCCAAATTTCCAGTAGCTCTCTCATATATAAATGATAGTGTGGTGGTCTCACAAAATAAAAATCAAACCTAAACAAACAAAAAGACGCTCCAAGTTTATGCGATAAAGTGTTTCGATCGAAAAACAGAAGTTAGACGTGTGCAAACCGAGAGTGTGTAGGTCCAGTGGGGTTGTCTTCACATCCCCAAGCTTATGGTCTTCACCATCCTTGGATAGCTCTTGGTGCATCTCCTCTAATCCCTGTGAAAAAACTTCAAAACACCGTTTCTCCCATTTCTTTTTCTGTGGGTGCATTAGTAGTGATAAACAAATAGATTTCTTGCTGCATATAATCCTTAACAAAAATTCATATGAATGTCCAGAAAGTGTATAATGTTGTATGCCTACTCATAAACTCAATTGGATCAAAAAATTCAAGTTAAAAGTTCTAAGCATGCATCAAACAAAATGGGACAGAATCTGTCCAGAAAAACAGCAGCAGCTAAACGTATTTTTCTACCCTACTTAACTTTGTCGAAAATTCCGAAAAATTCATGCATACAGAGGATGAAAAGTTGCACTACAGTTCAAATATGAGCTCATTCGGAGTTACAGAATAAGAATTAAAAATCATACCGTGCACAGATTCGTGCAGGAATAAAATCTCCGAACGCTATAAGCAACTTTTCAACCAAAATGAGTAAAACTTGGCACTTTATTAAAAATTCCAGAAACTAAACTAAACACTAAGTCTCTTGTTACAGCAAGAGGACACAAAGAAAATCACAAATAAAAACAACCGGGTTGCCTCCCGTAAAGCGCTTTCTTTATAGCCATATAGCTAGGCTTCTTACTTGATGTTTATTGTGGACGAAGCTCATGAGGGAGCTTGAACTTTGGTGTCCCTCTTCCTTGGGAAGTGTTCCATGCACTTCTTGTGTGGAAACTGAAACTTCACATTCCCTTCTTTTGAATCAATGATAGCACCTGTAGTACGAAGAAAAGGTCTTCCAAGAATAATTGGACTAGAGGTTTTATTCCCCATATCCATGATTAGAAAATCAACAGGCACAAATGTCATATGTAACTCTACCATAACATCACTTACTTTTCCTAAAGCATGTTTAATGGAATCATCAGCAAGTGCAAGTTCAATAGAGCATTTTTCAAGATTTTTCAATTCAAGTACTTCATATAGTTCTTTAGATAAAACAGAGACACTAGATCCTAGATCAAGTATAGCATGGTGTGTCTCTTTTCCAATGGTTACTAGGACTTTGGGAATCCATATATCCCCAAGCTTAGGTGGTATCATAGCCTCTTGGTTGTACCTAGCAATCTTTTCTTTTAACACATGATTAGCAATATAAGAACCAAAACCAGCTTGGTTAACATTAATAGAAGGATCACTTGCAAATTTTTGTAAGATAGATATTAATTCATGCAAACTACAATTCTCTAAATCAAGCAATGGATCCTTTACTTCACTAAGCATTTTGACTTCCTCAACTTTTCTCTCTTTCACTACCATAATAGTTTCCTTAGCAATTCTCTCTTCTCATGAATATGTTTCCTCATGTTTTTGAGCTATAATGGTATTCTTTAATGAGGAAACTTCCTTAGTGAGCTGATCTACCCGTTCAAACAAAGAGTCTTGTTTTTCAAACTTAGATATAAATTCCTTATTAAGCTCCTTTTGAGTAGATATAAATGATCTAATGGTGTTTTCCAAATCACTAGAAACATTACTACTAGTGGCATATTTGTGTGGCACATATGGGGGTTTATTATAAGAGTTATAATTGTTGTTACCATACCCATTATTACCATAGTTCCTAATGAAGTTGACATCAATATTTTCAGGATTATTACCAACTAATTCTTGCAAAGGCACATTTTCAATATTTTGTTTATTAATGAAAGCAAGAATAGTATCTATTTTAGATGACAAATCATTTGTTTTTTCTATGGAGTTCACTTTCTTAGAAGGATTAGGTGCTCTATCAGTATGCCATTGACTATAGTTTTGCAAAATACTTTCCAATATGTTCTAGACATGTAATTTAGACCATTGTAAAAAGAGTGTAATATGGTCCATTCGTTGACCCCATGTGATGGACAAGTTCTAAGCATAAGTTTAATCCTATCCCAAGCCATATCAACATGTTCATTTTCATTTTGCCTAAAAGAAAGAATGTTGTTTCTATTTTGCAAAATTTTAACAGGAGGATAGTATTTCTTAATGAAAGATTCTTTTAAATCATCCCAAGTTTTAATGCTATCAATAGGTAATGAATGCAGCCACTCTTTAGCTTTTCCCCTAAGTGAGAAAGGAAATAACTTCAGTTTTAGAATATCACTTTCCACATTTTTAAATTTCTGCATGTCACATATTTCAACAAAATCATGAAGATGCATAGAGGCATCCTCCATAGCACTACCGCCAAATTGTTCCCTAGTTATCAAGTTCAACAAACTAGGACTTACTTCATAACTATCAGCATTTATCTTAGGTGTGGCAATGGGCCTAGCAATAAATTGATCATTTGGAGTGTTTGTGTAATCACACAACTTAGTTCTTTCTCCCATTTTAGCAAGTTTTATGTGTTTTTTAATTTTTTATGCAAAACTGAAAATAAATATGCAAACCGAACTTAAAAATGCAAGACAATGACAAAACAAGATAAATTGCTTTGAAGGTAAAGATGGATAAGATGATGCTCACGTAGGTGCAACCTCCCCAAGCTTAGGTGTTAGCACAAGTTGGTGATGAAGTTGACTTGGTGAGATATCCTTGGATAAACCTTTTAGCAATGATTCCCCGGCAACGGCGCCAGAAAATAGTCTTGATACCCGTAGATGTGATAGCCTTCAGGAGCTACCTGCGTGAAAAAGTAAACGGGGTTAGATTGAGACTCCAAGTGCAGAGTGTTTAGTAAGTGAAAGACGTGTTTTCCCCACGAGGGTGACTCGAGGGTTTAATATCGAACTCTCGGGGAATCAGTAGTGAAGATTTATCTTTCCTATCCTTCTTTTGGTTATCAACAAAACAAAGTAAATGTTTTGGTCCTCAACCTCACCTAGTGGTTGTCAAGCACAAGGTGTAAGAATGATATCAAGATAATATGCAATGCAAACAAGAAATAAATATGCAATGGTGGTAAATAAATATGCAAGGATGGTGGTAGCAATGATAAATGATATTTTTGGGTTTTTTATGATGAATGCAAGATGTAAAAGTGTTTTTGTATTTTCGGATTTTTAAATGGCAGAAAATGGAAAAGTGGTAAAAGTGGTTGGAAAGGCGTTTCTTATGATTAAAAATGGACCGGGGTTCATGGTTTCATAAATGCACTCTCTCTTTAATAAAGTGGTAGACAATGGAACACTAGAGTTGACATATGAGATTGCAACACAACAGCTTAATGACAAGTTATAATTATATGGGCATCACGTCCTAACATAGAGATCTTTTGTTTATTAGTCTCTCTTATACTCCACCAAGATGCGAACTAAATCAAAACACCTCAGTAATTAAGATAACTCAGAGTATAGCAATAAGTATCATGACATGAAATTAAAATAAGAACATGCTAGATCTAGTCATGGAGTAGTGCCAATGGTCACACCCACATCTCCGGTAGCATGGTATTTCTTTTTATCCCTAGTGAGGCAACAAATTAAGGTAAAACACCCAAGTGGACCGCAGAACTTTCTCTCACGTTCACTGCACTAGCCACCCTCCGTTACTCCAACTAATGCACACGTTCCCCCTCACACGCTCTCATAAACATGCTTGATCATCCCAAGTAAATAAGAACGGGGTACATAATATGCATCTATTTTCATAATTGAAACAAAACCATTGCAATCTCAAACATATATTAACTCATAAAAAGATCCACCACAGAGGTATTACATAAATGATCGTAATCATGTTCAGCAGCTCATACGGTACTAATTAGTGAAGCTCAAGAGAGAGAGATACATAAGTTACTTCCACAAACCCATAGTCCAGAGGTGGACTACTCCCTCTTCATCATGGAGACAGTGGAGAAGCCGTTGGAGAAGATGGAGACCACGCCGGCAGCGCCCCGCCGGAGTTTTCCCCCTCCAATCTGCAGCTCCAGGTCTCTATTTCGGTGTTTCTATGTTTCTGCGGCGCTCTTTCCAGAGAACGTCGGGGGACTATTTTTATAGGAGGTTTTAGGTCAAAACGGAGTCGGTGGAGGAAAGATCGACGACAGCGGAGCTCCGAGGGCCAAAAGGGGGTCCCACATGGCCAGGTACTTGGGCCGCGTGGGCCCACTCATCTGGGCCCTCGGGCCTCCTCTCGTTTGCTTCCTTCGCTCCCACGCTTTGTTCCTTCCAAAAACTGATGCTCGTAAATTTCCAGGTCATTTGGACGTCGTTTGGGTCCCTGAAACATTAAAATATAGAAATAGGGTTTTCTGCCTGCGCAGGGTTAATTCCATAAAAAATAGGAAACATGTCAAATATTCCCAAAATCATTATAAAACAGTGATATAACCCTTATATGATGCAAATATGACATGGAATATAAGTAATATAGTGCAAAGTTCATGTATGCATTTTACATGCATCAGGGGCTACTGTAGCACCGCCTACTGTAGCATTTTACTGTAGTGCCGCCCTACTGTAGCAGCCGAAAATTTTGATCTAGGAGAGCAACCTAGATCATCTAAATATCCAACATTCTCCCCCTTGATCGTAAGGCTGAACTTAATAAGCTCACTTTTCAACAAAATAATGCACTAAGACGAAAAGATTATAATGGTCTATTAGGTACCATTTAATCTAGTGACTATAGTACATCACTTCATATCAAAATGAACCTCTTTAACTTATGAGCTCCATAAACTTTATTCACATTATACATTAGCTTTATTTACATAATTCTTTACGTAAACATCATAAACATTACAGACTCATCTTTTGATAAAATGGTACACCAAGACAATAGATTACAACAGTCAATTAAGTACTGTTAAAACAAGTGACTATGGTTCCCATTCGATCTCAAAATGAACCTTTTTGGGGAGATGGTGCCATAATAGTTCCAACTTCTCCAGGATTAAAAGCTTTCAACCAAACCCATGCCGACAACATGCTCTCTAAATACGATAGGTGGTAAGCCTTTTGTGAGCGGATCCACTAACATGAACTTAGTACTAAATACTTGACATTTATTGTTGATCCTGGATTCTATCTTTCACAACATGAAACTTGATGTCAATGTGTTTGGCACCACCACTTGACTTGTTGTTACTCGAATAGATCACTGCGAGTTGATTATCACAGTACAGAGTGAGAGGCCTGGAAATACTATCAATCACTCTCAGTCCCGGGATAAAATTCTTCAGCCATACCGCATGCCCGGTAGCCTCATAACATGCTACAAATTCTGCCTGCATTGTCGACGATGCAGTGACAGTTTGTTTTGAGTTTTTCCATGATATAGCTCCTTTTGCGAGGGTGAAAATATAACCTGATGTGGATCTCTTAGTGTCAACACACCCCGCAAAATCAGCATCCGAATAACCCACCACTTCGAGGTTATCAGATTTCTCATAAGTAAGCATGAGGCCTTTAGTACCTTGCAAATAACGCAAGACCTTTTTAGCAGCCTTCCAGTGATCCTGGCCTGGGTTAGACTGATATCTGCCAAGCATCCCGGTCACGAATGCTAAATCAGGGCGAGTGCACACTTGTGCATACATAATACTCCCAACAATTGAGGCATAAGGAATTGACTTCATCTGCGCAGATTCATAATTATTTCTTGGACACTGAAAAGTCCCAAATTTATCGCCCTTAACAATAGGAGCAGGCGAGGCTGAGCACTTATGCATGTTGTACTTTTTCCGTACCTTTTCAATATATGCTCTCTGAGATAGCCCTAAGATCCCTCTGGATCTATCCCGGTGAATTTCAATTCCTAAAACATAAGCTGCTTCACCGAGATCTTTCATATCGAACTTAGAGGACAAGAACCTCTTGGTCTCCATTAGTATATTTATATCACTGCTGGCCAAGAGTATGTCATCAACATATAATATCAGGAAGATAAAATTACTCCCCCTGAACTTAACATGAACACAATTATCCATTTTATTTTCCTTAAAACCAAATTTCTTTATGACTTGATCAAATTTGAGATACCACTCTCTTGATGCTTGCTTCAAGCCATAGATGGATTTCTTCAGATGACATCCCAAATGTTCATTTCCTTCCACAACAAAACCTTCTGGTTGTGCCATGTATACATCTTCATGTAAGTCACCATTTAGAAATGCCGTTTTAACATCCATCTGGTGCAGCTCTAAATCATAATGAGCCACAAGTGCCATAATTATTCTGAATGAATCCTTGGAAGAGATGGGTGAAAATGTTTCTTTATAATCAATACCTTCTCTTTGAGTGAAACCTTTTGCCACAAGCCTGGCTTTGAACCTTTCGATATCACCCTTGAAGTCACATTTGGTCTTATAGACCCATTTACTTCCAACTATTTTAGCTCCTTTGGGAATTTCTACTAAGTCCCATACATCATTAGTGCTCATGGACTTCATTCATCTTTCATGGCATTAAGCCATTCAGACGAATATTCACTTTGCATAGCTTCTTTAAATGAGGTGGGATCATTATCAACATTGACTCATTCATATCCTCACTCATATAAGTGAAATAATCATCAGGAATAGCAGACTTTCTAGCCCGCTGTGACCTTCTGAGAGGTTCATTATTTGGCACATCATCAACAATTTGAGGCTGCTGAGTATCTTCAATAGAAGTATCATCAGGTGTGACATCTGAAATAGTCACAGGAGTCTCAGCAGGTGTATCATTAACAGGAGGTGCAATATCAGCAGACACCGGGAAAATAGGTTCTGAATTATTGGAGCTGGGACATATACCGTTTTTCCTCCAAAATTATTTCCCGAGGTGTTAAGCTCCCCCTCATCACATCACTTTCCAAGAACACACGTGTCTTGTTTCAACAAATTTAGTTGCCTGATTTGGACAATAAAATCGATATGCTTTAGATTTGTCAGGATAACCAATAAAATGGCAACTGACTGTCTTGGGGTCTAATTTCCCATAACCGGATTGAAAATCCTTGCTTCAGCAGGACAGCCCCATACATGAAAATAATTCAGGGTTGGCTTTTTCCCAGTCCATAATTCATACGGTGTTTTGGGCACCGATTTACTAGGAACCCTGTTAAGAATATGTGCTGCTGTTTTAAGGGCTTCCATCCATAAATTCACCGGCAGAGTGGAGTGGCTTAACATACTCCGCACCATATCCATAAGTGTGCGGTTTCACCTTTCAGCCACCCCATTTTGCTGGGGTTCGCCCGGTGCTGAGTACTGGGCTACAATGCCATTTTCCTGTAAGAATTTTGCAAACGGTCCAGGAATTTGGCCATAAGTAGTATGTCTGCCGTAGTATTCACCACCACGATCAGATCTTACAACTTTAATTCTTTTATTACATTGATTTTCAACCTCAGCTTTGAAAATCTTGAACTTGTCTAATGCCTCTGATCTTTCTTTAATTTGATAAATATATCCATAACGGGAGAAATCATCGTGAACGTTATGAATGAATTAAAACCATCCACCGATCTCACATTAAACGGACCACATATATCCGTATGAATTAATTCCAAAACTCCCGTGCTTCGATTTGCACCTTTCTTAATTTTCTTGGCATATTTTCCTTTGATGCAATCAATACAATGATCAACATCCGCATCCGTAAAATCAAGAGAAGGAAGAACTTGATCTTTAATGAGACGCTCAATTCTCCCCCTCGAAATATGGCCTAAACGATAGTGCCATAATTTCGAAGAAGTCTCATTATCATTACGTTTGCGTTTGGTACCGACATTTATATTTGAGGTAGAACCCACATTATTTATATCATCACATAGGGATATTACATAAAGTTGTCTTGTCGACAGGCAAGACCAACATTATTATTGTCATACATAATTATACATTGCTTATTCCCAAAGTGACACTCATAACCATCATCATCTAAACATGAGACGGAAACTAAATTCCGTTTCATCGAGGGTACATAGAGAACATTATTTAGTTGAAGCCTAAAACCACCATGAAGTATGAGAGTGAAATCTCCAAGCGCCTCGGCATAAGCTTCAACACCATTTGCAACTCTAATTGTTCTTTCCCCTCTTTTTAGGGTCCTCCTCATATTGAATCCCTGCAACGAATTTGCAATATGAATTGTTGCACCTGAATCAATCCACCAAGTATTGGTGGCATAATTAACATAAAGGGATTCTTCAACAAAAGTAATAACATCGGTACCTTTTTCTTGAGCCATCTCTTGAAGCCAAAACAATCCTTTCGCTATGCCCACCTTTTCCACAAAAGTGGCAAGCATCAGATTTATTTCTTCCGCATTAGGCGCCTTTCTGGCTTCTTTTGCTGAACCTTTTGAAGATTGGCCTTTTTCCTTGAACTTATTAGGCTTGGGCTTCATATAATCATTCACAAATTTTTTATACCTCTTCTTCTGTGAATGAGCAAACTGATTAATATGCTCAATTCTGTCAGCCTTAAGCCTTTCTTCCTCTTGCACACATCGCGCCATCATTTCATCAATCTCCCATTTAACATCCATCGCATTATAGTTGATCATAAATGGATCAAATTGAGGAGGCAAAGATGACATGATAAAATGGACGAGGAAACCACTAGAAATTTCCATCTCCATAGACTTAAGTTTGGCAGCCATGTTGCACTTCTTCATAATATGCTCTCGAAGGCTTCCAGTAGGAATATTTTTCATCAATTAGTCTTCGAATAAGACTTGTTGCATAAACTTTAGAAGACCCTTTAAACTGATGCTCATTTTTGCAAAGTACCCTTTAGCTGTCTCACAGTCAGGAAGGGCTCCCCTCATACTCCGTGTAATGGAGCCCTTTATCATCATAAGGCACTTGCGATTAGAGTCATCCCACTTAGCCATTATAACATCATATTCTTTCTTGAGGAGGATCATTAAGAAGAGCATAATCAATATTGAGTAAGGCCATCGTGATTTCAAGCTTCTCCTTCCACATAACATAATTGCTACCATTTAGCTGTTCGATGCCATTAAGCATTCCAGTAATATTAGAGACATTAGCTGCTGCAAAAGAAAAATTCAAAATGCTTTAGTAAGCATCATCATAATCATCATTAAATTCTATTGATCAAATTCAAAACAGGTTTGGCCAGAGATGAAAATGAACAACAAAATTTTGTGGACAAATATTCATCAATTAGCTTTGGCCAAATTGATAAATAAAAGCCACACATTAATAATCCTCATTCATTAATTTCCTTCTACTAACCCGGTTCACATCAGCTTTGGCCAGAAGTGAAACAGATCAATAAAGGAATTTTGCGGTTAAAATGCCCGTCAAACAACTTTGGTCAGAATGACAAAGCACAAAAACCACACTTTATTTGAGGATCCATTAAACTTTATTTCGCAGCGGAAACATTATACCATAATAATCATAGTGATAAAAATCACCATAATTCATAAATCATAAACAAACTCAATAATAAACATAATAACAACATGTAAATAACTAAGCATGGCAATTAAAAGGCATGACTAAAATAAACATAATAAGCATAATAAAACATGCAGAAAAAATAGTCCTGAAATTTATTTATTTCAGCCCCAATTTTTTTATTCAGCAACATTTATCTGCCGAACTGGGCCGAAAACCCCAGCCCAGCCCTTACTCCCTAGATCCCTCCTGGGCCTTGGCCCATTCTGCGGCAGAAGCGCCGCGAGCCATCGGATGCCGATCCGACGGTCGGGAGCGGATGCATCTGGTACAAGCCAGCACGTCACCCGCACTCCGCCGCCCCCGTGAAAACCCTAATCCCCTTTCCCTTTCCTCTCCTCTCTGTCTGCTCCCCGACGGTGACGAGGGTGACCAGAGAGTGAATGGCGGTGGCGAGCACCACGCGTCCAGGGAGGAGGACGTCGGCGTCGTTCAGATCCTCTTGCCGGAACTGCGTGCAGCTTTGGCCAGCACGCAGCTCTGTCGAGCGGTTTCGGCGGCGCCCTGTGCGAGGTGACGGCGCGCGAGCGGGCGTCCCCGCGTTGGCGTCAACGACCAGCGCCAGGTCCGGCACCGCAGCGGGCTTCAACGGCGACAAGCGCGCGAGGAAACGTCGCAACGGTCCGGTGCGGCGGACGGCGAGGTTGCTCGGGTAAGTTTTGGCCCGAGCACACCTGCCCATAAGGAGATGGCTCCGACGCCGCCGTGGCCAGCGACGACGACGAGGCCCGTAAGGTAAAATCCGCCTCCTTAATCTTCAAATTAGGGTTAGGGTTCCTCTTAATTGGGGATTTCTTCACGTTAGGGTTTCGGATTTGGGAAAAAACAGCTTAAGTGTCACGCAATAGATTTCCCTTTTAATCTTTAACATTAACCGAAACCATAGCTTAATTTTAGAGGAGAAACTTTAGGGATTTGAACTCTAGGGTTACTGGAAATTGGGGAAACTTCATAATTCACAAGAAACTGCCTTAATCCCTTAACAGTAGCTTAAAACTTAAAACCCTATGTTCACTTTAGTACTTTTAGGGCTAAAAACTTAACAGAGACAGGGCTAAAGCATGACATGATCTAAACCAGGAAGAACATCTTAATAAACAACATAACATGCTTGATCTTGACATGAACTTTAGCACAGAAACTTAATAGATCAAGCAAGATCTCGAGCTAGGGCTCAAACTTGAGAGCTAGTAGGCTCTGATACCATTGTAGTAACTAACAGGATCAACTAGCTCAAGTTTGAGCCACAACTTGAGGATGGATAGAAAAATTACCTTGATCCTGAGATGCTGCCATGCCTTCTCTTGATGTTCACACCACCTGGGATGGATTATTTTGTGCTTTGGTTCTTCCTAGTGCTGCCAGCGCCTTTGCCTGATCGGTGGCCTTGCTAGTGAGTGTTGGAAAGAGTGAGAGAGAGTGCACCGAGAGTTTCTGCCTTCTTCTCACCTCTTCTAGCTTTATCTCACTGCTTTTATTTTGTTTAGCACTGTGCACTAGGGGAACCAGCACCGTTGGATCAAAATTCGATGTCTCCGATCAAGACAACACATTAGTGCAGGGTGGCTACTGTAGCACCGCCTACTGTAGTGCTGCCCTACTGTAGCAGCCGAAAATTTTGACCTAGGAGAGCAGTCTAGATCATCTAAATATCCAACAAAGATAACATAAGAACTAGCGAATATATAGGAACTAAACTTGTTGGAGACTTGCACTCCATCTCGACTTCATGACTATATACATGTCTTTAAGTTCCACAAACGCCGTCTTCCCACCTTCCAAAGAGGTATTATCCTCGATTACTAACACCAGAAATCAGCTCCATCCTCACCATCATCATCATAGCCATCGTCAAAACCACCGGCAACATCGCCGTAACAGTCATCACCATCAAAGAATTCATCCCTGGCATCAATACCGCCAACCCTTACATCCTCATTGTACTTGTGATCACCACCCCTTCCACTGCCATCATCACCCATCTCAGCACCACCGTCGTCTTCATCAGATAGAAGTTCAAGGTCATCGTCCTGTGTGTTCTGAATCTTCTCGCCCTCTTTTGCGTCACCTTTTTCGAACAAACCGCAGCTCTCCTCCTCAGCGAAGTACTCATTCGTGACCTTCACGGCCTAGACAAACACATGTAATGTCGGCATTAAGCCCGGACAGTACTTAGAACGAATAAGTATGGTCTTGGAGTTTACGGCCTTACCGTCTTGGTAAAGGTGCTACGATCGGTGGGAGAGATTGTTGAGGCGTCGTCTGTAGCTGAACGGCGGTTCTCCTCCTCGTAGTAGTACTCATTCACGACCTTCACAACCTTGATCGATCACTGTTAAGCCGTGATGGCACGAGGAGAATGCATAAAAGTGGCCGGGGAGTTTGCGGACTTACCCTTTTAGTGCTATGGCGATCAGTGGGAGAGAACGTCGATACGCCTCCCCAACCTCGACTGCTATCACCACCTGCTCCCTTCGTACCTCCTAGGCCGGTGCGGTGCCAGCGAGGCACTTACCGTTCTCGCCGCCGGCGCGTGGCCGGCTTGTTCACGCCCAGCTTGCATTTGTAGTAGTCCTTCTCCGTAAGTGGAATACCGCCGGTGGTGGCCGCCTTGTTCACGCCCAGCAACTTGTAGTCCTTCCCCATGGTTCGAGATCGCTCTTGGTTAACTATGGTGCAAGATTAGTGGCGGTGGGAGGTGGACTGGTTTTTTTTTTTTTTGAACAAGGGAAGGGCCCCGAAGGACCCAGAAACTGCATTAATCTTCGTCGGTGGGGATACTGCTTACAAAGAGGAGCTTACATAAAGTAAAAATTACAACGCAGTCCTCCAAAATTACACTCAGGACCCTAGGGTAGAAAGTAAGATCACACACAGGTCCTTCTCCACCGTTGTCGATCTGAAGCTCCAGAGCACGGCCACCCGCACCACCGCCGGGGACTACACCACTTGGGGTGGAGGAGGCGATGAACGCCGCGCCGAAGCTGATGAAGGGCCTCCCTGATGGCTCGACGGCCTGGAGGTTGTAGGAGAGATAGCACCAGCACGTAGCCGATGCCAGAGCTCGGAGCGGCCGCCTTTCGGCCATAGAAGTCAGCGGCAGGCCAGCCTGAGGCCAGCGGAGGGCCGCTGAGGATGTGCTCCCGGAAGTAGCAGCAGTCTCCAATCTTCCCTGCTCACAAGATCTGCAAAATCTACAGCCAAATCGAGGTCCACCTTCTCCATCCCCACGACACGGCCTGAAGAACGAGGAACACGATCCGCTAGGAGTCGATTTGGGGAGCCAGCAAAAGCGAGCTTATTTAGGCCACAGTTCCCAGATCCACCATCTCCACCCGCCTTCCACCGCGGAAGAACTCTAGAGAAGAGGATCGGAGATCCTCCGGTGCTGCTCACTAGCACGAGAAGGACGCAGCATACAAGCACAAAGGCAAACGCCATATAGGCAACAAACTAACCTACCCTACACTACTGCTATACACGGGGAGGGTCCCTCACCCAATCTCAACGCCGGCAGCCGCCGGAGAGGAGCGGGGAGGGGCCAGGCGGCCCGGATTTAGAGAGGCGACGGGAGACGGCTAGAAGAGGAGGAGAGCTCGAAGAGGTAGAGGTCGGCCACCAGAGGTGGACTGGTGGAGAGAGGAGAGGCGAGCTTTCTTCTGTAGTGAGGCCGAGGCGTAGTGGAGACGGTGGACTTGGACTTATCACCTATAGCTCCATGTGGGCCCTTGTTCCATGCATGGGATCCAGGCGTCCTGCACTTCCTGGCTGAGGACACGTATGGCTACTTGGGATTACCTAGCTCTATTCAACAGCGGATACCAAACCTACGACAGAGGAACGGCCATAGAGGAAGAGGCGTTGCACGTAAATGTTGCGACGGGGCCATTACGGCTGGTTAATTCACCTTTTTTAGATAAAATGATTATTATTTAAAATTATTAAGCATTATACCCGGCCTCAACGAAAAGAAAATGATAGCAATAGACAAAACACAAGTAAATCTTTAAAGCGTCTATGCCTAAGTTGAGACAATCCGAAAATCACGCGGCCATCCATGTTGCCTAAAAATATCGCTAGCCGTGTCTTCTGGAAGACATCGGGAAAATATCAGGTGAAAACCAGGAAAAAATCATGTTTAAAGTTCTAAAAAATTATGACCAAAATTGCATTGTGTTGAGAATGTAGAGTTCTATAGGTGTGTAAATTTGCAAGTTCAAAGTCAGAAATTATTTAGAAGATATGAAAATGACAAATTCATCAATAAAAGTAGCAAAATGAATAGTAGCTGTAAATTGTATTATTTATTGCTGAATTTATTATTTTTATAACTCCTAAAAAAATTCGAGTTTCAAATTGCAACTTTACACGTCTATAGAACTCTACATTCTCAACACAATGCAATTGTGGTCATAATTTTCTAGAACTTTTAAACATGATTTTTTCGTGGTTTTCACCGAAAGTTGGTTTTCACCGGATACTTTCTCGGAAGACACCTCCATAAAAGTTTTCAATTTTTCACCCATTGTAATGTGCAACACAAATGGAGAACTTGTGCATCGGTTGACTACCTGCATGAGAGAAATTTTGTATCATTAAAAACCTTAACATTTATACAGATCCGCAACGAGACCATATTACTGCTAACCTCCCATCCTAATAATATCTCTAAGCTTGTGATCGATCGCATGTAACGAATTGCCAAAATGTTTGCAATGGATCACGGCGGATACAAGTTAGAACCTATTTGGATGGCTGATCAAATAGAACAGGCAAACCTGTATTGCAAAAATAAGTGTTTGATCGTCTTATTACGTGGACGGAAGACACACTTTGTAGTTCCATGCCAGTTGCGCCTAACAAGGTTACCTTTACCTAAAATGACACCTTTATGAACATACCACGCAAAAAAATTAAGTTTTAGTGGTATTTTGATTTTCCATATTTTCTTATTGTTATCAACTGGCATATCGGAATGGACCAACGCTCTATACATGGAGTTTACCGAGAATTTTTCCATTCCCATGAATATTCCAATGAAATTCATCGGATCCTTACAACAATTCAACTGGACTAAAGCCAACCGCCCTAGGGCATTCCATGACGCAAGTCTGGGTCAAATTTAAATCTTGTATGAACGTCAAGTTTGGAGGCGAAGACTGTTTAACCGTGGCTATAGTATCAACTTTATGACGTACAATGTTACATAGGGTTGGATATTGTTCTCGGAGAGTGGTATTTCCTAACCATATGTCCTTTCAGAATCTAATCTCTGATGCATGCTTAATTCTAAATACGCCAACGCGAAAGAAGTGTTTATTCGTCGTCATTATGCCAGCCCAAAAGTGAGGATCGACAGGTTTTTAAGAAACATGTGATAAAACACTAGTGCCAATGTACTTTCTTTTAAGAAGTGCTTGCCACACACCCTCCGTAAGTAACTTAAAAAGGCACTGACCGAGGAGTGATGTATTTTTTACCTGTAGGTCATGAATACCCAACATTCTGTGATCTTTGGGCGGCAAACAACATTCTATCAACTATCCTCTTGCCAAAAGAATCTTGATCGGAAATAATCCAATCTTTGTAAGACTTCTTTGGGAAGCTGGAAGAATGATATCATACACAGTACCATATTTCTTAGAACTGAATTTATGAGAACCAATCTCCCACCCAGAGATAATAATTTTACTTTCCAACTACTCAGCCTCGCTTGCAAACTTTCCTCGACATGTTTCTGTTTTGTCTTTGTCAATCTCCCATAACGTATTGGTATATCCAAATATCTTTTACGAAATTGACCTTGCTCGCATCAGAATAATGCGGTATACAAAGCAACCGCGTCCTGGGCCACGCCGAAGCAAAACAATTCACTTTTATGAAAGTTGATCTTTAACCCTGATAGTTGCTCGAACACTGATAAAATTAATTTCAGGTTCACACCTTTATCGAGGTCATGTTCCATAAATAGAATTGTATTGTCCGCATATTGGAGGATAGAAAGCCCCCCACTCCACAAGGTGCGGGACTACCCCGCCAATTTGTCCGTCCCCTTTGGTTCGCTCTATCATGATCGCTAACATGTCTGCCACTATATTAAATAGTATAGGCGATAGAGGATCACCTTGCCTTAATCCTTTTTATTTGAAAGTTAAGGACCGATGTCATCATTAACTTTATTAGCCACGCTACCTCCAGTGAAAAACTTGTGGATCCATGCACACCACTCTTCCGAGAAACATTTCATTCTCAGAGTTGGAGGAGCAGCCAATTAACCTTATCATAAGCTTTTTCAAAGCCGATTTTGAAAATCACACCATTCAGTTTTTTGCGATGCATCTCATGAACGGTTTCGTGTAAAATCATGACCCCGTCCAGGATATTCCTACCTTGCATAAATGTTGTTTAGGTAGGTCTAACCACATGATCAGCCACCACATTTAACCGAATGGTTGCGCTCTTCGGAAAGATTTTGGAACTAGCATTAACTTGGCAGATAGGTCTGTATTGTTGTATCTTTTCTGCCTCAATAATTTTAGGTAACAAAACGATCTCCCCAAAATAAGGCAAAACAAATCTAGTTGTCCGGCATGAATGCATTTAAACAATTCTAGAAGATCAGACTTAATGACCTCCCAAAACTTTTGATAAAACTCAGCAGGGAAACCGTGAGGGCTAGGTGCCTGATTATGTTCCATTTGGAATACCGCCTTTCTAACTTTTTCCTCATTGGAAACTTGGGGAATATCATCTATTTTGGACACGTCAAGGGTGAAATGCCCTTCCTCCGAAGCCCCGAGCAGACCTTTATAATATTTTGTAATATACGTCTTTAGGTTGTCCTGTCCCTCGACCAGTCCCTCATCTTGATTTGATTCGGAGAATGAATAAGTTTCTTCCTATGTCTACCACTAGCAACATTATGGAAGTATCTTGTATTCGAATCTCCTTCAATAATAAACTGGGCTTTAGACCTGTCGTACCATTTGAGTTCCTCTTCTCGCAATGGACGTGCAATTTGCGTATTTGTTTGCCTTTTTAGTTCAATCTCTTGCTCAGATAAAACACGTACTTCAACAATTTGATCGAGTTCATCAATAATGGAGGACATTCGAGCTTTTTCTTTTTTGAGAATACCACTAGTATGTTGAGCCCACCCTCGAAGGTATTTACGCATATTGCACATTTTATTATTCCACCTTCGAATTGGGGTATCACCCACTATTGGTTTTGACCAAACCTCATTGAATCCATCACAACACAACCAATTCACCAATTAGATGACGGTGATGGAAGGGAACTTAATCCCCGTGGGATGGTATCAAATTTGAATGTATCCCCATCGATCAAGCCGGGGATGGGTTTAGTTGACTACTCCCCTTAACTGCTACCCGTGAGTCCCCGTTAGAAAATATGACACGGGGGGTCAAGACACTGGAACATGAAACCAAAAATCCGAGCTCATCCTCACTTTTTCCCTCTTGTCTCTTCAGCCATTGACATCCTCCACTCTCCAATCGTACGCCATCATATATTTTGCTCATATGTATTTGCCCTATTATTTATTTACTAGTGCTGGGAAGTGACATTCATTTTTTTTTCTTTACTAATAAATGTTGTTGGTTCAGTCGGGATGGGGAAACCTTTGGTTATTTGATATCCGACGGGGATGAGGATGGTAGAAAAGCTATCCAGTGACATTTAATGGGGATGTGAAGATATTTGTTGCAGGGGACATTTTGGTTAAGCAATAACCAGTTGTTAGCGTCCCCGTTGCCATATTAAGTTGCAGGAACTATTTGCATGGTCAGGGGACATGTCTGGGTGGTTCTGTCGTTGTTTTTTTTATGGCATTCATGATCCGTCTACCTTGGAATGTCTATCTTGTAGGTAGGCTCTGGCGTTAGCTCAAGATCTCGGTTTGACAAGGCTGGCGGTGCATCTGATTGTAAGACAATTGTCTCGGAAATAGCAGATTAAACATTGGGGAAATATTCAGCGATCATTGGCTTGTTGCCGAAGTGAAAGCCAGAACTGCCCAGTTCCAAACCTGTCCTATGTTCACGAAGGTAGAGCTTCCAAATTGGAAGCACACAACCTAGCTAAGCAAGCTTTTAAATAAAGGTGTAGGACGCCATCCTTGGCTGACTACTCCATACTCTCTATTTGTACATATAAACATTATGACGCATCAATAAAGTTTAGCAAGATGTAAAAAAACATAGCCCTATCTTTACTATTAAAGGAGAGCCCGTGGTTGGTGTCACACTTCCTACTAATTACGAAAATTACGAAAATTATCACCGCCCCCTCTCTCCGACTCTTTCCTAATGACTCGCTTATCTTTCCCAACTATCCCGTAACTTCCTACTTTCCTCTAGCTCATTGTTGCGACCAAGAGCCAGATGAGATCCAATTAAATTTATTTTCTGTTTTGCATGCCCGTGAGATCGCATAAATAAATAACTGCCCAATCCATGCCAAGTACTAATCGGAAGTGCAAGGTCGAAATCAAATCACGCATTAATTTCTTTTCCGCTTCTCAGTATATGGGGTGCCCTGCCCCCAATGTGGAACTGCAAATCGTATCTCCACATCCTCCAATGTCGCATCTATCTCATCGGGGCCCATCTCATCGTCCCATTGCCATGGCCAGCTACGTTGCAGGGATACGGCACAGAGGTGCATGCCGTATCGGTGTAGGATACTGCACTAGGACAGGGATACGCATGGGATACGTGTATCCCGGAGTATCTCATTTTTTCGAATTAAAATAAAGAAAAAAAACTCAGAACATGGTGAAAAAACGCAAGGGATACCAGAGGGACACCCTGTCACTCAGCCCATAGGAAGGCCTACTCAACGAATATAAAACCTAATCGACTGGAATCCTCTCGCTGTCAACTGCCAGTTGCAACCGCGCGAGTGTTTCGATCAGCTTCAACGTAGCAATTTTTTTCCTATTTATATTCCATGTTATCTTTATTTAATCTGTAGTGCAGTACTGAATTTTATTACGCATTTATACATATACTGGCTGTATCCCCGTAAGCTTTTTTTTTGCATGGTAATACGATTCTCATTGATAAATTAAAGACAAGATACAAAGTACGTATACACCGATCTTACAGATCTGAAAAGATAAGATAAACCAATGTGACAAACCAACGCCTATCTCTTTTCTTCGACACCACCGTAGCAGCCACCAAGAAAAAATAGACAGATCACCTCTTCACCCGAGCTCGACGCGGCTCCATCGCTGATCATCAGCTTTTCGGACCTCCAAAGTAGTTTGCCATAGGACAAACCATTGCCGTTAAAAGAATCAGACCGGGGCAGCACGACCCCGGACACGCCATCGAACTTCAGCACTGGCACCCCCGCACGACGACGTCGGAGTAGGGAACCAGAACCATCAACCTCCAACCACAAACCCAGCACAAGGTGCACCATCTTCCAGCTGTCACCAGTGCAGACCACCGTCTGCACGTACTTCTGGACGAATCCTCTCTGCTCCACCGTGGCGCCGGAGACAACGCCGCAGTAACGGGGACAGAACAAGAGGAAAAACCCATCTGATGGAGTCGCCGCCGCCTCGCCGACACCATCCATGAACGCTACCGCCACCGATCTGAAAGATCGGCAAGCACACAAAGCTACCAACTCCGAGACGCCGCCATGAAGGAGAACGTCGGTATGGGAGTAGAGTTGTGGCAGATTTATTTGCCTGTGCGCCGCTCCCACCACCCCAACGACGCACCATGCCAGAACCTTCCTAATCCTAGCTACCATGCAAAAGCGAAGAAACGGGGTCCCCCTCCCTCCCGCCGCCGAAGCAGCAAGCGGAGGGAGGGAGGCCCAGCTCGCCCGCCGGTGGAGATCGGTGGAAAAGAGGCTCCGCCTCCTAGTCGCCTGGCGGCGCTAGGTTAGGGAGAAAAGAAAACGTTATCCCCGTAAGCTTATTTTCAGAAAATGCCGTTTTCCTGTATCGCCGTATCTGTATCCCCGTATTCGTATCCCCGTACCGTGTAACATAGATGGCCAGAGCAAGATACCGAGGAAGAAGACAGAGATGATACCCATTGCCATGCTTCGGCCCAATCGGCAGTTACTTCACACACCGTGGACTATGTCGTAACTATCTGCCGAACATCAGCTTCGTGCTCCCACCGTCTCGCCGCCACCATGGTTATCGTGTTCCTGCTGCCGGCCAAGCTCTCGCTCGCCCGCTCACTCTCTGCACTTGCGTCGTTCGACATCCTTGCCGATGCGTGTACCGTTCTCGCCATCGCCGTCACTGTCAAGGAGGACGTCAGTTTCCTGGCTGAGCACGAGCGGTAGCCGTTCGGCAGCCGGAGCGCGTTCATGCCTTCATGGTGTTGTGAGCGTTATTCTCGTTTGCCTCCAGCGTCGTCGAGGACTATGTACAGTCATTAATCTCTAACCGTTTGGCTGCAATTTGCGTACCACACTGTACAAATGTGTTTTCTATTATTTTTCAACTACCGGAACAAACACAGAGAACACCATTACGATTATAGATCGGCCAACTGTGTTTCGACGTATTTCCTATATGTATATCCAATCTTTTCGAATTTTATTTCTGTTATCTATTATTAGCAGGTTTACTGAATTTGTAATTCTGAATCAGGCATGCAAGTGGTCGCCGTCGTGGTGGGCGCCTGCTAGATAAGTTTTGACATTTGAGGATTTCACGGAACGCCTCCGCAAAATTATGAGTCATCGAGGGTGGATGTCGAAGCCTCCAGTTTGGAGTTTGTCAACTGTACATCGATCTCGTTGTTCTTAATCAGAGTTGCAAGATGGAGAATTTCCAGAGAGGTTTGAATCTCTGAACAAAAAGAAAGTGAAGGCTTGTGTTAGCCTCCCCAAGAACTTGGTCTGCATGCAACAGTATTCTATGGACCAATTCATGGCATGGGATGCGCCAGTTCATTATGAGGTATGGTTGACTGCACCAAATTGGGGATTTTCTAATTGTCTGAATTATTAGATAGTAGTAGCAACTTCACTGGTCGCAATCCCCCATTTTATTTTGCTTCCGGTGTGATCTCTGGTTTCATGCCACTTAATTATCTTATTTTGCTTTATAAAGCTTGTCTTACCACAATAGTATGATGAAGGGATGATCCAACTGTTGATGATACCAGTACGAAAATGAAAAGGGAGAAGTATCTACGCATATGACCTGATAAATGACATTACGAGAGTGATCCTGTAGTTCTCTCTTGCTATTTTATAGTTTTACTCACGTTCAGTTTTTCAATGGGTGTCTATAGTTTGCATACATCATGTCAGGTCACACAAGCTCAGTTCAGGCTGTAGAGTTTTAATACAAATGCTTGTGCTTACTTCCACATGAAACAGCTCCATCAAGCTCTAGGACTTGGACGAAGGTGAGGTACGTACTGATTTTCTTTTTTATATGTATTTGCCTGTTCATTATAAAACAGCCCTAGAGCATGGCCATTGAATATTGAATTTGACTTTTAATTGTTAAACAGCTGTGGCCTTCATTTTGATTCCTAACCAATATTAGATGACTAGGTGGGTGTTTATTGAAATCCGGATGTCGCCATTGACGGCGGTGGGGAGCTAGGATTGGACATGTGGAAATATTGGTTGAGGAGGAACAAGGAAAATGATTTAACAATGAAAAGTCGACAGTGTAGTTTGATTTGCAGGAGGATTTTAAATGAATATGTTTGATACGATTTGTGTTGAACCACACGAATATTTATGCTCCCATTGCAACGCACGGGCAATTAACTAGTTTAGATAAAAGGCTTGGAATGAGGACGACTTTGAATTAACGAAGCGAACAACCGGTCAGGATTTGCAAGTTACAGGAACAAGCTGGGAAAACCAACTACAATACACAGACGCACACCTCGGAGCAACAATGGACAACAAAGGTAAAACAACGAAGCTAATCTAGAAGGAGATAGCTTGATCCGCATGAACGCGCCTTGACTTCTGTTTCACAGAGACGATGCCGAAGATGTCGAACCCAACATACCTCCTTCGCACCATAAATGCCACCACCAAAGACACACCATCAGGGAAAAACCAAGCAGAGTTTGGGAATCCAAAGGAGTGGGAGGCTTGAAGCAATGCCTCCAAGAAGGTGAGTGGCGTTCAAAGACGTAGTCGTTGCCGGCAGAGACAAAGGTCCTGCGAAGCCTTCACCAAAGCCCCAAGGTACCAACCCTATATTATGACCTTGTCACAGATCATACAACTAGCATACACCGATGGAAAAAGAAGATACGACCAACATCGGCTATGGCTTGACGCTAGTTAGGCAAAGCCCCCAAGCCTCTGGACGTCTGCCAAAACCAGAGCAACACCTTTAAATGTTGCCCGGACAACATTGTTTGAAGGTTGCAACGATAGAGAGATAGTAGGGCGATTCATAAGCCGCTACAAGCAAAACCTGCCAAACAAATGCACCGGACAGATCAAGATGGGACGGAGAGGCGGAATCCAGCAGTCCAAAAAAGTAGAGGTCTTTGTGGTGACGCCTTCAACAGGGGAACGACGCCCAAAGGTGTTGTCGTTGTCAGCAACGGTCACAGCCATTGCACGGTTTTGACTGAGGCCCATCCACAATCATACGCAAGCATCCGCCACGTGAAGAAAACAAAACCAGACGCCTTCACCAGCCTACAAACCACCAGACGCTCAGTGCACCAGCCCCAGCTCGGACTACCAGCTACAACACGCCAGGCCTCACACTGCAGAAATGCAGGCCCGGCCCAGATCCAACACCACGGCTCGGGATCTGACAGCACCACGAGGACCTTTGCGCAATAGATAGATATCAGGATACCTTTGCACAATAAAATCCAAAGATCATAATTCTTTGGAAATGAAGCAAACACAAAAATATCTACAACGTCATAGATTTGAAGGCGTATGTGGATTCTGCTCGGTGGAAGCACAGCGGGTCAGCAAAACTCCATCGACACTAGGTCAGGGAGCGACGATGCATATGTCGAGCATATATTCTTGCTGGGCATGGGGAAGTGGCACATCGGTTTTCGGGATGTAGTAGAGAGGGGTACGTGGCAGGGCTGGACCAAAAAAAGTTGGACCCGATTGTAATACCCCTGGATTAGAGTCCAAAATAAGAGTGGACACAGAAGTGTGCATTGCATTCATGCATCAGAAAATCCGAAGAATTTTCGCGCAATTGTTTTCAAAACACTAAGTGATTGAAGTTCCACTTGAGTTGGTGGAATTGAAGTAGATCATCAACTTGAGTGTCATAAACTTTGATATGATCTTGGCTTAAATCCTATTTTTGGGTAGGAGAGGTATCCGATAAAATTACGAAAACCTAGAGGGAACATAACTTGTTACCCCAAAATATTACTTGAGGAGTTGTGGATAATCTAGTTATTCTTATTATTCATCCTAGGTAGAAATGATAATTTTTGACATGACTTTTATGTAATTTGCTTGTTGTAGCAATTTGAATTCAAAGTGAATATTCAAATAATTGAATTTGTAAAGTGAATTCAAATTAAAACAATTAAGCAACACAAACAATAATTAAGTAAACGAATTAATAGAGATTTGAATAATCCAAATCTTTAAATAAATATTACAACTTATGAATTCTTTTAAAGACAAATAAAACATTTTATTGATTTAACACACATTACATTGTCTTTACAAATTACTTACAACAAATGAAATACAAAGAAAAAGAAAACTACAAATTGTTTCATAAACTAAATGTCTTGTATTTCTTCTTCTTGATCCTCATTCCTTAGTTGTTCCTGCAAAACAAAAGAAAGGCAAAACAAAACTAAAGAAAAACAAAAGAGGGGTTATGGGTTAGATAAACTCTCAGTCTAGCAAAGAGATGATTTGCTATTAACATCATTGAGTGTTGTATTTAGGGGCTAAGTGTAGTATCTGTTCTTAATTCACAAGTATTAGCCTCAGAGCAACATCATTGGCTGGGCAGCAGCAAAATCCACTTGGCAACCAAAAATAATCATCCAAGGTGGATAAGATCAACCAGCCGAAGCATCAAAGGAGGCACACAAGCTAGCAGCTTACACAAGCATGCAGTTTACCCTGCTGTCAACAGCACAACAACTCAACCTGGAGGGATAAGAGCAAGGGAAACGTAGCAGCAAGGTAGCAAAGCATGACCTTTTCACTCACCCAAGCACCAGCTCGAGTTCATCTTCCACAACTCACAGCACCTCACAAAACCATCGTATCCACCATTGTTTTATCACCCAAAACCTTGCTGAGAGCAAGTGCAAGATGGGATAGAAGCACAAGGCCAAGCAGGAACAAGGAGGGAAGGCCAGGAGCTAGAGAATAGCAAGGTGAACAAGAAGGAGATCCACAAGCACTGCAGATCAAGCAAACAAAAGCCACAAGCAACACAGCAGCACCACCATCACACCTGATCACAGGTTGATCATCTTTTCTCACTAGAAAATTGATCTGCTAGTTATACATGTGTGGGGTGTAGTGTGTTTTCCTCAGTTATGCATAGAAGTGCTATGCTATCACATCATTGGGAATTAAATCACAAGCAAGTATCTGTCCTTATTAAATCAGGGCCTCAGCCTGTGCATCACAGGCAGGGGAGATAAATCCACAGATCTGAGCAAAGGCACATAAGCAATTGTTGCTTTTTCACAATTGTTGGTAGCACAGATCCATCACTTGGTTGCTGGGCACAAATCCCTCGAGAGGAAGAGCACCTCAATCACAACTAAGTACCTAAAACATATTACCAACCCTAGAATTAATTCTAGGAATTATTAGCATACACTGACCAGAGCAGCAGACCACAGCACCTTGACCACCCGCAGCATCCACACCCGCACCACACCACACCACCATCGTAGCAGCAGCAGCATCATCCACCGTACGAGACCACCATCAGCCACAACACACACCACCAGAGCATCACCACACCAATACCATTTCTGACCACAGCCAAGGTAATGGCCATAGTGAGCTACGCTGCAGCTCGAGGAGGCGCTGTCGAGCAGAGGCTTGAGAAAGAAGTCGTGGTTGACATGGAGGAGTACACCGAGCTGGCGTGCTCGATCAGGGGCACGAGGATGGCGCAGTAGGAGGCATGGAGGCGCAGTAGGAGGCATGGAGGCGTAGGAGCCCAGGGCGCCAGCGAGCCGTGCTCGAGGGGTGAAGGAGCCGGGGCTTTGGGGTGTCGCGGCAGAGGTTCAGGAGCTCGAGGGAGAGTTGGAGAGGGCGTGGCCGGTGCGTGACAGCAGGGGGGGCGGCGATGGAAGCCGGCGGAGGAGATCGAGCCGGAGGCGAGCGACACGGCTAGGGTTAGCCACGGCATTGCGCTCGGTAGCGAAGCGGCGTATCGGCGACAAGGATCTGGTGGAGAAGTCGGGGCGGAGCAGCTCCGACGAGAGGCGGCGCCGGTGATGGCCGGAGGTGGCCGGAGCCATGCGTGGCGGCGGCAACGCGCACAGGAGAAAGAAAGACGAAGGGGATCGAGCTGAGCATGCCTGTGTGCTGTGTGCGTGCGACGTGCCTGTGTTGTGCACGTACATGGGCTTAACCCAACAACATTGAGCTAGTGTACGTGGGTACTAGTAGGCCCACTTGTTTAAAAAAAATACATATATATCATTTTCCTTTGTTCCTATTTTATTGATTGTAAATGCTTAATCAAGAATTATACATATATTCATAATTATAACAACAATAGAATCCAAATACTAAATTATGTAAGAAGTACAAAAATAGTTTTCATGGTATTTGATTTAACATGCTTAAAATCCAATAAGTCTTGATAAATAAAATGTTGAAATGGAATAAGTAATATTTTTTTATAACTAATCACTTAAAATTGAGGAAAATAAATGGAATAATTACCTCATGATTTTATAAGATGTTTTCATAAAATCATTGAAATTAAGGATTATTTTAAAACCAAAACCTTGAAGGTATCAAATAAAATAAACGATATTTTCTATAAGGAGTAATTATGAAGAACTCTTAAATATTTCAAATTAAATATAAAACATCAATAATCAATATTCTACTATTAAAACTCTTAAGTAACTCTTAAGTATTAAAATAAATCCAACACTCTAACACTTATTATTTAGATTATTCAATTTCACTTAAGTATTATTATTGAATAAGATAATACCTTGTTAATTAAATAAAAGTGATACACACCTAATGCCCAAAGACATAATACCCTAAAATGATTTAAGAATCAAGTAAATCATAAAACTCTATGGAATCACTAATCTAATCTCTATATCAACTCATAAGTGATGAAATCATCACCAAAAGTGAAGGAAACACTCCTAAGTCAAGAGAATACGAAGTTATAGAAGTATCGCTTCAGACAAAGCTTATTTGTTTAAGTTGGGGTATTTTTGGGACAACGACGATGCATCTCATACTTATGCATAATAGCATATTGCTTCTTCAAACATTAGTCCTTACCGGACCAATGACGCTTTTTCCAGATTTTGGAGTCTTTATTATATCGAAGACCTTGGCTGCATAATCTTGCAGTCAAAAAGGCAAGTTCACTCTTGCTCATGTCCTACTTGATTATGTTTATCAAAGTAAATGAAAAATACTATGGTTTATCATTGCATGAAAAAGAAAAACCTATCTTCGAATGATGTGAATTGCTATATATATATTGTTGGTTGGCAGATGGAACCATGGAATGCTGTGGTTGGTGGAGGTTCCATTTGCACGGGAAAGCATTACTTAGGACTTAAGAACCAATGCCGTCAGCGTTCTTGCGCCGTAAATGAAGCGTTAACCATAAGACTTGGAATGGGACGGGAAAGTCATCTGTGATCTTCTCCCTTTCGCATGTCAACGGACTGCCAGTTCCTTAGGCTGTAGATCTTGCGGGACTACATGCACATGGGTGGGATCCCTTAATTCCCAACGGTAACTGGGGTCTATGATGGTCTGCAAGGGGATGCCTAGGTATCTACCGTGAGGGGTAGAGCCAGGGGTTATTCTGCTATGCATGAATTGGGTGGGCATGCGGGGTTGTTGGAGAAGCACGGCGAATGGCTTGGATCACCGACTAGGCCCCACACCAAGGAAGTGTGGACGGGAAAGATCGTCCGGGTTTGCAACAAGGCGTTGGTCTCTTATGGGTAAAGTAACGCACCTCTGCAGAGTGTAAAAATGTGACATGTTACTCCACGTTCCAGGAAGGAACGGCGAACGCTGCAGGAAAGGAGGCTCCTCAAGGCCCTAGCACCTGTGAATCGATGACGGGCATAGTTTTCTGAAGATAAAATAAATCTTTTCCTAAAAATGTTTTACAAAGTTATGCATGTTCATCCATGATCTTTTGGTATGGATGGTAGCTAGTGCATAAAACACCTTATTCCTATTATATGAACTTGCTGAGTAACGCTCGTGTTGCTCACTCTTTCCTCTGTTGACCCCTGCTTAGATTATTGGAGACAACAGAGGAAGGACAGGAATCCATAGCGATGTTGGGAGATCTTCGACAAGGAGTCAAATCAACCTGGTGGGTCTGAAGGAGTCAACCTCTACTTTGCCAACGGATGCGTGGCGACAACAGTGCAACGGTGGAAACGTCGACAACAATTCCTATGGACAAGATGACTATAATTGGATGGAGGAAAACAACTCTAGACACGGAGATTCCAGGTGGATAGATTAGGGCTGTGACCACCACAGTAGTGGATTAGGAGTTAGAAGTAGAGCTGGTATCCAGCTTGGTGTTTCGATTTGAGTCTTTTGGGAGTTTCTTTTGCACGAGACCTACTTCTGTATGTAAAGGAGGTTCTCGAGATTTTGTACTGAATAGTGTTGTAATCCTATAGTGTTACCTTGGACCGACTATGTTTCTGTTGTACTACTCTGAAGGATGTAATATTTACGAAGTGGTCCTTTCGTGAGTATTATGTCAACGACTTGTACACTACAACATGCAGTGGTGTGCTGGGTCACTACACCGATGCACACTAATTATAATTTACACTAAACTTTTATACTTCCTTATAACTTATTATTTTGTACAGTGGTCTTAATGTTTGTATCTTTAAACTACGTACTTAGCACAGTTATCCATATATGAAATATTACATCCGAAAACAAAATAATGGATGGATCTTCAGAGGCCAAAGACCAACTCTTAGATGTTGGAAAGAAATTTTCTTCAATGGGATTACTTGGCTTATGCATATGGTGAAAAAATTGTAGAACCCATTTTGCCATCACGCCTAAATTTTTTCCATTCTCTTTCATATAATGAAGTAATGCTTCCGGGACTCCACTTTAGTTTGCTACTAACATTGATTGTATCATTCTTTCTGTCGCGACTTACATTCAAAAAGGCAATTACCTTGTGCTAAGTTTATATGTATTTTGGAATAGGAACTATGACATTTTTCTAAAATAAAAATATTGTACGCATCCTTACGTTTTGCGGCCACGTTAACATTTAAATATATTTAATATGTTAGATACATCTAATGTGTGCAGTTTAATAAATATCTTAATAGTGTTTTCTAGTATATCATTGTACAAGAAAATTTATAAAAACTTGTAAGGATAAATTTGAAGCGTTAGCTTGACTATTTGTCTTTTTTGTTAGTCGAATGTCTTATAGGTTAGAGTGTGTTCAATAATAATCAAGAAAAAGATTCCGCTATTCAGGGAGTGCGTACGCACCCCTGGTTGCCTTACATATGTCCGCTCTAGTCAAACCAGCGTAATACAAACCCTCTGTTGAATAGAAAAACACCTCTCATGACTGATGATATCATTCATATCTGCCCCTGGTTTAGTCTTGTTCTCAATTTATCTAATAAAATCGATATATTGTGCCATGCACTTTTCACTTTGTGTTGATCAACATTGTATATTTTCTTCTCTCTTCATTATGGTGTTGTTTTGAAGATAAACGTGAATATTCAGAGAATCTTCTTTTCAAAACATACTGACTATAGACTCAACAATCTCATGGCCATTCTTCCTATCACATCTTCAACATCACACTAGTCCATCGATGTTTTCTTGGTCTATCACAATGTTTTTTTGAAAGGAAGGCAAAAGTTTTGCCTTATTCATTTATTAAGAAGAAGGTGCCCGGTTTATTTGTGGGAGAAACCGGGCGAAAACCATACAACAGACACCGACACCAAAGCGAGGAGTCCACACAACTGATACAAAAAGACCACATGCGGACTACTCGCTAAGAAAGACACTCCATGACTCCACGATCAACCCGACAAACAAACATAACTCACACCAACCCCTCTTACTCCTACCTTGCAAAGAAACCTCCAACGAAACCAAGGTTGAAGACAAAGCACCACCAAAACCCGGAGATGAGCCAACTAGAGATGGTGGTCGAAGAGACTGAGTATCCATTAAGCAGTCGCGGACGCCTTACCAATGGCGCCACTCTTCTTGCTATGCTCCTAAGAGCCTTCTTCACCTTCTTGATTTTGCCACTAGAATCCTCCTCTGCTATGAGGCAAGCAATTGCCTTGCCAGATCCAGGGCTAGCTGCCTCCAAGCAAGCGAGCAAGCCACCAAGTTTTTTCGCGAAGACCGCCTCTTCAAGACGTGCCAACATACCTTCTCGGTCAAAGAGGGGCAACCGGATGGACTTCATCGCCTCAGGATTAGGTGCTTCCTCATCAACAACATGGTCACTCAAGGATGAGAAAGTGACAGAACCAACAAGACCTCCACTATCCACAGAGGAGGGTAACTCGCAGGACTCAGACGGAGGTGGGGATGGCGCCATGTCCACCGCCAAAGACTCCAATGAGCCCAGCTCACTCGGAAGCACCATCGACGATTCCCCACAAGGATCCCACAGCTCAGGCAAGATCTCCACAACTGGAGCCACAACCTCGGTGAGGATAGCAGTCCTAAGGACAGACGACATCGCAACCTGAGCACTCGGAGAAAAAACTCCAAAGCAGCATTCGGGCCCCTCACCAATGGAACCGAACTATACCTCAGGTGGCAGAGACACAACCGACGCAATCTGAAGCTTGGCAAGAGCTTCGTGGACCTCAGAGCGAAGCAGCTCAACCTTCTGAAGGACCTCCATGCACAGCAAGGCAAACTGGGACTCCAGAGTAGAGAATGAAAAAGGCGTTGGCATTGGAATCCTTGCAACACGGCTGCACCGTAGCACGCAACGACGAGTGGCCCACAACCTCGGCGCAACTAAGAGGCGACGAGGGGCGGCGAGGCTGAGCAGATGGAGAACGGCTCCGCTAGCAAGGAGCACGAGCAACCGGAGAGCGAGCCCGAGCACCTAGAGAGCAAGAACGAGCAGCAGAAGAGCGCGCACGACAGAAACGCTCCCGATGGCCAGGGCGACGACAACGGATGCATCTGAAGGGCCCACGACATGTGCTGACCTGGTGGCCACGCTCGAGACACCGAAAGCATCTCCCTCGAGCCCAACGCTTGAAGGTGAGGCTACACTCGAGACCTTCGTCCCGAAGCGAAGACGATGGTGTGTGGCGGGGACGGCCGCCCTGACCCACCTGCACCCAACCTTCCTCATCTCCAAGTGCGGCAGTAGCGGAGAGGCCGCCGTAGAGCTCCGAGCTAGAAACAATGCCTTTGGTGGAGGCCATCGGTGTTTGCGGAGCCAACTCTTCATCGTCGTCGTCCTCGACGGAGCTCAAAGAAGCATCCCAAAGCACGCTTGGAACCGGCAGCGCTGCATCAGCAGGAATAGGCACCTCGGTAGACAACGACAAGGACCCGAGGCCCTCGACTATCACAGAAGGGTCAAACCCAAGCCCCCCAATCGAAGCGTTGAAGGTCTTGGTGGCAGCCGGCGGCGTGCAGGGAGCCAGCAACACTTTATCCACCTCATCGTCGAACTCATCAGCAGTAGAGGCCCACGAAACACTCTGCGGTGCAGTGGAGTGGGCCGGCATAATCGGGGCAGCCAACACGGTGGGAGCAGCCAGCTTGCTCGTGCTCGGGAGGACTTCCGGCCGCGTACAACTCGATGGACATCCGGACGAAGAGCTCGCTACGCCAGCGGTCGACGGGGCCAAAGCAGCGGACGGGACCAACGGAAAGACGACGCGCGGCTGCTTGGCTAGCCCGGCGGATGGAGCTGCGGGAACCGGCGGCAGCATGCCAGCTGGGGCATGTGGCGGCGGTAGGGCGACGATAGCTGACCAGAGGAGGCGCCGGCGAGGAGAGCTTGAGCGGCGGCGGGCGGCGTGGCCGGATAGACTGTCTTCGTTGCCTTGGGGATGGGGCGCATCACCATCATCCGTCCACGGACGACAGTGCCGGACTTGCGGGAGACGAGGAAAGCCCGGCGAGCACGGCGGCAGGAGTAGGGGCCTTGGGCGGCGAGGCCCAGGTGGCCGTCCTCGCGGGCATGAGGCCCCCGGAGCGACAGCGCCGCGGCGTCAGCAGACCAAGCGGCTACATGCCACGCGGCGCAGACGGGAGAGGGCGCTGAGGTGAGGCCGGATCTGGTCCCGGTGGTCGGAGAGGACGCTGACGGGAGGAGATCAGGCTGGCGGCGGCGTCAGCTCGCCCTGGGCGCCATGGTCGCGAGAGCCCTGGTCAACAAGACAAGAAATAATATATGGTCACTTGCTTGTCTATCACAATAACTTAAGATACATATAGTTATTCACTTGATAGTATTCCCAATGCCTTGGTCAACCATGGCTCACACATAAAGTTCATCATGACCTCGACATAGAGCCATATCTTGAACTCTTTCGTATAATCATCATTTCAAGATCCTGAACCTCTATAGCTTAACTCATAAATTAGAGCAAGACAACCTTTGAGTTCCATACAAAAACTCAATCTTCTTTCACTTTATTCTTCTTCAACCTTGAATACTACATATGGTCTCATGTGGACAAACTCTGTAAGTATAACTCAATGCAAACACTAGTCCATAGTGATTGCCACTGGTTACCAAAACCACACTTGATGCACCATGCACTTTCATCCGTGTTGGTCCCAGTTCGCTGACCGCGACTGACTGCAACAACTAATCTTCACCCAGGCTCAAGAAGAATGAGCGCACCGAGCGCATGGCCGGGAGGTGGCCAAGAAGTGCAAACTCAAAGCAGTGATGAAAGTTTGCACCGTGAGAAGCGGGAGAGAAGGCTATGGCGGGAGGACGACCTGAAGGAGTCTAAGGATATGGCCATCTCCATGTCTCGGTTTTTCAAGATGACGTCAATTGAAATAGTACCAGTGAGCCTCCATCCATATGTATAAGGATATTGACACCAAAGTGTATGTGGTCGGGCACCAGCTCCCCAAGGAGGAGAGGGAGCTGCCACCACCCCCGTCGTCTAAGAACGGGTCTTCTGTGGCACTTGAAGGACACGTATACCCGATACCATTTATCACCACGACACTTTGGTGAGGTGGGCGGTGAACTACAAGACGTTTAAATTATCAAGAAATTTGTGTTATCTTGTTTTAGTAGTCATATAAACTATGTGGAATAAATTATGTATTTGTATGAAACATATGATCATCAAATGTATTGAATGGGCGAAGATATGAAAATAGACATAACCGACTAATGAGGTTGACGAATGGGGGAACCTTTGTGTTCCATGGTAAAGATATCTGATCTATTTGTCCATTTCTCCCCAAAATGGACAAGTCCGGGGGAGGAATTAGGAGAACCCTTGGAGATGCCCTAGGTTTCCCAATCCAAGTGTGCACCCATAGAAAAGGGCAAGGCCGAGCCGAATTCACAAGTTCTGCTAAGGGAGAGGTTGGAGGTCTAAAACTCTGAAACGAGCCTCGATGGCCGTTGACTAAATCATCTAGTATGGTTTAGAGGTTTTCACACGGAGAAAAAACCCCAAATAGGAGCCATGCCTAAGAAAAAATGGCTCCAAGAGGATGAGTGCAGCAAGTAAGTGGATGTCACTACCTCTGGGTATGGACAGCCTGACCCAACATCCGACTCGAAAGCTCGAAGTTTGGGCCGGGCTCAGGCACCAGTTGTCTGCCTAAAACCTGGCCCGAAAACCCCAAAAAAACCAGTTTTCCGTCACCATTGTGATGATTGTTAGAAACAGATTTGCATCCATGGTTAACACCAGGCCGGGCGCAGCTACATCCGCTGCAGGGCAGGAAAGCGGCGATAGAAAGCTGACCTTCACAAAAAGTTGGCACCATCCAACGAAACCATGAGTGCAAATGAGGCAGAGGGAGGATCTGCAAGTCCGCATCGCTACTGGCACACCATCAGACTCCAGTTTCAGATAGTTCAGACAGTTTTCGTTTACTGCAATGCTACCCACGCTAGAGATAAACTGCATAAGCCTTCTGCTGTTGCAATAGCATCATTATTATGTAACTGGTACAACAAACCAATGCTTGGAAACATACAAAGCGGTAGAAGTACAAACACAAGCAAAGATCAGCGCCGACATCGTACGCAGATCACGCACTGGAGAAGGAACTCAAGATACAGACCAGCCTACAATAACTTAGAACGCCTTCTTACTGCAGGCAAACCGAGGCCAGGAAACTCACAGGAGCATGACTATCTTCCATGGATATGATCACGCATTCATCAACATGATTGGGGGACTCTCATGTTTGGAAGTCTGCACCAGGGAGCACCCGTCTACCACCGATAGCATCGGCCCCGTCTTGATTTAATAGTCTCTAAATAGAGTGGACAGCAGCAGGTCTTGCACAAATATCGCTCTGACGCTGGCTTGCTTCCGCTTCTGCTCCCGCTCCTCCCTCGTGAGGGATGAGTCAATACTGCCAAGGAAAATAAAATGGTTGACTGAATTGTAAGGTTCCATAAAGAACTCCAACTTTAAAGTGATCGCTCATCAAACTTCATTCTAGGTTTAAAAGTGCATTTAAGTGAAGCAACACAAAAGCTTTCATAAATACTAAACATTGAAAGAACAGGGATGACTGGATTGTTAAATTCTAACAAGGAACTCAGACATCAAAGACTCAAAGTGGTCACTCAACAACTTCAGTGCACTCCAAAAGGTACACGAAGGTGAAGCAAAGCAAAAGCTTATTGCTACAGGATCATTCTCACGTCATACAAACATGCTGCTAGACCTATTTACCCAGTATAAGACTATCATCAACGGGAAAAAAATCTTGGAAGAATTGGGTTCCAGCTTTCATGGTAAGTAGAAACAGATTTCCCCATGCATCAATGGATTAGTTAAAAATGCTGGAACCCAATTCTTCCCTCCCGGATTAGTTAAAAATGCATCCAGACTAAACATCACCCTGTCACATCTGAAGAACAGTGATCGCAAGGTCAATGACTCTCCCCCGCAAAAAAAAGGTCAATGACTCGGCTCCCTCGAATGACCAGTAATGACTGATGAAAACATCACTGGATAAATAATTCTAGGGTAACAAGCTTTTGGAATTTTGCCAATGAAGAAGATGGCTGCTTCACATTTGCAATTTTGAATGTATCAATAACAATGTTCTGTTGTCGTGGTGGGATCACGGCAGATGCCATGGTATGGCTTAGTTGGGGCCGAACGGTCGTTGGGGGAATCCGGAGAGGGTTTATGCACTCAGGATGTGCACAAGGAAGAACATGCAAGAAACCTCAAGAACATGAACAAGAAGCCAAGAAAGCCAAGAACACAAGACACCACGATGTACCCAGGTTCGGGGCCTTCGTGAGGAAGTAAAACCCCTACTCCTGCCTTTCCTCTCTCAATATATCAGTGTAGTTCTCGGGTACAAGGTGCTCCTCGAGCTGTATGATGCTGCTCAAGTGAGAGCTCTAGATGGAAGATGAAACTATGAAGGGGGAAATGAGCTAGGGTTTCGCCGTCCTCCTCCCTGGAGGTAGAGATGCCGCATATATACACAGGCCGAAGTACATTTTTACCCCTGCCCACAACTGACAATGGCATGGCCAAAAGGTAGAAGACAAGCCTCTGCCTCCTGTCAGCTCAACGGCCGAACTGTCAGGCCAGCCAGGCCTAGCTTTCCTCTTCCGGTCATACTTCAGTAGCCTGCCGAGGTCTAGCCTGTAGACCTTTCCCGAAATAGCCAAGTCAGCTCCTAGGCCCCCGAGCTTCCGGGAAACCCGTGGACGGACCTCGCCGTCCTCTGACGTTTGGGGCTACGGGCTCTGCGGCGCCCGTGACTCCTCTGACATGCCTCGATACTTGCTGCTAACCTCGGCTGGCCGGTCACTTATACGTCGGGCCACGCTTCATCTTGGCTCGGGATACTCCGGATCCTATACCTCGGTAGATAACACCTTGTCCTTGTGGCAACTAGTTGACTGCCCCAAGGTTCATACCTCGGAGGCTATACTTCGGATGATTCCTCCGACGTTCACCTTACGTCGGATGACGCCTCCTGCATCTTTGCTTAATTGCTACCTCGGACGGCTTACAGCCTTAACCTTACATGTCTTTACCTCATCTTTAGCCTAACCGGGGGTAACCCCCCGACAGTAGTCCCCGAAGCTGATGTGGTCTTGCAGCCTCGGATGAAAGGCCGCATCAGGTTCAACCCGAAGCCACATGCGCTACAATGTTTTGCAGGTTACCGAACCAATACTCTGAGAAATCAATCGGTCTGTTCCTCGGGCCATAATGCTTTTCCGAAGTATCCGCCGAGATCTCGGACGTCAACCCCTCGATTTCTGCATCTTTACTGACTTCGGTCAGAGTACACTATTCACGTGTCCCGTCCGTCACTTCCTGGTCCACGGTAGTCAAAGCACTCGAGTGCTTTCTACCACGCGGCCCACGTCAGTGGAGGTTTCCCGCTTGCGCCGCTTTACGCTCCAGTAACCGCGCCGCACGACGGTTTGCCTACTGCAACCGTTCCTGTGGCCCGCTTGTCCACCGCTATCTTCGTGCCACGTGGGCATTTGTGCACAAACGATCCCACTCGCCGCTCCGATAACCGCGCGGTAGTGCGCAGTTACCGCCCGCGGTTATAAATACGGGCCCAGGGCAGTGCTTCCCTCTTCTTCCTCATTCACTCGCCGTCTCGCCTCCATCGCAACCAGCGCCGCCGCTTCCCGCTGAAAAGAAACGCGTTCCCGCCGCCGCCGACGAGCAGTTCCTTCCTCGCCGCTGCGACCGCGTCAACGGCGCCGCTCCTCAGCACCTCGTTTTCACGGTATGTACTCCCTTTCTTGATACCCTAGGCATTGCTCTAGGTTTCTTCCTCTTCGCGGTTTGGTTCTTCATTTGTTCTTGAATAAAACTCTATTTACCCCCTCCGGCAGATCTTACTCGCATACTCTTTTGGGTAGAAACTGGTTTCATGCCTCGGATAGATGTTCGCCTAGCATAGATATGCCTCTATGCACATAAGATAGCCACCAAACTCCTCCTGAGTTAGCCAAATATTGTACTAGATTCCACATTCCCTTTTTCCTTTGCTAAACTTCTGCGCATTCTCTGCAGATTGACTCTGCCGAGATGTCTCCTCCTGAGACTTCGGAACAAACCGAGGTTCCAGACCTCGAACTGGAGGTCGGAGAACGAGCCGGCTGGGAAGGTTCGGATGTAACTCCGGACGAAATCCAGTGGCTTAGGGCGACTCGGCGGATTCCCGCCGGGGTAGAGTGTCGCCTGCCAGAGGGTGAACTCGAGCCTCAAGTCAGGCAAGGGGAAAGGGTGGTCTTCGTCGCGCACTTTCAGCGCGGCTTCGGACTGCCCGTTAGTAACTTCTTCTGGAGATTTCTCGACAAGTTCGGACTCCAGGTTCATCATCTCCCCGCCAACGCCATCACCACCCTCTCTTGTATATTTCCTTCTCTGAGGGATACCTCGGCCTCGAAGCCACGGTAGATCTCTTTTCTCGCTACTTCCAACTCAAGCGGCAAGTGATCCCGGATCCAAAGAACAAGGATCTGCCCAAGCAATTAACCGCCTGCGGAGCTGCCACCATAGCTCCTCGCCGAAACTCCATCTTCCCACGTATCACTACTCCGGACACCGTTCGCAAGTGGCTCCGGACGTGGTTTTACGTGAAGAACTCCGGCGAAGAGGACCTCCTCAACCTGCCGGCGTTCAACCTCAGCCCTCCTACAGAACAGCTCAATTGGGACTACACTCCCCCTCACACCGGCGAACTCAAGTCCATCCATGGGTATATTGCGAAATGGCAGGATCCGGAAGACCCCGGAACGACGGGAAAGTCCTGACGGCCGACGACCTGGCCTGCACATTCCTGAAACGCCGGGTCTCCCCTCTCCAGGCGAGGTCTCACAAGATCTGCCACATGAGCGGTCTTTATAACCCCACCCGACATACGCACGTTGCACTGGACAATGCCGCGGTAGCTCGGCGAGTCCGAGCTATCACCAAGTCCAAGATCTCTGATGCTTGGACATGGGGAAGGGAACCCCACCACCGGACCAATCCAGCGAAACAGGTACACTATTCCGACGTTTTCTTCGATACTTCTTTACCACCGAGGTCTTGCTACCGACGTTCACCTTGACAATTTTTCTTCCTAACTCTTTTTCATATGTCTGCTATACAGCTGTTCGCCCGCCAGACCACCGAGGATGGAGTCCATCCTGCGGACCGCTTCGGCAAGGATCTCCCTGTCGAGGACCCACCATCCAACGTGGACCCTGACGACGAGGACTATATGCCCATTGCCTCGGCCCGCATCACCACCGCGGGTAAGCCTCAAGCACAAGCTTCAGTTCAAGAGATTTCGGATGACGAGGAGGGGTTCCTCGTCATGGAACCAATAAACGCGGTACCTCTCTCCGCCTTCCTCACCTTCCGAACTTTACTCCAGCAACCAGCCGGAAACGCGCTGGTGCCGCAACTTCGGCCGCCGAACCATCCGCCACTGGAGCCTCCGGACCCACTGAGGCTCCGGTCAAGAGACGCCGGCTGAAGAAGCCCGGACTTCCTCCTCATGCCCGGGGGGGCAAGAGGTTTCCTACCTCGGATGGGTAATGCTTTGCTTCTATAGCCAACAATGTTTGTTGTTTAAACATATTATCTCGGTATTAACACTTACCTTCCTCTTTTCATTGCAGTGCCCCCATAGACGTGGATCAGGAGGTATCCTCCATGACTGCACCCGTTGGTGCCTCTGAAGCCACGACCACCCCGACGAACTCTCGCCCAGGATCTCCACCGAGGTCTAGCCCGGCCTTGGGGAAATCTGCCCCCACCCGGGGTCAGACTTCTCCGCGTCCTCAAACGGATGCCAATCGCGCCAGAACTCCGGCTACCGCCTTGCCGGAGCCTCGACTCTCCCCCGCAGCCAGACTGCCCGCAACCAACAGCAGCAACAGCAGAAGCATCAGCAGAAGCAACAGCCCAAGCAGCAGCCCCAAAAACCAGTTCGCCAGACTACCTTGCCGTTGGAGAAAGGCAAGGAGAAAGAAAAAGAGACGGTGAAGTCAAAGGTCACCCCCAAACCAACATCTGGGTCTGGCACCCTGACTATCTCTTCTCCCTCAAGGATGCAACCGAGGTCTCCTCCCCCGGCGACACGCCGAATTCCTCCATTCGCCGCACACATTGATGAGACTGCCCCTCCGGCCGAAGAATATGCTCGGAGGGCATTTCTTATATTGGATAACCGGCCTGCTTCAAGCTCCGAGGCTACTTTGGCCTTGGAGGCCTCGGTTAGGGGCGTCGAGCAGGGCGGACCGTGGGGATTTCCTCCTCTGCGCACTGATAGTGACCAGAGCCTCGGCTCCTTGGAACACTACAATGCAGACTGGAATTCTGCAGACATGGACGAGGTCTCTTCTGACTCCTTGACCGCCCAAGGGGACGAGCATCCTGCGGGGAGCAGCGCCTGCGCCCGACGCATGCTTGAAATGCAAACTTCTGCTTTACTTGCCGACGTAATTCCTGATGCCTCGACCTGAACTTATGCTTGGCCAAAAAACTTCATTAAATCCCCGGTATGCCGGGACGCAGATGTAATCAAACTTAAGTAGTTCCTTTGCTACCTCTATTACTATCATGCTCATTCGAACCATGCTTTTCTAAGCTTTATGTCGAATCCTTTTGAATGATTGCTCGAGTTTACTTTCGTGTTTACTATATTTGGCATTCTTTGCTCTTGTCTGCCATTCTGGCGTTCGACAGTCGAGTCACAAGATTGTTGTTCATAGCATACAGTACTTGGTAAATTCCGAGGTATGTTTCAAAGTCATCCGACATAAAAAAGAAGTAAAAACAGGGGTTAGTAAACGACATATGCCGAACTGTCTTTTTGGACCGAGTCCCCGAGTTCATTTTCATGTTTCCCATGTTCTTTCGTCTTTGCTCTTGACTGCCATGCTGGCGTTCGTCAGTCGAGTCACAAGATTAGTTACATAGCATACAGTACTTGAAGTTTGAGACGAGGTTCAAAATAGTTCGGCATACGAACGAAGAAAGAGTACAACAAAAAGAAACATGCAATCATAAGAGCGAGGCAGTCCCCGAGCTCACTCTCGAGGTGCCGAAGTTTTTATTAAAGATCAGCCGAGGTACATACATTACTTCCTTCAACAGTAGAAGGGTCGGAGTAGAGCTACATTCCATGGACGCTGAAGCTCCGAATCGGGTCTATCCAGCCCATCTCCCCTTGGCTCCTGTGCATCTATAAGATAGTATGAATCATTGTGCAGAGCTCGGCTCACAATGTATGGTCCCTCCCATGGAGGTGACAACTTGTGCCGACCTTTGCTGCGCTGAACAAGCCTCAGCACTAGGTCTCCTTCATTAAACTTTCGGGGTTTTACATGCCGGCTTTGATAGCGTCGGAGACCCTGCTGATATATTGCTGACCGAGATAAGGCCAATTCTCTTGCTTCCTCAAGCAATCTACAGCATCTTCCCGAGCTTCTTTAGCCTCGGCTTCTGTGTACATTGCCACTCTGGGCGCATCATATTCAATGTCGGTTGGCAGCATTGCCTCGGCCCCATAGACCATGAAAAATGGCGTATAGCCAGTTGATCTGTTCGGTGTGGTCCTTAGACCCCACAGAACTGCTGGTATCTCATCGATCCAACACCCCGGTGTTTTCAACAGTGGTTCTATAGCCGAGCTTTGATTCCGGCCAATACCAATGCATTTGACCTTTCTACTTGCCCATTAGCCTGTGGGTGAGCCACCGAGGCTACATCAAGTCGAATTCCCTTACTCATGCAGAACCGAGCAAACTCTCCGACAGCAAAGTTCGTGCCGTTGTCTGTAATGATACTATGAGGATATCCATATCTCAGGATTATTTCCTTCAAAAAGGTCACTGCCGTATGACCATCCACTTTCGGATTGGCTTCACCTCGATCCACTTAGTGAATTTGTCCACCATCACCAGTATGTGAGTCATATTGCCTCGGGCTGGCTTGAATTCTCCCACCATGTCCAGACACCAAACTGCAAAGGGCCACGTGATAGGAATGGTCTTGAGCGCCGAAGCTGGCATGTGCTGCTGCTTGGCGAACCTTTGGCACCCTTCACATTTCCGAACTATATCTTCTGCATCGGCATTGGCGGTGGGCCAATAGAACCCGTGCCGGAACACCTTGGCCACCAGAGCTCTTGTGCTGCAATGATGTCCACATTCTCCTTGGTGGATTCTAAAAGCATCTCCTTGCCTTCAGCTGGTTCGACACACCTTGCAACACCTCGGTCACACTTCTCTTGTATAGCTCCTTGTTGATGATGGTGTATCCCTTAGCTCTCCTCTGGATTCTCCTTGCCTCGGTTGTATCACTTGGCAAACTTCCATCGGCTATGAAGTTCATGATCTGCTCCGCCCATTCCGGCACTGGATGCAGAGGAAAAAGCCTCTCATCTATCTCCATTGGTTCGGTCGCCATGATCTCCTTCATGATTTCCTCCACCATTGCTCGGCCAGTCCCCGAGTGTTGGTGCGAAGTCCCCGGGTCAGACCCGAAGTTCCCACCATCTATCTCCATAGGAAAAGCTCCATCAGTCCTCGGATACTGCGAAGCAGTCCCCGAGTCCGGCCAAACGCATCCGACGTCTACCTCCATAGGAATAGGCTCAGACTCCGAACTTGGCGGTAAGAAAATTGACTCGGAGTCAGGCGAGGGCTTGATTGAAGGAGTTCTCAAATGGTTCAGTGCTATCCCCGGTGGCACCGGTTCTTTGGATGAACCGAGCTTGACAATACGTCGGCGGCTTCATTCTCCCCCGAGGTATGTGCTTGTACTCACATCCTTCGAAGAACCCAGACACCTTTTGCACATGAAACCGATACAACTCCATGTTCGCATCCAATGCATCCCAAGTGCCGGTGGATTGATGCACCACCAAAGCTGAATCGCCGAAGCATTCTATACGCCGGACACCTATCTCCTTTGCCACCTTGAGCCCATGGATCAGGGCCTCATACTCCGCCACGTTGTTCGACGCCGAGAAATGGATTTGCAGCACATACTTCAACTGGTCTTGCTTCGGCGAGGTTAGGACTACGCCGGCACCTAATCCGACCTTGGTCTTGGACCCATCAAAGTGCATCTTCCAATAATTATAGTCCGGCAAGGGCGGCTCATATTGCATCTCGGCCCAATCGCATAAAAAGTCCGGTAGCGCCTGCGACTTGATTGCATCTCGCCTTTCATAATGCGGAGTGTATGGAGATACCTCGATCGCCCATTTGGCAACTCGCCCAGTTGCGTCCTTGCATCCGATGATCTCCGAGATTGGAGCATCACATACCACCGTCATGGGATGCTCTTGGAAGTAATGCTTCAGTTTCTTAACCGCCAGGTATACTCCGTACGTCATCTTCTGGTAGTGGGGGTAGTTTTGCTTCGACGTGGATATCACCTCGCTCAGGTAGTAGATTGGTCTCTGCACCGATTTGCCTCCTTCGTCTCGCTCCACCACCACTGCAACACTTACGACCCGGTTTGTAGCCGCAATGTATATCAACATCGGTTCATTCTGCAAAGGGGATGCCAACACCGGAGCAGTGGACAACATCTTCTTCAGCTCATTGAACGCCGCGTCCGCCTGCGGGGTCCAAGTGAAACTGGTACTTTTCTTCATAAGTTGATACAATGGTAAGGCTTTTTCTCCTAGCCGACTTACAAACCGACTTAAAGATGCAAGGCATCCCGTGAACTTCTGCACATCTTTTAAACAGTTCGGCAACTTCATTCTTTCGATAGCTCGGATCTTAGCCGGGTTAACTTCTATACCTCGGCTCGATACGAGGAAACCGAGCAATTTTCCAGCCGGGACACCAAAGGTGCACTTGTCCGGGTTAAGTTTCAACCGATACTTTCTTAAATTTGCAAATGTCTCTTCGAGGTCTTCGATGAGAGTATGCTTCTTTTTAGTTTTGATAACAATGTCATCGACATACACTTGCACATTCTTGCCCATTTGAGTGTAAGCACTTCTGCATACACCTTTGATAAGTTGCCCCGGCATTTCTCAAACCGAAACACATGACACGATAGCAATACGCCCCGTACGGGGTAATAAAGGCAGTCTTTATTTGATCATCAGTGTTCAGTGGGATCTGGTGAAAACCAGAATATGCATCAATAAAAGACAACAGCTCACATCCAGCCGTAGAATCGATCACTTGATCAATCCGAGGTAAAGGAAAGGGATCCTTCGGGCACGCCTTGTTCAGGTTGGTGAAGTCAATGCACATGCGCCACACCTTGACTATCGCCGGTTCGTCCTTCTTTTTCTCCACGAGGACTGGATTAGATATCCAGTCCGGATGCAGCACTTCCATGATGAAGCCTGCAGCCAGTAACTTCGCCAGTTCTTCGAGTACCACCTTTCTTCGGTCATCTGAGAGCCGCCGCGTCGGTTGACGCACTGGTTTCACCTCTGGCCGAACAAACAAAGAGTGCTCTGCCAACTCCCTCGGAACACCTGGCAGGTCTTTAGCCGACCATGCAAAAATGTCCCGATTCTCACGGAGGAAGTGACAGAGCGCGCTTTCCTATTTCTCGTCCATGCCAGCACCAATGATGGCGAAACGCTCCGGGTTCTCCGAGTCCAGCGGGATTTTCTTGGTCTCCTTGGGCACCTCGAATGAAGCGCTCATGTCCGGAGTAATTAGTCCGGACATGCCGAGCTGAGTAGACTGCGCCATTGCCACCACCTTCTGAAGTTGCTTCTTCTCCGCCGCGATCACCAAGGACTCGGCTAAACTGGATCCCGCCGAGGCACATTGCATAGCCTTCTTGTAGTCACCAGAAATGGTTATTATTCCCTTGGGCCCCGGCATTTTCATCTTTAGGTAGCCACATGAGTGGAGATCATGAACTTGGCCAAGGCTGGCCTTCCCAGCAAGGCATGGTAAGGGCTCTGCAAGTCCACAACCTCGAACTCAAGACTTTCAACTCGGCTGTTATCTCGGGTACCAAAACCCACGTCGACCCAAATCTTTCCCATAGGTGCACAAGAGACCCCGGGCACAATACCGTGAAATGTACAGCTGCTAGGCTGCAACTGGTTCGGTGAGTATCCCAGCTTGACCATTGTGTCTCGGTACATGATATTTATGGCACTCCCATTGTCCACCAAGACTCGGGTGAATCTCACATTGTTGGTCGGCCCACAAACGTCGGATCCACCACCAGTGCATAGTTTCCAGGGCTCGGCATGATCCGAGGTGTATCTTGCCTGCTCCAAGTGATCTCTTGCTCGGACCATTCATGTATTTCACCACCGGAGTTACTGCATTCACCTCCTTGGCACGCCTCAGCATACTCTTCTTATCAGTTGACTCAGTCACAAACACCACGTAACTCTGATGTACTTCCCTATAATCATTACCGGGGTTCTCATACCTCTGATTCTCAAAGGACCACGTTTGGCTTTGGCCGGCACCACCGTTGTTGTTGTTGCCCTGGGCACTCACTGCATTCACCGGTTTCGCCTGCACCATCTTCTGGTTTTGGGCCGCATGCACCGGGGTTGAATTTGCTCCGGTTAAGCTCTGATTCTGCGCCGCTATGGTCGGCTTATGCTGCTGCTGCGCGTTCGGATATTGAGGTCTACGCCATTGGTTCGGTGGCCCACTCCGGTTTGTCCCAGCTTTCGCCCCTTCTGCAGCGGTTCGGTGATGAAAACTACACTGCAGAGTGGTATGGTTGGGTGTTTTGCCATTCCTGCCATGATAGATACATGGCCCATTCACCAATGACTCGTAAGTCACAGGTGGTCCGGCCTCCTGCCACTGCTTCGCACCACCTCCCTGATTCTGGTTCTGGTTCGGAGTCCACGCCTGACCCTCAGTCTTCGGTTTCTGGGCGCCTCCAGGTCCGGACTGACTTGGGTTTACAGCATTGACTTGGAAATCTGGTTCTCTCCTCTTTTGCCCGAACTCTTGACGGTTATCAAACCTCGGTCCGTTGTTGCGATTGTTCATCGGATTCCTCCTGTTCCGGGCATTCCCATCCAGCAGAGGCTGCATCGGATCGCCAAGGGCATAGGAATCAGCTATCCGAATCGTCTCGGCCAGAGTCTTTGCATATCTCTCTGGAGCCTCTGCCTGTGCTTCGATAACTCCTTCACAGGAGTTCCGAACATTGCTCCACCGAGTTAAGAATTCTCGGTCAGTCTCATTGTCCTCCTGCTTGCACGCCTGCAAAAGCTGAGGTCGGTTTGGCCTCTTGTAAGTGCTAGCGAAGTTGCTATTGAATGCCTCCTCTAAATCCAGCCAGCAATTGATGCTATTCTCCGGCAAATTGTTCATCCAGATCCGAGCAGGACCTTCCAACATGTGCGGGAGATACCGGACCGCCCATCGGCGATTGCCCCCCGCAATGTATACTGCTGAAACATAATCAGCTAGCCAATCTTGCGGCTTGGTGCTCCCATTGTACGGCCTGGTACTCCGACCCAACTGAAACTGAGACACTGGTGGAGGTGGTTCCCTCATGATCCGAGGTCCAAAACACGCCGGACCAGGAGGACCTTCTCTTCCATCCTCTCGGACTTGTAAATCCGATCTAGCTTGTATCGCGCATCACCTGTAGGCAACGTCCGAGCTCCGATACGCTCTCCAATGCACCATCCACTCTATAGAATCCAGCCCGCTCCATGGTTGAATTTCCATCATCGTATCGGTCGCCACCTCGACCGACGCTCTTCGGCTGCGGAACATACTCCGGCTCTTGCTGATACTGCTCCTGCGGCCGGGGTTGCTGCTGATGCCTCGGGGGCTGAGGTGGTTTACCTCGGCCAGCCGACGCTGCTTGCCCACCATTCTGATTTCCCTGAGCTGAACGGCCTTTAGCTCGGCTTGCATCACCTGGGCCGGGGTCTCCATTGGCTCGGCTAGCGTCACCGACCTTTTGCTTTCCAGCTAACAACGGATCGTACACTTGCAGCTGCATCTCCTTGTTCCGACCTGAAGTGACACTCCGGGCACGTTCGGCTCCTCCGACGTGTGGAGACGAGGCTTGCCCCTTGGACCCTGGCTAACTGGCCTAATCGAATGGACCGCCTGCGAACCGCCAAGCCCGGCCTTGCGGAGGGCTTCATTTTGCTTGCTGGCCACATGCACTAACTCATTGAGCCGCTTCTGCTGTTCACGCCATGCATCTCCGGTCCACTCCGATAGCCCGGCCCTTACTGCTTCGGTTGCCCTAAGGTTCTTGGCTGATGAACTATACACCGGCCTACCAGTAGCCGACCTGCTACTTGTTGCCTTAGTCGAGCTCGAGACTGCAGCCCTAACCATCTCCTCATAGAGGTCCTTGCCTCGGTTGAACAGAGCAGCTTTCTTACGCCGCACAACCGGAGTAAAACCATCCTCTATACCATGTGCAGCATTGTACTCCTTTTGCTCCATATCAAACTGCTGCCTAGCCTCGGCCAGCAACCGAGCTTCTCTCATCACTCTCTGGCGCTCTGCCTCTAACCCGGCCATTGTATGCTCCACACTTGCATCTACTGCGAGTGGCCGAGCTAACCTATCAACGATAGATTCTAAGAGAAACTCTTCCCTTGGCATGCCCAACTGCTCATTCTGACTAGGTTTCTCGTACGGAAACTTCGCCGCCCGACCTGATTTCTCAGGCAGCGCAGTTGGTGTCGCCTCCACCTCGGCTAGCGCGACTTTGCCAGCATCCGCCTTGCTAGCTGCGGGCTGGGTACCAGCCACCATCACCTCCACACACCTCGGAGGGCGAGTAACACGTTGGCCCAAAGCCGCCAGGAGTGGAGTTTCGTCGTCCACGAGCACCTGCTCCGGGTACTCGCGAACCACCTCGACAGCGACATATGTGGGGAAACTGCCGAGCATCATGAGGAAACCACCGGTGGGAAAAGGCTTGCCGGCGAAGCACCCCGCATTGTCACTCACAAAGGCAAACTCGCCGATCTTGGCAACAAGGCCAGAAAGAACACGCTCAGAGGAGCCCGTCGGATGGAAACTCCACCCAACGCCTCAATCTGCCCCACGGTGGGCGCCAACTGTCGTGGTGGGATCACGGCAGATGCCATGGGTATGGCTTAGTTGGGGCCGAACGGTCGTTGGGGGAATCCGGGGAGGGTTTATGCACTCAGGATGTGCACAAGGAAGAACATGAACAAGAAGCCAAGAAAGCCAAGAACACAAGACACCACGATGTACCCAGGTTCGGGGCCTTCGTGAGGAAGTAAAACCCCTACTGCCTTTCCTCTCTCAATATATCAGTGTAGTTCTCGGGTACAAGGTGCTCCTCGAGCTGTATGATGCTGCTCAAGTGAGAGCTCTAGATGGAAGATGAAACTATGAAGGGGGGAAATGAGCTAGGGTTTCGCCTCCTCCCTGGAGGTAGAGATGCCGCATATATACACAGGCCGAAGTACATTTTTACCCCTGCCCACAACTGACAATGGCATGGCCAAAAGGTAGAAGACAAGCCTCTGCCTCCTGCCAGCTCAACGGCCGAACTGTCAGGCCAGCCAGGCCTAGCTTTCCTCTTCCGGTCATACTTTAGTAGCCTGCTGAGGTCTAGCCTGTAGACCTTTCCCGAAATAGCCAAGTCAGCTCCTAGGCCCCCGAGCTTCCGGGAAACCCGTGGACGGACCTCGCCGTCCTCTGACGTTTGGGGCTACGGGCTCTGCGGCGCCCGTGACTCCTCTAACATGCCTCGATACTTGCTGCTAACCTCGGCTGGCCGGTCACTTATACGTCGGGCCACGCTTCATCTTGGCTCGGGATACTCCGGATCCTATACCTCGGTAGATAACACCTTGTCATTGTGGTAACTAGTTGACTGCCCCAAGGTTCATATCTCGGAGGCTATACTTCGGATGATTCCTCCGACGTTCACCTTACGTCGGATGACGCCTCCTGCATCTTTGCTTAATTGCTACCTCGGACGGCTTACAGCCTTAACCTTACATGTCTTTACCTCATCTTTAGCCTACCCGGGGGTAACCCCCCGACATCTGTGTTCCTATGTAGCATGAGATAGTATATACCTTGACTGCCACTGCTGAGCAGGCGTGTCTTTAAGAACCAATACGTCACCCGGAGCGGGAATAGACAATTTTGATTTGTCATCAGCATCTAATGTTGGAAAGCTAAGGCCAAATGATGACAGAAGAGGATCAGCAGAAATATTTGTGGCATTGTTGTTGCTTGACGCCTGCCTATGTCCACACCTCCTAGAAGCACCTGCAAATGGGCTTCACGTAGATCTCGGCTCAGCAGAGAGAGGGACTGGCTGCCTGGAACAGTGAATCTGCGCACCCTCCGGCGATTCTGCATATAATCTAAAGTTAGTTATAGAAGCTAATAGGAGAGAGGAGGACCAAAAGGAGGGAGTGAGGAGGGGAGTTACCTTGAACAAGTACCCGTGTTGCATGGTGATATGACTAAGCATATCTTTAGAAACTTTATCAGAGCAGATAGGGCAAGGCTGAAATGAGGGAGGCAAAACATAAGAAAAGGAAACCAACAGCAAAGACATAGACACCGTAAAGTTTCAATATTTCGTCTAATTTCAGAGATGCACAACCCGATAAAGAACCTTTTTTTTTTGCGATGGACGGGTCAATTTAATAGAGGTACAAAACAATAGTTGGTCTATATCTAGTACATTTAAAGCTGCATAGAACCACATCCTCATTTACTTGATTCTGACAAAACAAAGGATAATTTGAGTTATATTCAATCTATTTCTGTTATCAGTATACAAGTGCTCTTGTTCACTGCTCCAATAAATAGAATGGTGTCTATGACATGCATGGTTGAGTTGCAGACATGAATATCATGGTCCGTTGAGTTGGAGACATGAATATCATGGTCCGGTTCCCATCACTCAAGGTCCCATGATAGCCGCTCAAGTTTTATCTAAAAAGTGATGTTGCCATATAAATTTGAACATCTTCCGAGAAACTAATAACTTGCTTGCGCTCAGGAATGAAAAACACATCACTTTAGTCTGTTCTCTGGATCAAACTGCACTATTTATCCTCCTATTCTAGAATTGCCCATCCTCATTCTAGTCACAGATATAAGCCCAAGCATGTTGTAATCATTGAAGGCATGAGTTTGTACTTTGCAGCAACAACAAAATGCCAATAGTTTCTAACAGTTTTCTCTATCGCCGGGATTCATGGTCGACATTTCCACTCCAAGAACACTGAGCAAGGCCCCAAATACCACCCATTTTGCACATCAAAAATCATTTGCCAGACGGTGGGCGGCGGCGACTGCATGCGAGGCTGGACGGCCAGGGCTGTGCAGTCAAGGCGGCCGGTGGCAGCTGAGGACGTACAGGCGGCCGGTGGCAGCTGAGGACGTACAACAGCCGCCAAACGTACAATTTACTAGCATCCAGCGCTTCCGCTTTCCATGCGACGAACCGAAAATTCACAAAGCGCCAGGGGCAAACTTTGCATCGATGCCATAGTTGAGGCCAGGAATGAGGCTGGCAACCGCCGATAGCCGAGGATTTTGATCCAAGAGCCCATTTTTAAGCATCGCATTGTGGATGCTCTTAGACACCATAAAATTTCGACATTTCGTCTCTAATTTAAGAGATGCACCACCCGATAAAGAACTTTTCTTTTGCGAGGGACAGGTCAATTTAATAGAGGTACAAAACAATAGTTGGTCTATATCTAGTACATTAAAAGCTGCATAGAACCACATCCTCATTTACTTGATTCTGACGAAACAAAGGATAATTTGAGTTCTATTCAATCTATTTCTGTTATTAGTATACAAGTGCTCTTCTTCGCTGCTCCCAAATAAATAGAATTTGGTCTCTACGACATGCATTGTTGAGGAGTTGCAGACATAAAAAGTGACTGCACCTGACAGGAAAGAATATTATGGTCCAGTTCCCATCACTCAAGGTCCCATGATAGCCGCTCAAGTTTTAACTAAAAAATGATGTTGCCATATGAATTTGAACACCTTTGGAGAAACTAATAATTTGCTTGCGCTCAGGAATGGAAAACTCTATCACTTTAGTTTGTTTTGTGGATCAAACTGAACCATTTATCCTCCTATTCTAGAATTTCCGATCCTCATCGTAGTCACAGTTTATGAGCCCAAGCCTGTTGTAATCATTGAAGGCATGAGTTTGCAGCAACAACAAATGCCAATGGTTTCTACCAGTTTTATCTATCGCTGGGATTCATGGTCGACATTTCCACTCCAAGAACACTAAGCAAGGCCCTAAATCCCACCCATTTGTGCATCGGAAATCATTTGACACTAACAATTCCTAAGGCAAGAGATGAAAACAAGACGAGCCATTCAGGTCAACCCTCTCTGAACAAAAGCTCAATCTCCAGGCCACTTCTATAACCATTCAAAATTTCAAATTCAGGCAGATGGCGCAGAGGCAGAGAGTACGGACCGCGGCGTGTGCCTCGAAGGGGTGGTCCTCCTCGAGGTGCGCGCAGAGGGAGGCGACGTCGTGGTCCTCGTAGCAGTAGGGGCACGCGAACTCGGGCGTCGCAGCGGCCGGCGGCTCCTCGTCCATGTCCAGCTCGTCCATCCCCGCCCCCGATCTGCGCCCCCACCGGAACAACCAGAGACAGATCACGGTTAGACCAATCGACAAATCCGCAGCGCAGGAGAAAGGAACCGTCAATCCCGGGGACGTACCGGCGTGGCCGAGCTGCGCGGCGTAGAAGCGCTTGGCGGCGGCCAGGCGCGAGATCCAGTGCTCCGAGTCCATGCCGGGGGCGGCGCGCGCGGCTAGGCTAGGTAGGTAGGTAGGTAAGGCCGCTCGCGTGCTCCGCTCCTCCTCCTGCGGCGGCGGTTGGCGGTTGACTCTCCTCCCCTCGACTCCGCACGACCAGCTGCTGGTGGGGCCGTGGGGGCGAGTCGGATTCTGAGGTGGAGGTGAGGGGATGGAGGGAGGAGGAAGCGAGGTGGGAGACGGACCTCCCTCTCGCTGTCTTATCTGGAGGTGGGGGACGGGCGGAGGGAGGGATGGAGGTACCACCGCACGGCGCTTTAATTATTCGCCACCGGGGGGTCGCCGTCGGTCCTCACCGCCGCGTCATCGTCGTTTACCTTTCCCTCGCATCACCGGCCGTTAAAAATTCTGGCGCGGGTGGGGTGAGGACGAGCCAGGTCAACTGGCGAGGCGGGGCGAGCTGGCCACCGTTTGCGCGCTGTGGGTGGGCTTGTCTGGCTGGTTATGGGAAGCCCTGGATCCGTTAACATGGGCCCCGAAACCACGACACGGTGCGTGCGGATGAGCCCACGTACCACGACTGACGTTGCGTCGGAGCGGTCCGCGGCGGTAACTAGGGGATCGCCTGTGTGTCGACCCGTGCGACGATAAGCACGGGTCGCACACCCCTCTCTCTTCTTCCTCCTCTCCGTCCACGCGCGTCCCGCCACAGCCTCCGCCCCTCACCGCCGCTGCATCTCCTCTCCTTCTCCTACCTTCTTCTTGCTCGAGCCGCCCGCCGACGCCGGCCTAACCGCCTGCTGCCGCCCCGCTCTGCCCCAGCCGCCTCCTCCGCCGGTCCGCTGCCGCCCGACCGGCCATCCCCTCTAAACCCACACCCCAGCACCCAAAACCTAACGCCGGCCACCGCACCCGCACAAGAGAAGTTTGCTTCCTCACCTTCGCCGGCGACGCCGCGGCTAGCCGCGTCGTCCCCGTCTCCGGTGAGGTCCTGGCCTCACCTCCGACGGGGGCCGCGGCCAGCCGCGTCGTCCCCGTCGTCAGTGAGTGTCGCCGTGGCCGTCGCGCCTCCTCCGTCGTCGCGCCTCGACGAACTGGGCCAGGCCCATCTCGCTCCTCTCCTCTCCAGCAGGGGTGTGCGACGGCACTCTATCGTCGACCAGGTCGACAAATAGGGATTGCCGTAACTAGGGGTGTCCGGTGAACCTGGCCGCGAAAACATGCTCGACGAACGGGTGGGGACTCGGCGGTGGTGTTTATCGGCAGCAGGGGACGCATCGGCCGGGTGGTGGCGGCGGCGTGTGTCCCCCCGCTGAAGCCTTGTGGTGTTCGGTCAAATTGTTGTTGCATAGGGGAAAAGTAACGGCGGTAAGAGCATCTCACCGGGGCCTCCAAATTCGTGTCCGGCACCCGAATCGAGGCCCATTGGGGATGCCGGACATGTGTCCGGCCAAGTTTTGGAGGTCACCCACAGCGGCGCATCCCAAAGGCCCACCCCAAAGGCGAGCAAATGATCGAACACCTTGCGGGCGGCAACTTGTGTCGGCCGCGGCATTCGAACTATTTTAAAAAGATACAAATTTAAACTAAAACGATACTAGTTGCAAACTTAAACTAACACGTTACAAAATTAAACTAAAACCGTAGAAACTTAAACTAAAGCCTAATCTAAACGCCGTCGCTCGGGCCAGCCTCGCCGTCGTGCGTGGCCTTCTGGGCTAAGCGGGAGCGCACACGCCTCTCCTGCCGGAGCTGACTCGCCGCCCGGCGCATGGGATCCCTCTCCGCCGCCGACGCTGCCTGCGCCTGCCTCCCGCGAGCCTGCCTCTCCGCCCGCAGCTGGTTCAACTCCTCGTGCGCCTCCCGCTCGGCGCGCAGCCGGGAGGCCGCATCCGCTAGCTCCTCCACCTAGGCGATGAGCTGTTGCTACGTGGGCTCCTCCGCCTGGGCGTTGAGCTACTCGTACGCCGCCCGCTCGGCGGCCATGAAGGCGCGGCAACGCTCGTCGCGCTCCGCGCTCAGGATGGATGCCTGCATGATTGCGGCCTCCACGGCGTTCCCAATCTCCTCATAGCCAAGCCTGACCTGGCGGCTAGCCTGCTCGTTGCGCCAGTTCTCGAGCGAGTTGGCGGCAACCACCTAGTCAGGCCACAACGGCGGCGGGAGCGCTTGCTGCGACGGCGGCGGCACCTCGTCGAGCTCCGGCGGCGGCTCCTGGCCGGGGTACGGGTCCAGCACCGGCTCCTGCTCCTCCTGCTCGTCGATGTCGTACACATCCGCCCAGTCGAACGGATGTTTGGCGGCGGCGGCGTCCTCCTGCGCCGTGCCGTGAGCACGGCGTGCTGCCTGGGTGAGCGTGGCCCATGATGTGACGAGGCGGCGAGGCATGGCTATGTGCTCAAATGGCAACGGTTGGACTATGTGCTCAAATGGCTACAGCGAGCGTCAGTGCTGGTGTGGCGAAATGGCTGCACGGCGAGGGCCTCTTTATAGCCGGCTTCGGCGGGAAACCGAGGCGGGGAGCGGTAGCTCAGGGCGGAAAGCGCCGGGTGGGTGAGCACACGTCGTGTCGGAGTTAATGGCGGCGACACGTCTCCGCCACTGCGCCGCTTGGGAAGCCGGGAAAGGCTGGGCGCTCAGCAGGCGCCGCCGTAAATGCGAGGCGTGCGGGAGACGCATCGCCGTCCCGTCCTTCGTCGTCTGCGGAAACGCGTCGCCATTAACGCGGGCGGAACGGCCTCTTGCACGGCGCCTTAAACCCATGGCCAGGCGGGCGTTGTGCCTATGACGGGCGGGCCACCCCTGTCGGAGGCCATGTCCGGGCAGTGTCCGGCACCCCCGAGAGGGTCTCCAAACTTGGAGGCCCTCTCGGGGGTGCCGGACACGAAATTGCTCGGGGAGACCCTTTAGGGGGTGCCGCTGGTGGCGGTTTTTGCCGTCCGGACCCCCATTGGGCCTTTTGGGGGTCACTTGGAGGGCCCCGGTGGAGATGCTCTGATCTGCGGAAATTCATTTTGATTCATAATTTGTTCCCACTGTTTAAACTCGTGTTTCGAAATGTTAAAATAAATGAAAAAAAACTATTCGGGTAAACAACTGAACATTCTATAATCACTACAAAATTTCAGGAACAAAGATGTTTTCTTGTGGCTTGTGTCAAAGTAAAAAAAATGGCAGATGATAAGTCATCTTTTAACACCAAAATTTGTCTTCTTTAAAGAAGCCACATAAAATGTTATTTTATCGCAAAACTTTGTGCGTACATAAAATGTCCAGAATTTTTCATCATAATTTTTCTATGTTTAAAATGTTTTAAAATCATAGTTTTCATAAGAGGATCCTACAAGCCAAAACACCGCCTACGGTATTCCGTTCCTTTTGAATAGTGACAGAGGTCATTCGCGGACAGAGGAGATTATGTTACACTTATGTGCTCATCATCCTTTAACTTTTCAGAGCTCTAAACCAGAGCACGATTTTCTTTTTGGAAAACTCTATTCTCCAACGAGTTGTAGCTACAGTCGGTTTTCTCCATCGCGTCACCTCCTTCATAACAAGGCACGTGCTCTGGCCCTGACTCCACTTAGCCCCACCGCCTCCATCTCCCCCGACGGACAAGACGGTAGCGTAGGTAGCGCTCGCGGAGACGCATAAATCGGAATCGGGGCGGCGATGGACTTCTCCACTAATATCAAGCAGGCGACCCCGCGGCCCATCGTCACATTCGGCGGCTTCAGGAGGTGGCCCGTCGTCGCTCCTACGGGGTGGGAGTTTCAGCGGAGCGTGGCCTGATGTCGAGGGCGAGGCGACTTAGACGCCTCCACCGAGTTTCGTTGTTGCTCTAGTCCTCCTCTAGCTCCTGTGGACGAATGACCCATGCAACATGGGTGACCGAAAGAGCTCTCGTTGTCCCGACACTCTCCTCATCGATCCCACTAGCTCGAGGAAGATAGGAGACCGAGGGGATGGGTTGTGGTCTTGTGGATCGGTGTATCCGGTGATAATGAGACTCTGAGGGGTTCACTTCGTGGCCGACAAGCTCAATCCTCCATGGTGGATGGTGAAGGTAAGCCTTTTTGGGGATTTTTCAATGTTGCATGTGATGTGCGATTTTGCTAGTAACCACGAGCAAAATGTTATAATGATTTCTGGGTTTATACTACACAGAGATTGCTCAAAAGTTGCATCTTACTGACTTGCTGTATTATTGGATGAGGTGAACACAAATGTTGAATACTCTGTTTTTTGTTTGCAATGGACACAAATGTTGGATGCTCTGTTTGTTTGTTGCAAAAGTGCACACTTGACATTTTGCTGCAGCAAAAAAAAACATTTTGCTGCAATCAATTGTGATTTGCTGCATGTGTTGTTGATTTTTGCTACATGGTTGTGCTTAAAGTGGTATAATAATTTTTACAGTAAGTTTTTACAGATTCGGGGACATAATTATTGCAAAACGATGTTTGCGTTTCTAAAAAAAATGCTATATAAACGAGAACAAATTTATTGTTGTGAGAGTTTTTGCTGCATCCCAGAAAAATTGGTGCACGCGGAACATTTTACCACAATAATCGTTCCGGAGGAGGCGGCTGATAATGCCCTCATATCAACCAGCTGATTCCTAGCACTTACTATTTTTTTGAAATTGAACACAGATGCTAGTACACACAGTTTTTTCTTTGTTTTAAAAAATACTCCGTATGAACTTATTACGCGTGCCACTACAATGATGATACACGCTCTACGTACAAAAATACTTCTTCAGCACACACGAATCAGCGTTCCAACTTTTGTATTCAACATTTCACAAGAAATTTCCGAGTTCCCTATGGCCTGCAAAGTCGACACTGTATAATCTGATCACACTCCCATCCCATCTACTAATTCAGTTCGAACGCGATCGTCGCCGATGCTGCCTGCCGAAGCATCTCAGATTTTCTCCTGTTCAGTGCCAACACACACACAAAGAACAAGAAATGAACTTTCCCTACTGCCCCAGAAGCCTCTTGACGCCGGTCTTCTGGTCAGCCGTGAGCCTGGCCGGGAACTTGATGTCGAACTTGACCCGCAGGTTGCCCTTCTTCGACGGGTCCTTGGGCAGCGGCATGCCCTCGCCCCGGACCACCTCCTCGTACCCCGGGTGGATCACGGCGCTGATCGGCACCGTCAGGCTGCGCCCGTCCAGCGTCGTCAGCTGCACCGTGTGCCCCGTCAGGGCGTCGGCCAGCGGGATCTTCTGCGTCGCCACCAGGTCGTTGCCGTCCCGGGTGTACACCGCGTGCGGCTTCTCGTCGATGATGAACACCAGGTCCGCCGCGATGGTGTGCGGCTGCTCGTTGCCCTTCTCTGGGAAGGTGATCTTCGTGCCCTTCTTCCACCCCGGCTTCACATCGATCGTCAGGATCTCCTCCACTGGGATCGTTTTCCTGCACAGTCGCCATTTAGCAGCGTTTAGTATTTCATATTCGGCACACAACAACAGTTTCTTGACGAACTAATACAGAATGACTCAGCACGCTAAAATCTAAAGCTGACCGAACAATTCCTACCAACTATGCAAACGAATAACACATATCTGAACCAAAAGAGTCATTGCAGCTCAAAATACAGCTTCAGACATCATTTTCTGAGAAAAAAATTGGTTTTGGCTTGCAAGGGCATCACTACTTTAAAAAATAAAACAAAGCCAAGTGGCGAATTGCACAATTCAGGTTTAATCTGGACCAACTGAGACGAACTCCAATCTGCAAGAAGGATTCTACTGGTTCCTGATCTCGATGTTTCAGACATCATTTTCTGAGATAAAAATTTGGTTTTGGTTTGCAAGGGCATCACTACAAAGTCTACTTAAACAAATCTAACAAAGCCAAGTGGTCAATTGCACAATCCAGGTTTTTAATCTGGACCAACCGAGACAAACACCAATCTGCAAGAAGGATGCCTACTGGCTCCTGATCTCAATCGCAACAATAATAAGTAAATGACAGTAAAGCAGAGGTGTGAAGCGGCAGAGCGAAGCAGTGGACACTCACCCACTGGCATCAGCAATCTCCCTGGAAATCTTCATCTTTTTCGTGGTACCCTTATACAGCTCCTCCAGAGAGCACGGCAGCTTCCTCTCGATCGGCGCCGCCTTCACGGCCCTCCCGCCGCCCCCAAACATCCCCGGGTGCGCGTGGTCACCGCCCCCACCCCCGAACGCCGACGCGAAGGCCTCTTCGCCGCCACCGCCGCCGAACATCGACGGCGAGAACCGTATGCCGCCCGAGCGCATGCCGGGCATTCCCCCCATGCCGCCGCCGCCGCCGCCCATGCCGCCGAAGGGGCTGGACGAGCCGAAGAACTCGGCGAAGATGTCCTCGGCGTTGCGCGGGTTGAACCGGAACGCGGTGGGCCCGTCGGCGCCGCCGGTGGAGAAGAACGTGGCGCCGCCGGGCATGCCCCCGGGCATGCTGCCCGCACCCGGCGGAGGCACCTGCCCCTTGAGCCCCTCCTCGCCGTACTGGTCGTACACGGCGCGCTTCTGCGGGTCGCTCAGCACCTGCTCACAAAGATCGAGAGAACGCGTCAGGGCATTGCAAAACTGAATTGACGGGCGGCGAGATGAATTCCGATCTAATTACTCTGCGGGTCGACTAGTTACCTCGTAGGCCTCGGAGATCTGCTTGAACTTGTTCTCGGCCTCCTTCTTGTTGGTGGGGTTCTTGTCGGGGTGCCACTTCATGGCGAGCTTGCGGTAGGCCTTCTTGAGGTCGTCGTCGCTGGCGCCCTTGTCCACCCCCAGGATCTTGTAGTAGTCCAGCCCCATGGCCGCGTCCTTCCTTCCTTCGATCGAGTTCTCTTCTTCTTCTCGGCTAATCGGTCGATTGTCGCGTGGGAATCGCTCGCGTTGTTGTATGCTCTGCTGGTCGGAGAGAGGAGGCAGGGGAGGGAGAGAAAAGGGGAGGAGAGAAGCGTCTGGAGAGGGAGGGGTGTCGAGTTGGAAACGGAAGAGGACTAGAGGAGTGCGGAAGCTTCCAGAAGCTGCGCGTGCTCTCTCGGCCGCCGCCGAACTCTCACCTGCGCGGTGTTCGCTGGGCCGTTGAATAGGCTCTAGTCTTCTGTGGTCGTCCCGGCGCTGGACCTGCAAGCATTATTACTAAGCCGGTAATTGGGCCGTAAAGTAGGCTATGAACATACTCCCTAGCCCAGCCCATTCTCGGTGTTTCTTCCATGTTCTGTTACTTCCGATTCTGTAGCTCGTGTGAAAAAGAACGACGCAAACAACACGGGCACAGAGGCACTACAGGATGAATTCTCCTACTCTCTTTTCTACTCCACGTCAACAACAATATCACACATGACAATCTCTCTACCACGACTGCCCAAGTTCCTTGAAAGCCACCATCATAGCCCTCCTTAATAGCCTATGCTTACCCACCAATGTGATATCCATCATCGTAGTACTCATTATCATACTTTCCCTCTTCTTCATCAACCAAATATTCATGATAGTAGTACTCCTCTATACCCTTTATTGAGCCCTCTTCATGTCCACCAATGTGATATTCATCAGCATAAACATTTCTACCATGCTCCCCTTCTTTATTCTTACCAACCAAATGCACACGATCATAGCCCTTCTTAGTAGCCTCCGACGAGTCATCCCCATATCCACCAATGTGATATTGGGAGGGAAAAGACAACGCTTCGTCGCCTTGGTCGCTCCCGCGAGCGACTAGGCGACCGCACCGACCCCGCGCCTCCGTCCCCCTCCTCCTCCGCCGCCGCCGGCGTGCGCCGCCGGGCAAGGCTCGCGTGGTGCCGGCGGCGGCGGTCCTCCTTTTCCCACGCGTAGGAGGGGCCTCGCGGGGCGGCTCCTGCCTGCGGCGGTGCAGCTCGGATCTGAGGAAGGCGAGGACGTTCGGCGGTGCACCGGCCTTCTTGGTGGGCCGCAGGGATGACGATGCGACGGTGGCGGTTGGCCGCGGCTGGCGTGGCCTGGCAGCGGCACAGCCATGGGGCAACGACGACGGGCCCAGATCTGGGCCAACGGGCCCAGATCTGGGTAGCAAACTGACGGGCATGTGGGCTCTTCGGTGAGCACAGAGGGTAACCTGCTGGTGGCGCGGTCGCCGTGGTCACCGAGCTCGTCACCCTCTGTCCCTGTTTCCCCAGTTTTTCTGCCGGTCACGGGAGCTGATTTGGACCAGACGATTCCGAATCTGGCTCTTCCATCCCTGGCTACCCCGTGGGGTTAGGTGTCAGCCCAGTCGGCCTCTCGGCCAACATTCAGGTCGTGGTTTTGTTTGTGCTTCGGCTTGGTGATGGTCCGGTGTGGCCGGGTGGACATGGTGGCGGCGGAGCGGCCATTTGGCTGCTGGGCGCCGTGGTAGCCCGAGTGCGGCCGACTGATCGCAGATGTGCAGCCGGCGATGCCCTCCCGGCCCAGTTCTGGGCCTGGGCGGGCCGCCTCGAACGTGGTGGCAGCACCCCCGGTGGACGGAGGAGGTGGGGCTGATGTCGAGGTTGGCGGTGACGATGGCGTGCCTGCTGCAGTGCGGCGACGGGGACTTTACATGCCCATTTTGGGCGTGGCCGGGCCAGTGAGGGCCTGGTGTGTCCCGATTGCTGCATCCGGTCGGCTACCGCCGATGGCGGTGGAGGTCGATCCCTCCCGCGTGCTACTGTACAGCCACCGCTCGCTGGTGTCCCCTCTTCTTGGTCTTTCCGGTCTCGCAACGTGGATCACGGTGAGACGGCGGTGATGATTGCAAGACCGTGGTGGCGTGTGCTGGTGGGCGGCAAGCTTGGTGGAACACTACGAAGCGTCTGGGGTGTGGTTTTTTGGGGGTTGGGAGAAATCTCTGTCGTTCTCGACACCGACGCGCTGACACCTGCGGGTGTCGCAGTCCTTCCTGAAGGGCGTCGGGTATACCTCTTCCCCAACCTCGTGGCGTACCAGGGGAAACCCTAGGACGCGAACCAAGGGTTACCCTTGGGCCTATTCGGGTGGCAGCGTCGTCGTCGTCGCTCACCTTCTTGGAGGTGTTGCTTGGTACGCGTCGCTTCGGAGTGCTAGGAGCGTGGTGGGAATTCTCTGGAGGGCGCAGCGGTGGCGAGTCATCTCCGTTTTCGTCAAACCGCTATTGTCGGTGTTTTTTCTCTTCTTTTTTCTTTTCTGATTCTTTTGGGTGTATTGTGCTGTTTGCCCCAGCAGTGGTCTCGTCTTTGTATGGGTTGGTTGCTATATTAATATAGCGGGCGAAAGCCTATTTTGTGTGTGTCTTTGTCAACCAAATGATGAGGATAGTAGTACTCTATACCCTCTCATGGATTCTCCTTGTTTCCACCAATGTGATATTCATCATCATAGAAATTTGTGTCATGCTCTCCCTCTTCATTTGTGTCAACCAAAAGCTCACCATCATAGCCCTCCTTAGTAGCCTCTGCCGAGCCCTCTCCATACGCACCTATGTGATATTCATCACCGTAGTACTCATTATCATATTCTTCATCTTCATATTTATCAACCACATGCTGAGGATAGTAGTACTTTTGAATACCCTCTTCTGAACCTCCCGTGTCTCCACTAATATGATCATCATCATCATAGACATTTAGACCATACTCTTCACCTTCATTTTTGTCAACATGATGCTCACCACCATAGCCCTCCTTAGTAGCCTCTATTGAGCCCTCTCCATACCCACCAATGTGATATTCCTGATGGTAGTACTCATTATCAAACTTTTTTTTGAAACTTTTATGACAATAGGAAAGGCTCCTACTGCCTCTATATTAACCACCAACTAGTAACCAGGGAGTTATTTACATGATGGAGAGTGTAGGGGAGGGAGGGATTAATTACAATGCAGCAGTAAAAGAATTAATAAAGTTATGTTTTTCCTGTTTGGTCCTATGAACCAGCATAGAGAAGTCTTGCTTGAACCTATTAGTCCAACTCTGATAGTCAGGTTGTATACCATTAAAACAGCGATTGTTCCTCTCCTTCCAAATACTTCAGGCAGTTGTGATGAAGATATCCATGAACATTGGTCTAATCCAGACCTGTTTAGCTGCCTCAAGAAGTTGCAGTCTATCCATGCGGTCATTAGCAGGAAAGGAAATCCCTAGTTTCTGCCAACATCCTCTGCTGAAGCCGTAGTGAAAGATCAGTTTCTCTAGTGTTTTTCAGTGTGATCAGCACATTGTAAACACTCAAAACCAGTAGGTATTAAGAAGTGTCTTCTTCAAAGCATGTTCTTCGTGTTGAGCCTATCGCAGAGAAGTAACCAGCAAAAGAATTTTAATTTCGGCACACATTTAGTTTTCCAAAGCCAGCTGAAGGCTATGTGTGGCAGTATGTCTTTGAAGAAGAAGGAGTAATAAGACTTGGCAGAGTAGTTCCGTGATCCCCAGCAATATGACCACTCATCGGGGCAGTCATCAGGTAGCTCTATATGTGTCACCAAGGATTGTAGTTCTCTGAGCTCCTCTAGGGCTTGTGGAGAGATGGGCAGGTGAAAATTTGCAGCCAAGGTGCCAGCTGAAAGGAACTCGCGAGCAGACACATCCTCGTTTAGGGCATATGAGAAAGCTCTAGGAAATTTTTGCATAGCTGGAATATCTCCCCATGGATCTTTCCAAAACAAAACAAAACAGAGGTCCCAGAGTTAATAGAGCAGCTTGTAATTCCTCTAAAAAGAGGTGTGAGCTTTAAGATGTCTTTCCACCAAAAGGATCCACAACCATCCACAGCATGTGGTATTCGACCATTGTAGTGAGTATTCCAAATCAGCTGTACCCAAGGTGTGTCAGAGTGGCTGTAGAATTTATGGAGATATTTTAGGAGGAGGGCCACATTCTGAATTTTCAAATTTAGAACACCCATGCCTCCTTTATTTTTGGTCTGCAAACACGATCCCAGGCAATCAGGGGGTTACAATGGTCTCCACTTTCAGTTTTCTTGTTCCAAAGGCAATGTCTCCTAATCTTGTCTATGTGTTCAAGAATTTTAGGAGAGATCTTGATAGAGCACATCATGAACGTGGCAATAGATGTAAGGAGAGAATTGATCACAGAAACTCTACCACTGTAGGTCATCATCATGAAGTTGGCTGTCAGGCTTCTCTCAATCCGATCCACTAGGGGCATCAAATCATGAACCGTAGGCCTAGTTGTCCCCAGCGGCAAACCCAAGTAGGTGAACGGCATTTTTCCTATGGAGCAGCCAAACATGTTTGCAATGTCCATAGCAGCTTGATCAGATAGATTTATTGGAATCATCGTGGATTTTTGATAATTGATGTGCAGCCCCGTCGATGCAGCATAAGTGTCAAGAATATTTTTCATAACAAGAACCTGATCAGAGCAGGCAGGCATGATAACAATAGTATCGTCAGCATATTGGACCATCGGGTAATCCATATGAAATTCAAGGTCAAGAGGGGCATGCAGTAAATTATCAGCAAAGGCTTTGTTAATGGCTGATTGGAGCAGATCAGCAGCAAGAACAAATATCAGTGGAGAGAGGGGATCTCCTTGCCGAACACCTCTTGTACAGAAAAATTGTCTGCCAGGGACTCCATTAAGAAGAACAGAAGACATACCACTCCCAAAGATGGACTGAATCCACTGCAACCATTTGGCATCAAATCCCATTTGGGTCATGATTTTCAGCATGGCGTTATGATCAATGGTGTCGAAGGCTTTTGCAAAGTCTAGCTTAAGAAGAATAATCTCTCTATGGGAAGCTTCACACTGATGAATGAATTCAAATTCCCACGCAATGCAGTCCTGTATAGTTCTGCCTTTTAGAAAGCCATACTGATTTTTATGGACAATCTTCAGAATAATTTTCTGCAATCTATTGGCTAGGAGCTTTGTGATGATCTTGAGACAGCAGTTTAGCAGTGTGATAGACCGAAAGTCATTGACAGTGCTAGGAGAGCTAACTTTGGGAACTAGGGTAATGTAGCCAGTGTTATGCTTTCAAGGTTCAGGTTGCCATTATAGAACTCATCACACAAGCTATATATATCCTCCTTAATAATGTGCCAACATGATTTCAAGAACTGCCCATTAAAACCGTCTGGCCCTGGCGCCTTGTCCACCGGCATTGTTCTAACCACATAGTCAATTTTATCTTTTGTGAAGGGCACCGAGAGAGACTCAAGACCATCAATGGGGGTGATCAGAGAGGCCAGATCAAACAACATATGAGGGTTTGTGGTGGAGCCCAGTCTTTCTTTATAGGAATCAAAGATAGCTCTTTCTTTGTCAACATGCTCAGTCACAACAGACCCATCTGACAGAGTAAGTTGGGAAATTGCATTCCTTCTATAGCGATCAGTAGCAATAGAGTGAAAGAATTTCGTGTTTTCGTCACCAAACTTAGTCCATCGGATGGTGCATCTCTTTTTCCAGTACTGGCGCTAATAGTCAAGGAGGTTCAGAAGATGCTTTCGAAGTATTTTCCGGAAATTAGTTTCAGGTACTGTCAGCCCCCTTCTATCTTCCAGGTTATCCAGTTCAAGGATAGTCTTGTTGCAGTTCTCAATGCAGACTTTTAACTTGGAGATATGCTTACTCCAGAATTTCAGGTCATATCTAAGCCGTATGAGTTTGGCATTCAGATTTGCAGCAGAGTTGGGTTTATGAGTCGGTTTAGACCAACTAGTCTGCACTGTGTGCATGAAGCCAGCATGAGCAACCCAATAGTTCTCAAAGCGAAACAACTTACAAGCCGGGATATTTGTTTGAATTGAAACCAGGCAGGGAGTGTGATCTGAAGTTGGTTTGCCCAGAGGGCTCACCAAGGTAGCTGGGAATGAAGCAGCCCAATGCAGAGATGTGAAAAATCAGTCCAGTTGCTCTAAAAGAGGATCCATCTGCATGTTGCTCCAGGTGAAACTTCTCCCTTTGATAGGCAATTCAGTAAGATGTTGGGCTCTAATGATATCGTTAAAAATTAGCATGTCATCAACATTACCACCCGGTTTATTTCTATTCTCAGGGATCGGATGAAATTGAAATCACCCACAATTAGCCAATCTTCATCATCTCGAATCGAAAGATCATACAACCATTGAACAAAGCTGTCTCTCATGTCCCCCGTGCAGGGACCATAAATGTTCATGAGGGTCCAGGAGTAAGCTGACTGTGTCGAGGTAAAATGAACTGATAGAGCAAAAGGTTGACAGTGCACCACAAGACCAGTAAAGAGAGAACTATTCCAAATAATAATAAGGCCCCCCGAAGCCTCATTATCATACTTCCCCTCTTCATTTTTATCAACTAAATGTTGAGGATAGTAGTAATCCTCTGTACCCTCTCCGGAAACCTCCTCGTCTCCACCTATGTGATATTCATCATCATATACATTCGTACCATGCTCTATGCCTTCCTTTTTGTCAACTGGATGCGCACCATCATAGCCCTCATTAGTACCCTTTGCTAAGCCCACTCCATATCCACCGATGTGATATTCACAATCGTAGTACTCATTATCATACTCTCCCTCTTCATCTTTATAGCCCAAATGCTCGGGATAGTAGTACTCCTCTCTACCCTCTCCTGAATTTTCCTCGTTTCCAACAATGTGATATTCATTATCGCAGACATTTGTACCATGCTCTCTTTCCTCATTTTTGTCATTGAAAAGTTCACCATCAAAGCCCTCCTTAGTAGTCTCTGTTGTTCCCTCTCCATAGCAACCAATGTGATATTCATCATCATAGTACTCATTGTCATACTCCCCCTCTTCATCTTTATCAACCAAATGTTGAGGATAGTAGTACTCCTCTACACCCTCTCCTGAAATGTCTTCGTCTCGCACTGTGATATTCATCATCATTGTCATCTGTACCATGCTCCCCCTCTTCATTTTTATCAACCGAATGGTCACGATCATAGCCCTCCTTTCTACCTTCTTTAGAGCCTTGGTCCTCTGGATCATGTAGGCATCCAGACTCCTCATTTTCTTCCCACTCACTGGAGCCCTGTGGAGAATGAACAACGTATGTGTACGGTGTTAACCCATTGAATTGCTTAGCATACTTCGAATGCTTGATGAAGGTGGTCGGTAGTTCGCTTTACCGTCGGGCATGTACCGTTCCCACCGCCGCCACTGTTATCCGCATCTGTCGCGTCTGCTGGGCCAGAACCGCCGGTGGCCGGCGCCGTCTGATGCGGGTAGGTCCCGATTTTCACGGATTTGTGCGGAGGAAAAGATGAACACGAAGAACACGTGAAGAACGATGAACACAAGAGGGGAAATCAAACACACAAGGGTAAATAGCAAGTAGCAACCCGGCAAGAATCGACTGGTAACAAATCCCCGAGGGCAGCCCCCAATCCTCCTCTCCCAAGCACACCTTACTCTTAGGATTGTTTGTCCAATTGGTCAATCCAACCAATCCAACCTAGCCACCTAAAGATGGAAGATTAGCAAGTAATCGCAACTACAAGCGGAGCCTTGGTATCCACGCAGGGATCTTCTCCTCAAGAGGAGGCCTTGGTTCATCTCCACATGTGGAGGTCTTGATTCATCTCCATAGGAGGAAAGAGACACTTTGAGAAGAAGGAGCAAGGCTCTACTTTAGTTCCCAAATCATAGTCTAACCCTAATCTGGATGGGGAGTATTTATAGTCTATGAGGCGAAGGGGTAAGTTGTGGGCCGTTACATGGGCTTCAGCCCGAATCTTCCAGGTCCAGCGGTAGTACCGCTGCGCCAGCGGTAGTACCGCTGGGATTAAATGTGCTCGCTGGCGGTAGTACGAAGCGGGTACCGGGAGGTACCGTAGGGGTATCCAGTGGCGTTTTCGGGTGTGCCGGTACCTCCAGCGGTACCTCTGGCGGTAGTACCGTGATCTGGGTTCGGCGGTAGTACCGCTGTGCAAGCGGTAGTACCGCTGCCTGGAGTTCTGCGCAGGTCTTCATCTTCAGCGGTAGCACGGCTGGTGCCGCTGCCTGGGACCTGGCGGTAGTACCGGCCCGCCTGGCGGTAGTACCGCTGTGCTGATGCTTCGTCTTCTTCATCTTCCTCTTGACTCGTTCTTGTCCAACTTCTGCACTTGCTTGGTGATCTTCTTGGTAGTTGTTCCTGAGTATGCACAACGTATCCGAATGAAGTAGCAACCCATTCAAAGGAGTGTCGAGATCACACATAGATAGGAGTGAATTCACCTTATCATGGAGAGCTTTGATTCTTGCTCTTGTCATTGGGCCACTTGTTGTAGGAGACGTAGGTCGGGCTACATCATCTCCCCCCCCTTGGAAAAGAGTCGTCCTCGACTCTTGGTCATCCTCATCACTTGATGTTCCAAGGTATGGCGATAGGTCGGCGACGTTGAAGGTGTCATGGACCAAGTGTTTGGAGTTGGAGATGTCGATCTTGTAGGCATTGTCGTTGATGCGCTTGATAACCTTGAAAGGTCCATCTCCACGAGGATGAAGCTTGGACTTCCTTGCATCCGGGAAGCGATCTTTGCGAAGGTGTAGCCACACAAGGTCTCCTTCTTCAAATATCATGGCGCGCTTGTGTTTGTTCATCTTCGTAGCATGGTCTTTGTTGTGCTTCTCGAGAGTAGTTCTTGTTTCCTCATGGAGCTTCTTCATGTAAGCGGCTCGCTTGTCGAAGTCCATGTTAACTTGCTCACGGAGTGGAAGTGGTAGCATGTCGAGCGCGGTGTAGGGGTTGGAGCCATAGACGACCTCGAAGGGTGTTCTCTTTGTTGCGCGGTGTAGTGCTCGATTGTAGGCGAACTCGGCGTGTGGGATGCACTCTTCCCAATTCTTCAAGTTAGGCTTGATCAACACACGAAGGAGTGTAGATAGGCTTCGGTTCACCACTTCGGTTTGGCCATCGGTTTGAGGGTGGTATGCGGTGGAGAATAGTTGCTTGATTCCCATCTTGGCCATCAAAGTCTTCCAAAAATAGCTCACGAACTTGGTGTCACGATCCGACACAATGGTCTTGGGCACTCCATGAAGACGGACGATTTCCCTGAAAAACAAAGTAGCAATGTGTGAAGCATCGTCGCTCTTGTTGCAAGGTATAAAGTGTGCCATTTTAGAGAAGCGATCAATGACGACAAAGATGGAATCCTTGTTTGTTTTAGTGCGTGGGAGTCCTAAGACAAAATCCATAGCTATATCGGACCATGGGTGATGTGGAATAGGCAATGGTGTGTATAACCCATGAGAGTTTAGAGTAGACTTAGCTTTGAGACATGTAGAACATCGTCGAACTAGGCGTTCCACATCACGCTTCATTCTAGGCCAATAGTAGTTGGTGGAGAGCATGGCATAGGTCTTGTCGCGGCCAAAGTGACCCATGAGTGTCCTCCATGAGATTCCTTCAAAAGGACCAAACGAAGCGAAGACTCGGGTATACATAGTTTGTTAGCCTTAAACAAGAAACCTTTGTGCAAATAGAAATCACCAATTCCTTTGTGCTCCGAACATTGAGCGAAAATGTCTCCAAAGAAAGCATCGGTAGCATACAACTCTTTAATCTCATCCAAACCCAAGACACTAATGTCAAGACGTGTAAGTAGGTTGGCCTTGCGGGATAGAGCATCCGCGACCACATTGTCTTTACCTTTCTTGTATTTGATTACAAAAGTGAAAGACTCAATGAACTCAACCCACTTAGCATGTCTTTTGTTCAAATTTGTTTGACTTTTCAAATATTTCAAGGATTCATGGTCGAATGAATGACAAATTCCTTAGGACGAAGGTAATGTTGCCACACATCCAAAACACGAACCAAAGCAAATAACTCTTTGTCATAAATGGGGTAATTCAAGCGAGCTCCATCTAGTTTCTCACTATGGTATGCGATGGGTCTACCATTTTGCATAAGCACTCCTCCAATGCCCAATCCACTTGCATCGCATTCAATCTCAAATGTCTTAGAGAAATCCGGAAGGGCAAGGAGTGGTGCTTCGGTTAATAACCGTTTGAGCTCATTGAAAGCAAAATCATGTGCATTGCCCCAAATGAAAGGTACATTCTTCTTTGTAAGTTCATGGAGGGGGCAAGCAATTGTGGAAAAATCCTTGATGAAACGGCGTAAAATCCGGCAAAACCAAGAAAACGTCTCAACTCCTCAAGTGATGTCGGAAAAGGCCAAGTCCGAATTGCTTGTATCTTGCTTCATCACTTCACTCCATCCGAAGAAACAACAAAACCCAAGAAAACAAGTTTGTTGGTGGCAAAAGTGCACTTAGAAAGATTTGCATAAAGCTTTTCATTGCGAAGAACCAACAAAACTTGAGCAACATGAGAAGTGTGCTCTTCCAAAGACTTGCTATAAATAAGGATGTCGTCAAAGTATACCACAACAAATTTGCCAATGAAAGGACGCAAAACATGATTCATGAGACGCATAAAGTAGAAGGTGCATTGGAAAGACCAAATGGCATGACGAGCCACTCATAAAGACCAAGCTTAGTTTTAAATGCGGTCTTCCATTCATCACCTTCACACATGCGTATTTGGTGATATCCACTTTTAAGATCAATTTTGGAGAATATAGCGGAACCACAAAGCTCATCGAGCATATCATCAAGGCGAGGGATAGGATGGCGATACCGAACGGTTATGGCGTTGATGGGGCGACAATCCATGCAAAGGCGAAGAGTGTTGTCGTGCTTGGGTACCAAGATGACGGGCACGGCGCACGGACTCAAGCTCTCGCGGATATGTCCCATGGCAAGAAGTTCTTGTATTTGCCGCTCGATCTCCTTTGTCTCTTCGGGGTTGGTGCGGTAAGGAGCGCGGTTTGGTAGCGGTGCGCCGGGAACAAGGTCGATGCGGTGCTCGATTCCGCGTAGAGGAGGTAGTCCCGGTGGCACGTCTTGAGGGAAGACATCTTCAAAGTCCTTCAAAAGAGACAACAAAGAAGGAGGAAGGTTTGTGAAAGTGTTAGTCATAGAAACTTCACCCTTGCATATGAGCACATAGTGTAGGGTGGATGGGTTTTCTCTCAACTCCCTCATCTCTCTTTTGTGGCAAATAGTGTAAGTTTTGTGGGAACTCTCTTTGAAGTGTCACACTCATTTGGCTTGTGGCTCTCACTCACTTTATGGTGGATCTCTCGCTCACCACTCATCTCACTAGACGAACGATCTTGTTGTGCCCTTGCAATAGTCTTGGCGTTGTCGGCGATGACTTGACTTGGTGTCATGGGACGAAGGACGAAGGTCTTGTCGTTGTTCTTGAAGCTATAGTAGTTTGTCCTTCCATCATGCATAGCACCCTTGTCAAATTGCCATGGACGCCCAAGGAGTAAGTGACAAACGTTCATAGGCACAACATCACAATCAACCGTATCTTCATAGGCTCCAATCTTGAAGGACACTTGCACCATGTGTTGAATCTTGACGGCTCCGGTATCACTCAACCATTGCACATGGTAAGGATGTGGGTGCTTCTTGAACTTCAAGTTGAGCTTATCACAAAGTTCTTTGCTCGCTAGGTTGTGGCAACTTCCACCATCTATGATGACCTTGATGGACTTTCCATTGACTCCCGCTCTTGTATGAAACAAGTTGCATCTTTGGTCTTCTTCTACTTGAACATTGGCGGTTAAAGCTCTTGCCACAACCAAGGAAGGGTCTTTGTTGTCGCCATCACAATAGATCTCACTTTCTTCTTCTTGAGCACTTTGCATTGTGGCGACCTTGTTCAAAGCATTGTACTCATCTTCACTCATAGATTCATACTCTCCCATGTCATTGATGATCATGACCTTCTTGTTGGTGCACTCAAAAGATTTGTGCCCTTGTCCGCCGCACTTGTAACATTGCAAGAGTCTTGTGCCGGACGAAGATCCTTGAGGCGCCTTGGAAGGGGAGGTACTTTCTTGAAAGGTTGAGGCGCTTGAGGTGTCGATAGAGACTCTTGGAGGACCTCGAGTGTTCGCTTGAGGAAGAGCTTGTGAAGGTGTAGGAGTTGACGAAGAAGGCTTGTTGGCGTAGAATGCCTTTGTCTTGAGGTATTTGAGCTCTTCAAGCACGTGGCGCTCGGCCTTGGAAGCTTGATGTACTAGCTCTACCAAAGAGGCATATGGTTGGAACTCCACGATCTTCTTGATGGGATAGTTGAGGCCATTCATGAAACGAGCCATGGATTGCTCTTCGTACTCGTTGACATTGGCTCTCATCATGGAGATTTCCATTTCCTTGTAGTACTCGTCAACCGACTTCAAACCTTGCTTCAACTCTTGCAACTTCTTGTATAAGTCTCTAGTGTAATGGCTTGGCACGAAGCGCTTGTACATGGTTTCTTTCATTTCAACCCAAGTGTCAATTGGTTGTTGGTGGTTAGCGACACGAGCATCTTGTAGTTGTTCCCACCACAAGAGGCATACTCTTCAAACTCCATCGAGGCTAAGGCAACCTTCTTTTGTCGGAGAAGCGTTGCACGCGGAAGATCTTGTCAACCTTGAGTACCCATGAGAAGTAAGCTTCCGGATCACTTGTGCCGTAGAACTTGGGTATGTCAAAGCGGACGTTGGTCAAGTCATCATAGTCGTCACGTGGCCACCACGTGGGAATGCACGTCCACGTCTCCTTCGGTTGAGTCCATCACCATTGTGTTGGCTTGACTCGTTATCACTTGACTCGGAACGTTGGTGTTGGTGACGATCATGAGGAAGCTCTTGACGAGGCGCATGTTGAGGAGGTAGCTCTTGTTGAGGAACGGGTTGCTCGACATTGTTCGCATTGTCATGGTTTTGATGACGTGGCCTTGGAGGATGACGAGGGTGACGTCCTTGTTCACCAAAGTCATTCGCACCCGGAACGCCATTGTCATTAGCCAATGGGTCATGACGATCACGTTGGCGGTGGTGGTGATGGTATGCGTGCGCGACGATCATCATTTTGGTGAGGTTGTTCTTGATGCGCATTGGCATTGTTCGCGTGAAGATCATGTGGTTGTTCAACGATAGGAGGAGGTCGTTCATGGGCGTCGCTCCTTGAATCATGTTGACGTTCTTGTCGAGGTTCATGACGTCCATGATGTGCTTGTGTCGACCTTGAGGTGCTTCTTGTACGGCTTGAGCGTGAAGGAGCTCGTTGTCGCGCAAGGTTGTTGATAGCTTCGGTCATCCGCTCCATGTTCGCATTGATTGCGTTGAAGTTGGCATCATGAGTTTGGAGACGGCGCTCGTAGCGGCCTAAGCCATCACGAACAAGGTGTCGAAGACCGACGAACTCGGATTGTGTGACATAGCCATGATCACCGCGAACTCCACCATGGATTTCCTCATCCGAGCTTGAGCTTCCGTTTGTACTTCCCCTAAACATTTTCTCAAGAACAAGTGAGATGTGTGGTAAGGAAAAACCAAGACAAACTATATCCCAAGTATAATGTGGCTTGAGAGGAGAGTATCCGGTTCTAACACCCAACACACACACTTATGAGGATAGGAAGGTATGAAGTGGCAAACGAAACAAGCAAACCCGCGACAAGTATATTGTCAAAGGTAGAGAAAATCCACAATGATCAAATTACCAAAGAAACTCCAACCACAAAGTATCAAGAAACACACACAAAAGCGAATGATGGGGTTGGGCGACCAAAGGGCGAGCACTCGAAGATAGACAACCTAACGAAGACTACGTGCTCAAATGTCACCCAACACAAGAAGGACGCTAGCTCAATTGCTTTTTGTGGGCAACGGATTTGCACAAGAGTTAACACTCACACTCACTTTGGCGGTCTTAGCTTTGTCGCAACCTACAAGAGATGAGACTTGGCACCACTTGATTCTTTTCTTTTCTCTTTTTTTTTTGATTTTTGCTTTTTGACGATGATTCCTTCTCTTTTGCTAGTGCCAAGCTCTCTAACGATACACACTCGCCAATACTTGAAGACAAACACTCAACACGTGCAATGCCTCGCAATATCACCGAGCTAGTCCAATAGGTTAAGTTGCGCGAAAGGAAGAAGGGCTCACAACGGAAATGATGGTGGGGGAATGTCGAGTCCTTGGTGGCGTCGTCGCTTGGCGTTGATGATGCGTTGCTGCGGAAGCTTGTCGATGTTGTAGACGTAAAGCACACCAAGAAAGGACTCAAACCAAAGAGGAAATGCCAAAACGAACCGAGGAAAAGAAAAATTTCTGAAAAATTGGCCCTGGCGGTAGTACCGCTGGTCCGCCCGGTAGTACCGCTGCGGCGGTAGTACCGCTGCGCACGAATCTGCGATTTGACTCGATTTTGGGCGGACGTGGGCTCCAAAAATTCCTCGAATTCGTGGGAAATCGGCAAAATTGAGGCTAGGGAACGCAAACAAAGGTGGAGGGGGTCCTAAAGCAACAGATCCATGGACAAAAACTACCAAAAACGCAACGAATCGACAGATCGGCTCGAATCAAGGCAAGGCTATTTTTGGTGGAAATTTTCGAATTTCTCAAAAACGAAGAAAAATTTGGTGGATTTCGGTGGAAACACAAATCAAATCCGTGTCAACCTAGAGCTCTGATACCATATGATGCGGGTAGGTCCCGATTTTCACGGATTTGTGCGGAGGGAAGATGAACACGAAGAACACGCGAAGAACGATGAACACAAAGAGGGGAAATCAAACACACAAGGGTAAATAGCAAGTAGCAACCCGGCAAGAATCGACTGGTAACAAATCCCCGAGGGCAGCCCCCAATCCTCCTCTCCCAAGCACACCTTACTCTTAGGATTGTTTGTCCAATTGGTCAATCCAACCAATCCAACCTAGCCACCTAAAGATGGAAGATTAGCAAGTAATCGCAACTACAAGCGGAGCCTTGGTATCCACGCAGGGATCTTCTCCTCAAGAGGAGGCCTTGGTTCATCTCCACATGTGGAGGTCTTGATTCATCTCCATAGGAGGAAAGAGACACTTTGAGAAGAAGGAGCAAGGCTCTACTTTAGTTCCCAAATCATAGTCTAACCCTAGATCTGGATGGGGAGCGTATTTATAGTCTATGAGGCGAAGGGGTAAGTTGTGGGCCATTACATGGGCTTCAGCCCGAATCTTCTCAGGTCCAGCGGTAGTACCGCTGCGCCAGCGGTAGTACCGCTGGGATTAAATGTGCTCGCTGGCGGTAGTACGAAGCTGGTACCGGGAGGTACCGTAGGGGTATCCAGTGGCGTTTTCGGGTGTGCCGGTACCTCCAGCGGTACCTCTGGCGGTAGTACCGTGATCTGGGTTCGGCGGTAGTACCGCTGTGCAAGCGGTAGTACCGCTGACTAGAGTTCTGCGCAGGTCTTCATCTTCAGCGGTAGCACGGCTGGTGCCGCTGCCTGGGACCTGGCGGTAGTACCGTCCCGCCTGGCGGTAGGAGACGTAGGTCGGGCTACATCACCGTCCGCACGGGGCCGCCCTCCTCGGCCCCGAGCAAGTCATACCCAGAGCGTGCCATTGGGTCCTTGAGAACCTAAACAAGAGGAGCAGAGACACAAAATCATGAATGGTATTCCATAAGATCCATACAAGCATGCGTGCATAGGAATCATTACTTACGTCGTAGGCCTCCTGTAGCTGCTTGAACCGCCACTCCGCCTCATCCCTGTGGTCGGGGTTCTTGTCCGGGTGCCACTTGAGCGCGCGCTTGTGGTACGCCTTCCGGATGTCGCCGGCGGTGGCCGCCTTGGACACTCCCAGGATATTGTAGTAGTCGAAGCAATCCATGAATGCAATGGCGCCACGCACGCAAGGCACTCGATCGTTTCCCCTTCGCGAGGTGGGTTCTGTTCTTGGTTTGCAGTTGCATGTAATGCGAATGCGAGATTCGTGGCTAACAAGCGGCACCGGCCCGTGCTTGCTTCCGACTGACCGTGTACCACGACTTCGATCCCCGTGACTGTCCACCATTGTTCTTCATTGTGCTAACCACCACCAATATCGTTGTAATCGTCATCATAGTCATCCTGGATTTCCTCATCACCGCTCCTATCGGTAACATCGTTTCCTTTGTCAACAGGGTGTCAACCATGTTGCACGCCAAACATCACAAAAATAGAGAGAAGCAATATTAGCATTTGCAAAGAGTAGCGACATTTTTCTAAATATTCAAATCGAGGCATAAGAAAACAAATAGTTGCTTGAGAAAGAGAGCTAGCAAATCTGATTAAATGAACACCCCAAAAAAAAGGTAAGTTCACATAATGTTCAATTGATAGCGAAGGTTTACCACAATGTTTACACAATATAATCGTAGCCATAAATATTCTCTTCAATGTCAACTTGTGCGTCTTAAGCATAGCACGAACTCCCTTCATAGCCCTCAACACAAAAATGAAAACCATGCATTAAACACATTGTACGCAAATATAGAGGAGGCCTTATGTTCTCTGTTTTCCTCTCCCCCACCTCAACAACTTCCCATGACAAGACAAAGAGGCAGATAATGTCACACTTTTGTGGATACCATACTTTTGTCGAAAATTAGTTTTTTTTTTCAAAAGAGGCCACGACGAGCCATCATCAAAAATAAAAAATCATTGTAACCGTGCTCGTCGTAGTAGTCGTCACAACCTCCAATGTCATGACCATACTAAGACGGTTGTAGCCAGTTCTTCTCGACAACTCTTATTCACTAAACTCAGAAAAATAGGATGTTCCATCTTCATCGTCATTTATGTTCACCACTCCACCTTGAAAGGATAGTATGACACCTAGAGGGGGGGTGAATAGGTGCTACTTCAAATTTAATACTTTTTCAATTTAGGCTTGGTATATAAGGTAAATTCTCTAAATATGCAACTACGGTAAATTTACCTATATGACAAGCTAACAACTAAGTAAGATACACGAAGTAAAGACGGTAAATGTGGTGACCCAGCACACCACTGCATGTTGTAGTGTACAAGTCGTTGACATAATACTCACGGAAGGACCATTCCATAAATATTACATCCTTCATAGTAGTAAAACAGAAACATAGTCGGTCCAAGGTAACACTATAGGATTACAACACTGTTCAATAAAAAAAATCTTGAGAACCTCTTTTACAAACAGAAGTAGTTCAAAGTTTTGTTCGATTTTTATTCATTAAAAATGGTTATTAAGTAATAGTAGAATAAATTTCATAAGCTTATAACTTCATTTTCAAAATTATGAAAATAATCCTTATTAATTATTTTCTTAAATAGAGTATCATTTCAATTAATCAGTTATTGAAATAAAAATATTATATGTTATGGTGAAAACACATTTTAGAATTTGAAGTGAAGCATGTGAAACATTTTACATGAAATTAAAATGTATCCAAGTTAGCATTTCAAATTAACTTCATATTTCAAATAATAATCAAATTGTTGTTTCAATTTTAGAATGATTCAAATTTAGTCAAACAAGAATTTTATTTATACAAACAGATAAATTTTATTTCTCTGATCATTTTGGTATATTATTTGTATTATTCTGATTTAGTGTGAAATAGTTATGAATTTTACAAATTGTGACTATTTTCTGTAATTCCAGGATAATGTTGAAATTCCTGACAACTGGGTCCCATATGTCAGTGTCTTATTAATAACAGAAAATAATATGGAATTTTTTTTAAAATCTGACGAGTGGGACCCGCGTGTCATTGACACAGAAACTTGACCGCGGTTCGCCGGACTTGCTCTCGCCGGCGGCGAGTGAATTAGCTCGCGGACGCGCGCGTTGGACGCGCCCGAGCGAGGCTACCATAAGGTGGCAGCGCCGCTCCGGAATGGTCACCGGAGCATCGCCGGCGACAAGCTATTGCGGCGGCCAAAGATGGCGCACGACACGGCGGTGATTGCGAGCGAATTAACCTGAATTAAAAGTACCAAGAGGTTGCACGGCTCACCACGAGCACGATGGAAGGCTCGGCGGAGCTTGGGGAAGACTCACGACGATGAACTCTTGCTCGACACACGGCGGCCGGACTTGGGGAAGAACCTCAAATTCACGCGACCTAGCGCATCCCAGCTCAACCGGCTCGGCGGAGAGGAAGAAGAGACAACGGCGGTGCTCTTGGTGGTCTTGGTTTGTCCTGGAGAGGCCGGAGACCATGGCACGGCGGTGGCGACCGTGCGGCTAGGGTTAGGGTTTCGGGGAAGCACAGGGCACGGGGAATAGAGAGATGGGTATGGGGAGGAAGAGAGCGATGCGGATGTCTCCGTGGTCTTATCCTCGCGAGCTAGCAGGCTGGGAGGAGGTGGCACGAACATGGTCGACACGATGGCGTTCTCTCGTCCTTCTGTCGAGAGGAAGAAGAAAGAAAAGGAAAAGAAGTTTTTTGCAGAAAACCCCCTAGGTTTCCAGGAAATTACAGAAACAGTTGAAACAGTCCCTAGTTCCTGTTTTAAATGATTTGAGAACCTTTTTGTAACAAGAAATTTTACAGAAAAGTCCTGGAATGTTTAGAATTCCACAAGGAAGTTTATTCCAGTATTGAAATTTGTATATTTGGAGTATTTTGAATTCATTCAACATTTGGAATGAATTTGTGCACATTTGGATTTATTTCCTATTATAGAATATGTAGCTTGTGATTTATATTTTTGATCTGTATTGAAGCAACATGAAAATGCTTTGCTATGTTATTCTTTATTTGTGGGTATTTGTTATTTCCAAATACTATTGATGATTTGATGGTTTGACTCCGAGATATAGATAGATATAAATATTCAAACTTGTGTTTTGGTGCTTTAGTAATTCCTGAGCAACACCAAGTTGCTATCCAACAATATATGCATGATTTGTTTACTATGATGCCTACATAGAGTATGCACAGTGTCACAATTCAAATCCATGTCCAACAAGGTATATTGTCTTACTGGCCTTGACTTGTGATGCCTGACAACTAAATCATGTGAAGACATGATCAAATGTCCGTGGATGCACAAAGTACAGATACCCCGCCCGAGTTCAGGTCTTATGGCTAAATAGGTGAATAAACTGATGAGAATAGAATCTTGCTTGATTCTATAACTCATTCTGAAGATAAGATGTTTATGTAGTCCTCCTTGGTAGGAATTGATACTTTAGTGTGTGGAAGCAAATTGTTAGAACAACAACTGACTAATTAGTCCATGTGGTTCCAACTTCCACATGTCCAGATTTATCTCTTCTAGAAAATGAAATCTTAGATAAGCAAAATGGTCTTGATCACATGATGAACTTGTGAACTCCTCTCCTATGAGACATGTCCACACTCACATGAATTTGAGTATTAACTCAGGTGATTTCTTTAATTGGTGATAGAAGAATGTATATGTGTTTTATGACATCTCAATTTGCCTTATGCATATAATAAGAATTTGTTGACAAGGTTATAAAGCTTGTCACCAAATTACTTCTCATATTCAAGTGGTTGAGATGTATTGAATTATCTGACCTTCTGTTTATTTGTATATGACACTCAATTGTTTGAGCATACAAAAGTGATTTGTTAACAAGGTAATTAGGCTTGTTACCAAACTACTTCTATATAACACAAACACTGGAATATCACACTATTACTAGAGAAGTTAATAAGAGTAGATTTTTGGTATAGGAGTTTCCAAATACTGGTGATGGATTGGCATAGTGCTTCTATGCATATCTAAGAAATCCTTCTGTATAATCTTCTTGTTGAACTTCCTCCTTTCTTGTGTTGCCTTCTCTTATAGAATGAATTTGAGAAGATTGGGAGATAAGAAGATAAGATAGTCTTGATAGGATAAGTAGATCTAAATTAAGATTTAGTTTAGTCTTTTATCCACCTTCCATATACTCCTTCTTTTCTTTTCTTTAAGATATGTACTTATTCGATTAATGATGTAAGTCATACTCATCATTTGATTTATAGTTTCTTGTATTATTCGTTTGTAACCAAATGTTTGAGAATTTAGCTAAGATAAGATTTGAAGTTTATAGCACTCATGTTGATGACTAGGTCTAATCCACCAACATCAGCGAAACCTCGATGTAAATTTCACAAGTTGGATTCCAAGTTTTTAGTTACTAGTCAAACTAACGGCATTCTCAACTAGCCTTTCGAGTGGTGGTTGAACACTCTATAACTTCGTTGAAAAAGTTTTAAATTTTCCCGTATTTTCAGATGCATGCTATGCAAATGCACAAATTTAATTTAACCCCTTTCTACTCTCTGAACTACGGGTCATTATAGTATCTCCCCCTTAAAATCAACTTCGTCCCAAAGTTGCGGTTTCCCTCATGTATTGATGAGTGTAAAGCACATCTTCCAACATCATTTTCTCTAAACCTTCTCTGTTGTGATCTTGGATGTAATTGATCCTTTGTTCAAACCTGATTTGTATATGTTGCTGATTGGGCTAACCTGCTGTTGACATTTAACAATCCTTTGATCAGTTGTGGTAGTCACATTACTCGCGTAGAGCTCTCGATTCTCATCCAGATCAGACTTCTTCTATAACTTCTTGATCTAAAAGCTTGTCGAACCCTTTGAATCCAAGGGTTGACATGGTACTCTTTCTCATCTTTGAACTCAAGTTTCTTTTGGTCAATCACCTTCAGATCCTCCAGTCATAACTCCTATGACTATCATACTCCTTGTGACTCTTAACTTCCAGATCTTAACTATCCCTTTGACTTACGAATCTCTTGAAGGTTTCAGGAAATTCTTTTGAATTCTGAAAAACTCCCAGAGCATTAGTGATCAAGTCAGCTCTGTCTCAGTTAAGGTATTCCTTCCAACTTTCATCTTGTTCTTCGCAAAGTACTATCCGGTTACATGATTCACTCTTCCCTTAGAAAGTTCTAGGGCTGTCTTTGTCCTGACCATCTATTAGTCGATCTTCATCCTGTTGTATCCGTTCAGTCTCAAGTAACAACCAAATCTATACTGATGAATGGATCTACTTTTACTTTCCACCTTTCTATTCAAACGTTCACCAAATTTACCTAATGGTTTCTCGAAGAATTCAGGGTACTGCCACAAGGTTGTGATTCCCCAATAATCCTTCGGTTAAGAGATATCCTTTCCAACATCCAATAACTTCCCGGAGAACAATTGATAAGTCCACCATGACGTGAACAACCAATAAGATCTCCTGGTAAATCAGATAAGCACGCTCACTAGCATTCCAGTTAGCTTACCTAGAGTCTTGAGAAGAAGACCTATTGCACAACAGGGTGCAATTGGTGATAACATAACTCTAAAATAGAATAGGTTGTTGGTTATCCAGTCCAAACTCGGCTGATATAACAACTCTTTCATCTGTCTGTTGCTGGAATTTGATTCCTTTCTTTTGATTTATCAGTCGATGTGTCTCTTCAATCTTATGTTGGTTCCACCTCCATCTGAGTCATTGGACCTAGGATGTCAATCTTATAGCAATCCATCCTTCTCGATAGTTACCCATATAGACGGTGACTTCACTATATATTGACATCACATGTCTCTGTTGGTGACATACCAAATAACTAATTTCTTGGGCTATCGACAATCTAGGAACTCATCTCCCATGGTCCTGATGTGTGTCCTTTAGAACATTGAACTTTGAACTCTTGTTGCCTTGTTCTCGATGATACTACTATCTTGCCTTGCTTTAAATATCAAACTTTGTTGTTGTCAGCTAAGTATTGGATTGTTGCTTCATACTCCTCTACCTTCAACTTCATGGCTCTTTTAGACATATGTCCTATACAACTTCTTCTCAAACTTTCTCCAAAGATCAATTGTGCCTTATGAGTTTCCAACACCCATTTCTTCCGTCAGGTTACGATAACTCCCAACTATATATGGCTTCATCCTGTGGCTTCTTAACCCAGCGTCTTTCAATTTCCCGCTCGATGTCCTTCACTCAATAATCGTCATCCTTGGATAAGTCTTTAAATTTGACTGTCCAAATCATAAATTTGTCATGATAGGATCTGTTATTTAGATCTTCCAACTTCATAATTCTCCTACTTCAGTAGAATTCTCATATAGCTTTCCTGTCATCATTGTTGATTAACTTTTCTCCAAATGGTGATGGTACTCTTCCTTGAACTTTCGTAGTTCCACCATCCTTCCATGATCTAATGTTGTTGACCTCTGAATCCAAATAGGATATGAGTTGTGGTCCATCCCCACGTATAGCTTTGTTTTCTTCGATCATCCTGACTTTCTTCTCTTCATGAGTTTTCATTGTTGTTTGAAACTTCATAGAGCACGTCTCTCCCTTACAGGAATCCTATCTACCTCTAGATCAGTAACATCAAGAAAAGAACTCAATGTGACAATCATGCCATTGTACATCAAATTCTAACTTCATGTACCAACCTAGCCAATCAAAAATCCAATAAGATCCAATAAACCGCAAATGCAATTATAAATCAATCATGCAACATAAGCCCGTAAAATAAGTAGTACCTTGAGTAAAAACATCCCAAGTACCCAGGCTGAGATGCTATACACTACACTATAGGTATATGTTACCTTATAGTCCTATGCTAAAATAACTTTTTGCCTCAGTATTTACACCAGTGGCCCATTTGCAACGGAGTAATCCTAGGACAAAGTACTCAAAGAGTAGTTGTGGTATGGCTTGGTTTCTTATGGAACTAAACTCCATGTAGCTTGGATCTTCCGTCTGGCCAGAACATCTCTTTTCGAACATATCCAGATCCTTCATGTAGTTACTCATGGTACATCAGAAGTAGTAGTGTAGCTCCCATCATTGTTTATGCATCTCCTAATTCCCTTAACACTTTATACTATACTCAGGCGAATCCCCTTTGGACTTCATCATTAAGGAATTGGCATACTTTTCATAGTTGCATATCGATGATTCTTCACTATCAACAAACATCTCCTGTCTTCCTCATCACCAACTTATGATAGGCTTCTACTTCATAGGATAAGATTATCAATGATACCATATAGGTAACACTGACGTGGATGTAATTTATTTGATGTATCAACTGGTACAAGATAGTCTTAACTGGTCATACCAAGTAGAAAATAATTAAGGTTGATGAATATTATATCTATAGAATAGTAAATAAGAATATCTACTCCAGTTGGGTAAGGAAATGTGTATACAATTATAACAGTTTTATTCTCAAGTGAATAACCATCATAATTGTAAAAACATAGAATTTAATTAAATGGGATAACTTCCTATAGTCTTACCAACCTACAAGTCTCCTAAAAGGGTTTTAATCCTAAGGTCGTTCGCTCTGATACCACCTGTGGTGACCCAGCACACCACTGCATGTTTTAGTGTATAAGTCATTGACATAATACTCATGGAAGGACCATTCCGTAAATATTACATCCTTCAGAGTAGTACAACAGAAACATAGTCGGTCCAAGGTAACACTATAGGATTACAACACTATTCAATACAAAATCTTGAGAACCTCTTTTACAAACAGAAGTAGGTCTCGTGCAAATGAAACTCCCGAAAGACAGTCGAAGCACTAAGCTGGATACCAGCTCTACTTCTAACTCCTAATCCACTACTGCTGTTGTCACAACCCTAATCTATCCATCTGGAATATCTTTGACTAGAGTTGTGCTCCGCCTTCCAATAATCATTGTCTTCCCCATAGGAATTGTTGTCGTCATGTCCACCATTACACTGTTGTTGCCACTCCTCCGTTGGCATTCTAGATGTTGACTCCTTCAGGCCCACCAGGTTGATTTGACTTCTTGCCAAAGATCTCACCAACATCGTTATGGATTCCTGTCCTTCCTCTGCTGTCTACAATAGTCTAAGCAGGGGGTCAACAGAGGAAAGGGTGAGCAACACGAGCGTTACTCAGCCAGTTCATATAACAGGAATAAGGTGTTTTATGCACTAGCTACCATCCATACCAAAAGGTCATGGATGAACATGTATATCTTTGTAAAACATTTTTAGGAAAAGATTCATTTTATCTTCAGAAAACTATGCCCGTCATCCATTCACAAGTGCTAGGGCTTCATGGAGCCACCTTTCCTGCAGCGTTCGCAGCTCCTTCCCGGAACAGGGAGTAACATGTCACACTTTTTTACACTCTGCAGAGGTGCGTTGCTTTACCCATAAGAGATCAAGATCATGTTGCACAACCAGGCGTACTTTCCTGTCCACACTTCCTATGGTGTGGGGCCCGATTGTTGATCCAAGCCATTCGCCATGCTTCTCCGACAACCCCGCATGCCCACCCTTTTGTAGGTTTGTCCTCCCCTTTATCTTATGGTAGACCGAACCGGACCCAAGGTCCTCCCACCTATACCATACAGATAGACCATTCCAGACAACCCCTACAATCCATCATAGACACCAGAAACCGTGGGAATTAAGGGATCCCACCCATGTGCATGTAGTCTCGCAAGACCTACAGCCTACGGAACTGGCTGTCCGTTGACATGCGAAAGGGAAAAGGTCACAGATGACTTCCCCGTCCCATTCCTAGTCTTATGGTTAACGCTTCATTTACGGCGCAAGAACACTGACGGCATTGGTTATTAAGTCCTAGATAATACTTTCCCGTGCAAATGGAACCTCCACCAACCACATCATACCATGGTTCCATCTGCCAGCGAACAATATATATAGCAATTCACATCATTCAAAAATATGTTTTTCTTTTTCATGCAATGATAAACCATAGTATTTTGCATTTACTTTGATAAACATAATCAAGTAGGACATGAGCAAGAGTGAACATGCCTTTTTGACTGCAAGATTATGCAGCCAAGGTCTTCGATACGATAAAGACTCCAAAATCTGGAAAAAGCGTCATTGGTCCGGTAATGACTAATGTTTGAAGAAGCAATATGCTATTATACATAAGTATGAGATGCATCACGTTAAACCACGCAACTAACTCTCGATGGTTGAGGGTTGTTTGAGTTTGGTGATTACTTTTAGATTTGTTTTGTTTTGTCTTCAAGTTTATTTCACAAGAAAGATGAATGTTAAAACTCTAACTTTAAAGTACCATGTTAAGCATAAGAATAAAGTGAAACAACATCATAGTACTAAGTGGTTGTTTTAAGGTTGATTATAATCTCTATGTTTGTAGAGAATATGTATTGACTTCAATTAATTGAAGAAATGGTGTAGTATTATTATTCATGAATATAAAAAGAATAACTTTTGAAGAAATAGATAATTAATACATTTGTTGGTATCAACACATATTATAAGGGTACTTATTTTACTTAGTCAAGTACTTACTACCTTATACTTAGCTTTGTTTATTTTTGGATGAAGGATTTGTTTTTAGAGTAGAACATTTTGCATTGCTACATTAGTGTTTATGAACTTTTAAGTTGTTTCCTATTTTCTTTACTTAGCCAAAATATAAGGGAAAGGAAGTTAAGTAATAAATGAAATATGTGAAACCTTTATTCAAAAGAAACTTAGTAGTTCAAAGTGTTGTTCGATTTTTATTCATTAAAATGGTTATTAAGTAATAGTAGAATAAATTTTATAAGCTTATAACTTCATTTTCAAAATTATGAAAATAATCCTTATTAATTATTTTCTTAAATAGAGTATCATTTTAATTAATCAGTTATTGAAATAAAAATATTATATGTTATGGTGAAAACACATTTTAGAATTTGAAGTGAAGCATGTGAAACATTTTACATGAAATTAAAATGTATCCAAGTTAGCATGTCAAAATAACTTCATATTTCAAATAATAATCAAATTGTTGTTTCAATTTTAGAATGATTCAAATTTAGTCAAACAAGAATTTTATTTATACAAACAGATTAATTTTATTTCTCTGATCATTTTGGTATATTATTTGTATTATTCTGATTTAGTATGAAATAGTTTTGAATTTTACAAATTGTGACTATTTTCTGTAATTCCAGGATAATGTTGAAATTCCTGACAACTGGGTCCCATATGTCAGTGTCTTATTAATAACAGAAAATAATATGGAAAAGTTTTTAAAATCTGACGAGTGGGACCCGCGTGTCATTGACACGGAAACTTGACCGCGGCTCGCCGGACATGCTCTCACCGACGGCGAGTGAATTAGCTCACGCGGAACCCCCCGCGTTTGACGCGCCCGAGCGAGGGCTACCATAAGGTGGCAGCGCCGCTCCGGAATGGTCACCGGAGCATCGCCGGCGATAAGCTATTGCAGCAGCCGAAGATGGCACACGACACGGCGGTGATTGCGAGCGAATTAACCTGAATTAAAAGTACCAAGAGGTTGCACGGCTCACCACGAGCACGATGGAAGGCTCGGCGGAGCTTGGGGAAGACTCACGGCGACGAACTCTTCCTCGACACACGGCGGCCGGACTTGGGGAAGAACCTCAAAATTGTGCGACCTAGCGCATCCCAGCTCAACCGGCTCGGCGGAGAGTAAGAAGAGACAACGGCGGAGCTCTTGGTGGGCTTGGTTTGTCCTGGAGAGGCTGGAGATGATGGCACGGCGGCGGCGACCGTGTGGCTAGGGTTAGGGTTTCGGGGAAGCACAGGGCACGGGGAATAGAGAGATGGGTATGGGGAGGAAGAGAGCGATGCGGACGTCTCCGTGGTCTTATCCTCGCGAGCTAGCAGGCAGGGAGGAGGTGGCACGAACATGGTCGACACGACGGCGTTCTCTCGTCCTTCTGTCGAGAGGAAGAAGAAAGAAAAGGAAAATAAGGTTTTGCAGAAAACCCCATAGGTTTCCAGGAAATTACAGAAACAGTTGAAACGGGTCCCTAGTTCCTGTTTTAAATGATTTGAGAACCTTTTGTAACAGGAAATTTTACAGAAAAGTCCTGGAATGTTTAGAATTCCACAAGGAAGTTTATTCCAGTATTGAAATTTGTATATTTGGAGTATTTTGAATTCATTCAACATTTGGAATGAATTTGTGCACATTTGGATTTATTTCCTATTATAGAATATGTAGCTTGTGATTTATATTTTTGATCTGTATTGAAGCAACATGAAAGTGCTTTGCTATGTTATTCTTTATTTGGGGGTATTTGTTTTTTCCAAATACTATAGATGATTTGATGGTTTGACTCCAAGATATAGATAGATATAAATATTCAAACTTGTGTTTTGGTGCTTTAGTAATTCCTGAGCAACACCAAGTTGCTATCCAACAATATATGCATGATTTGTTTACTATGATGCCTACATAGAGTATGCACAGTGTCACAATTCAAATCCATGCCCAACAAGGTATATTGTCTTACTGGCCTTGACTTGTGATGCCTGACAACTATTACTAGAGAAGTTAATAAGAGTTGATTTTTGATATAGGAGTTTCCAAATACTGGTGATGGACTGGCATAGTGCTTCTATGCATATATAAGAAATCCTTCTGTATAATCTTCTTGTTGAACTTCCTCCTTTATTGTGTTGCCTTCTCTTGTAGAATGAATTTGAGAAGATTGGGAGATAAGAAGATAAGATAGTCTTGATAGGATAAGTAGATCTAAATTAAGATTTAGTTTAGTCTTTTATCCACCTTCCATATACTCCTTCTTTTCTTTTCTTTAAGATATATACTTATTCGATTAATGATGTAAGTCATACTCATCATTTGATTTATAGTTTCTTGTATTATTCGTTTGTACCCAAATGTTTGAGAATTTAGCTAAGACAAGATTTGAAGTTTATGGCACTCATGTTGATGACTAGGTCTAATCCACCAACATCAGCGAAACCTCAATGTAAATTTCACAAGTTGGATTCCAAGTTTTTAGTTACTAGTCAAACTAACGGCATTCTCAACTAGCCTTTCGAGTGGTGGTTGAACACTCTATGACTTCATTGAAAAAGTTTTAAATTTTCCCGTATTTTCAGATGCATGCTATGCAAATGCACAAAATTAATTTAACCCATTTCTACTCTCTGAACAACGGGTCATTACAGTAAACAAGGATAGAGGTAACCGAAGGTGAAAGCATGCGGAGACACGGATGTATTCCTGAGTTTCTCCTTTTTAGGGGAGTACATCTCGTTGGAGAGGTATGCGCTACCACAAAGGTCACAACTCAACAACCACAAAGGCTTCACCTTTTCTCCGATGAACCGTACCATAAAGGTTTGGTTCACCTTCAACTATCGAAAATCTTCAAGGCGGAGTCCGGAGCCTTTACAACAACGATCCGGGGCACAACCCACAATTGGATTGGGGGCTCCCGAACAGCTACAATCTGTCACAAAGACAATCAAGTAAGTACAACCATGAGCTAGGTTTTCCCAATGGAAATCCTAGCAAAGGGTCCCTCAAGTGAATGAGGGGGAAATGTAAATCGGCTCGGTGAAGATGTAGATCGGGGCCTTCTCCTTCAATCCTCCGAAGATCAACGAGTTTGGGTAGTGTTGGGGGAAAGATAACCCGATAGGCCCAAGGACAGTGAGATTTACACTAAAAGGAAGAGTGATTGTACCTGGTTTGAGGAGATGTGGCCGGATTGGGCTTCGGGTGTTCAAGAACTTGCGTCTAGGGTTCTTGAGCTCTCTGTCTCGAGGTTGAAGATGAAGTGACGGCTGGACGGGGAAAGTGAATGCATTTACCCTGGGTCCCACTATTTATAACCGCAGTCAGAGTTGACCTAGGGGTAAAATGTAAAAAGTAGAGAGATAAGATAAGATAAGGAATGTTGACCGATCGAGATTCAGGGGAGAATATTCTCTGACAAGTTTGACCAAAGTTCCAGAAATTGTGGAACCGGGTTATGAAAGAAACTACGAGCAAAAGCCATTCAAAGCAAAAAGAAGCAATGTAACCCGGCGTATTATTTAGTTAACCAGTTTTTATTTCAGGAGGATAATCTGAACTACAAAGGATGGCGGCTCTTCTCCAAAAGCTATGGTCATGGGTTGAAGAAGCGCGTCAACTTGGAGTTTAAATCATCCTAGGGCTACTGTTGGGGGAAAGATAACCCGGTAGGCCCAAGGACAGTGAAGCTACGACCCGCCAGGAGGAAAGACTGGCGAGGCCCACCAGATCATCTTGGGCCGGGCTACATTGATGGACCAAGGAGTTTGTCGGTAACTCGGTGTAAACAAGGGAGGTTCTAGAAGACCCAGAGGCGGTATGCGAGACTTGGAGGCCAAGATAGATGAGTTAGACTTTGGTTAGGACTCCGAGTTCGGGCGTGACCCGGCCTTACCTTGTAATCGACCAGGAGACCCGGGTATCTATATAAACCGGCTCCTGGGTCGTGGAACAGGACGAACTTTAGAGAGACTTGAGACATACAAGCTTACAGCGAGGGAACCCTCGTAACCTAGACTCCGAACCCGCCGGTGCTGTTATCCGCCGGGTGATCGAGATCGATATGAGAATAGAGAAACACCAGGCAGGAAGTAGGTCTTTATCTCCTATGGAGAGGCTGAACCAGGATACATCCTTTTTCCCTAGCGAGCTAAACAATCTCCCGAATGCTATGACTGCCTTGCCTCCAATCTCAAGTTACCACCCGGTAACATCTGTCATGACAAAACCACGACAGTTGGCGCCCACCGTGGGGCAGGCGTCAAAAAGCGTTACCATCACGGGAGAAGCTCTGCGAGGCATGCAGAACCTGGTCATCGGCCGGGTCATGATCAATCTACAAGGAGAACACATCGTGGACGATTTTGGGTGGAGCCTGGAGTCAGATTCCGTGGGTTCTTTTCTGGCTATCAGGTGGATCACATCGATCGCAGGAAAAATGAGGCAGCAGAGGCCTTGTCGAGACTTGGCTCACGCAGAGAGCCGGTTCCACCAAACGTTTTCTTGGATGAGCTATGGAACCCATCAGTCAAAATAGAAGCCGAAGAGGATCTGGGATGCCCGGATTAAGTTTCAGATTTAGTTGCTCATGTGCATGAAAGACCAGAGTGGACTGAGCCATACATTGCTTATCTCCTGCGAGGCGAGTTACCAGTGCAAGAAGTCATAGCCTGGCAAATTGTGCGCTGGGCCAAGTCATATGTGGTTATTGGCACAGAGCTGTTTAAGAGAAGTCCTTCAGGGGTGTTCCAACGTTGCGTTTCCCCTGAGGAGGGACAGAAGATTCTCAGAGAAATACATGAAGGAGACTGTGGTCATCACGCTTCGACCCAGTCTTGGTAGCAAAAGCTTTCAGACACGGATTTTTCTGGTTAAATGCCCTGGCAGACGCGGAATATTTGGTCCAGAGATGTGATGGATGTCAAAGATATGCCAGGCAAGCTCATGTGCCGGCTCAGGAGTTGAGAACAATACCAATCACATGGCCTTTTGCAGTATGGGGTCTTGATATGGTGGGTTCCTTTCAGATGTCTCCATGTAAGAAAACACACCTCTTAGTCGCCATAGATAAATTTACCAAGTGGGTTGAGGTTATGCCAGTTACAAATTGCGAGGCAATCACAGTGGTGAAATTCTTGGAGCGGATCATATACCGCTTTGGCTACCCACATAGTATCATCATAGATAATGGGACAAACATGTCCCTTGGCGAGACAGAGATATTTTGTGCTGAGAAGGGCATACGCTTGGATGTTGCGTCAGTTTCTCACCCACAAGCCAATGGTCAAGTAGAGAGAGCAAACCAAGAATTGCTTCGTGGTTTGAAGCCAAGACTCCGGGTTCCATGTAAAAGAGCAGCATGCGTTTGGGTAGAAGAACTGCCATCAGTTGTGTGGGGTATCAATACCACACCCAACAGATCAACCAAGCAAACACCGTTTTTCCTGGTCTATGGAGCAGAAGCTGTTTTACCAAGTGATATCATACATGACTCATCGCGCGTGACGGCTTACGTTGAAGTTGAGAACGAGAAAACTCGGCAAGACACAGTTGATCTGTTAGAAGAAGAAAGGGAACGAGTCTTAGAGAGGTCAGCAATTTATCAGCAAGATTTGCGGCGCTATCACGCTCGCCGAGTCAAAACGAGAACTTTTCAAGAGGGTGACCTAGTTTTGTGATTGACACAATCACAGGCTGGGATGCACAAGCTGTCACCTCCTTGGGAAGGACCTTTTATCATAAGCCGTAAATTGCACAATGGGTCATATTACTTGTTGATGCTAGAGAGAAAAGTAATTGGGTGAATGATACTGACCACATCACCAAAGCATTGGAGGAAAGGAACATGCCGTGGAACATAGCACAGCTTCGTCCTTACTACACTTAGTATCAAATTGAGTTCACAAAGATGTAACACACGATGTAAAAAGACAGCATGTTTCAGACGCACTCTTTTCCTTACCAGGGTACCTAGTTAATGAGGCGGCTTGCTGATCTAATATATGAATAAAGATATATGTGCCCAAAGAATCACCTCTTTTATGCATTTACTTTGCAGTTTTTACTTATTTCTGTTCCAATTTCTTCATATTCATAACAATGAGCCGGAAACTCCTGAAAGAGGAGACCCGCCATTGTATTATCCTACTGAGAACAATGAGCCGGAAACTCTACAGAAAGAGACCCGCCATTGCATATTTTGGTCTTAGGGGCTGCTTGCTTCATGAAAGCATAGCTTCAAACCTAATGACCTGGCCATGATGCCACTTTGGTCGTGGGGGCTGATTATCTTTAAGGTACAGCTGCAATCCCATAACCCGGCTAATTTTTAAAGCCATTATTTTCTTGTCTATCTTACTTAAGCTTGATGTGAATCGCGATTATATGGCCTGTTTGTTCTCCTGTAATTTCAATCAGTTATGATGCCCATGGGGACTTAACTGACACTGTTTTTATAGAGTGAGATGCAACAGTGAGAATCCATGCGAAAGCCGGCTTATAGTTAAAGATAAACAAAAGGGTTATCTAAACCATTGAATTTTGCAGAGCTAACATATAAGAATTTTTTGTTACATCTCATGCAAATTCACAAGGTGTACCGCCACACCATCAAAAGAATATTGTATCAGGCATAAGTTATTACAGCAAACGCCACAAAGGGCCACATAAGACATTGTTTTTTCGTAGAAATTAATCTTCAGTAGCAAAGTTCACTGTTCAGTTGGTGTAGTAGCAGGAGCCTTTGCCGGGTCATCAGTTGTTGGCTCAGTGGAAGGTATAGCGCCCGGCTCTGGCTCAGGAACAGAACTTGTGGTTTCTTCTGTTTGGCTCGCCGGGTTCCCTTGGAAGCCTCTGCCGGGTCAGTCACCACTTGAATTGATTTCTGAGTCTTGGGGGCTTCCTTTGATTTGGCCTTGCTAGAACCTTCCCCAGTACTTGCAATACTTGGCTTGGACTGCCAGCAAATTGCGCTCAGCTTATACCCAACAATGTCATTTTCATCTACACTTGGACGACTGGGAGGGGGCATAGCTGGTGTCCCTGACCCGTAATAGCAGGAGCAGCCACTTGCTCAGATAGTTTCAGAGGAACCACAATTGCTGGCTCCGGCTCTGGGGATGTAACTTGTCGGGCCTTCTTGTCAAAGCCGGGTTGAAAAATGTCTAACCTGAGGCCTTCAGCAATTGTTGTGGCAGGATACCGGATTATCTTGTCAATCTGGGCAAAGGACTTGTCATCAAAGCGTGAGCCATCCAAGTTGAACTCTGGTAATCCTTTGGCAAGTTTAGCCAGGTCAATATCTGGGTAATGAGATTTGGCCAATGCAAGAGTGCACATGGCACCCTTGCGACAGCAAGATATCTTCCAGCGAGCAAACCATTCAGGAATGGTAGAGAGATGGCTCAGAAAATTCTTCAATGATTTGGGCGGCTCATCTGTTCCACGGGATGCAGCAATTGCTCGCCCAGCTCCATAATACAGCTGCCGCACCAAGGCCATCACACTCTGTATTTGAGTTTCAGGGCTTGCCAAGTTCAGATGATTCCGGGTCCCTGCAAAATATTTAACAAGGTTATTCATGAGTATGATACAAAAGTATAGAGATTCAGGCAAGAGAAAAGATAAAAAAAACATACCCCAGATTGCCTTGACAAGATTACCCAGTAGGTCAGTGCAAGACTTGAGGGCTTTCTCTGCTTCAGTTAATTTTTTCTCGGCAGTTTCTAGCCGGGTCTTCCAAGATTCTTCAAGCTTCTCCACTTCCTTCTTCAGAGATAAATTTTCTTCTCTTGAGCTGGATAGGGAGCTTCCAGTTCTTTGAGCTTTTTCTCCCATTTCAGATTTTAGCCGGGTCTCACTGGTAAGTTGCTCAGTGAGCCGCTAATTTCTTCAGCAACGTGAGAGCGTTTTGCTGTTACAGAGATGAATAATAAAGTTATTAGCACCTCAAGTTACTGATATAGATGCAATCTAGAACTTGGGGCTGCAAATAGTAAAGAGGTAACAGTGGAAGAGAATTTTAGTCCCGAGTTGCTGCAGGCATACAACCCGGCACTTAGAGGCTACTCAGTTGAAGATTTTTCGCCAAAGTGAAAATTTAAAGCAAAAAGTGATATTTTTAGTCCCAGGTTGCTGCAGGCATACAACCGGGCACTTAGGGCTACTCAGTGGAAATTTTACAGGCTACAAATGCAAAGTGAAAATTTAGTCCCAGGTTGCTGTAGGCTTGCAACCCGGTACTTGAGGGCTACAGTTTGAAGTTATATACAATGTGTTGTGAAGTATTTTTGGCTATGTTATTTTAGAACAAGCACCAAGCTCATCAACAGGTGATAAACTTAGAGCTTGGGGGCTACTGCATAAGTATATTTAAAAGAAGTAAGAGAAGTTACCTCATGGCGCTTTTGGATGGTGGAGATGAAGCTGTCCTCAATACCCCGTGTTGTGAAACCCGAGAAAAGTACACAGAAAGCAGAGCAGGAAGTTCCAGGCTATCCAAAGCCGCATCCCAGAATAAATAACCGGGTCTTTGCCACGGTTTCCACTTCAGTCTTCACCCAATGATCCCAACACTTGCACTTCTTCAGTGTATTTGGTGATAGTGTTGGGGAGTTGGTAGCAGATTTGGCCGGTCGATGTCGTTATTGGAGTTGAACAACAGGGCTTGGAGGAGTTGGTGCCTGGGCTCCATTTCCATTGCTCCGGCATAAGATACAATTGAACCTTGAGCTGTAGCCTCTCGTACAACTGCTCGCCAAGGCCGGGTCAGAAGAGGGAGGCGGCTCCAACAGCGTCGCCCTGGCACTGTATAAAGTAAATTTATGAGAAATGTGATTCAAGAAAAGTAGTAAAAGGTATATGTACAAGAAGAGAAAATAGCATACCCAATGTGATCTGGATGTCCTCAGGCAGAAGCGCCACGCTCTCATCTGAAGAAGCAGACAAGAGATTGGTACTTCGAGACCCGGGTTTTGACAACAAAACTAGACGAGTATTAGGAGCACCAATCATGGAGACAGCTTTAACGAAGTGAAGTGTGTAAGAGATACCTCCACTAAGGGAATCACAGGTTGAGGTAGCCGGGTCTTCCCTCTTCTCGTGGCCTCTTCCTCTTGTTCCTGTGGTTGCTCTTCAGGTTGAGATTTGTTCATACACATAATTATAGAAGTGAGAGTGTGGCACCTTTGCAGTTGCGGCACGTGTTCTTTTGGAACTCGGAGGTTGAGCAGGAGAGGGTTGAGCAGCTTTCTGACCCGCAATTCAACAGCATCCGGTCATCTTGTCCTGAGAGAGAAGTTGGTGAGTTATGAGTAGAAGGGTTCATTTGAACCGGGTCATTGTCAGTCA